>CAWUFW010001123.1:1200000-1800000 GCA_963921515.1 Calotriton arnoldi
TCTCTCTCCCTTCCTCTCTCTCTCACTCTATCTCTTCCTCTCTCTCACACTGTTTTTTTCTTTCTCTCTCTACCTCTCTCTCTTTTTCTCTCTCTCTCACTCTTCCTCTGTTTCTCTCTTCCTCTTTCTCACAGTTTCTCTCTTTCTCTCTCTCTTCCTCTCTCTCACTGTTTTTCTCTCTCTTCCTCTCTCTCTCACTCTTTCTCTCTTTCTCTCTGTCTACCTCTCACTCTTTCTTTCTTTCTCTCTCTCTTCCTCTCTCTCTCTCCTTTGATGGACGCATGACGCACAATCTTATCTTGCTTTTTGTCTAGCAGGCTGTGATTCACAGATTGACGACCCCCCCCCGACACGGACCTCCCGCCACGAGGCGATGACTTCAGTTCCACTGAGTTAGTGCCACCAGAGCTGAGCGCGTGTGCAGCCTGCGATGATGTGTGGCCATCCTGCAACCAATACCCGCTCTGAATTGTGAGCTCGGCTTGACCGCGTGTACGCAACTTGCGCCTGAGGAGGTTGCTTGGTGCACAGCAGCGGGCAGACACCTCTGGGCAGTGGGAGTGGATGGGATACAGCAGCCTAGGTGCACAGAGGCGGGCAGACACCTCTGGGCGGCGGGAGTCGATGGGGTGCAGCAGCCTGGGTGCGCAGGGGCAAAACAGAGAATTAGGCGTGTGCAGTTGTATGTACTCTGCCATTACTGATTCTATACTATGTTTCAGATGACTAAACTTCAAGACTCCACTATGTCCCGGCACGTGGTTGGAGACACACTGGTGGCAGAAAGGTGAGCTGTAAGGATTTTCTCCACAGTGTCAACACTCACTCTCAATCTCCATCTCTTCCTTTCTGTCACTCACACTCTTTCTCTCTCACTCTGTATCTCTTCCTTTCTCTCTCTCACACTCTTTCTCTCTTTCTATGTCTCTTCCTCTCTCTCTCATTCTTTCTTTCTCTCTCTCTTCCTCTCTGTCTCACTCTTTCTCTCTCTCTCTACCTCTCTCTCACACTGTTTCTCTCTTTCTCTCTCACTTCCTTGTATCTCACTCTTTCTCTATCTCTTCCTCTCTCTCTCACTCTTTCTCTCTTTCTCTGTCTTCCTCTCTGTCTCACTCTTTCTTTCTCTGTCTCTTCCTCTCTCTCACTCTTTCTCTCTCTCTCTCCTTTCATGGACGCATGACGCACAATCTTATCTTTCTTTTTGTCTTGCAGGCTGTGATTCCCAAATTGTCGAGGGATGACATGCCATACCTGTACCTACTTTTATTTTGTTGTTTTGTTTAAATAAAATGTTTTATATGTAAATCCATAGATGACTGAGATTCTTATTTGTCCAACCTCACATGCATCTTCTTTACTATAATTGTGCGACATCAGCCAATTTGTTACGTTCCAGATTTCCTAACGTTGCTGTCACATTTGTTTCTGTGGGGGGGATGGTGAGGGGGGATGGTGGACAAGCGGCTGGTGGCGGGGGGTGTCGAAGCAGTGTTGGGTGTCCGAGCTGCATGATTGTTGGCTCCATTGCATCTGTTGTCATTCACGTATGGCTCTGGGTGGGCTCCCTTTCATATTGCAGGTTGTAGTCCGACTTTACACCAGCTCAGAGCAGGTGTAAACTTTCTGCTACTAACTAACCTTATCGCCTGTTTTGTACTCTCTTCGACGATCTTGCTGGTGGTTGAGACACTTGCGAAGTGATGTGTTCGCTGCTTTTTGCACGAGAACGCCTACTCTACATCTCATTAGCAATATTTGCTAGACTCATCCATGACGATGCTTTTTGAAGCTGCTATCACTGGTAAACTGGTGATATGGGCTGTTTGCTCCAGCTTGTGAATGGTACGTTAAATTTATCACTATTTTGGTTGCGATAAAGTGCCGTTAACTCGGCGATATGTCCTTGAGAATATACCCCTCGGTGTTTGAAAGACTTAAGAAGTACTCGAGTGCCGCGCTGAGAGCCGCGCACCCATCGCTTTCACAAGTTTGCTATGACAGGGCGGGAGAGAGCGAGGGAGAGAGACGGAGTGAGATAGCACAAGCAGCGCAAGGCCACACGGGCACCTGGCTCCACATAATAACATGTGTGTGTGCATCGCCATCCGTACACAGGCAATTCCCCCACAATGCAGCCCACACACATATCAGTCACAGAACATCAGCAATGAAGGCAATGTGGTACAAAACTCCCCTCATATGGGTTCTGTGTCCGGTGTGTGTGGCGGGGTGATGGCTGCATGGCTGTGTTCCCCATACACATCAGACTTCGTAGGTGATGGGGCTGCATCAGATGTCGTCCAGCACCTATGCAAAAACAATGTCTGGCTCACGGAGGCGAAGCTTGCCAAAGGGAAACACCCCCCCACATAACACACCTTCTTAATTTCTACTTTACCTTCCTAGTTGGTATGCACATTTCAAATGTCACAAACGCATGCAATTCTTTTCTTGTCACACAGTACATGTAATGCGCCGCTTTCATCAAGAATGGAACAAGTAATGGCACAATTTCCCTGTTGCTCCACACATAAATCCATGTAAAGAACAAATCAGAATAGTTCCTTATTTTTTTTATATTGCAAAACCTCTCTTTATTGCTTATTTTTGAACTTTCCATATAAACAGTTTTTTTAAGGACACATACAGGTGAAAAGTTCAACGTATTGTATCAACACTTTCTAGAACATTCTACGACATGTGCAGGTTAAAAGTTCATCATTTTTTTAAACCTACCGATATATTTTTTTGCAACATTTTCTCCAACATTTAACGGCACGTGCAGGTCAAAAGTTCACCATTCTTTCAAGTTTGAACTGCACCTTCCAAATACAATTAGCAGCCGTGGTTGAGCTGAGCAAATTTCATCCTATAATATGTACTCCTCGTATAAACTGCTTTTTTATTAACCAATCACAAAGATGCTTTTCATCAAAACTAACATACACCCTACTTTTTAGGACACAATACATTTCATCTCCCAATCGGTTAACGTTTTGTATGTGAAAAAAAAGTAGTTCCCCATGTTTAAACATATCTCTCATTCTACGAACGGGCTGCATGAGCTACAGACATTTATCCATATCTTCTAGCCATACCTTCAAAATGCTAGTGTGGATTGTAGGACATAGCTATGTTTTCTGTTGCAAGAGGTATGCAGAACAGAGACGTATTGACTTAGACCTAGGTTTACAAAATGTGCACATTAAATGGTTTGCACAGAGAGGATTGAAGTGGCACCAATTGCTCCCTTTGGTTAAAACCTGTTTGCATCTCCAACACCCTGATCTCATGATTGTGCACTGTGGTGGTAACGACCTAGGCACATTGACTGGGGTAGGTTTGGAAATGCTTATGAAGGACACCTTTGGACAATTGATGTTACTTTAGCCTCAAACTGTCTTTGTATATTCCAATATATGCCAAAGACAGAAGTGGAAATGGTCAAACCAATTTTGTCATAAGATTGAAAAATTTAGGAAGAATGTCAACAAAGCTTTGTCTGCATACCTCAGAGACCATAGAATGGGGTCTTTCTACAACAACAACATATGTTTTGATATGGCTGATATCTACAGAAGTGATGGAGTACACTTCACAGATGAGGGAAACCGAGTTTTCCTGATTAACCTGAAGCTGTGCATCCGCACTTATATGTAGCTCCAACTAATAAACACAAGGGCTCTTTTAAGAGCCGCCTTATATTCCCAATTTCAGCTCGCAGAGTGTCCGCTGCGGTTCGGCTAGCAGAGGGACACATGCGGGCCGTCGGGCAGGCTCGCAGAGGAAGAGCTGCGGCCCGTGGGCTCAGCTCGCAGAGGGAGACCTACGAGCCATTGGCTCGCAAAAGCACAGCACTGTACTGGCTCGCAGAGGGAGAGCTGTGGTCTGACTCGCAGAGGGAGACCAATGGGCCAACACGCCTGCTAGCAGAGACACAGCTATCAGTTAACGGGCTGGCTCGCAGACATACAGCTGCGAGCCCTCCGAGCTGCAACTCGACGGGCTAACTCGCAGAGGGAGAGTAACGGGCCGACGGGCCTGCTAGCACAGACACAGCTATGAGCTAACTAGGTGGTTCACAGAGGTAGAGCTGCGGGCCCGACGGCTCGCAGACACAGAGCTGCGAGCCGACGGACTGGCTTCTAAAGGCATAGCCGCGAGCTGATGATGTGGGGAGAGGGAGCGTAAAAGGAGTATCTCGCACAGACAGACCTGTGGGATATTTTCAGTATTGCCTCGCAGAGGTAGAATTACAGATCCAATGCCTTTTAAAGGGAGAGATGCGAGCTGACGGACTGAGTCACAAAATGGCTGACATCTCGCAGTCGCAGAGCTGCGAGGCGACGGACTGACTTCTAAAGGCATAGCCGCGAGCTGGTGATGTGGGGAGAGGGACCGTGAAAGGGGTATCTCACACACACAGAGCTGCAGTATATTTGTAGTGTTGCCTCGCAGAGGTAGAACTACGGACCTGATGCCTTGTAGAGGGAGAGTTGTGAGCTGACGGACTGAATCACAAAATGGCTGCCAACACTTCCTAGTTTCAACAGTTCGCAGCCAATCAGCCGCAAGCTCGTGCTCGTAACGCCTCAGCCAATCAGATGTCAGAATTCTTAAATATCGATATCTGGAAAATTTGATATTTCTCTAAAACTACGAACGGATTTACCCCATTTAAACAAAAGCGTGCTTTCTGGACCAAGACCTTTCTCTCTGCCAAATTTGGTGTAATTCCGTTCAGCAGTTTGACCTGTAGCCTTGTCTAAAGTTTCCTATGGAAATTGCATGGAGAAAACAAGTTTTGGGACCCCCCTTTTTTCTAAGACCCCCCTTGATGAAACCCCCCAAACTTTTAGGATAGGAGCTAACCTGAAAAGAGGAACTTTTTGGAAAATTTCGTAAAGATTCGTCAAACGACTAACCCTGGGCAAAGCACTACGCTACGCTCGCGTAGTTTGCGAAGTTTGCGCTACTTCGCACAACGCGAATTGCACGTAGCACAGTGCAAACACGCGTAGCATAGCGTAGCGTAGTGCAGCGGTCATTTTTTGCTTGCTCGTGGTCCTCAACGTCAAGTTGGCGACCGCGAGCAAGCAAAATGACATCCCGGCGAGACTTTTTCCTCGTTCGCGATCAGCAACATCAAGTTGCCGATCGCGAGCGTGGAAAATAAACCTCCCGGCGAGATTCTCAACGCGGGGAGGTCAGGTTTCTCATTGCGAGTGGTCGCGTATGCTCGCGACCGCTCGCGATGAGAAACTACCAGTCCGCGTTGAGAAAGCTGCCGCTCGAGTAAAAATCTACTCGAGCGGCAGTAAAAGACAGCTCGCACTGTGCAAGATGCCGTTTTCAATGATTGCACAGTGCGGACAAGCATCCGGCACTGTGCAATCATTGCGAACAGTGCACTACGCAGTTCGCGTAGTGCTACGCGTAGTGCGAACTGCACTTTGCGTAGCTTCGCGTAGCGCTACTTCGCGAACTACGCCCAGGCTTACAAACGACGCCAAAGTTATAAGCACATCAAAAAATGCTTTTCCTATGGAAACGTGGTCCTAACTATAACTATCTACTGGCGACCGCCAGTAGATAATATATATATATGTGGTCAAACAAGGTGCCTGGCCTTGAATTGATATACATCTACTGCTGCTACTTCACTGATACTAATGCAATATATGCTGCTTATGCAAATGTCCATTTGTGATCTATCCCCTTAAAATCTCAGCCTGCAAATCCGACCTATCTAAAATACCCCACTACCTTCCGGGTCTAGATCTGCACAGTATAAATGCTCATAAAATATTATACAAAACAAAATGCATTACAATTTTAATACTGCAGCAAGGTTGATTATTGACATGACATGGCGGGTGTTAACAACCTTGTCAGCAAATAAGCCTATGCTTCTGCAAACTAATAGATGTGTCTTTTCAGATGAAATGCTTTCCATTCATGTAGGATGTTCTGATCCACATTCTACTCAAGTATGTTTTTGTAAAGTCTTTCATGCAGCCTAGAAGCAGATATGTATGCACTAGGTGTGCTGTGCCTACTCCTTTATGCAAACTGGCCCCGATTCTCCCGGCAGATGGTGATGGTCACAATAAATCAGTAAAGCAACGTTATATATCTCTGCTGTGCCTGGCACCCACATTAATATTCATCTCTTTTTAGCAAGGGTCAGAGGGTCGGGCTATGCAATAAGCTATAAAAGCAAAATCAAATTAATATGACCAGCAGAGTGGTGAAAGCTATTTTCAAATGATGCAATAAAATGTCGGCCCCCTTCTGAATTTTTGAACACCAACCAGAGTCTTGGTGGGTTCTTACCTTAGTCACATACATAGAAACATGTGCTTATTATTAGACTGAAAAGACACATTGTGGCATAAGGGCTGTAGGAGTTAGCAGGAAAGCAGCATCCTCTAGCATGAAGCTGCTGGCTGGAAGATATCAAAAGTTGACACAGCAAGAGGTTTATTTCCATCACTGTGCTCACGGATTCTAGTTCATTTAGGAAAATGAAGTCCCTTTATTCTAGTATAGTTCACATGTGAAGTCCACTAATGTGTAATCTCTTTTTGGCGCCTCCAACTGAAAAGCTGTTTATGTGTGTTCAAGATGTTTTGTTTTTGTGCTTTAAGTTCACTCTTTTAGTTGTCCTAATTCAAGTGTTCATTTAGGGGCACTTTACTTCATTTTCAAAAGACTTTCGTGTGAGGTAAAGGTCAGCTCTGGGTATCCGATTTCAGCGTGACCCTGATTTGGCCGATTCAGACACATTTGCTATGAATAGGTGTGACCCACTCTTGCAAATCCGAAATCCAGGAGTACGTCAAAAGTAGTCTTGGATGACTCCTGGCTTCCTCCTGAAGTTCAGGGGGCCAGGAGTACTACAGGAGGAAGTCACTGCAAAATGTGAATGGGGCCTATCATGAGGAACGTTTAACACACTGAACAAGCATTTGCAAAGCAATAGGTCTCGAATTTGCGAGAGTTTAAGCTATTGGCATTGTAAATGACAATGCCTTTTATTTAAATGTTTTGATAATTAATACATAAATAAAAGGCATGTTCATGTACAATGCCAATAGCTCAAACTCTTGTAAATGCTAGACCTAATCAAAGAAGCGTCCGCCATTGTTCCAGGCTGCTTAGAAAGTGAAAGCACACATGACGCACTGAATGTTTTAGGAAAGCATGTCGTGCCTGCAGTAGGAGAAACTATTTAAAGAAAATAGTGCTTACAGACTAAAAAAGACTCACCGTGTAACAACCGAAGTAAAAGGGCCAGTCCTCATGGGAGGTTACAAATGAAGGCAAGGCGGGACTAAAGAGGGACTACCAAGCCTATTAATGAATCAGAAGCCAGCATTTACGGAGGACAATGACACAAGCCAATGACAAATATGGGCGGAGAGTGGGCGGGGCTTCTATTCCATACTCCAATACAGCATGGCTCGCAGAGCAGTGCATGCGCTGCCCAGGCTCGACCTAAAAACGGTGAGCATCCACCAACTTCTGCCTCAAGTATGGTTCCTGGAAAAGCCATAGATCTGCACCCAGAGATCTATGACCTAGCATGGGTGTAGATGTATGACTTTTCACAAAGCAGAAAACATTCCGGCAGTGCCCCTGAAGAGTCTGAGGTGTACTCCTGTAAAGTTTTAGTGAACTACTTTTATGCATGCAAACATATACAAATGCACGTTTTCAAATGAAAAAAAGTGCTAATGTTCTTGCTAACTTTATTCTTTTTTTCTTTCGCCAGTTGTTTTTGCCGTGGAGAAACCTCTTCCTCTACATCTCCACGCCCCCCATTTTGGGACTATTCCCTCTCCCCACCCTCCCTCCCTTGAAAGGGATTTGCTCCTGCCCTTGACAGGAATACATTTCTGGCCTTCTCCAGGGTGGGAAGAGGATGTTGTGAATAGTCACAAAAGTGTAAGTTTGTGGGTGGCTACAAATTTTATGAATACCCAGATCTATTCACTGTAAGATATTTAAGCAAATGGAAGCCTCTGTATGAGTTAATCCATTTACAAATGCAAAAACTAACCTCTGTGAATAGCAAACCTTTGTGCGCATTTTGAAATTAAGTTTTTTTCCCAAATGAGTCAAATAAATTTACATGTGCAGTTAGCTTTGTAACTGGTGCCATTAAGATTTAGAAACGAGGCAGAACTGAACACATGCCAGAGTGTGCACCTTTGTTCATCTGCTCCCTCCTCTCTTTGGAAGAGGACAGGCCCCCATAAGAGGGATTCCTTGAGGACTTTCTAACTTTATTAAAACCTCTGACAGTAGGAGGCATAAGCATTTTTCGACCATCCCAGGTTGGGTTAGAAATTGACTCTCCAGGAAGCTGAACAGGTGCCCCAAACATTTACCCATGATGGGAGATGGTCTCTTCATTTACCAGTTGTCTTCATTACTCCGAGTTGTGATCTTCTGTGTCACAGACTTTAGGGTGGTGTGAAATTCGAGTAATTTGCTTTCATTTGATTACGTGAAATCACGGCAAAACGACGCAAAATTATGCGTAATTATATGACACGCAAATCTGTCATGCGCTCTGTATTTTAGGGCAAAATGCGTCCTCACAGTAATATTAAGGGCTAGGGTGCTTTTAAACATTCTGGGGCATATTAACAAGGTGCGGCGATAATATTATCCCCGCTTTAGAGCCAGTTTTCGGGCAAAAAGCGGCGATAATATTATCGCATTATCAACAAGGACACGCTAGCGCGTGTATCCTTGCATTAGCGCCTTGTCAGCACGCCTCCCATCGCATCGCTAATGAGATGCAAAGGAGGCGTGCCTGACCAGACTCCCTTGGGTAAATATCGCTAACCCAGCTTCCTCATATTAACAAGGAGGGTTAGCGATATTTGAAATCGCGTTAAGTATGCCTTAACGCAGGAATTTAACGTCCGTTAAATTCCTGACTAAGGCATACCTAACATGGGGGGTGGATTGTGTGGCTAAGACCACAGGCCCTATCACCAAGGATATCGCCGTTTTACATGGAACATCGCTGGAAAACCAGCGATGTTCCATGGAAAACACCGCTATCACTGGAATAATTATCGCCATTGCGCTATGCGTTGTTAATATAGCGCTAGCATGGCGATAATTATCTGCGATAGCCGGCGATAAAATTCCTCACGCTAAGAGCGGCCAGCGATAATTATCACTGCCGCTTGTTGATATGCCCCTCTGTTGTTCCAGTACCTTAATGGGAAGGTTTTTTTTACCGCAAATCGTGCAACAACGCAAAGTGGTGAAATGGCATAATTTGTGGAATTTTGCATAACACGCATAAAGCGAAATTCCCAAAACTCCGGCCCTGCACCTCATGAAATGGGAAAACGGGACTCGCAATGGCTTGCCTGGCTCTGAATGAGACAGGGTTTGTAAAACCCCTTCCTCCGTAACCACAATGAAATCTGGAAAAAGCCCGTCAAGAAATATACATGGAAAATAAATTCTCCATTTAGGGTTGCTTGATAATTATGAGACACAAATGAGGTCTGTGCATAACTAAACAAAAATCTACAAAGCCTCTATAACTTATTGAAGTTGTACTAGTCTCCAAAAGTATTTTACAGGGGAAGGGAAATCAGCCAGGGCGATTATTTTCCCTTGGTATGGCTTAGTGATTACTGCGTTACCTAGAAGGATCATCTTGGATGGCAGAAAAAAAATTCACCAGCGAGAAAGAGATTTGTGGGAGTGAGTGCCTTAGTAACTTGACCCTTGCAAATGTTCAGACACTTTTTCTTACCGCTCATATCTGGATTCAGAATTGGGACCTACGAGCAGGAGAAGGGCTAGCCACAAATGCACATACTGCACTTTCGTTTCTAAGCTAACTGCAAACTTTGGGCCTCATTTATAAACAGTGTCGCATCGCTGGGAAAAAACAGTGATGCAACACTTTTCATTGCGCCATCCTTGTGACACCATGGATGCACCGTATTTAGACTGCGGCGCTCCATGCCGCAAAGATTGCACAGATACGTCAGGAATCCTGGCATATCTGGTGGCGCAGTAATGACGCATTGCTGGAGTGTGTCGCTAAACTGTCGCAACTCCAGCAATGTGTCATTACACATGGGGCGAGTCCCATGTAAAAGCCCTGTGTCACTCCTTACGCCTGCTTGAAGCAGGCGTAAGGACTGTGACGCAGTCAAGTCGTAGGAGTGGCACAGTGAAATCTCATAGATTTTACTGTGCCACTCCTACGAGTCTTTTTTTACATGGGAACGCCCACCCTGCATACCTTATGCCTGACGCAGGTATAATGCAGCGCAGGGCTTTACAAAGTGACCTATCTGCCTAGATGCGTCACTTTGTAAATAGGGCGCAGTGTGCTGCATTGTTTACACAGCTCCAGCATCACGAAAAAGTGATGCAACGGAGGTGCAAGCCCTCATAAATAAGGGCCTAAGAGGCCTATTTACGAGAATGTCACTCAGTGCAGCACAGCAAGTCACCTTGATGTGCTGCACTGCATGACAGGGAAAGGGCAGGTATGCATCGTCAGCGCCTTGAGACCCTCACGGGTGAGTAGCGCGCTTACAATTCCCTGATTGATTGATTAATTGTATTTAAGGCAATATGGTGCATTCCTGCTGTTTCCCCCGCGCGGGCACCCTTTTGGCAGCCTAGCACCAATGCAGGCTCCCTTGCACCATGGTGCAAGGGTGCCTGCCTTGCTTGCAGGATTGTTTTTGTGCAGGAAGGGACACCTGCCTGCACAAAAACAATCCTGTGGAGGCATATTCCTCTTTCTATGTGTGCTGCAGATTGCAGCATGCATAGAAGAGGAAATAATGAGGAGAAATAAAGATATATCTCCTCATTACGCCTCACCTGAGAAGGTGTATCTTTTTGGAGCATTCCCAGGTCTACCAGTTCAGGAAAATCTGGGAATGCATCAAAAACCATGGGAGTTGCATGGAAATACCCATTCAATGTCCATGGAATGCCTTCCCAGGCAGGTGCGGCCAATACAGGTAAGAGCGGTGGGGCGGGTGGGATAGGGGGAAGTCAACTGACGACGGGATAGGTAAAATAAAATAAATAAAACCACTTACCTTGCGCTCGCCGCATCGCCAACTTGGCGATGCGGCAAGTGCTTGGTAAGTGGTTTTATTATTTTTTTTATTTTATTTCACCTATTCCATCGTCTGTCGACTTCCCCCCTGCCCCACACTGCCCCACCGCTCACCACTCTTACCTGTGCCGGCCACGCCTTTTCCCTAGGCAGAGTAAGGCAATGCAGCGATGGGTCAATCCCGCATTCAGGGATACATCAATTCTTCTCCATGCAGTGATGGCGATGCTTTAGTTCTGAAGTCAAGACACCGGGACAAGATGCGTTGGTTCCGTAGAGGGCTGTGCCGGGTTTCTCTCACTCAGTCAAAGGATATGTCAATCTCTCTGAGCTGCTGCGATGGCAATGCATGGTTCCAATGCATCGAGCTCTCAAGGCGTTACATTGGTTCCAAGTGCGAAGCACCGATTTTACTCCTGCAACTGAGTCGATGCACCTGTTCTGCTGCATGTAGACAGGAAATGCATCATTGTCAGTGTTGCAAGTATCTGGGTTCACTTCCAGTGAACCAGACACAGGAGCAGGGGTAGAGACTTTGATATTCCTGAGTCTCAAGCAACAGGAGGCTAGCCAACAAGCCCTTGGAGCACATCTGGAGAAAAGGCAAAGGCCAGCTCTCCTTCAGCAAAGTCAGAGAGCAGCAGGCAGCAGGGCAACAAACAAAAAAGCAGGCCTTCCAGATCAGCAGTTCTGGTGAGTCCTTTAAGCAGCACAGCAGTTCATCTGGCAGAGCTTCAGTTACAAGTCCAGTAGTGTCTGTTTTTAGGGGGTCAGATACCCAGTACTTACACCCAAAAGTTCTTTTGAAGTGGGGGTGACTTCAAAGAGTGGTCTTTGAAGTGCACAAGTATCCTTTCAATCCAGCACTCTCTGCCAGGATATCTATGGGGGAGGGATATCTATAAGGGATTAATCAGCCCTGTGTGTGGGGACAAGACGAAATTTATTTCTATTTAAGTCTTTTCAGTGAAGTGTTAGCCCCTCCCTTCCATCCTGCCCAGACAGGATTATCAGAATGCAGATGTAAGTAGATGGATACTTAGACACACCTAGCCTTCCTGTGTTTGTGGCTGTCTAGAGGGAATACACAAAGTGTAGCTGTCATCCACCTCAGACGTGTATTGGAGACTGGCTGCAAGGCACACCGTAAGTGCAGAGAAATTTCCACTTTCTAAAAGGAGTATTTATTATTACCATTCCAAAGTTATAAAACAAGAACTGGCTACTTCTCTCTGATCAGGAATTACAGCTGAAGTGTATTAAGGAATTCCCAATGTTAACTTATGAGAGGGGTAGGCCTCACAGTAGTGAAAAATGAATTTAGCTGTTTGTCACTACCAGGACATGCAAAACATAAAAGTACATGTCCTACCAGAACCGTGCCCTTAGGGCTACCTAGACCCTGCCTTAGGGGTGGCTTATGTGTAAGAAAAGGTGTGTTTAAGGCTTAGCAAGTAGTTTTAAATGTAACTGCACACACAGGCATTGTAGAGGCAGGCCTGAGACTAGTAGCATTTAAGTTACAGGCCCCAGGTATATGGCATGCCACTTTTCACGGGACTTACAAAGAAACTAACTATGCCAATCATGTCTACACCAATTACACACATGTTCAGGGAAGAAGCACCTGCACTTTAGCACTGGTCAGCAGTGGTAAAGTGCTCAGGGTCCTAAGGCCATAAAAAAAAATCAGCAAAATGTATAGGCAAAAATGCAAAATGTTTGGGGGAAGACCACCCTAAGGAAAACAGGTCTAACATACACCAAATACCATATACCTTTTAACGACAGAGCACTGATCCTGGCCCTGGTTAGCAGAGCCCAAGGCCCTTTCAGAGTCAGTAACCACCAGTATCAGACAAAAACTGCAGGTGATCAGCGCAAAAAGGATGACTGTCCGACAACCCCGCTCATATTCACTGCTAACACAACACGGGAAAGGCCACTGAGAGAGCCCAGGGTCCAGAGTATTACTTTTGGACCAAAATCTTGGCTCTTACTTTCTGCTGCAGGGCAAGAGCGTGAAGCTTCTACCATTTCTTCTTGTGCTTTACTGAAAGTCAGCAATTTAAATCCGAAATACCTACCTCTTATTTTGCTTCATAGCTCCACACTCTGGTTTTTGAAAGTTGTATTCAAATGAGAACAAGTGCAGTGTGTTACAGTAGTACTAACGTGTCATGTTTGGGCAGGCAATCTGCTGTGAATTGAGCACTGGATCACCAACTCAGTTTAACCCCTTCGGTGCTCACGACGGCCGGGAGCCGTCATGAGTCACAGTGGGGCTGTGCTCATGACGGCTCCCGGCCGTCGTGACACCCACCCACGGGGGAAGCGCTGGCGCTCCCCCGTGGGACACCGATCTTGCTGCCTGCACCGGGGAAGGCAGGGGAAGCCCTTCCCCTGCCTCCCCCCACCCCCCCTGCCACGTCATCAATGACGTCAGCGCGGGAGTCGTGCTGACGTCATTGAGGGTTTCCCTTTGTTCGCCCAACGCGCTGGAAGCCATTTGCTTCCAGCGCGTTGGGAAAGAAAGGTGAGTTTCTCGCCATGGAGGGTGGGGGGTATTTTTAAAAAGGCATCGGAAGAAAGGAAAGGCTTTTCCTTTCCTCCGATGTCTTTTTAAAAAGCATTCCTGCTGCACGATCGCGCCCAGGCGCGATCGTGCAGCAGGAATGCTTTTTTTTATTTTTTAAAGCCCAAATTGTGTTCGGGAGCGGCCCCTTGGGCAAGGGTCGCTCCCCTTATTTTTTTTTTTTAGGTATTTACGCATTTTTTTGTAGCGCTGACTTTACCCGAAGGTATCAGAGCGCTTCACAATAGGAACAGTACATAGCTGCCAAGGTTTCATATTGCCATGTGTGACACTTTCATAATTTCAGTGTTATTATGAGTGACATTTCAACGAATAAGAGTGACACTTTCTTGGGAGCAAAATGAAGCAATGAAGTCAAGGGAAATATATAAATATCACAAATTGCAACCATTTGCAGAACAAGAAACTCAACTACAACTTAATGCAGTCGCAGGGTAGAAAGGCACAGGGAACTTAAAGCAAAACGTATGGACACATAAATGGGGCATAAAGGTATAGGTGGATTGGCACTGACCATTAGAAACACGGCAAAAAGAAAGAAACTAAAACTAAGAGAAACCAACAATGGGGTAAAAGGCTTAAAAAATTAATATATTGTGATCTTGTGTAATGTAACTTGTGCTCAGTGACACTTACCCAAACAATGCATAGTCGATGTCACTGCCCTCCTAGTTACACGTTTCAGTTTATTCACTCATGCTGGCACCACATTGCTGGCTCAGGGGTCCACTTCTGGTGGATGCGATGCCCCCCAGCTGTCCTCCGCAAACGCCACACATGCTTGCCACTGGGCTGTGGTGTGTCAGTGCTCACTGTTGTCAGCGAGCACCATTGATGGTCAAAGAGCATGGAGGACGGGCCCAGCCGTGACGTGCAGCAGTAGCGCGGTCCAAGAGGAGAGGATGCGAGCGACTTGCCTGGCTGCACTGGACTGTAGTGGAAGAGCGGCCAGGCTGCTGAGGTACCTGGCACCACTCCGCGTCGGCCGCGGGCCCCATTGACTTCAGGGGTGCGCAGTAGTAGGAGAGGAAAGTCCCAGTGCGCGCGGACGCCTTGTTTTTCCGCCCTACTCGGAAAGGCCGACACGCCGACCTTGTGTCTAACAACTTCAGGAACCCATATAATGCATGTCTGAAGCCACGACGGCTCAACGCAGTGCAAGCAGGAGCTTGTAGGCTGCGCACTTCCGTGTGAAACTTGACTTAAACTGTGCACTGCGCTCGTGCGCTGTAGGTCATTTGACTCACCTGTCCTGTCGGGGAGTCAGTGACAGAAATGATTTCAGTCACTCTCTGGCCTCGGCTCCCCGCCAGTCTGGCAACGTGCAGGCTGAGGGTTTTATTGCGGCGCTGCGCACCCACCGCAGACAGACAGACAGTCAGCAGTGCACCGACTCGTCTCGTGGACTCAGATTGAGTCCCCCGCCGCTTCTGACCCACCTTACCTCACTTCCTCTTCCTCCGGACGTGAGGAGGCACTACGGTCACATGCTATCCCGGGGCCCCATGGGGTGCACAGCCACTGAGGGCAGGCCCCGCCCCAGCATCTAATTGGTGTCAAAGCCGCGCGGCGCCGCAGGAAGTATACAGCCAGGCACGACAGGAGGCCGCTGGCCGGGGCAGAACAATTGTAACCTTGTAGCAGTCACTCTCACCACTCGAGCTGAGAGCAGACAAACAATTAACTGTTAACTTACTGAGCCCAGCAGCTGCTGGCAGCAGGTCTCGGAGCAGCACTGAGAGCCGGCACACAGGTGCCGGCGGCGCGCGCTGGCACCCAGCAGAGTGTGGCATTAATGCGTGACAATGCATTTCAGTGCGGTGATGCGGAACACCACACTGAAATGCGTGAGCGTCACACCTGATGCATGATACTTGGCAGGCATGACAGTAACATTACATGAGGAGAAGGTTATAAGTGAGCATAATACAAATGCAAGCGTTACATTACATAAGGAAAAAGTGACAATAGTGCACATAACAAAAACAAACCAGATACAAAAAGAGGTATACGTTCCAAAAGGAAAAAGTGACAGGTGTGCATGATACATGAGATACAAAAAGAGGTATAATACTGCAATAAGTGGCAGTCACTCAGAACACACTGGGAAGGCACTTCTATAGGCATGGAGTACAGAATTTCCTATAGTGGAACAACTTCCTTGAGGGAGTAGAGAGGGCGTGAATTAAACAGGGGACTTGGGGGAGAAATTTATGTCGTTGGGTCTGCCCCCCTTGGGCCACCAGGGATTTTTTTTTTTTTAAATGCCTAAATTGTGTTGGGGAGCGGCTCCTTGGGCAAGGGTCGCTCCCCTTGGGGGAGAAATGTGTGCAGTTGGGGGGGGGGCAGATCGGTATTATTTTATATTATTTTATATTAAAAAAAAAGGTGTGTGTGCCTCCACTGGGCCACCTGGGAAACGCCCAGTGTGTGTCGGGGAGCGGCCCCTTGGGCAAGGGTCGCTCCCCTTGGGGGTGGGGGGCAGATCTGATTAAAAAAAAATAATAATAAGTAGGTGTGTGTGCCCACTAGGCCACCAGGGATGGTTTTTTTTGTGTAAATGCCCTTTTGTGTCGGGGAGCGGCCCCTTGGGCAAGGGTCGCTCCCCTTGGGGGAGCAATTTGTTTAGGGGGGTCTGCCCCCTGTGCCCACTAGGCCACCAGGGATTTTTTTTAAATTAAATTATGTTTTTGGGGAGCGACCCCTTAGGCAAGGGTCGCTCCCCTTTGGGGATCATTTATTTTGGCCGTTTTTGCCCCCTTTGGGGGCAGATCGGCCTTGTGAGTCTAGGCCCATCCGCCCCCAAGGGGGGCAGAAGCCATTAGACACCAGGGATTGTTTTAGTGTTGTTGGGGAGCGGCCCCTTGGGCAAGGGTCGCTCCCCTTGGGGGAGCAATATGTTTTTGGGGAGCGGCCCCTTCGGTAAGGGCCGCTCCCCTTTGGGGAGCATTTATTTGGGCCGTTTCTGACCCCTTGGAAGGGCGGATCGACCCAAATAAACAATTAATTTTAGGGTATGCCCCCTAGGCCACAAGGGATTGTTTTTGTGTTGTTGGGAGCGGCCCCTTGGGCAAGGGTCGCTCCCCTTTATCGGGTATTTAATGTGGTCGGTTCTGCCCCTTTGGGGGCAGATCAGCCATATGTTTTTAGGCCCATCTGTCCCCTAGGGGGGCAGAAGCCAGTAGACACCAGGGCTTTTTAAATGTTGGTGTTGGGGAGTGACCCCTTGGGCAAGGGTCGCTCCCCCTTTTATGAGGGTGAATTGTTTGGCTGTTTCTGCTCCCTGTGGGGGCAGATCGGCCTTATTGTTTTAGGCCCACCTACCACCTTTGCTTGGCTGGTGGATAGTATGTGGACTAGTGCATTATTTGCATATGTGATTGTAATGTTTTATTTCTCCTTTTTATTCTAGTGTAAAGCTTTTGGTTCCTGTTTGCGGTTTCGGCAGTGGTTCTGCAGTTTTGCGTAGTTGCATTTTTTTGGTAAGAAAAACTTTTTTGTTGTATTTACTCCAAATGAGTATTATTGTTATGCATGAATGAATTTTTTTGCAAGTGGTGTTATAATGGCAGCATATTTAGTCAGTGTTTTGAGCATGAAATTCTTTGCGATGTGTTTTGCATTCTCTTATGTGTAATTTTCTTTTCTTTTTCTTTTTTAGTGGGATATTGTTGATCCTTACTGTGTCTGTGCAGAGTAGGTGGTGGTGAGTCTAGCTGCTTCTGGCAAGTGAGTGGTATCATTTTGGAGTATATAGGTCTTTCTGATAAAGACACATTTTGTCTATTACTTATTTTACAAAGTGTTTGTTGTTGTTGACTTGTTTGACAAGTTACCTTTATTAGTAAGGATTATGGCTAGCCGTAGAATGACTGCTCAGCAGGTTGCTGGTATGCTGCTTGAATCTTCCTCTGAGCAGGATTATGAGACTGACAGTGCGTCTGAGGGAGAGGAGGGAGGGGAAGATTCAGGCAGTGAGTTTTCTCTCCACATGGAATCATCGGATGATGAAGATACTCTTAGTGCGGATGAAGTGCCTGTTTTAGAGGGGGACACTGATGTGCCGATGGTGCAGCAAGAGACATCGGTATTGCAGCCTGATGCTGCAAGGCTTCCTACTGGAAGTGCTGGACTCAGGGTTGATCCAAACATGGTGCAGCCGGAGCTGCCTGCCTTTAGTGGTTATGCAGGGTGTAGAGTGGATTGCGAATTTTTTTTGCCTATACCGTTCTTTCAGTTGTTTATGGATGATGGATTTTGTCTGAGATTGTTGAGCAGACTAATTTGTATGCTGAACAGTTTTTGAGGGACCACGGTGCCACACTTAAGCCCCACTCTAGAGCTACCCAGTGGACTCCCACAAATCTGGATGAGATGAAGAAGTTTTTGGGTTTGACTTTTTTGATGGGCTTGATAAGGAAGCCGTCCATGGCTTCATATTGGTCTACCAGTCCCTTGATGGCAACGGCCATATTTCCTGCGATTATGACCCGTGATCGGTATTTACTTTTGCTTCGGATGCTGCATTTTGTTGATAATACTTTGGCGTTGCCACGAGATAACCCTGACTGTGACCGTCTTTTTAAGATTCGGTCTGTTCTTGATCACTTTGTAGATCGATTTTCAGAGCTCTATACTCCAGAGAAAGAAATATCTATTGATGAGTCTTTGGTCCTGTTCAAGGGCCGTTTGGTTTTTAGGCAGTACATCCCTAGCAAGAGGGCACGTTATGGAATTAAGCTGTATATGTTGTCTGAGAGTAGGACAGGATATGTTTTTAATTTCCGTGTGTACACTGGTAGGGATTCCACTATTGACCCCCCTGGTTGTCCGTCCACTTTTGGAGTTTCAGAGAAAATTGTGTGGGATCTTGCTAGAGGACTGTTTAACAGAGGCCACCATTTGTACCTTGATAACTTCTACACTGCTGTCCAATTGTTTAAGGAATTGTTCAAAGTGGACACTTTTGCTTGTGGCACAATCCGCTCTAACCGTAAAGGTTATCCAAAAGAGCTTGTTTGCAAAAAACTTCAGAGGGGACAGTGCAGTTCCTTGTGTAGTGATGAACTACTAGCTGTGAAATTTGTGGACAGGAGGGATGTGTACATGCTGACTACCATCCATGATGAGAGTACTTCACCTGTGGCTGTTTGGGGTCAGTTTGCTGAAGTACACAAACCGGTGTGCATTTTAGACTACAATAAGCACATGGGTGGTGTTGATAGAGTAGATCAGAGGTTGGAACCTTACACTGCTATTCGTAAGGCGTACATTTGGTATAAAAAGTTGGCCATCCATCTCTTCAATTTAGCAACTTTCAATGCTTTTGTTGTGTACAAGGAGTGTTCTCCTGAGTCAAAGTTGACTTTTGTTCAGTTTCAGCAGTCTGTGATAGGAAGCCTTGTTGTTGTGGAACAGGCAAGTGTTCCTAGAGTTGGAGTTGTGGAGGATGTGGCTAGATTGAAAGATCACCACTTTCCTGATTTAATTCCTCCCATGCCCAAAAAAAACAATCCCTGTAAGAGATGTAGAGTCTGCTTGCGAAGAGGTGTGCGGAAGGAGAGTCGTATGCACTGTGCTGATTGTCCTTCTAATCCTGGGCTGTGTGTGCCCTCATGTTTCAGATTGTATCACACTAAAAAGAGTTTTTGGGAGCAACCGTGAGTCTAATAGTGTACTGCCTGGTCTGTATGGTTTTATATAGTTCAGGTTCACGTTTGGCAATAGAATGATGTCTTTAGTTACTGCTGTTGTTTTTGTAGTTATAGTTTGGTATCTAGTTGCAATTGCTTTGTGTTTTTTTTCTTGTTTGAAAAATTTTTATGACGGTGTGCGTGGACTGGCGGTTGGCTGGCAGTGTGTGTGGACTGGCGCTTGGCTGGCGGTGTGCGTGGACTGGCGCTTGGCTGGCGGTGTGCGTGGATTGGCGCTTGGCTGGCGGTGTGCGTGGATTGGCGCTTGGCTGGCGGTGTGCGTGGATTGGCGCTTGGCTGGCGGTGTGCTTGGACTGGGGCTCGGCTGGCGGTATGTGAGTAGTGTCTAGCTGCTGGTCACTACACACACTGCTAGCCGAGTGCAACTCCACGTAATCCATCAGCTTGTGTGGTTGCTGTGTCTGGAATGTGGACGTGTGAAAGTGATGGGCCCTTGAATGGCGCTGTCTGCTGGTGTGAGTGTTGTAATGTGTTGGTTTCGTGCCTGGTGGTGTGAATTGTCTTGTGTGCATCACGTATGAAAGGTGTGTGAATGGCCTGTAAAGCGGTTAGTGCCTTGCCGTGGCTTTACAGCTCACGATCTGCAAGTCACTGGTTCAGTTTTTTGTCCTTTTAATTATTGACAGTGCATTTCATTTTTGTGAAATCTCTTGTTAATAAAATTGTATATACTGAACCATCACTCGCCCTCGTGCCAAATCCAACCAGTATGTGTGTGTGCTTGAGGAATAGATGGCTGTGCAGTAATATTTGTCTTTTTAGTCTCTGTGTCAAGGTGTACATTCCATCTAAGAATAACCTACCATCTGTAGATATTGTGGTAAACTAAACAACCATGGGAGTACATGGTGATGTCTCTCTTGTGGAACCCAACAAGTTATCTTATCCACAATGTCCTGCAAACCTCAAAATGTCTGTCACATTTTCCTTGCAATATTGTGCCAAAATTTTCACACTGAAGAAATAAAAAACAAATTACCTCAAAACGACCTGGTTTTGCAAGGGGGTTCCATGACTTTTTGGCCCAGGGCTCAGCGGCCACCTAGGGAAACCTACCAAACCCACACATTTCTGAAAAGTAGACACCCGGGGGATTCCAGGGAGGTATGGCTTGCGTGGATCCCCCAACGTTTCCTTACCCAGAATCCCCTGCAAACCTGAAATTTTGATGAAAAAATCACTTTTTTCACACATTTGTGTGTGGGAAAGTTGTGGCATCGCCGGGCTGACACAAATTTCCAACCACCCAGCATTCCCCCAGGTCTCCCGATAAAAATGGTACCTCACTCGGGTGGGAGGCCCAAGTACCCGCGACAGGCAAGGGCCCAAAACGTAGTGAGGCGACATCAAAATGGCCTATCTCAAAACGACCTGGTTTTGCAAGGAGGGTCCCATGGGTTTTTGGCCCAGTGCTTGGCGGCCACCTAGGGAAACCTATCAAACCCACACATTTCTGAAAAGGAGACACCCGGGGGATTCCAGGGAGGTATGGCTTGCGTGTATCCCCCAACTTTTCCTTACCCAGAATCCCCTGCAAACCTCACATTTAGCTGAAAAAATCACTTTTTTCACACATTTTTGTGTGGGAAATTTGTGGCATAACCGGGCTGACACCAATTTCCTACCACCCAGCGTTCCCCCGGGTCTCCCTATAAAAACGGTGCCTCACTCGTGTGGGAGGCCCAAGTACCTGCGACAGGCAAGGGCCCAAAACGTAGTGAGGCGACATCAAAATGTCCTATCTCAAAACAACCTGGTTTTGCAAGGGGGGTCCCCTGGGTTTTTGGCCCGGTGCTCGGTGGCCATCTAGGGAAACCTATCAAACCCACACATTTCTGAAAAGTAGACACCCGGGGATTCCAGGAGGTATGGCTTGTGTGGATCCCCCAACGTTTCCTTACCCAGAATCCCCTGCAAACCTCAAATTTAGCTGAAAAATACACATTTTTGTGTGGGAAAGTTGTGGCATCACCGGGCTGACACAAATTTCCTACCACCCAGAATTCCCCCGGGTCTCCCGATAAAAATGGTGCCTCACTCGTGTGGGAGGCCCAAGTACCCGCGACAGGCAAGGGCCCAAAATGTAGTGAGGCGACATCAAAATGGCCTATCTCAAAACGACCTGGTTTTGCAAGGGGGGTCCCCTGGGTTTTTGGCCCGGTGCTCGGCGGCCACCTAGGAAAACCTATCAAACCCACACATTTCTGAAAAGTAGACACGCAGGGAATTCCAGGGAGGTATGGCTTGCGTGAATCCCCCAACGTTTCCTTACCCAGAATCCCCTGCAAACCTCAAATTTAGCAAGGGCCCACAACGTAGTGAGGCGACATCATTTTGATGTCGCCTCACTACGTTTTGGGCCCTTGCCTGTCGCGGGTACTTGGGCCTCCCACACGAGTGAGGCACCGTTTTTATCGGGAGACCCGGGGGAACGCTGGGTGGTAGGAAATTTGTGTCAGCCCGGAGAATCCACAACTTTCCCACACAAAAATGTGTGAAAAAAGTGATTTTTTCAGCTAAATTTGAGGTTTGCAGGGGATTCTGGGTAAGGAAACGTTGGGGGAACCACGCAAGCCATACCTCCCTAGAATCCCCCAGGTGTCTAGTTTTCAGAAATGTGTGGGTTTGATAGGTTTCCCTAGGTGGCCGCCGAGCACCGGGCCAAAAACCCAAGGGACCCCCTTGCAAAACCAGGTCGGTTTGAGATAGGCCATTTTGATGTCGCCTCACTACGTTTTGGGCCCTTGCCTGTCGCGGGTACTTGGGCCTCCCACACGAGTGAGGCACCATTTTTATCGAGAGACCCGGGGGAACGCTGGGTGGTAGGAAATTTGTGTCAGCCCGGAGAATCCACAACTTTCCCACACAAAAATGTGTGAAAAAAGTGATTTTTTCAGCTAAATTTGAGGTTTGCAGGGGATTCTGGGTAAGGAAACGTTGGGGGATCCACGCAAGCCATACCTCCCTGGAATCCCCCGGGTGTCTACTTTTCAGAAATGTGTGGGTTTGATAGGTTTCCTAGGTGGCCGCCGAGCACCGGGCCAAAACCCAGGGGACCCCCTTGCAAAACCAGGTCGTTTTGAGATAGGCCATTTTGATGTCGCCTCACTACGTTTTGGGCCCTTGCCTGTCGCGGGTACTTGGGCCTCCCACACAAGTGAAGCACCGTTTTTATCGGGAGACCCGGGGGAACGCTGGGTGGTAGGAAATTTGTGTCAGCCCGGAGAATCCACAACTTTGCCACACAAAAATGTGTGAAAAAAGTGATTTTTTTCAGCTAAATTTGAGGTTTGCAGGGGTTTCTGGGTAAGGAAACGTTGGGGGATCCACGCAAGCCATACCTCCCTAGAATCCCCCGGGTGTCTAGTTTTCAGAAATGTGTGGGTTTGATAGGTTTCTCTAGGTGGCCGCCGAGCACCGGGCCAAAAACCCAGGGGACCCCCCTTGCAAAACCAGGTCGTTTTGAGATAGGCCATTTTGATGTCGCCTCACTACGTTTTGGGCCCTTGCCTGTCGCAGGTACTTGGGCCTCCCACACGAGTGAGGCACCGTTTTTATCGGGAGACCCTGGGGAACGCTGGGTTGTGGGGAATTTGTGTCAGCCCGGAGAATCCACAACTTTCCCACACAAAAATGTGTGAAAATAGTGATTTTTTCAGCTAAATTTGAGGTTTGCAGGGGATTCTGAGTAAGGAAACGTTGGGGGATCCACGCAAGCCATATCTCCCTGGAATCCCCCGGATGTCTAGTTTTCAGAAATGTGTGGGTTTGGTAGGTTTCCCTAGGTGACAGCAGAGCTAGGGTTCAAAAACTACAGCTAGGCACTTTGTCAAAAAAGGGTCATTTTTCACTGCGAAATTGAGGTGTGTCCACGTTGCGTTTTGCGCCGTTTCCAGTCGCGGGCACTAAGCCGACCCACACAAGTGAGGTATCATTTTTCTCGGAAGACTTTGGGGAACGCGGGGTGGGTAGAAATTTGTGGATCCACACAGATTCCAGTACTTTCCACCACAGAAATGTGGGGAAAATGTGTTTTTTGACAATTTTTTAGGTTAGCAAGGGATTCTGGGTAACAGAACCTGGTGGGAGGCAGTCAAGTCACCCCATCCTGGATTCCCCTGGGTGTCTACTCTTCAAAAATGTATAGGTTTGCTAGGTTTCCCTAGGTGCCGGCAGAGCTATGGTTAAAAAACTACAGCTAGGCACTTTGCCAAAAAAGGGTCATTTTTCACTGCAAAATTGAGGTGTGTCCACGATGCGTTTTGCGCCGTTTCCAGTCGCAGGCACTAGGCCGACCCACACAAGTGAAGTACCATTTTTCTCAGAAGACTTTGGGGAACGCGGGGTGGGTGGAAATTTGTGGATCCACGCAGATTCCAGAACTTTCCACCACAGAAATGTGGGGAAAATTTGTTTTTTTTGACAATTTTTTATGTTTGCAAGGGATTCTGGGTAACAGAACCTGGTGTGAGGCAGTCAAGTCACCCCATCCTGGATTCCCCTGGGTGTCTAGTTTTCAAAAATGTATAGGTTTGCTAGGTTTCCATAGGTGCCGGCAGAGCTATGGTTCAAAAACTACAGCTAGGCACTTTGCCAAAAAAGGGTCATTTTTCACTGCGAAATTGAGGTGTGTCCACGTTGCGTTTTGCGCCGTTTCCAGTTGCGGGCACTAGGCCGACCCATACAAGTGAGGTACCATTTTTCTCGGAAGACTTTGGGGAACGCGGGGTGGGTGGAAATTTGTGGATCCACGCAGATTCCAGTACTTTCCACCACAGAAATGTGGGGGAAATGTGGTTTTTTTGACAATTTTTTAGGTTAGCAAGGGATTCTGCATAACAGAACCTGGTGGGAGGCAGTCAAGTCACCCCACCCTGGATTCCTCTGGGTGTCTAGTTTTCAAAAATGTATAGGTTTGCTAGGTTTCCCTAGGTGCCGGCAGAGCTAGGGTTCAAAAACTACAGCTAGGCACTCTGCAAAAAAAGGGTCATTTTTCACTGTGAAAATGTGGTGCGTCCACGTTGTGTTTTGCGCTGCTTCCTGTCGCGGGCACTAGGCCTACCCACACAAGTGAGGTACCATTTTTTCGAAAGACCTTGGGGAACGCGGGGTGGGTGGAATTTTGTGGATCCACGCAGATTCCAGAATTTTCCACCACAGAAAAGTGAGGAAAATTTGTTTTTTTTGCCAATTTTTTGGGTTTGCAAGGGATTCTGGGTAACAGAACCTGGTGAGAGCCAGTCAAGTCACCCCATCCTGGATTCCCTTGGGTGTCTACTTTTCAAAAATGTATAGGTTTGCTAGGTTTCCCTAAGTGCCGGCAGAGCTAGGGTTCAAAAACTAAAGCTAGGCACTTTTCAAAAAAAGGGTCATTTTTCACTGTGAAAATGTGGTGCGTCCACGTTGTGTTTTGCGCTGCTTCCTGTCGCGGGCACTAGGCCTACCCACACAAGTGAGGTACCATTTTTTTGGGAAGACCTTGGGGAACACGGGGTGGGTGTGTTTTTTGTGGATCCACGCAGATTCCAGAACTTTCCACCACAGAAAAGTGAGGAAAATGTGTTTTTTTTGCCAATTTTTTAGGTTTGCAAGGGATTCTGGGTAACAGAACCTGGTGAGAGCCAGTCAAGTCACCCCATCCTGGATTCCCCTGGGTGTCTACTTTTCAAAAATGTAAAGGTTTGCTAGGTTTCCCTAAGTGCCGGCAGAGCTAGGGTTCAAAAACTACAGCTAGGCACTTTGCAAAAAAAGGGTCATTTTTCACTGTGAAAATGTGGTGCGTCCACGTTGCATTTTGAGCCATTTCCTGTTGTGGGCACAAGGCCTACCCACACAAGTGAGGTACCATTTTTATCGGGAGACTTAGGGTAACACAGAATTGTAGAGCAACTGTTATTACCTATTGACTTTCGATGCATTTCTGCCTTCCAAATGAAAGACAATGTGTTAAAAATAAGTCATTTTGAAAAATGACCTATAATTCTCATGCTAGTATGGGTACTCCCAATTTCGGAAATGTGCAAATATCTACTGTTTCTAAAATCTACATTTTGTTCCCATTTCAGAAATACATAGGTGTCTTTCATAACAATTTTTCCATGTATACATTTTCCCAAAATAATTGCTATATACCCTGTACATATTAAAAAACCATTGCAAGATGCTGCTCAGTTATTGGCTCTGGGTTCGTGGGGTTCTTGGTGAACCTACAAGTCCTATATATCCCCACAACCAGAAAGGTCCAGCGGATATAACGCTATATTGCTTTCAAATCGCTGTCATAATTAGAAGAAGTTACAGGTGAAAACGTTCACACAAATGGCTGTTTTTTTCAACTAATTTTCAATTTTTCCTTTATTTAACTGTTAGTTTCTATAAGGAAAACTTTAAGGATCTACACAAATGTCCCCTTGCTGAATTCAGAATTGTATCTACTTTTCAGAAATGTATGGCTTTCCAGGATCCATTATTGGTTTCATACCCAATTCTACCATTAACTGGAAGGAGGTTGAAAGCACAAAAAATAGCAAAAATAGGCTATGTCCCAGAAAAATGCCAAAACTGTGTAAAAAAGTTCGTTTTCTGACAAAAGTCTGCTTGTCCCTGAAAGCTGGGAAGATGGTGATTTCAGCACTACAACCCCTTTTTGATGCCATTTGCAGGGAAAAAACAAGACGCTTTCATCTGTAGCCCTTTTTCGCATTTTTCCCCCAAAAACAAAATTTAGCTGTATTTTTGGCTAATTTCTGGGTCCCCTCCAGGGGAATCCACAAACCCTGGGTACCTTTACAATCCCCATGATGTTAGAAAAAAAGGACGCAAATTTGGCGTGGATACCTTATGTGGTCAAAAAGTTACAGGGGCCTAAGCGCGAACTACCCCAAATAGCCAAAAAAAGGCTTAGCACAGGGGGGGAAAAGGCCTAGCAGCGAAGGGGTTAATGACTAGTGACCTCTATATGTTGACTCGTTTAATTTAAGATGAAACTATGAACAACTTTTAAGTTACAACAGCATTTCAACGTATATAGTTATGGTGTTTTTTCAGTCGTACCTGGGAGGGACAAATGCAATTTTGATGGACTTTCTTAGGACTTGGTATAACATGCTGTTTGAACTTTAAACTGACATGGAAATGCATGTAACTTAATGTACTGTGATTTATCAAACCACGCAGGATGTTTGTATAGCAGGGTATGGGTTCAGGATGCTTTAAAGAGCTTAGAAGGAAACACAGGACTTAGAAGTGAAGTATGGCTGCCACGTTTTCACCTCTAAGCATTAGGTTTACTCGTATCATATTTTCTTATTTTAGTTCTTATGTTTAATATTTCCAAGTGACACTTCCCTTAAAATTCTAAGATACATTCCACAAATGTCTCTGATTAGATGACTCCACCGTAGTACCTCCATGCTGGGATGCCTGTGGGCAGCTGTTATGCAATACAATTAGAATATTAATTCTCCAATTCACACCCATATCTTGTTATGTTTCATATAGAGGCCCTAATATAGACGCGTTCATATATGCCGTATATGGTCATATTCGCATATGCCCTATTATGGTCATAATCGTATATGCCCTATTTTGGTCATAATCGTCTCTGCCCTATTATAGTCATGATCTCCTATGCCCTAATATAGGCATGATCTTTCACCTACGTTAGTTCCCTACAGTACACAACGAGCTCTGAGGGTTGAATGTCATCTAGTCTGTGGTTAGAACACTGCAGGGTTTTTCCCGAACACAGGCCTACAATGTACTCATAAATTATGCATGAGCATTCACCAGCTACATCTCCCGCATAATATGTATGTATAAAGTTCACCCCTGACGTCTTTCTCATGTCTAACAAAGACCAATACAAACCATACTGAGGGACGAGATACTTTAGGGTATAAATACACCACATCTTGCCACAGTAAGATAGAGGGAACCAAGACTTCCATGCTGACACACTGACCAGAGACGCTGAGGCTCCTGCATGCAGTCTCTCCAGCTGACAGCGGTCTAACACAGCCCTTGCGGGGTGTTCAACTCGAGACCAGGACGGGGTCCCACACTCTCTCTATTCAGGTAATAGGGTTCGACTAAATCCTAGAAGCATTCTTGGCTCTTAGGCTTTTAGACCTACACACATGCTAGGTACACTTAGGTACATCTAGTCAGGCATCGTAGGAGTATGCGCACTTTTATAATGCATTTTATATTCATGTATGTATACATGATTCTTGCAATATGGTAGAACTGTACTACCCTTTCACTTTTATCGTACTTCTGATAACTTATCTCTGCTATTGTCTGTTGGTTGCTGCAGCACATATATTCTACACCAGAATAACAACTGTTCAATAAATACTTATTGAAACGCCCAGACTGTTTATTCTGTGTAACTCTCTGAAACAAACCGAACAAGTAAGCACGAGTGACTGAGCGAAAAGTAGTACATTGTTTCCACGATTCTGATCTCATGATCTAAGGTTGCCAGAAACTAATCTCTCCCCGATAAGAGGAGATTCTAGTGGCACTGTGAGCTAGCTAATGCAAATCCGGCTAACATACGCGGTGGGGGTGTACAGAGCCAGTCTACCACCAATCCCACAGTATATGTTATCCAAACGCGCAGGTCCTGCAGGGGTACTATAGGAACTACACGACATGGCGCCCAACGTTGGTTGGGTACTTATTTAACAGTAAAATCTGAGTAGTTCAGTCTTGCTATTCTCAGAGAACCTACTCACAAAACCCCAGAGACGTCTGGAGTGAGTGGGCACAAAACCCGCCGCAGCTGAGTAGTACAAAATACTATTTATTGGCTGTTGGTTATTCAAGCTTGAAAGGACATAGTGTTCCTAAAATTGTGCCTAAAACCTTATCATAGTTTCTTTGAAACACTAGTCTGTGTTCTATACACGATGGCTACAGCGGTCTTAGATCCACTACAAATGCCACTGCCCCCGTCAGACGACGAGGAATATCCTGCGGATGCAATACAGATTGCACCAAAATTCAGAAGGACAATCACCATAAGAATATTAGAAAATGGTTTACAAGCTAGGGGTGGCGTGGTTGTTTTCGTGATTGAGGCACACGAATCAAACAAAACAGAGGTGTTCTATTCATGGGTTACACTCCCAGCAGCAAATGCAATAACAAATACATTTCACTGCTATATAGAAGGAGATGCACCAGCGGAATATTGTCCGTTTGAGTACATAGAGATTCCACTCACTTACCAGGAACATCATTACTGGTTTAATGGCGCCCTACCCCACGAACGAAGAAGAGTAAAGTTAGGCCCACTCAGAGGAGAAGGAGCCACATGGCCAATATTAGCGGCATACACACCACATCCTGACATTGGCACAATGTCACCAGGAGACTTACTCACACAACACACAGATTTAATTAAAATCTACAGAAACCTAACACAATTTGTCATGAGGACTTTAACAATCCAACCTGCACCAGGTGCAGCAAACAGTACTACAGCTCAGGGTACAGGAAATAAAATTACTCCTCAAACATTACACACGGTAATGGGCAAAATGCCCCCAAAACGCTATCAAATACCATTCTGGATAGCTCAGAAAATAACTCAGCTTGAGGCGGTATTCCCGAATACTACCACCTGTGATAAACACAGAATACTAACAATCTGCTTGCCCATGGGGATCACAACACAAGTAGAGGACTGCACCTCTTGGGGTACAGTCTTATCTGCCATATATACCAGAACGCATGGTATCCCGTCATTAGCAGTAGTACCTGACGTATTGAGACAGATACAAAATGAGTACGGAGCAGAGCCTGCCCTTAACTTAGAGATGAAGTTACTAAGTAACTACGAACAGGTATCAGCCATAATACTAGCTAACATTAAGGGGGAAGCAGCCTCAGTGGTGATCCGCCAACGCCTAAGGGAGTTCAGTCCAGTAGATCAACAACACAAACTACCCAAAATAATTGAAACTGCATATGCAGAACTCGGCAGAGACAGTCTAGGTGGGAAAGCATTAAAACCACAACTGGTGGGCAGTCCTGAAAAGGACACTACAAAGCAGACAGCTACTTCTTCTAAAAAGAAGTGGGAAAATAAAAAACAACAAAAGTCTAAAGACAGCAGATCTCAATCCAAAGGTAGGTCTCCTCAACAGGAGCCCTCTGAAAGGAGGTATAACCTCCGGAATAGGGATAATATTAAAAAACCTGACAGGTATCAGGAAACTGATACACGTTTCTCTCGTTCCTTTCAGGGTTCATCAAAAAACTCCGAGAGGGAAGGACGGTCAGAGGAGCGTACAAAGTCCAGAGACACGCAACGCGCTGCGGACTACGCACCTAAAAAAGAAGATAAACAAAAGCAAAAACCTCAGTTCAAAAAGAAGAAGGTAGCAGGTCTTAAGATCAGACATGCCCAGAATTCTGAGGACACAGCTTCTGAACGGGGAATGGGTTCTGACGATGCTAGACAGCTCGGCAGAAGTAACAATAGCTCGCCAGAACCTGAAGGAATTTCTGGTGACAGCGGAGTTGAGTGAGTATATCACAGTGGAGACACCTGATACTCGGGTAAGTGTCCCACATAAGTTACATGAGATAACACTCCGGATGGAGGGGGACAAACCCTAGAAAAATTAAAGGTCTATTTTGGAAAAATCTGTCATCTGGATATGACATCCTATTAGCAGAGCAAGACTGGCCGCCAGCATTCGTCATCGAGTGCCCTAAGGGAGAAACGATAATTTTTCTAGCATTTTCCGACCTCGTTCCCATACATTTAAAACATGCATATGCGCAGGAGTGGGCGGTTGCCCTAGCTCCAGCATTGTACAAAAATCATGCTGATTGGGATGAGGATTCAACCCACCACGCGATCCCGTTAAAAGTTTCCCCAAATGCTCAAAAGCAATACCCTATAAGGCAGGAAGCTAAAAAACTAGTCAGGGAGATCCTAGATCAACTTGAATTCCCAGGGGGTGATCGAAAATTGCACCTCACCAATGAACAATCCTTTGTTCCCCGTATCAAAACCTGACAACACATATCGTTTAGTTTTAGATTACAGACATTTAAACACTTGCACAAAGACATTTGCAGTTCAAAATGCACACAGTGCCGCTTTAATGAATAACATTGTGCGGAAAAAATACAAAACAACACTTGATATCTCAAATGGATTTTTCTGCCAAAATATAGCGCCTGAAAGCAGGTATTTGACCGCATTCTCAGTGCTAGGGTCACAACGGCAATTTTGTCGTCTGCCCCAAGGGTATAAGAATAGCCTGGGGTTGTTTTCAGCAAGGTTAACAGAGTTACTCCAAAATTTGGCTGAAGAAGCATTGTCCTCTGTGGATAATATTTATCTGACGGACGATGACTTACCGAGGTACTTGACCAGGGTGAGCACCATTATTATGGGATTCACCTCTGAGGGCTATAAATTTAATTTAAAAAAATCTAAAATTGCCCATCTCAATGTCCTGTTCTTAGGGTATGAGCTGTCAAGTGAAGGAAAAAGCCTAGCAGCTAACTTTTTAGAAAAGTGTGCGCTGCTCCAACCTCCAAAATCGTTAAAGAATTTACAATCAATTCTGGGATTCCTAAATTTTGGTCGAACTTACATTTTGGATTACGCAGAAAGAGTATAAACCTTTCTATGACTTAATAAAACCTGATTTTTCAGTCAGACAATGGACACAGCAACATACAAATATCCTACGTTCACTACAGGAAGACATGATAGCTTCAAAACACTTACAGACACGCGTAAATGTACGCAACTTAGTGATCCGAGTAATAGCAAGTCAATGCGGGTACACTTATTTAACTTTCAATGAAGGCGAAACGGTACCAATCGCATACAAATCACACCTGTACACAAACGCAGAGATGCGTTTCACTTCAACAGAAAAAATCCTGACAGCAGTGCAGACCGCTGTAGCAAGAGAAAGAGCTCTGGCTCAGGGAAAGCGCATAATAGTCATGACCCCAGTACCAGCTTAGAGGCTGTTACAAAGGCTAGCATTCCAAATGCGAAAGCCTTACATCCCAGATGGATACAATGGGCTAATTATCTTACTGCAACGGATGTTGAATACAGATTTGATCCAAATTTAAAAACACAAGCATTTCTGCAATACGAACAAGAATATCCTCTACCAAATGAGATTTTGCCTCTAGATCAGTATGAATATATTATTTACACTGACGGATCTGCTCAACCGGCCATAGGGAGTAAGCAAGCTTATAGCGCAGCGTGTGCGATTGTTAAAGGTCGCATGCGCGATGGAAAGTTTCATCCAACTTGCACTAAAACGCAATCTCTAGGAGACTGCACGGCTCAGTTGGCAGAATTAAAAGCACTAACACTGGCACTGGTAAATATGGAACACGAATTCCCCACACTAATTATGTGTGATTCCTTTTACTGTGTACAGTCGTACAATGAATACTAACATCATTGGGAACAAAAAGGGTTTAAAGACGCGAAAGGTGGCACAATTAAGCATTAAATGCTATGGGAACAGGTAGTGGAGTTGAGAAACGAACTACCAAGGGCTCACGTGATACATACACTGAGTCATCAGTGTGATGGCGTTCACGTTGAAGGGGATTCATTGGCTGATGAAGCCGCAAAGGGGGCTGTACGCGCTGCGTCCGTAGCTGCAATCTCTCGTTCAAAAACGAGAATAGACGGCGAGATTTTGGTAGCTGTCAATGCTTCACGCAAAGGCAGCACAGCAGTACCTAAGAAATTTCCACTCAAGTACTCCTACAAATTAGATGCACAAAACATTCCATATGCTCAGATTCCTGGAGTGGGGGATAGAGTAATACCAAAATGGATCGTAGGCAAGGCTTGATTCTAGCAGCACACGAGGGTTTGGGTTCTGCGCATACAGGCATCACAGCGACTATTTCTTTACTGAAACAGCACTACTGGTGTCCAGGGTTAACAAAGCAGACCAAAGACTATGGGGTCGATTTCGATCTCGGCCGGTAGGGCACCGAATCGGATTCGGCTGAACCGGATCCGATTCGGAGCCCTTTTTCCCGACCGATTCGTACGTGCGTCCGGGCGAGCGAGTACGATGCGAGCGCGTGCGAATTTGCCGACCGACTCGTTCGCGGGTCCCAACCGCTCCGACCGACTCGCACGGATGCGCCTCACACCGCGCAATGGAGACGGTCCCCGACCGGGCAAGTACAATGCGCGCCGCGAGCAGTCCGACCGACTCGCGCCGTCCGGCTCCAAGAAGCAGTCAGAGCCGTACTTCGGGGGTCCGTGTCGGACCCCCTGTACACGTAGCCGCGCGAGTCGCACACAGGGGGGACCCATGGGTCCCCCCTACCTGTGCGTGTATGGCGCGAGTCGCTTCGCCGCGTACACGCTGTAGGGGGCGCCCTTGTTCGCCTCGCACCCATTGAGTCAATGGGAGCCCGCGTACGCGTTATACGACCGGCTCCCATTGACTCCAATGGGAGTCTGACCGAATCGAGTCCGATAGCATGCGTACGCATCGTACTCGTTCGGTCGGGCTGCTAGGGTCCGATTCGGTCGGAAATCTCTCCGGGTCCGGCGCGGTCGGAGAGATTTCCGGCCCGAATCGGAATCGGCCCCTGAGTCTTAAAGTGCGACATCTGCCAGCAGATGAAAGGCTCCACCGTAGCACGCCCAGCGCAGACACCATTGTTAAAATCAGACAAACCTCTCGCATGTGTGTATTTGGACCACTGCAGACCCCTACAATCAGATGGGGCCAAGAAATATATCATGGTTGCAGTGGATTCCTGCTCTAGATTCCTATGGGTCTGGCCTCAGCACTCGGCTGACGCTCGAACTGTTATAAAAGATTTGCGAGTCTTTATCGGCACATACGCAGTTGGCACGTTACATTCTGACCGTGGCCCGGCGTTTAGCTCTTGGGCTTACAAAGAGGCCATGGAAGGAATGGCCGTAGCATTGCGGTACTCCTCTCTGTACCATCCTGAGGGGAATTCGGTTGTGGAGAGGAAGAACCGTGACTTAAAGCAATCTTTAAAAGCTAGGGTATTAGGCAAGGGCGGTAGTTGGGTCAGTCACCTTTATGGGGTCCAAAGAGCAATTAACAACCAGCCAAGAAGCTCTCTAGGGGGTGTCACTCCTTACGAGGTCCTATTTGGGACAAGAATGTGGGTACCTGATCTTAATTGTGGAGGCACAGTGGCGGATGAAAAACCATTTGATATCCATGATCGTTTGGCTGTTTTACAGGATCTAAATGAATCCAGGACACAATAAAGCAACATACACTTTAAACAGACCGCCACTGAGGAAGTCAAGGCAGTAATGGCAAGACCTGTCTAGATCCTAAAAGTCGGGGATCTGGTCAGAGAAAAGATTGCAGACAAGAAAGAATTCGGACCATCCTACAGAACAGCTGTACCGGTCCTAGCAATCCAGGGCACAAGAACAGTACTACTGCTGCCTCTTGCCGGGAACAAGGAGAAAAGATTTGTCTCAATTGACTTAATCAAACCACACTATGTGGCCGATACTAAACAGTAGGCCTCGTGGATACAATTGATGGGCGTGCGCAGAAATGATAAAGTCCAGATAGCAAAATAACATTTACAAAATTTCTTTATTGTTCAGTCGTTATCAAAGCTTTAGATTCCAGCCAACGCGTTTCGTTCTCCCTGGGAGAACTTCATCAGGGCTCCTAAGGGCAATCACCCTTATTGGTGGAAAACCAAGTTGAATGTAGAAATTCCTTGTATCTGTAAAATGTCCTGAGCTGTACCTGAATATTTCCCCGGCAAAGATGTCTGGATCAGTCACGAATTCACATGAAGAATAGGTAGGAATTCTGTATGACGACTCCCACTCTTTTGATGTCAAGAAAATACTGTGTGCTCAGAGACGATCTATATAGATCTTGAGTTCTTCAAACACACCTGGACTGAATGTATATCCATTAGCAATAAGGATTCAGGTGTACTGTAGAAATCCCAATTTGGGATCTTACGGCGGATCGTGTGGTCTCACACTTGTCGGCAAAGGTCCTAATTTCTGTAAATATACAGTAGAACAAATGGATGTAGTGTAGTCTCCAGGCAATAACTCTGGAGTCTTCAGAGGGAAAAGTTCCCGCGGCCTTTTTGGGCCCGTCCGTAAAGTCAAACGTTCGGAGTGCCTCTTGCCGGGAACAAGGAGAAAAGATTTGTCTCAATTGACTTAATCAAACCACACTATGTGGCCGATACTAAACAGTAGGCCTCGTGGACTCCACAGTAGCAGACGCCCTCCTCTCGCTACAATCCAAGAAGTTCAAACAAAAGACTCATCACGTTTGAAGAGTCACCTGTATGGAAAGAAGGACTAAGCAACAATGCTATGGAACTCGTTCCACTTCAACAAGAAGTTCAACTTCAAGAAGAAAATCAACTTAACAACCAAGTTGCAATAAGACCGACTACAGACGTCTACGTCAACATCCCTCGTCAAGAGCAAAATCCAATTTCAACAAATCCCGATGCAATTCCAACAATTGATCGAACTGCTTCTGGCTATTTCATGAACTTTGATACGTTTTCACTGGATCCAAGCGAGCCGGAAAGTACGCCAGCCAAAAAATCACACAAACAGAAACTCATTGACTTTTTGCACTTTTTTAGAAAGACTTACCTGGTGTCACCTTGGATAGAACTATGGTATATCACTGGGATTCTATTTTTTCTTTTCTGGCTAGGTTTAATTATAACTTTTAGTATGCTTATTAATGGACGATATCTCCAGCAGAGCTCTACAGCCCAAATAGTCAATTTGATTTTAAAACCACACCAGTCTTCACATCGTGAACCAAGAGACTTGTCTTCAGTGAACATCACAGCAGTTCCTATACCGGATGGTATAGTATGGGACAAGATTGATTTCAATATAGTCGGTCCGACTGAACTTTTAAAGCTTAAGCATGTATTTAAAATTTCTTTAAGTGATATCATTACCTCCAGTAAATTTTCTGATGATTGGGACACTGAAACTGTAAATAATATGATGTCTGATTTAGAAAAAACTGCAGCATTTCCGAACAATGAAATGTTAGAAGGTACTTCTGACTATGATACATTGTACTGTTACCAACATTATGGTCATCATTTCTTGCACAAATCTATAACACCTAGAAATGTATTTGAATACCACCAGTGGGAACACTGCCCAACACCTCCAAAAGGTAGTTCGCAAACTTTTGCACAAAAATTCACATACTTTTCAGGGTTTAATACATCTGACCCGAAGTCATTTTATTACAAAGTGGCAACAACATCAGCACAGAAATTTATGTTGACTAACACCAAACAGATTTACTCTATAGTGTCCTTTATGGCTCAGTTGTCTACACAGGGTTTCGACCTATGGAAGGACACTATAGATTTAAAATCAATCTGGGGTTCTAGGGACTGGCAAATCCAGGGAACAGAAGCGCTTTTTAGAGCATGCCTCATTCCACAGCAGATGATATTTCTAAATGAAACTGTGCAACAGACATCCTGTTTTGGACTAGCCAAGAACAAGGAAATGAACCCACCGGGGTTTCCAGCACCATCACAGATGGGTGGGGGGCAGAATTCAACTACACATGGGGTAGGATTAGATGACATTCTCCAGTACAACTGGTCAGATCCCAATTGGACAGAATGGCTGATTTGGCACATTGACACAACCACATGTCAACAGAGATTCCTAGGTATAGCCGAGGGGTTTAGTATCAGTAGGCCAGATACTCGCTATGTACAGAGACAACACCCAGGGGTAGTGACATCCTATAGTGTTGGGAAGTTGTGCCTTGATTGGCTAGAAACCTCAACACTCACAGAAGTAAAACATCACTTGACCTTACACTTGATGTAGACCTTAGGGATTTTTTGCAAGGCCCAAGGAAAACACGTCAGAAACGTTTCATATATGCTGGCATTTATGCCTATTATAATGAAAACTGGAAAATATCCCAACAGGATGCCGCAGAAAGAATACGGGAAATAGACCATATTAACTTAGAGAAGGCATTAGCTGTAGTGGATAATGGGTTAACAACTTTGACCTCCAGGATCTACCATTCACTGTAGCCGAATCACCATCAACTGAATGGCTAATTCATGGCCAAATCACTCTGCCGGTCACTACGTTTCAGTTTCAATATTGCCTTGAGCAAAGGCAGGCAGGCAAATATGAAAAAATGGGTAAGGGTTACATTAAGGAATCTTAGGAGTTACCATATAGATATCGATGCCGGAGTGGGGATCAAGAAGTGTTTCTGAGTGGTACAAACTGCAAGAACGCTTTAAGCGGTTCTCTCATGTGTCAGGATATTTCTCTGCACGGAGCATGTAGTGGTTCGGTAGCGAATCTATCTTGTCACATGTCAGGGACCCCAGCGGCCATGATCACGCTGGTTTTCCAGCTGCTCTCGAATGGGAGTTACTTGATGTTAAACGATCAAGGTTGCTGTGGGATGCTTCAGGGCTTCGCCTATCTGGTCACTGTTAACTCCAGGGTTACTTGCTGTATGCAAGTATTGTTTCCGCCACTGAACACAGTCAGGGAGGCGCCGTTATGGCCTTCGTTGAATGTTTCCTTCATACAATTTGATACTTTGAGCAGACTGAAAGCCATGCTTTTACAGCAACCCGTGCCCTTAACCTCCGCTCGAGAAACCTTTGAACTTCAAGTCGCAAGGACCTTGACTGACATACAGGCGCTTATACGCACGAACTGCCCCTTTCATTTCACAGAAATGATGGGTCGTATCTTTAACATGTCTGATACGAGCGGTATTGTACACCTATTTAAGACCATAGGGTCAGGACTATTAAGCACCTTTCAGACAGTCCTCGGAGTAATCCCAAATTTTATACACTCCGTATTGGGAAGCGTGTTTGGAGGTCTCCCGCTTATCCTGATCCTAATTGCAGGAGTCCTGATTGTAATCTTACTGCTACGCAATGGACAGCCCAATTTCCGAGGAAATGGCGAACATACTCACGGAGCGGAAATACCGTGAACGCATGGTGCAGCTTCTGGGTATACCTTGCCTAAGAGAACTGAACGCCTATTGGTTTCTATCGTTTAGACCAGTCTGGGTGGACTGCATCTTACCTGTTCTTCGATGCCTGTTTTGCAAAGAAGAATGCACGTTGGATCTCTGTCTAACGTTTCCATCAGATACGCCTCCGGACATGGATGCTATGCTGGACCCCCTAAAGGCCCATGCTCTGCGTTGTCCCCAGTGTCTTCCAATTCTGATGAACGCATTCCTTGAGAATCCACAGGCGCCGTTTGCTCCTGCTGGGTTAGGTGGCTCCTCCACAGGCACTCAGGTAACAACTGTCGCACAAGCTGCCGCAGCACCGACTGTTGGCAGTGCTGAATTCCATCTATGTGCGATTGACGTTCTCTGTGAGGCGTTGGATTTGTCGTCTGCAGTAGCTAACACCGATAATGCTGTATCTCCCAGCCAGGACACTTAATCTGGAATTGGCTCATCGCGTCCTGGGAAAGAATTCGGCTTCTCCACTTCGTTTCATAAATAAACTAACTAAATATGGAACATTTCCTAAATTGACACTTTCACTTGAGAAAGAATGGCCTTCTTCTGCTTGTAGTAATGCAACTTTTATGAGTGAGACAAAATTGACTTTTTCAAGTGGTAACAAAAGAATAGCTGACTTTTAACATTTTTTAATCATTTTTAAATGTTTTTTAAAACTATGTTTTTAAGAAATTTTTTAAATTGTCCATATTTTAAGTATGGTCATTGTCATCCAATTCGAAAGTGGAGTGGGTGTTATGTTTCATATAGAGGCCCTAATATAGATGCGTTCATATATGCCGTATCTGGTCATATTTGCATATGCCCTATTATGGTCATAATCGTATATGCCCTATTTTGGTCATAATCGTCTAAACCCTATTATAGTCATGATCTCCTATGCCCTAATATAGGCATGATCTTTCACCTACATTAGTTCCCTACAGTACACAACGAGCTCTGAGGGTTGAATGTTATCTAGTCTGTGGTTAGAACACTGCAGGGTTTTTCCCGAACACAGGCCTACAATGTACTCATAAATTATGCATGAGCATTCACCAGCTACATCTCCCGCATAATATGTATGTACAAAGTTCACCCCTGACGTCTTCCTCATGTCTAACAAAGACCAATACAAACCATACTGAGGAACGAGATACTTTAGGGTATAAATACACCACATCTTGCCACAGTAAGATAGAGGGAACCGAGACTTCCATGCTGACACACTGACCAGAGACGCTGAGGCTCCTGCATGCAGTCGCTCCAGCTGACAGCGGTCTAACACAGCCCTTGCGGGGTGTCCAACTCGAGACCAGGACGGGGTCCCACACTCTCTCTATTCAGGTAATGGGGTTCGACTAAATCCTAGAAGGATTCTTGGCTCTTAGGCTTTTAGACCTACTACATGCTAGGTACACTTAGGTACATCTAGTCAGGCATCGTAGGAGTATGTGCACTTTTAAAATGCATTTTATATTAATATATGTATTCATGATTCTTGCAATATGGTAGAACTGTACTACCCTTTCACTTTTATCGTACTGCTGATAATATATCTCTGCTATTGTCTGTTGGTTGCTGCAGCACATATATTTTACACCAGAATAACAACTGTTCAATAAATACTTATTGAAACGCCCAGACTGTTTATTCTGTGTAACTCTCTGAGACAAACCGAACAAGTAAGCACGAGTGACTGAGCGAAAAGTAGTACATTGTTTCCACGATTCTGAGGGATCAGGGTTGTCATGATCTAAGGTTGCCAGAAACTAATCTCTCCCCGATAAGAGGAGATTCTAGTGGCACTGTGAGCTAGCTAATGCAAATCCGGCTAACATACGCAGTGGGGGTGCACAGAGCCAGTCTACCACCAATCCCACAGTATATGTTATCCAAACGCGCAGGTCCTGCAGGGGTACTATAGGAACTACACGACAATATGTCCCTCACAATAATCCAATCAACCTCCAAACTACAGGTACTTTTGAGCTTCGTTTATGAGCTCTAGATCATAACACTGCTCAGAACAAACTATGGAAAAGCCAATAGATCTGGTTTTAAAATGGTAACTATTAGAAACACAGGCATGAACAAATCCTACCTTAATTGTAGCAGTACCACTCCTGGCTCCACGTCCATGTCATGTGTGTGTGGAGGGACTGTGAAAGATAGCAGTGAAGTATCAGACAATTTAGGAGTACATGTCAATCATTATTTGTGGCAGCTTCACTTCAGTGACAGATCACCCTGTAAACCATAAGGTGTCACAGAGCTGATATGAAATGTATTTGACACTCTGGGAGGAAAATCCCACTTTTACAGAGTTAATTCAAGGTATGGGTTTACACAGTTTGGGTGTACACTTCCAAAGCCCACATTTGGTTGGGGGCACATCAAGGTAGAGTTACAGGTTCTAAAGAAAGGGAACGGAGTCACCGGGACCAGGGGAGATACAGAGTCACAAGGTGAGTGGTGGCAGCAAAGGGATAAACCACTGAATAGGGGCATGAGGGAGGTGGTGGAAGGTGGGCAAGGGCACTCTATGTGAGAAAGGGTCAGGTAGGGTGCAAGTCATGAAGCAGGGACAAGGCAGGGCATGAGTCGTTGGGCACAGGCGAGAAACAGGAGATATAACCAGCACCAAGCAGTTTTTTTGCCATGGAGTGGCTATAGCATTATCAGGGGTTGCCTCAAGTAAAAATCCCCCTGATACTGGAAGACCTATAGTATCTACAAATGTCATCATTTTCAGTCGATACAACAAGCTGAAAGATGAATTCAAGTATGTTCTTCTTATGAATGTATGTATGTATGTACTTAGTATGACCCTCTGGATAGCTGTGCTAAGCTTATTGTCTTACTGATTAAGTTGCCTCACAGGCCAAATTAATGCAAACACAAGAAGGGTAGGTCTGGCACAAAGATGGTGGCGGTTAATAATGAAAAAAGGCCCGAAGCTCAACTCTGAGGAACTGATTAGTCAAAGTCAATGTAGGAAGGGGTTTGCAGAGTCCCCTTATGAAAAAGAAAAGGAGAAAAGGTAGTGGTTCAAATAATGTCTGTAGTGCCCCTAATCAGGACACTTCGCCAAGGAGCGGCAGATCAAACCAAAACACCCCCAAGTGGTGGTAGATTATGTTTATTTGGCTCTGGAGGCTCAGGAAAACTGTGATGCTTTACTGAGATAAGATCACTTGATTAAACAAAAATATCACAGGCTCTATCAAATTTGTATAAAGTGTCTCAGATGCATATTGTCATACCCATTACGCTATTCATGACTCCCCTCCTCCCCAAACGCCCTGTGGCCTTCTGCATCCTCCTTGGGCAATGGTAATTTTTCTAGGCATCACTTTGGCTAAAACATTGTCCTTGACATTGATCTGAGAAAAGAGACCAGAAGCAGTACAGGGCAGTAGATGGTATGGAAATATTACAATGGAAGGCATGACCGCCCTGGGCAGGAAAAGAAAACAGTGGCCCCAGCCAACAGAGAAGAAAATCCCGGCACATCTGGGCCACAGTTTTTTTTGGTTTTTTAAATAAACGTTTACCTTTGAATGATTGCTGAGCTGAACAAACAAACATGGCACCTGCTCAGCATTCATCAGTGCCTTCAGTGCTGCCGCTGCACTGGTGGTTGCATTGAAGAAATACAAACTCCAATCAGAGAGGGCAGGGATCTCTGAGTTTGTTTGGCTGGCCACTGCTTTTCCAGATGAGTGTAGGTTATGGCCTCCTCCGACCTGACAGGTAGGTGAGCCACTAGCTGTACTTAAAAGGACCCATAAGTTTTCCAAATTCAGGGAGTTAAATCATCGTCATTGTTAGATTAGGGCAATGTCATAATCCAGATAACAGAAAGGTTAGTAAGAGCTGTGAAACAGAGTTAATGCAGTTAAAAATATTGACAAATGGAATTGGATAAAAAAAAAACATAAGCATCACTTTAAACAGATTTAAGGCTTACGATGATCGAAAATCTACAGGTTAATAAACAGATCAACAGATCATGCAGCTCTGATTTGAAAATGTATGATCTCTATGAAGAAGAAAAAGGGGCTAAGTACGTTCTAGGCATTTTGGAGAAATTAATCAATTGTTGGGAAAAATGGCCTAAGGAAGGAGAAACTCAAAGAGCATAGATTGCCATTAAAAAGTGCCTTCCCTACACTATACACTGATCTATCCTGGAAAACTTCAGGAATCATTGTTGAAGAAGAACGTCCCAATAAATTTAAAACCAAGTAGTTCTCTTAATTGCAATTCAATTCAAGATTTTCATCAATACCACTGCAACATTAACAACAAAAATGTTGATGTACAGTGGGAGCTGGGTAGGTTTTCACTGAAATTACAGGCATTTGGAGTGGCAATATTTCTCCGGGACCATGTAAACCTTAAAGAATTACTCAAGAGAAGAGTAATTTTCAGAAATACAAACAATTGCTACAGAAAATCTGTCAAAAGTATATGCAACATGTCAAAATAGAGCTTGAATAAAGCCAAAATTGTGCTATTCCTTTTGCAAACAATTCTTTGAGATAAAGCCATTTGAAATAGGTCACCTTATAATATTAATAAAAAGATCAAATATAGTTACTTCATACACACTTATAAATTCAAGATCATTTTTAAAATCCTCATCAGGGGTTTTTAGAACTCTGAAATAGGTATTTTCGTGTTACATTACTGGGTTATGGTAAAAATCAGTAGGGTTTGTAGGAGAAGCAGAAGTGTGAAACAGCTGCAGAATTAACCGCTGCATGATTAAAAGGATCACTCAGGGGTGAAGATGGCACGATGAAAGGGGAATTTGAACACTAGAAAACATAAAGGAACATGAACGCAATGGGGATATGCACAAGGGGTGGAGGAGCACTATGCAAATGTGGCATCTTATGCAAAAGGCAGGGAGCGTGGCCGAGCCGGCCAAGATGGCGGACGTGTCTGCCTGTAGCTCCGTGTGTTAACCCGACCATCGTCAAACATCTGCATCGGTGGGGCCAGACAAAAGAGCTGCAGAACGGCAGGACATTAGCCAACTCTAATACCACTCGCACTGAGGACGGGTAGCAGTGCCACAAAACAAAACGGAGATCTGCGGGTGTGCGGCTGCAACTAACATGGCGGCGCCCAGCAGCTAGTGACCACACCAGAGGAGAGGCGGCAGATCGATGCATTCCGGCCCCCCCAGTGTGACCCCCTGAGCCAAAGCAGAATGTCGACAGAAGCGGGTGAGGAGTGTCGGGCCTAGCAGCGGGATCCAGCTGGATGCAGAGGGAACGGCGCCCAGAGCTGGACCTCCGCGTCACAAGACACAGCAACTACAGCAAGAGAGGGGCGGTGGCCGCGGCCCAGTGGCAATGGCTCTGTTCAGGCGGGCACCGGAAATGGGGAGAGGTGGCATAACGAGGGTGGCCCCTCGCCTCCCCGCAGCACTATACTCCACTCCCCTGAGAGGCCTCACTGCGATCCGGCCTGAGCGGAGCACCGATGCAGAAGTGAGCCGGGCCTCCTCCCCGGTGGCCGAATCTGAAGGCTAGCACCTACATCTTTGGAGACAGTGCTCCTCCAACCTGGTGGTGAGGGTGACTGGGCCCATGCCGCAGGTCAGGCCCATGCAGCAACCACGAGAGGTGAGCCCTGTAATTCCAGCCTGCAGTTTGGCACCATAATTTGCAGTGCAGTGAAAGGGACAGACTACTGGGGATGAGAGCAAAGGCATGGGGCCTAAGTGGAGGGGGTCCCCGGGCCTGAGATCCTCCTGCATCCCTCTTGCCCCCAGGCACCCCATATCAATATCATCGCTGGGCTGCGAAGCAAGCGAATGCGCACACCTCCCCCGGCTCTAAATCAGTGCCACCACTGAGGCGCAGAGCGTGCAGGGGCGGCCCCCTACAGAGCAATTTGGGCCTGCTGAACCACTGACACTGGCACATCTGCCCAAGACCCAGCTTCCTTTTGGACATAGTAAATAAAGGCGACAGTCCATGGGAACGGTGCGGCCACCTGCAGGGAACAGCCCCCCATGGGACCAGACACCATATACTGTCTCTCTCTCTCCAGCTCTAACCTACATATAAGAGTTTAGACACTTGTGTGTTTCACCACTAAGCTCCGAACCCACAAGAGACCTCCCCACAGAGACTTGGGCCCTGCCATCCCCCTGCACTGGCCTGCCCGCTCGAGGCCCTGATCCCTTCGCGAGGCAAAACAAGCATCAAGATACCCTGTGTAGGGACAGTCATAAAAAGCATTTCAGTCTTGAGACCGGATACTGCCACCGGAATGTGCCTGATGTTGAAGCCCTTCCCTGAGAAGCCGGCCGACGCTCGGAAGCCCCACCGCCCATGAACCGACTCCCACGTGAAGACCCAATAAACCTGCAAGAGAGAGTCTCTTGCAACTTTTGCTCTGAGGCACACCAGGGGAAAACCGACTCACCCCATCAACAGTGGCCGGCCGACTGACTTGGTCCCTGAGGACACATAGGCCGACAGACAGGATATAGCCCACTCCGGTGAGGGGGATTCCGCAAGCTAACACCAAAGAGCGCAGGATAACACACCCCTCCTCCCCCGTTAGCCATTGGGAGGTTTCACTCAAATGTTGGGTCACAGGCTTCGACCTCAACATGAAATCTTTCCCCTGCTACCATTAACCAACACGTAGACACGGAGACCCCGCCCACCCTCTCAATGTCTGACAAATTGGACAAGGTGTTAGCTGCTATTGAGCACTCCAGGGTCACCATGGAGGATATATTTGGAGCCCTAACCATAGACCATAACCTCCTGCGAGACGACCACTGCAAGTTGGCAGACTAGGTAGCCGACAGGGAGAGAACCTTTTCTACCCTGCAGCCCTTAGCAAAGACACAGCAAGAGACCTTGCGTGAACTTCAAAGCCAGGTCACACAGTTGGAGGGATGAGCGGATGACCTAGAGGGGTGCTCTCGGAGGAGTAATACTGGGTCCTGAGCTTACCGGAGGGAGTCGAGGGATCGGATCCTGTCAGCTACGTAGAGACTTGGCTCAGATCCTTCACACCGGCTTCAGAACTAACAACCTTCTTCTTTGTGGAAAGGGCGCATTGGGTCCTGGCGCGCCACCTGCCCCCGGGGTCCCCTCCTCGGCCACTACTGGTGAAACTGCTCCACTTTCGTTACAGAGACGCTGTGTTGCATGCTGCTAGGCAAAATGGGCCCACCCGTGTAGAGGACAATCATGTCATGCTCTTTACCGACTACTCCCGAGCAGTACAACGCCAATGAACATCCTTTCTGGAGGTAAAGCGTCACCTCCACCAGAGGGGGATACAGTACTCCCTGCTATTTCCAGCGCACCTCAAGATAATGCATGACGTGGTCACCACCTTCTTCACAGACCCAGCCAAGGCATTCGACTAGATTGATCATCACCTTCAGGACCACCCACGCCCGGAGTCAAAGCGGAATGCACAAAAACCCTGGAAAAGGCATCACTGTCGAAAGAAAACTCAGCCGCTCTCCAAATCTCTACCCTCCGGCTCCATCACAGGAGCTCCCAATCTACAACAAATTATTGCGGAGCGCAGGAGGGCCTTACAGGCGGCGGCGGACCTAGGCCCCGCTTCTATGACCTCAGACGGTGAGGGGGCCCCCACATCTTCACGTCCGAGGAAGACCCCAGTGACACAATCACCTCTCGAGCAGAGTCAGTGACCCCACCGCTGGTGACCCCTCAAACAACGGACAAACTCATCTGAAGGACAGTTATAGAGACTGTGGCTCCCCTCTTGTATTCTTATTCTTATTCATATTTGGCGGTATTAGATCCTGGATGCAATCAAGTAGCTATCAGTACAGCCTCTCTAGGCTCTAGACCCCACCGAACTTCCTGGCTCCTCATCGGCTACCCACATGACAAGCTTTAGGTACACGTGCAAGCTTCCCCTATAATACACTAGTGTACTGCCTGTTGCGGTAGGTCCCCAGTATTGGGAACATGTCCCACCCCAGTTCTTGTCCCATCATTTGATCCACCCCTACACCCTGATCCTATCCACACAGTGGGCGGGTTCCATTGAACCCAGAAACCGGCTACTTTCGGTGTATGGGCAAAGTTTGCGAGGCGTCTCTTCCTGCGTCTCCCTCCCAACACCACCAATTTCTCATCATGATCCCCACAGCTGACACTTGTTTCCTCACTCTGAATGTACAAGGAATGCACACAGTTCGCAAACACTATCCGGTTACTTCTATATTAAAGGTCAGCAAACGCAGATAGCCCTATTACAAGAAACACACCTAACTCCTGGAGAACTAGACCGGCTGCGCAAGCGTTGGCGGGGTATCTTCTGTGCCAAAACATATTCCGCATATGCGCGAGGAGCATCGATCTGGCTCCGGCCTGGGGTCCCATTTCAGGAAACCCATAGGTTGGTTGATGCAGTGGGAAGGTATGCTCTCTTAGAGGGGCTCTTAGATGGCCAACCAATACTCATTGGCAGCATCTACGCACCGAACACTGAGCAGGGAAAATTCTGTGACTCTCTGTCGTGCATCTTAGCCCAGTTTACAACATCACCATGGATACTGGCGGGGATTACAATTGTGTGCTTGACCTCTCCATGAATAGATCCAATCCCCCCTTCCCCAGTCTTTGGCTATCACGCAGGCAGAGCATTACCGTACCTGGGTAAATCACTGGTCACTTATGGACGCTTGGAGGTGTCGACATCCAGCGGTCAAATAATATTCATTCCACTCCATCCCACATAACCTCCGAGTGCATCTTGATTCCTGTGCTTGCCCGTGGTTGTCCTCCTGTTCCAACGTGCAGACTATCTGGGCCAGGTTCTATTAGATCACAATGCACACCTCATAATCCTCAGATGGCGGCCTCCCCTGCCCCCGGTCCCCACCTGGCGGCTGCCGCACGATTGCCTCGAGGACCTGGTGTTTCACCATGAGCAAGAAAACAACATTGGGGGCTATTTTTCAGAGAATACTAACATGCCATCCTCTAGGATGCTAGAATGGGACGCCTTCAAAGTTGTCACTAGAGGGGCATGCATTCGACAGATAGCGGGGGTCCGCATAACACTACATTGCAACATACAGGCAGCGGAGGGCAAACTGGTGTCGTGTAGTTCCTAGGAGTCCCGCAGGACCTGTGCGTTTTGGATGACCTAAACTGAGGGATTGGTGTCCCGACCGCTTCCGGACACCAAGTGGTCAGCCGTTAGACCAGCTAACTCTACAGTGCCACTACAACCCCCCTGTATCTTACAGTGGTGTAGGTAGTTCCTGGCACCACTGAACATGACAACCCTGATTCCTCGGGGATCATGGAAAACAGTACAGTGCATTTCGCTCAGACACTCGTGCTTGCTTTCTCTCACAGCCTTGTGTAAAACATATGTGCTGTGACAATCAAGAGACAGAAGCATATGAGAGATTGCTAGTACCAATAAAGTAAATAGTAGATACATTTTTACCATAGTGCTAATAAGATGAACAGAAGCAGTTCAGATAAAAACAGTAGCACTTGTATATTCCTAAAATGTGCGCCCTAAGTAATTGCCTAAATGTACCTAGCCTAACATGGATGTGTAGGTGTATATGCATATAGCTATGTGTATCTGCAGCCAAGAAACCCCTAGGGATGAACCAGCCCCCTCACCTGACCCCGTCGCTGCGTTGAAGATGACAACCCACAAGGAATGTCAGACCGCTGCGTGTCGGAGATTCAGCATGCAGGACCCCCGTCTCAGCCTGGAAGGAATTCTCCTCTATCTGTAGGGGGGAGTGAAGGTCTTTTTTACTAAAGTGGTCACTCCAGGGTTTTTTCTTGAATTGATATGTTTTTAAAACAACCATGGATGTTTTTGAAAACAATCATAAATGTTTTGAAAACAATCACCGATGCTTTTCTAAACAAATGTGATCATGCACAGCTGGCTGTTGGCTAAGGATGAAAAAAGCGGTGACCCTTATACAGAATAAATCTGCCGTGCCTGGGGACATGTTTATGTACGTCAGGTACAGGGATTATGATAGAATACTTAGAGCCTGGTGTCGAGGAGACAGGAGCAAGCTACTAGGTAAAAGGTCACCTGTTTAGAATCGTTAGTGTCATGTGGATGGGACTATGTATGTAAAGATGGGGTATACATTGATGGGACTATCCTAAAAGACATTACACTGGCAGCCCTAACCAAGGCCGCAGATGCCAGCATGGCATCATCGACTCAGGTCGCGGAGGCAAAGACCTCATATGAAGAAGCGCTAGCCGATCTACGAAGATACAACTTTAGGGTGCATGCTGCCAGAAAGCATCGGGAGGGGGACAGGTCGGGGGCACTGCTGGCCTGGCTTATCCGCCAAGACACCGACATACGACCCATCACAGAAATAGTCAACCCTTCTGGTTTTGTGTTCCACTCCCAGGCAGACATCCTGCGGCCCTTCTTCGACTATTATGCCAAAATCTGCAGGGCTCCAGGGCAAGACTGATTGGAACGCTTAGATCAATTCCTCACCACCCTGGCCTTGCCCCTAATTACTCCATCTGACAGGACCTCCCTTGATGTGGAGATCACATCAACTGATGTGAAAAACGCGATCCAGGCCTTGGCTTGTAATAAAGCCCCGGGTCGGGATGGCCTACCACTAGAATACTATAGCACCTTTTCCACCCTTCTAGCACCTCGGTTGGCGGACATGTACAGGGCGGCGCTCAAAGGCGGTGAACTCCCTGGCTCATTTCATGAATCTCTGCTGGTATCGTTTTTAAAGTCAGATCGGGATCCAACACACCTGGCCTCCTACAGACCGATTGCAAGACCCTTAGTAAGATCCTAGCAGACCGGTATGCCCAAGTCCTCCCAACTCTGGTACACCCAGACCAGTGTGGCTTTTTCCCAGGCACGAGTACCTCCCAAAATATCCATTGATTGTTCCATGTCCAGTATCAGGTACAGGGCTGTTTCCCCGCGCCACTTGCCTGGTCCTGGACCTGGAGAAGACCTCTGATACTCTGTCATGGCCCTATCTCTTTGCGGTGCTCCAGTGCCTGGGAGTGGGCCCCACGCTCGTGGCTTCCACGAGGTTGCTATATACAAACCCCACGTCCTGGGTTCGCCTTGGCTGCCATATCTCAGCCACCTTCTCGGGTGTCATGAGCCACCCGCCACGTGTCAAGGATGCCCTCTCTCCCCCCTACTCTTTGCCTCAGTGATGGAGCCCCTGGCGGTTCGTCTCCGAGGGGAAGGTACGGGTGGGGTTTTACTCTAGCGGGCGTTACCCATAGCGTGCCCCTGTACACAGATTACCTGCTCCTCTATGTGCAAGACATCACAATGACCCTCGAGCCCCTTTGGGCAATGCTCCCAGATTTCACTGTCACAGCCGGGTTGAGAGTCAATTGGACAAAATCCACTATTTACCCCCTTAACCCCGACCTTCCTGAGTGAGAGGTGCATGTCGGAGACATCAGTCTGACCTGGAGTGCGTGAGCCCCTTGTTATGCAGGAGTTCGACTTTACCATTCTCCTGATGACCTTTACGAGGGCAATCACCGCAAGGTACTGGTAGGCATACGAGCCCTAGTTGGTTTCTGGAAGACCCTTCCTTTGGCCCCCATTGGGAGAATAGCCCTGGTGAAGATGGTCTTATTAACTCGCCTCCTCTATCACTTCACGAATCTTCCGGTCATTCCCCCGCCTCTTTTTTCTGGAACTCGATGCCCTGCTTTGCTCCCTTATCCGAGGCAATGGTCATCGACGAGTCGCCCTGACCAAGATGCAACTGCCGATTGACTGGGGAGGAAAGGGGGCCTCGTCATTTGAAGCATATTTTATCGCAGCACAGCTTCAGTGGCTATTGCGATGGACTGTGGGGCGCTATCTGGGGGAGGCCAGCTCTGACACTGGGCCTTTATTGATACCTGCAATCCAACGTTTGCTCCTGCTGGGCAACCGACCTGTCTCAACTCACTCGATCCAGGTGGCGGTGGCTGGGTCCTGCGTGCTACGGGTCCACCGCCTGCCTCGAGGAACCCAGGTATGCACCCCCTGCTATGGCTGGCGGACCTACCCCGGGGCTTATACTGCCCAGGCCTTGCAGACCTTGGATGGACCATTTGATTCTCGAGGTAGAGTCCCTTTTTGCTGACGGTCAGCTTCTCTCATTTGACCAATTGGCAGAGGAGAGCAGCCTTCCCTGTGGGCAGTTCCTTCTCCACGGCAAATTATCTCAGACTGCCGCTAGCTATGGGATCTGTCCGAGGGGGAACCCGTGACACACCTGGTACTCCACACAGTACTGCACACAGGCCCTGGACATCACTTAAACACCTGGATATACAAGGCCATTTGCAAGCTCACTGCTGCGCCACTTACCCAACTGAGACACAAGTGGGAGGAGGAGTTTGAGAGGCCACTACACGATAAGGAATGGGAGCATGCCCTTGAGTTCCCAAAGAAAGTATCCCGAAACTCTTGGTTTAAAAACATACAATTCTACATCCTACAACATGCATACCTGACACCGGCACGACTTCAGTGCTACTACCCAGGGTCACAGTTTACCTTTCCCCACTGTCAGGCCCCTAACGCAACATTTCAGCATATGTTCTGGAATTGCCCCACCGTACAGCTCTATTGGGATGCTGTCCACAGTACATTACGGGACGTCACGGGGCTCTCTGACATTACCACTTGGGTGGCCTGCATGCTAGGAGTATTTCAGCGCCGGAAACATTGCAAAGTCCAAATGCGGTTCGCATCTTTGGCTCTCCTTTTGGCGAAACAGGGAATCACAATGCATGGGCGATCACCTGCAGGGCCCCCTCTGGTGTCCTGGACAGGAGCGGTCTGTAAGTGGGGTACAGCAGAGGAGGACGCGATCAGACACAAAGAGGCACATGGAGTGCACCGACGATGCATCTCCACTGAATGGGCCGCACTCCTTCAGAGCTTCCGGCAAATGATGGAGAATGGCCAGCCGCCCTCAACATCGTTGATCCCAACTGTAGATTCTCCACCTTACTTCTCGCACAGAGCGGTCCGAGTAGCCGGCAGCGCGGGGACACACTAGTTAGTGTAACCAGGCGCTATACAAGCTCATTTATTATTATTATTATTATAGGTGCCCTGCCACATGCTCCCTCCGAAGGCCTCAAGCAGGCCCCCTCCCTCCCGAAGTCCCTTGTATGATATACATGAAACACCGACAGTCCCCTCTGGGACCCGCCTGAGCCACCATTCGCCTGAGCCTGTAACCCCAATAGCATAGCTACAAACGACATGCAAGTCCAACCACCCGCCCACCCAGACCTCCACCCCCTGTCACCTTTCCCTGGTTCGCGCCTTAGTTTGCAGTTTGTTTCCTCTTCCTATTTTTTCCACTATCGGATTCACAAGCGGGATGACAACCCCCCCCACCCCCCCACACTTGGGGGGAAACAATTTCCCTTAAAGCATCATTTGGCCCTTTCACATTATTAGTTTCTATTTTCTCCCACCTGTAACCATGATTCAGTACTTGTGATATGTCTTTCATTGTTCTACATGTAACCGTGGTTAATAACAATGTGTAATGATCCTAAAATGTGGAAAACCCAATAAAATGTTTTATAAAGAAAAAATCTTATGCAACAGGCACAGAAGTCATATCAATTCTCATAAAAGGATAACTGCCTGAAGCATAATTAAATGAATAGATCTAGGTGGTCTAAAGCGATAATTCAGAATTATTTGAAAATAATGTTTTGAATTGTTAAAGGAATCTGGAATAGAAGCAATAGAGAGAGAAATTTTGTTACTTGCAAAGAAATGAAGCAGAAATAATATTGCTTCATGAATCATATCTGGTAGATAATTGAGCCTTTACTAGATTTTGGTTCCTTGGAATGAGAACAATCAACCCTAAACATCATTCGGGGATTACCCAAGGTGAGTTCCTACCATGATTTGGCAGAATTCCAAAATCAACATTACCACAATTCTCCTGCTTCATTTATGGTAGGGGAGCGGCTAGGTTTCTGACTACTGAGTCTCAGCTGGCTTTGCCATGTCAAATCTAGGTGAGAGGATGTGGCCTAACGGCTAGGGCGGTCAACCACAAAGCTGGGTAACCAGGGGGCATATTAGCAAGGGCTTCATCGCCGCTTTAGCGGCACTTTTTGCCGCCAAAGCGGCGATTTTTTTTATCGCCCTATCAGCAAGCTGTCGCTAACAGGTGTTAGCGACAGCTTCCAGGCGATAGCGACTGGTTTGGGTGCCGCTGTGCATATCAGCGATATTTATCGCTAATGACATGCAAAGGAGGCGTTCCCAACCTAACAGCGACTGAAAGCAGTCGCTAACATACCTATCGCCTATTAGCAATGCCCGCGAAGTGATAGAAAAACGCGCGCTAACCACGATTAGCGCTGGATTTTTACACCTGGTAGAAACCTGACTTACCCATTATAGTCTATGGGAGGTGGATTCTACGGTTAAGTCCCCACCTGCCTATTAGCGAGATTTTCCTTAGCGATGGGAATTTATCGCTGGAATTCTCGCGTTATTGCTGGGATCCGCCGCTATCGCTGGATATTTTATCGCATTGGAGATAAACGTTGCTAATAACATGTTATCTCCGCGATAAAATCCAGCGATAGGCGGCGATAAAAAAAACGCGCTAAGCGCGGTTTGCGATAATTATCGCAAGTTGTTGCTAATATGGCCCCAGGTTCGAGTCTCAGCATGGATGCTCAACATCCTGTGATTCTGGGCAAATCACTTAATTGCCCCGTGCCTAACAAAAAATGAATGTGTTTGTATGTAATGCAACTGGTGCTCATGTAAAGCGCTCTGATACCTTCGGGTCTTGTTCGTGCTATATAAAAACTAAAAAAAAAAAATCGACAATTCGGCAGCCAATGTGCTAAAGCAGTGGTTCTTGACCTGTGCCTGGGGAAGCCTACTCAAGGGGTTAACTACTGCCTAGAAAATTTATTATTATTAACAGATTAATAAAGTGTATATAAATAAAGAACTAAAATGTACTGTTGAGCATTTTAACACGTTCTGTAAATGTGAAGGAATTTAAAATTGGAGGCTAAATATTAAGTTAGTATCCTCAGAGTTATTCGTGGAAGCAGTGCAAGTGCATCAATCAGAATACAGTATGGATGATGAGTAGCCTCTACTGAATTTAGAAACACTCCAACCTTCCTATTGATTTTTTAATATTTTTGTATATTTATTTGCGAATTAAATTACATATTTCATAATTTGCATATTTGTTTGATGAATGTATGTTTCTGTATTTTTGTGTATTGCTTTGTGATTCGAATCATCAAAAAATGATTAGTCCAGGGTCCCCAGCTTCCAGCATTGACTTAGTGGGGGTACCCGGACTCCAATAACAATTCAGTGAGGGTCCTCCGGTTCCAGTAATGAATAAATGTGGGTCCTCAAAGCCAAAAGGTGCTGAAGGATGTCTGTGTCAATGTGCCTGAAGACAAGCACCATTTTAAGCCGGCCATTCAATTTTCCTGCCGGAGTCTATAATGCAAGGAAAGCTGTCCCTTCACAGGAATAATAATGGAAACCCCCACACAAGCAGGGATAAAACTCCCTGTGCCTCATGCCCTGTGATATTTTGCTTTTCAAAAATATGCACCTGCTTTGGGGGTTTTTGTTTCTGTCAAAATAAAATATGGTGCCATGACATGGTTTTACCGTTTTGATGAAAGTACTCCACTGTGCTGGCAGCAGCAATTTCACCAAAATGAAGCCCACTGTCATGGTGATGATGTCGCATTATGAAGGGTGGCCCTGAACTTGGTGAAGGGGAGGAAGGCCTCCACATGTGGTCTAAAACTGGTTTGGCATTGGCAATAGCAACATTCTACCCACTGCGTATACTGCTGATGTAAATGCTATATCGTTTCATTACTATACAATGTTTACAATAGAATTCTTTAGGAAAGAAAGACCTTGAAACAGATTATGAAATCGCTTACACTTTGTGACTCCCGGAGCCTCATTACTAGTGGCCCTGCAATTCGGATGGGGCTAGTAGCTGAAGTAACCAGCCCCTTTGGAATTATGAGATCTGCTGCTCCTGTGCCTTTCAACCAGACACTTCAGCTGTTTAAAGCAACCAAAATGTCTGGGTGAAGCTCCTGGGAGCAACGAGGAAATACAGCTATGATGAAGACACCCAGATGAATCTGAAGCTGGAAAGAACTATGGAGCTTGATACTTCTGCTCTTGGCTCCTTCACAGTACAGACGAAAAACAGAGTGACCTGCGGCAAGTAAAATGTAACACTTAAAAATTCTAACATGAGGAAAATGAATGCTCACCCAACTAAGGGCCAGATTCACATAAGTTTACGGTGGGGCTAGCGTTACTTTTTTAACACTAACCCGACGCTAAACCTTTTTGGAGGTTAACAAACCAACGCTAATTGGTGTTTGCGTTGGTTTGTATCTGAAAGTAATGCAAAGCAGCGCAAAACTCTGCTTTGCTTTACTTTGCGTCAAAGGGGCGTTCCATAGGTAGTACATGGGCGTTCCTATGCAACCACCCATGCTTTTTTACACTAAACCCTATCTACTAACATGAGTAGGCAGGGTTTAGCGACAAAAATTAACGTAACTGGAAAGCTGGTGTTAAAAGGAGAAATGTTTTCTTTTCTCCTTTTTTTCTGATTTTGCATGCGTGCTGCACTGTGCAGCACACATACAAAGTAGGAAAAGATTTAAGGTGTGTCTAGCCAAAGTATTTTGAACAGGAAGGGTCCCCTTCCTTTACAAAGCGTATGGTAGACTCACGCACGCACCACAGCACTATGGCGCTAAGGTGTGTGCCTGGTGCACGGCAGCGCTGGCACTAGAGAGAGGGGAGGAGCGATCCCTATCTCTGTGAATATGGTGCTCTCCTGCTCTTTGCCTGTCACGCAATGCAGCGCATCATTTTTGGCTGCTGCGCTGCGTTCGGTGACATCTTTGAGAATCTGGGCTTAAGTGTTCTTTAGCCCCAGGAACTTTGAGCTCCTGCTTCAGTGGTCATCAAAGTCAGGATCTCAGAGTTCTGAGGTCTCACTAACCCTGTTAGTAAATTGGGTAATTACATCCTCCTTGCACACACTTACAACACTGGGGCATATTTTCCCTTTCCTGGTATTTTCTCAATGGGTACAAGCTACAATGGAATGAATAATCTACTGATTTGACACCTCTAATGGTTTGTAACATGGGCACTCCAGCGTTCCTCTGCCCAGTGTTTCAAAACTTTGCTGTATGTGGCTCATGATAACTCTGAGAAATTATGAGTTAAATGTATGTATGCAGTGCAGTCACATAAAAAGAGGGGCTTAGCTCTGCTGTGCTCTGGTGCACATGTTGATGAAGCAGCCCCTGTTTTTAAACACATATTTAACTCATAACTTAGGAAAACAATGTTGAATGAATTGGAGGAAATCTATTGGTTCCAGAACCTTTTTTTAATTTACTTGATCTGGAGGTCTCAAACAATTTGTTGACTTTTCAGAGCTTGAGGGTCTTTTGCAAAGTCCTGAAACTTGGAAGGGGAAAACTTTTACCTAATTATAATTATATGGGCTGCACCACAGACAATGTTTTGAGCACACCTCCCCAACTCGTATCCTTGTAGCATGAAGACCTATGGGTTCTCTGTCAGTTAGATAATCTGAAATCTAGTTGCGAGTTTGGGGACAGTGTTGACTGTGAGGTAATTGATATAAAGCCCTTAAGGTCCGAATCGTCTGACTCCATTTTAAGTTGGCCCCGTCGCCATCTTTAGACAATGGAGGTTGCCATTTTAGACAATGAAGGTTGCCATTTTAGACAATGGAGGTTGACATTTTTCTCAGTTTATGCAGAATCATTGTTATGTGTGCCATTTGACGCAGATGCCGTCTAACCTTAACTTTCTAAGAACTGTGAAAGTTTCAGGTTGTTTGATTAGTGACACAGATATAGTACCTGATGCGACATCAGCCTGGGACAAATGTCTACTTATCACCATGTCAAGGCCAAATAAGTAAGCAAGTGCAGACATATAACCAAATTACCTCTCACCTTATATGTTCATAAGGAAACGTCTGAGACACACACCCTTGATGTACAGAATCTATGTCAGACATTCCTAAACTTATGTCAGAAATTCCATTATCTGATAAGATTTAGTATATAAGCACTGCCATTTGACCACTTGTCAGGAGAGGCCATTCACCCAGATTATCACACAGGATTATACCAGAAAATTGTCTCACCTACTGCCAGCACACTTCAAAGATGCTGCATCTCGTCCAGTGCTGATAAAGCGGAATACCCAGAGGAAGGCCGCTACCACAACATATGCTTGCCCTTCACAGGGAACACTGCCTTCATGTCTTCACTGATAATGACAGCTCTTGCTGTCAAAAAGGTATGCAGTGCATCTCTTCTCCCTAAGAATTTCTAGACTGCAAGTGGCTCTGCTTTCCATACTCTCTCAGTGTAGCACATAGAAGTAGGTTTCAGGGTTTGAGGCTTTAGATTACCTTTTAACCATGTTAGAAATGTTAATTTTATTCTCGTTGATTACACATGCCTTCTTGCTGTTTTTATGATATTCTGTGTTGTTGTTTTAGACATACTGAGAAACAAACTATTCCTGTCATAATACATGCTTTTTTATTTAAAAGTGTCTATTCTTCTCAGTGCAGTGTGTGTGATATTGTGAATAATGAAATAGGTTTTTCTGTTACCACAGTGTCCCTGATCCCTTATAGGGATTGTTAGTAACCCAAAAGCAATAACTACTTCGACAATGTGTTGGGCAGGGTTCTGCAGGGCTCCAATAACCTATCTTTCACATTCAGTGCTATTGGATTGAACCAAGTTCACTTGTGACTCCCATAGGTGGGAAAGCAAACCTTGTAGAACTACACCAGAGTTGTAGTTTATTCAACAAATGTGTCTCCAGAGACAAGATTCAAAACAGCCTTTTAAATATAGAGCCTTATTTACAACAAAGTAACGCAGCACAGTACCACAAGCCATTTGGCTGCGCTGCATTACTTTGGAAGCAAAAGGATGCGTCATGTCTACAATGATATGACAGATTCCTTTGCTCTCCCCTGTGCTGGTGCACAATGGGCTGCCATGTGCCGAAGCAGGCACCCTTGCACCATATTGCAAGAGTGCCTGCATTGCGGGGATGATTTTTTTTGTGCAGGAAGGGACACCTTCCTGCACAAAAACAATCAGAAGAGGTGATTTCTTCTTTCTATGCAGGCTGCAGAAAGCAACATGCGTAGAAAGAGGAAAAAACAGGAGAAATGAAAACATTTCTCTTCGTTGTGCCTCCCTACGCCTCCTCTGGGGAGGCATAGCATTCTGACGCATTTCCAAGTTTACGATGTTGTAATTAACTATCTCGAGAGCTCGAGCCATAGAATGAGATGACCTCATGGATTGTCATGAGGCATTCTTTCCTTGGACAAGCTGCTGAAGAGACCTGTCGGTGGTTGCCTGGAATAAAGCATTACCAAAGCCTCCCTGTTTTCCGGCTTCTAATACTGGCGACGATTTCTACTTGATTGGGGACAAGTGCGCAACCACCGACTCCCCTGCCAACTCACGCGTACTGCCATTTCAACACTGTTTCTCGGCATTCACTCGGAGTTGTTTCCTGCATTTCTGCGCTGTATTTCGCATTTTTGGACATCAAACACACACTGGAGTGTGTATTTTGCCTATTTGCCAAGATTTAGATTTTTCCTCCTCATCTACAACAGTAAGTTACAGTGACAGTTGCACGCTTACTTTCAAACCTCGCGCGTGCCTACGTTCCATGTCTTCCATCATCTTCTGTCTCCTGCATCTCCTTGCGAGCTTGATCACGCTGCGCTGATACCGACGCTTGACGTGCGCGTCGTATCACGCAACGTGCAACGTGTAGCGGCCATTTTGGTAAAGGTGAGGGAATTCTTCATACGATGAATGTACCCAACGACAACACCACTCCCAGCGGCGCATATTAACCGGCGCTAAAGCGATTCTTCACCGTTATAAGCAAGCTTCACGGTGAGACTTTTCTGCAAATTTATATTTGAACTGAGACATTTTGGGGCAAGTGACATTTCTATTTTACACGAGTGAGATTCCATTTTACCAATAACCATGGCCACATCTACTAGTATGTCCCAACCCCCTGCATTTCTCTCAGAAAAGGGAGAACCGATCCTTCCATGGAAAAGGTGGAGGAATCTATTTGATTCTTATATCGTGGCAATAGGGGGAGAAAAATTCTCTGCCTTCAGGAAACAAGCCATTCTTTTACATAATTTGGGCGTGGAGGGTAGAAATATATATGACAGCATAGACCTTATACCAGTGGGCAATGGAGAAGGAGAGCCTGCTGACGTTTATGAGATGTCAATGACTATGCTAGAGCATTATTTCGGACCTCGCATCAATGTAGTTCTGGAACGTCACAGATTTTTCACAAAGGTCCAAGGTTCAAGTGAACGTGTGGGCAGTTATGTTGCTTCTCTGTAAACCCTTGCTCGCACATGTGAGTTCGGAGAGCTTTCAGATTCCCTGGTGAGAGACCACCTGGTAAGGTGCACTAATAGTACCAGGATACAGGAAAAGCTTTTATCCAAAAATCCATCGTTGGCTGTAGCCATTGCTATTGTGGAGGGTGTTGAAAATACTTCTTCTTGGGTGAAGGAGATGAGAAAGAATCGCAAAGATAATAAACAAACCCAGGGTGAAGACAATAAACAAAGCCAGGGTGGTGTTCATGCTTTATCTGACACTGACATTTGTGAGGAACTTCCCGACAGCGTTGCTAAGCTGTCATCAGACACTAAGGGTAGAAGTGCTCCAAGGAATACACAGTCGAGATATCCTCCTTACAAAGATATTCAACCACGCGCTGAACGTGATGTACAACAGCGCTATCCTGATCGAGGAAGAAACACTAATGCCAATCAGAAAGGGCGATGTTATAGATGTGGAAGTTATTCCCATTCATCAAATTATCCTAACTGTTATGCTAAAGATTCTGTGTGTAACAAGTGTGGCATTATGGGGCATTATGCTCGTGTTTGCAGATCATCTGGGAAGGGTCGTGGGGCTGAAGGCACTTCTGAAACAATTCGCACTGTCGTTGTCTCCAATGTCACTGGCTGTGATGAGGACGTCGACTCTGGGAAAATTAACATGCCCTTTTGCAACATTGGTGTGAATGGACAAGAATTTAGTGTCATGGCTGACTCGGGTTCACCCTTTACCTTGATTGGTAATAAGCAGTGGGACGAGAAAATAGGGATGGACAATGTAACATTACTACCTCCTGACATCAGCCCACTTAGCTATGGTGGTTCTCATATAGATTTCATTGGGTACCTTTAGGCTAAAATTGTATCAAAGGAAGAGAGACTGTTGGAAAAGTGTATGTGGCTGAGAGAGGGGACAATTTGCTAGGATGGAGGCATCAGCGTGATTTAGGCATAATTTTGAATCCGGGTGCCAGTAATCCCCAAGACCAGGTTATGTTGGTTGATAGTGTGAGTGAGGGAGACAAATATTTTAAGGATTTTCCTGCGGTATTTACAGACACTCTAGGTTGTCTCAAGGGTTTTGAGCATCGGATCATTTTGAAGGATGGAGCCAAGCCTTGTGTGTACAAGGTGCGCAGAGTACCCAATATGATTATTGAGCCCCTGAGGCTGGAGCTTAAGAGGCTGTTAGATTTGGGAGTGATTGAAGAGATAGAAGCCTCGGAGTGGTTGGCTCCAATTGTTTTAGCTCCTAAGGATGGTGGTGCGGCGGTAAGGATGTGTGTGGACTTACGTCGACTGAACGAACGGATCTGGGTGGACCGTCAGCCCCTTCCTAACATCTCTGAGTCTATCATTTTATTGAAGGGTGCCAAGATTTTTAGTGTTCTGGACCTTTTGTCTGCATATCACCAAATTGTACTCCATGGTGATTCCAGACCCCTAACCTCTTTTGTAACTCCTTTGGGAGCTTACCGATTTTTGAGGATGCCCTTTGGGTTAGCCTCAGCGGCAGCCTGTTTTCAGAGGATTATGAAGATTGTCCTGGGAGATCTATCAAATGTGATGTTCTTCCAGGACGATATGTTAATTTATGGTAAGGATGAATCTGAACATGGAGCTATCTTGAGGGCTGTATTGGAGAAGTTGAGAGAAAAAGGTCTCACGGTTAAGAAGGAGAAGTGTCGCATTGGGCTGAAGTCCTTTACCTACCTTGGTCACGTTATTTCTGGAGAAGGAATACAGCCCAATTTGGAACTTGCTGAAAGTATCGTTAAGGCTCCTGCGCCTGAGGACAAGGAACAGGTTAGGTCCTTTCAAGGAATGGCGGAGTTTTACTCCAAGTTTGTTAAAGGTATCGCCAGTGTGGTGGAGCCTATCAGGACATTGTTGAGAAAGGGTGTACGTTTTGAGTGGTCCCCTGAGTGTGAGGCGGCTTTTGGTTTAGTTAAGTCTGAGATTGGCAGGATGCCAACTCTAGGACACTTTGACACCAAGTTGAAAACGATCTTAACCACTGATGCCAGTCTTAAGGGACTTGGAGCCGTGCTCTCTCAAATTGTTGATGAAGAGGAGAGAGTGGTAGCTTTTGCCTCCAGAGCTCTTAGAGAGGCCGAGGTCAATTACTCTTGTATTGAGAGAGAAGCCCAGAGTGTGTTCTGGGCGGTGCGTCATTTCAAGTTTTATCTATGGGGGATCCCATTCACTGTTAAGTCCCATCATTGCCCTCTTGTCCAAGTTTTCTCTTGTCATTATAGTGACCACATGACCCCCAGGCTCAAGAGATGGAGTGAAGGTTTGCAAGAATTTAATTTCCGGGTTCAGTACATTTCGGGGCAAAGTAACAAGTCTGCTGACTGTCTGTCACGGTTGCCTTTAAGCACCGGGCACGTAGTGGAAGAGTTTGAGTGTGTGAGCTGGATAACTGAACCCTCCCTGTCAAAAGATGAATGGCTATCCTGTGTTAACAATGATAAAGTGTTTTCCTCCCTCAAGGCAGTTATTTCCAAAGGTTGGCCGGATTGCAAAGATCTTGATCCTGACCTAAAGCCGTTCTGGACTGTGAGGGATGACCTCACATTCTGCCATGGTAATCTCATGAGGGGCGATATAGTGGTTCCTCCTGATGAGCTTAAAGAGAAAGTTGTCAATCTAGCCCTCGAAGGACATCTGGGTAGAAGTCTTACCAAAGCGCGTGCCAGAGAGAAGTATTGGTGGCCTGGCATGGATCGGATGATTGAAAATGCTGTCAAGGACTGCCACTTGTGTGCTATTAATGATAAATCTCATGCCACTAATCACACTCCTTTGTCTCCTGTGGAAGTCCCAGATGTTGTGTGGTCCAAGTTGGGTTTGGACATAATTGGTCCTTTTGAACTAATGCCCCCCCATGAGAGATTTGTTATTCTCCTTGTTGACTACACCTCCAAGTGGGTGATTTCCAAGTGTGTGAGTGTTGTTAACTCAAGGACTGTGATCGAATTTCTAAAGGATGTGTTTGTATCAGAAGGGATTCCCAAACACTTGGTCACTGATAATGGGGTGCAATTCACCTCTCATGAGATGCATGCCTTCCTTAAAGACCTCGGGATTGTTTATCAGAAAACTGCCTTATATTCTCCACAGGCCAACGGCCTCACAGAAAGGATGAATAGGGTTGTCAAGAGTTGTGATCAACGAGCATTAGATTCTAGAATGTCTTTCAGCAGTGTGTTAAGAGAAACCTGGTGGGTACATTGTACTGTTCCCAATGCCATTTCTCAATAATCCCCTTTTGAAGCTTTAAGAGGTAGAATGGCCAACTCTAAGTTGAATCAGGTGTGGCTTCCTGAGTTTAAAAGGGAGGTTATGTCCAATGAGCTGAGGAAAACTAGGCTTACTAACTATCAACAGAAGTACAAATTGAGGTATGACAGTAAGATGTCGGTCAGGAGAAAGAAATGGAACCTGGGTGACGGTGTTCTAATTAAATAGGCGAAACATGGTTACAAAGGTTCATCTAATTTCCTAGGTCCTTTTACCATCACCGCCATTAGGAAGAATGTTGTAACTCTGGACAATTGCTGTACCTGGAGTATGTCCAGGCGTGTTAAATTCACTGAGGACGTCTCACCGTACTGTTGTTGAGTCTTCTTGTGATTTTGCTTCTCTGGAGAAGAACAAAATTGCTAGTAATCCATGTAGGCACAAGTGGTTGCCTGCAAAATTTAAGGACTATATTCTGTATTAACATGTTGTTGTTTTTTTCTTTCTTGTTTTCAGTTTAGCAATTTTCACATGTAATGTGCCTGTTTTGTATTAGCATGCTGTTCTTCCTTCTTGTTTTCTTGTTTTTATTTTAGCAATTTTCACATGTAATGTGCCTATTTTGCCTTTGTTTTTTTATGTTTTGGTAAAGAGGATGTGTTGTAATTAACTAGCTCGAGCCATGGAATGAGATGACCTTATGGATTGTCATGAGGCATTCTTTCCTTGGACAAGCTGCTGAAGAGACCTGTCGGTGGTTGCCTGTGTTGTAATTAACTAGCTCGAGCCATGGAATGAGATGACCTCATGGTTAGTCATGAGGCATTCTTTCCTTGGACAAGCTGCTGAAGAGACCTGTCGGTGGTTGCCTGGAATAAAGCATTACCAAAGCCTCCCTGTTTTCCGGCTTCCAATACTCATCCTCTTTACCAAAACATAAAAAAACAAAGGCAAAATAGGCACATTACATGTGAAAATGCTAAAATAAAAACAAGAAAACAGAAGGAAGAACAACATGCTAATAAAACAGGCACATTACATGTGAAAATGCTAAAGTGAAAACAGAAATAAAAGAAAAACAACATGCTAATACAGAATATAGTCACTAAATTTGCAGGTAACCACTTGTGCCACATGGGTTACTAGCAATTTTGCTCTTCTCAGAGAAGCAAAATCTAAGAAGACTCAACAACAGTACAGTGAACGTCTCAGTGAATTTAACAAGTCTGGACTGTAGGACTTGGCCTTTTTGGTTAAAGTTCCCTAAACTTTTTGCTTTCCCGCTAGACCGTTTTCCTGACCTAGAGATGCCAATTTAGATGCTTTGGGTACTTTGCCACTGCTGATCAGTGTCAAAGTGCAGGAGTTCCCTGTGTAAAATGTAATGGTGATTAGTTGGCTATGATTGGTATGTTTGCCTTACTAGTAAAAGTCCCTAGTGATGTGCACTGTGTGTGTGCAAGGGCTAGTAATGCAAGGGCGCGCAGAGAAGGGAACTCAGGCCTTCAGTGTAGGGCCTGCGCGCAGAATGCTAAGTTAGCATGTTGTCCTGACAAGTGCAATCACTTGTCAGGCCTGACTTTCCCTTTTACATACACATGGGGCACCCTGTGGTGAGGTCCCAGGTAACCCCTGGGCAGGGTGCAGTGTAGAGTAAAAGGCAGAACATAAACTGAGGTGTGTGTTGTGTTCTGGCAGTGAAAAACTCTCCATTTCGTTTTTCACTGCTGAAAGGCTCATTCTGCCCATAGGACAGAATGGGGAGGCTAGGTGTTGTATTTGTTAGCCTAGTTTCCTGTCAGTTTATAATGGAGAGGTGAAGTTTGGTATGTGTGAACTCACAGTGTCATAATGCATCTTTCTGTAAAGGTGGTTGTGTCACTGTGTGTTTATAAACCACTCTTTTAGAAGTGGCTGAGTTTTGTGCTCTGAGCATTTCTGTGTGTCTCTGAAATGTGGATTGTCTGTCTGGAATTGAAAGGTGAGAGGAGCTGGGAGAGGTCTTGACCCAGGGAGGGGTTGAGATGGCACCAGGCTGCCCTGCATCTGGAGAGTAGGGGGAGGAGAAGCCCGGGAGGTGAAAAGGCCTGGGCTGGTGCTATAGACCATTGACCCATCTCCTGCTGAGTGTTTAAGGATCCAGACCCCAGTATCAAAGGGAGAGGGGTCACACTGGGAGGGAGACACCCAGAACTGATTTAGGGAGGGGTCAGGGACCCCTGAGCACATACAAACTTCAAAGACAGTAAGGGGTATAACTATGAGAGCTGAAACCCCTGAACGTTGCAATGAAACAGATATGGATTGAGACTGAAAAGGCTTGCACCCATTCTGTGGTCAAGAGGAACCTCTGCTAAAGAAGGAACAACTGAAGAGACTGTGGTGGATAGACCAATCCTTGCTTCGTGATCTGGGGCTGGTCTGGAGTTTGCTGTTCTAACTAAGGAAGAGGCTGTTGGGACTGTGCTTGGAGGCGCTGGGTCCCCCTTCTTGAAGAAGACTGTGCTTTGTGCTGTGTCTTGTAACCCCAAGGGCCTGAGGTGAGCTGGCTCCCTGTTTGGAAATACAGGATCAAAAAAGTTTCCGGAGAAGTCCCAAGCAACGCGGTGTGCGCGTGCTTTGTGCCGCTTGAGACCCTCAGAAGTTGTGCCGTGTGATCGTGGCCCGCAGGAGTAAGCTAAGTCTAAGACGCGCAGAGTGCGTGTCGTGGTGCAGGCCAAGGCGTGGGTGAGGAGCGTCTGGTTGTGGAGTGCACAGGGAGATGAGGCGAGGCTCGGAGGCGCAAGTGTGTGTGTCGTGGTGCAGCCCGGGTGCTAGTGAAGAGCACCTGGGCCTCGTGTGCACCAAAGGAAGCAGCGAGACTCGGACGCGCAGTGTGCGTGTCGTGGTGCAGTCAGGGCGTTGGTGAGCAGCGCCTGGACCTCGTGTGCACCAGCGGAAGAAGTGAGTCTCGGACAAGCTGGGTGCATGTTGTGGTGCAGCCTGGGTGTTGGTGAGGAGCGCCTGGGCCTCGTAGGCACCAAAAGAAGAAGTGAGTCTCCGACGTGCAAGGGTGCGTGTCGTGGTGCAGCCAGGGCGTGAGGAAGAGCGCCTGGACATCGTGTGCACCGGGAGAAGAGGTGAGTCTCAGACGCGCAGGAGTGCATGTCGTGGTGCAGCCAGGGCGTGAGGAAGAGCGCCTGGACATCTTGTGCACCGGGAGAAGAGGCGAGGCTCGAACGTGCAGGGTGCATGTTGAGGTGCAAGCGGAGCGTTGGTGAAGAGCGCCGGATCGTCGTGCGCACCAGAGAAGAGGCAAGTCTCGGACGCGCGGTGTGCGTGTCGAAGTACAACCTGAGGCGCTGGTGAGCAGTGCCGGGTTAGGTTGTGCACCAAACTGAAGTAAAGTCTCCACAGTGCTGAGGGCGGGTCTCGGTGTGGACCGAGTCTGCCGGAGTGATTGCCAAGTCATCGGGGCCCTCGGAGTCCATCAGTAGCGGCCCGGACCGGCAGCCAAGGAAGAGCTGAGCCGCCGGCCCGAGTCCGCCGAAACCCATGACGGAGTTCTGGATCAAGGCCCAAGTCGCTGACGTCGGGGAGGAGAGTGGGATCGCACCCCCCCAGGTAACGTGGATCAGCACCTTGGGTGGGGTGCGGGCCCGGAGGGACACTCTCTCGGCCTCCCGCTCAGTCAGCTGCGCGAGCCGTTGCTTCGGCTCAGATCCCGGCCCGTGCTGACCCATGATAGGGCATTACTGGGGCCGGAGTGGGAAGCAGTACTTTGTGTGTCATCATTTGATCCATAACGGGGGCACTGTTACTGGAGCACGTAAAACTGTCGTATTACACAATTGCATTATTGCTGCTAACGAACTATCGAACTGTCGTATGACGCCTGACCTCATTTGTGCCTAACGAACTTTATTCTTGGTGCGCTACGCACTGCGTTATTTCTCCCATGCATATTATTTGATTGTAACGTGGCGCATTGTATGATTTCGTCAGTGCACAGTATCTGAGTATAACGTGGCGCAGTGCATTATTTCTTTATTGCACCGCACAGGATTGTAGTGTGACGCATTGCTTTGTTTCTTCCTGGTACGGGGCATGCTGGTGGTGATACGCATTGCATTATTCCTTCAATTGCAAAGTACATGACTGTGGCGCTACGAATGGCATTATTTCTCTGTTGCACAGTATAAGAGAATATCGTTACGCATTGCAGTATTGTTTCCCTATGCACACGTGTGTGTTTCTAGCAATACGACTGCTCTAACCTATTGGGAAACGGTTAGAGAAGAGCTTAACTGTTGGTTAGACGCGGTGGTTGGGATTAGAACCTACCAACCCACCGGAAAGAATACTACCCGTTCTTATATGTTGATTTTGTATCGTGTGGTCGTATCGTATAATTTCTTATATAAAGATTATACTCTTTTATCAATACTCGTGTGGAGTCTATTTGTGATGACATCATGGGGTTATTGTGAGCGTGGTTGCACATACTGAACACTCGTGCCTTGGAGATAAGCCTGGCTGCTCGTGCCAAGCTACTAAGGGGGTGAGCAGGGCTATCTCAGATGGTGTCCTTACTTAGCCTAACGTTGAAGCGAGGGTCGAGGGCACACACCTCCAGCATTTGGTGGCAGCGGTAAGCGACAGGGACCTCCACTTCCAACAACCAGGTAACCATTTCATGTTTGATGTCTCTGGAAATGGAATTTAGAATCCTAACTTATGGTGAAAATGGATTTTAAATTACAATTTTGAAATGCCACTTTACAAAGTTGGCATTTTCCTTCTCTCAGTCCTTTTGTGCCTGTAGCCTGTCTTGGGTCACATGACTGGGTGTAACTGACAGTTAGACTTTGTGAATTCTTCCCAGACAGTCACACAAGGGCCTAACGACCATGCATTGCTACTGCGGTCAGCTAGGAGCCAGGGCAGGGGAGGCATGAGATTCCATGCACTTCAAATCCGCTTTCTAGAAGCGACTTTACCTTCCAGAACCAGGGCATCAGGGTATAAATGAAGGACCTCAGACACCATCTCTTCAGTACACTTCTGGACCTGTAGATACTCTGCCAGGAAGAAGGACTGCTTGTGCTGCAATAAGGACTGCCACTCTGCTTGACATTCTGCTCTAGAGGAACTGCTGCCCTGCTGTGCTGAGCTGTTGCCTGCTGCCCTCTTGCCTGGTGAAGAAGAACTGGACCTGCAACTTCATCTTGAACCCAGGACCCCAGAGTGACTCCAAGAGCTAGTCTCCTGGCCTCCTAATCTGAGCCTCAGGGACACATATGACTCTCCAGCCAGCTCTGGACCCAGCTGCAGTGAGTTCCTGACACCCAAGTGGTGCCTCTCAGGTCCTGGACTCTTTATGTGGCTCAAGAGTTCTTAAAGTCAAGCTTTTGGGCTCTTCGGGACCGCAAACAGGGCCAATCGCACAGGAACCGCGCAGCACTGAAGTTCAGCGTGAGCTGTCACCAACCTGTCTCTTTGCACAGTAAGCATTGATCGCCCATGGAGGACCACCTTGTGAAGCTGCAGCCCACCTATCCACGACGCCCGGTCTGCTCTTTGAGCTATGTGACAACTGTTCTCGATGCTCTACTTGTGCCCTGCAACCCTCTCCAACATGAACAAGACTCTCGGCACAAAACTCAAGAAGGTAAAACTTCAGTGGGCCTAATCTGGGACTGTACCTGACCTGCACATCATCACGGTCGGCCTGAACTTTTGAGTTTGACCTGGTCCAGCGCGGTTGGCGCTCTCCGCTTTTAAGTTTTATATTATAGTTTATTCTTTATAAATTTAAAACTCCGGTTCTACTGATTGGATTTTTGTAATTTTAGTCTTATTGTATTTGTTAAATTCAGGTCTATTTTTCTATTTGTGTTCTCTTTTCACTGTTTTACTGTTTGGAGTGTTGCCCAAATACTTTACACATTGCCTCTAAGTTAAGCCTGACAGCTCTGTGTCAAGCTACCAGGGAGTTGAAAGCAGGTTAATTTGGGGTTTGCTTGTGCCTTACCCTAACTAGGATAATGGTTGCTGCTTGACCAGGTTCCACACCCCAGTTAACCAGCAACCCAATTTCTAACACAAGACATAAGAGGTAATGCTGTGAGAGTATTCGGTGGATAGTGGTGGATTTTGAGCAGGGTGGTGAATGTGGATAAACAGTTCCCTGAATTGGTGTGTGGGAGAAAAGAAGAGAGTAATGAAATGGCCTGGTGAGCATGTCAAGTAGGGAGGGAAAATTGAAGGGGTTCTGTGCATTGCTCATGCTCCTAGGAACCTTTCAGATTTAAGGGTACTGAAATGGATTGAAAATCTCATGTACCTATTTGGCATACAAATTCTGAGCCGAATTGTTACTTTGTCACTTTTTCTGTTAATTGGGGTGTATTCTTTTTAAAAATCAATCATGTTTTTTTTCATTTTGGTATGAGATTTGAAGCCTGTTGAACTAGGCTCCCATTTAGGTTGCAGTGCTTTGTCTACTTCTTCAAGAAGCCTTTGTTCTGGAAGCTGTCTTGAGCCAATAGTTTATGGATACTACAGGTTAAATTTACGACCCTGTCACATAATGCTATGCAGCACCCAAAGTTGTTGCCCTGTGTAACAGGGTGAGAGGACAAAAACACCATATCTACAGAGATATGGCACTCTCCTACTCTCTACCTAGCACTAGCACACAATCAGGCTGCAGAATGCCATGCACCTACCCTTGCATCATAGTGCAAGAGTGTCGGCGTGAGTCTAGCATAGGTTTTGTACTAGAAGGTACCCTTCAATTGCAAAATACTATACCTAGACAAACTGTAAAACATTCCCTACTTTGTAATGTGCTAAACAGTGCAGGAGTATTTCCCCTTTTAATGCCTATTTCAAAACGGTGTTATTTTTGGCATAAAACCCTATCTACTGTTGTTAGACGATAGGGTTTGGCATCTTAAAGTATGGGTGGTTTCACTGGAATGCTCATGCACTACCCATGTAATGCCTCTCTGATTCGGATTTGCCTTACTTTTAGGTAATTTTCCAGCACACAACAAGTTTTGCGCTGGAAATTAAATACATCAAAAAACGTTTTGCACATGTTTGTGTCACTTTTTTGAGGCAGGCCCAGCTCAGTATGTTTGCAAATATGGCCCTACATGATTCTAATCCTACCATCTTGTTCCTGCTTTTTTGAGGCTTGTCACCATGGATCAAAGAACTTTTGACTTCCAAGAAACACCTGTTTCATCTCCATCTCATCTGAATCCCTACTGATCTCCAGCATGGAGCTACCACAAAAGCATCTACTTGTTTAATATTGTTATCCAATACTATTTACTTTTATTCTGATTGCACATTGTAATTTCCTGTTTTCTGTAAAGTGAGGGAGTTCTATGTAAAACTGATAAATAAATGAAACCATTTTAAATCTTTATGATTGTATTACTTCTTTAACAGTAATCCAGCGATCAGGGATCGATAATTTTTCACAAACAAAGGCCCATTTACACTACCCAACTAATCCCTTCACGCTGGGGTTCAGTGTGATGCAAGTTATTGCCTGATTTACCAAATACTCAATAGAACCTGCATTTCTCTTCATACTATGTAATATTTGTGGCGACGAATCTATAGTTGAGAAGTTGATAGCAATAATTATTGTACTTATCTATACTACTAAATAATAACAGACTCAGTGTGAAATTTATGATATTTATCGTAAATAATATGAAATAAATGCTCATCAAGTACAGTTATACAAATGCAAGAGAGAAAACATCAGCAATGTATAAAACACAAACTCATTTCAATAAACAATGCTTTGAAGGAGTGGATAGGCGAAGAGAGAAAAGTTTCAGAGACAAAATACATTTGAAAATGAATAAGCAAATTCAGGATTTATCTATACTAACCCAAATAAGAATCAGGGAAATCTACCCTCTGGCCAAAGGGCAGTAAAGCCCCTCAAGAAGAGTTGAGTGGCAAAGATTAAGTCAGGAATCAGGAAACAGGTAGGCCTCAATCTGGAAACAGCAAACCGACGACAGCGACGATCTCCCACTACCTAAACACCAGCAGACCCTAACCACACCCACCGGGGACTTTCAATTATACCCTAAAACCTGAATGTCCAACCCACACATGTTTCAATATGAGAACAAACTCTGTCTTCCATTGGCTAAGGATGGGGGTGTTCAGTCACACCCCTCTCATCATGACCATTTTATTCAATGTCTCTTTGTCTTAAACATTCAGCATTATGACAGATTCGTCCCAGGAAACAACTTTGAACACAACCGTAGTAAATATTTCCTGCAGTTCACTACATGTTGCAAATCTCTGCGCTTCCATTGTTTGCCTCTGCCATCTCGTGAAGGAAGTTGTTCACTTCCACTGATATCACATTTTATTTTCCGAAGCTTGGCAGTCATACAGTACACCACGAAGGTCACATTTAGCTTTTGCGTTCTCTCTTCTCATTCGAATCTTTCTTTTGGACATTTTAATTTTCAGCCAAATATTAACCCCAAACTGACATGCAGGAAAGTAGGCCCATACTTGTTTTTTCTACAGAAAACAAAACACAAACATTTATTATTTTCATGTAATGTAATTTTCATTGCACACCATCCCAGCATTGCACTAACCCATGTCCAACCCGTGTTATTCCTAGCAAAATATTATTAACGTGCACAAAAGCAGCATTAGTCTTATTATCAAAGCAATTTGCGGCCTAGTTCCATGCATTAGTACACGCATGCGCAAAAGCATTTCCCCATATTTTAGCGTTCTTTAAAAATATTGCTCACAGCACACTGTTAATGAATGTTACCGAGGGTTCAATCCGAGCAGGTTTTATTTTCTCAAAACCCTGCTCCATCAATCCCCCTTTGATGGCGTTTGAGCCATCATCAAAATACCTAACATACACAAGTTGCCACTTATTTAAAATACTGTACTTCTTTCTCGTTTTATCATTCTTCCATCTAAGTCTTTCATGATCTCATAGTAATTTCCTCTCATGTCCTCTAATTCTTTCTCTTCTCTCTTTCTAGCTCTACATTTAAGATCTGTCTCTTTCTTTCTACATTTGCATTTACAACATTTATAAATCATAATAATCATTAATATTACTGTAACTACTGAAGTAACAGGTATTAATATTTTTCCTAACAAACTACTCCCTAAAGTAGAAAACCAATTTCCTATTGAGGAAAAACTCTTAACAAGTTTCTCCCATGCACCATCAATCTTTAGTTCAGTCAAATCTTCATGAAGTTCTGTAATATTTTTAATATACCCCTACAAGATTTTTACTTCTGTCAGGGATATAAGTACAACATTGTTGTATTTTCAACATGCTACAGACTCCACCCTCTTTTGCCAATAATATATCAAGGGCAAGTCGATTTTGCAAAACCATTGATCTGATTGCAACCATTTCAGTATCAATCATCAAGAACCCACCAGCAGTATCTGTTGATAGACGATCAACCACTGTGGACAATTTTCTAATTTTATGTGAATTCAGAATAACTCCAACTGAAGGTATCAGTGCTCCAAAAATATCCCCCATTATTTCTGAATAACTCGCTCCTCTCTTATTACGTGTTAGTCCTTGTTTTATTTCATTAACTCTATTATTCTTATCTACATGGTACACTTTTGGAAATACTATACATAAATAACAACATCCATACCAACCTGTAGGTAACATATAATAAGCATTCTTACCACACATGTTAGAACTGGGGGTCTCTAGTTGGCAGAGGTAGGTACCTTTGTCCAAATAGGGACCTTTGCTTCTAGTCAGGGTAAGGGGGATACACTCCTAAAATAACCCCTGCTCACCCCCTTGGTAGCTTGGCACGAGCAGGCAGGCTTATCTCAGAGGCAGTGTGTAAAGCATTTGTGTACACATACAGTAACCCAGTGACAACACTACAGATGGACACCACACAGGTTGAAGTATAAAAATAAGTATTTTTATATAGACTTAACACAAGACCCAAATGACAAAAATCCACAATACAATACGAAAAATATGACTGTCAAATGGTAGAAAATAGCTCAGTTCAATAAAGATGATAAATGCGACACTCTACTCTCAATGTACCTTTGGATGCGTAATGCAAAACAAACAAAAGGGTCGCAGGGAAGGTGATGCATCGATTCTTTACACGCAAAAAGGAGGATGCGTCGATTTCTTACTGCGGCCCCATTACGATGCGTCGAGATGGCGCTTCGATGCGATGGCGATCCGGTGCGATGCGAGAAAATGGTGTCTTGCTTATGGTGCGACAACGTAGACAGGATGCGTGCACATCCGACAGCCGTGCGGTGACTCGGCGATCTTCTGAGCCGCGACAGGCCCTGCGACACGCTTCTCCGGTGATGTGCCGGCATCCTCTGTGGCTGCGGCACGCTTCTCCGGTGATGCGAGGCGCTTCGGTGATGCGATGGCGACAGCGGCGGCACACTTACAGCGCGATGCGATGACAACTGCTGCGGCGGCACGCTTCTCCGGTGATGCGGGGCACTTCGGGGATACGGCAGCGGCGGCGCGCTTACTCTGCGATGCGGCAACACTGCTGCGGCGGCGACACGCTTCCTCTTCGTTGAGTCGCGCTTCCAGCTCCCAGCGACACGCAGTCTCTCAGAAGGCCCAACAGCAGTAGGCACTTCAATTCTCAGCAGGGGAATTCAGATGGGGAGCTGGGGGTGAAGTCTTGTATCCCTGAGACTTCAGGCAGGAGGCAAGCTCAATCTTCAAGCCCTTGGAGATCTTCCTCAAGATGATGAAAGCACACTCAGTGCTTTTCTCCTTTCTTTGGCAATAAAGTAACCACTGCAGGCCAACCCCAACAAGACGCACCAAAGGGGTAGTCTCCTCCTTCAGTTTCCTGGTTCTTCTCCTCAGCAAAGGTTCGTCTTGATTCCCAGAAGTGATCTAAAGTCTTGGGGTCTGGGCCCCAATATTTATACTAGCAAATCCTTTGTCCTCTGAAGGCAGAGGGTCCTGTACCTAGTCCAAACCAGTTCTGGGTGCATTCTGCCAGTGCACAACTTCTTCCTTTGTCAGTGTGGGCCAGGGTCATCAGACACACCACAGGAGGTAGAGCCAGCATTGTGGAAGGCAGGCACAGCCCTATTCAGGCCCAGGTGCTACTCCTCCCACCACTCCTCATGCAAATAGGTCTATTCAGCCTAGTGCTGACCCACCCTGTCTCCTGGAGTCCCCCAGCCCATGTCACTCACAGAACCAGACATACAATCAACAACCTAGCAGAGGCAGGCTGGATGGTTAGGCAAGAAAATACCTACTTTCTAAAAGTGGTATTTTCAAACACAGAATGTTAAAACCAACTTCACTAACTTTCACTAAGTTCAGGCATACTAAATTCGTTTTTCTACCATGTTCCCTGGGTCAGTTAGGATTATAAGATGTTATAATTAAACTGCCCATTCTGGCCTATGGGGACAGGTAGCCTTGCAATAGTGAAAAACGAAATTGGCTGTAGTTCACTATCAGGACATGCCACACACATCAGGGCATGTTCTACCTCTTACATACAATGCACCCTGCCCGCAGGCCTACTGTAGGGGTAACTAACATGCAGAAAAGGGAAGGTTTGGGGACTGGTAAATGGGTGCACTTACCAAGTCGACATGGCAGTACCAGACTGCACACAGGCTCTGCAATGGCAGGCCTGAGACACGCTTTCCAAGCTGCTCTGGTGGGTGGCACAACCAGTGCTGCAAGCCCACCAGCAGCATTTGATTTACAGGCCCTGGGCACACGCGGTGCACTGTACTAGGGTCTGACAGTAAATCAAATAAGCCAATCATGGAGTCACTAATCCACACATCAATTTATCATAGGGAGCAAAGTTAGCATATTAGCTATTAGGGAGCATATTAGCAGTGGCAAAGTGCCCAAAGCATCTAAACCAGCAAAAACATGTCAACAACAGAGGAGGCATAGCGAAAAAATGGAAGGGAGACCCACGCCAATGGTACCAGGTCTAACACGTGTCCCCTCCAGCTGAAATGTGGGGAAGCTACCCTACCTCCTGGGAGTTCTCATTACTAAGGCGGAAAAATCTGGACAGACCATCAGCATTGGCATGTCCTGTACCAGGGCGGTGTTCCACCGTAAAGTCCATCCCCTGTAGGGAAATGGACCCCCTCAACAGCTTTGGATTCTCACCCCTCATCTGCATCAACCATCTGAGGGGCCTGTGGTCTGTCTGAACCCGGAAGTGAGTCCAAAACAGGTATGGTCTCAACTTCTTCAGCGCCCAGACCACAGCAAATGCCTCATGCTCAATAGCACTCCACCTCTGTTCCAGTGGAAGTAACCTCCTACTGATGAAGGCTACAGGTTGGTCTAGGCCCTCCTCATTTAACTGTGCCAGAACAGCCCCTACACCATGCTCTGAAGCGTCTGTGTGAACAACAAATTCTTTTGAGAAGTTGGGTGCCTGAAGCACGGGGCCGTGCACATGGCAGTCTTCAAGGCGTCAAAGCTCTCTGACAGGTGTCAGTCCAAATCACTCTCTTGGGCTGCTTCCTGAAGTCAGCTCTGTCAAGGGTGCAACGATGCTGCCATACCCCTTGACAAATCTCCTGTAATACCCGGTGAGTCCTAGAAAGGCTCTCACCTCTGTCTGGGTCTTGGGGGGTTCCCAAGCCAGAATGCTATAAATCTTGGGCTATAGGGGCGCCACCTGGCTGCTCCCAACCTGGTGTTCCAAGTACACCACGGAACCCTGCCCGATCTGGCACTTACTCGCCTTGATCGTGAGGCCTGCCCACCGCAGCGCCATCAACACTTCCCAGAGGTGGCGCAGATGTTCTTCCCAACTGGCGCTGAACACTGCGATGTCATCCAGGTAGGCGGCACTGAAATCTTCCAGTCCAACCAACACCTGGTTGACCAACCTCTGAAAGGTGGCAGGGGCATTCTTCATCCCAAAGGGCATAACCCGGAATTGGTAGTGCCCATCTGGTGTGGAGAATGCTGACCTCTCTTTGGCCCCATCAGTCAAGGCGATCTGCCAGTACCCAGACGTTAAGTCAAATGTGCTGAGGTACCGGGCAGCCCCTAACCGATCAATGAGCTCATCAGCTCTGGGGATGGGTTGCGCGTGAGTCCTGGTGACTGAATTGAGTCCTTGGTAGTCCACACAGAACCGGAGTTTGGGCATGGCACCAGGCGCAGCAGCCTTTGGGACCAAGACTACTGGGCTGGCCCAAGGGCTGTGAGAGGACTCAATCACCCCCAATGCAAACATCTTGGAGACCTCCTCCTTGATGCAAGCTCTCACCCTGTCAGTCACTCTGTAAGCCTTGTGCTTGACAGAAGGACTGTCCCCAGTGTCCACATCATGGACGCACCAATCAGTGACACTAGGAGTCAGGGAAAACAGGTCAGGAAACTGTCCCAACTGTTGGCGACAGTCTTCCCGCTGCTCAGGTGTCAGGGAGTTAGAGAGGTTCACACCCTCCACTGACCCATCTTGCTCTGTTGCAGACAGGAGGTCAGGAAGAGGTTCTGTCTCCTCTTCCATTCCATCATCTGTTGCTAGGAGCATGCCCACTCGGACCTCTCAAAATGGGGCTTTAGGCGGTTGACATGTAGGACCCAGCAAAGGGTTCCAGGGAGATCGCAAGTCCACCAGGTAGGTGGCCTCACTCTTGCGCTCCACCACCTCAAATGGTCCAGTCCACTTATCCTGGAGCGCGCAAGGCTCCACGGGGGCCATGACCCACACTTTCTGCCCAGGCTGAAACTCGATCAGAGTGGCATTCTGATCATACCACCGTTTCAACTCCTCCTGGCTGGCTTCCAGATTCACCTCAGCGAGTTGTCTGAATCGCCTAGTCTGGTTTCTAAAGGCCAGCATGTAGCTAAATACATCCTGGGGAGGTTTACTGGGAGCTTTCTCCCAGCCTTCTTTCACCAGACTCAGCGGTCCTCTTACCGGGTGACCATAGAGCAGTTCAAAGGGGCTGCACCCTAAGGACTTCTGTGGCACCTCACAATAAGCAAACAAAAGGCATGGCAAGAGGACGTCCCACTTACGCCTCTTGGGTTCTTCCAGACCCCTAATCATGCCCTTCAGGGTCCGGTTGAATCTCTCAACCAGCCCATTACCTTGGGGGTGGTAAGGAGTGGTGAACTTGTACTTTACACCGCACTCCTGCCACATGGACTTCATATACTTGGAAATGAAGTTTGTACCATGGTCAGACACCACCTCCTTGGGGAACCCCACGTGGGAGAAAATCCTGATCAGTGCACGTCAACCACGGGGGCCGTCACTGTCCGAAGAGGGATGGCTTCCGGGTACCGGGTGGCATGGCCCACCAAGACCAGGATGAACCTGTTGCCCATGGCTGTCTTGGGGTCCAGTGGCCGCACAATGTCAATACCCACCCGTTCAAAGGGGGTGCTGACCACAGGGAAAGGCTGGAGGGGAGCCTTGTGCTTCCTCCCACTTTTTCCACTTGCCTGGCAAGCCTGACATGTCCTGCAATGAGTGTCTGAACTCTTGCGCATCTGGGGCCAATAAAAGTGGGTGACAAGCCTTTCAAGGGTCTTGCCCTGCCCCAGATGTCCTGCTAAAGGCACATCATGAGCCAAACCCAGTAGGAAGATTCTGAAGCGCTGGGGTACCACCAGCACACAGGCTGACCCAGGCTCAGCAACCTTAGGCTCTCTATACAGGAGACCATTCTCCCACTAGATCCAATGTGATCCAGACTGATCACCTGCTGCCTGGTTTGTGGCCTGTTGCCACAAACCCACAAGAGAAGGGCACTTGTTCTGCTCCTCGCAGAACTCCTCCCTGGAGAGTCCTCCTTCTTGCTGCCAATGGGTCAGCTCAGGCAGGTCCCCCAGTTCGGCCACTTGCTCCCCTGTAGGTTCCAGAGCATCCCCCTCAGGTTCTGCTTCCTCCTGGACCGTGGGAACTACGGGGGCCGGTTTCCCACTACCCCTGCCTCTTCTCTTCAAGGCAGGCACCTGGGCCCCCCTCTCAGGCTCCAGGTCCTCTTGAACACCTCTACTGGCTGCCATAGACCGAGTGGTCGCACACGCCCACTGAGGCAGACCCAACATCTCTAGATGAGACCTTCTCTCCACCTCTGCCCAAGGTGAACTTTCTAAATCATTGCCCAACAGACAGTCTACAGGCATGGCTGGCCTCACAGCTACTTGAAAGGTACCTGAGACCCCCCACTCAAAGGGGAACCTGAGCCACTCTGCAGTGGCTCTCTGAGTTGTCCGCGGCAACTACTGGGCAGAATGCATTGGGGATCACCTGCTCTTCAGACACCAGCCGACAACTGACAGCTGTCACACTGGCTCCGGTGTCTCTCAGAGCCTCCACCCTTTGGCCATTGATGGTCACCCACTGCCTGTATTTCTTAGTGTTATCAGGCAGTTGGGTCCTGGGGACCATCTCACTGTCTCCTAAAGAGACCAAGGACATCGCTATGGGACCCCACCCACCTTGGGCACCCAACTCCTCCCCCAGGGCTACACTAGTTACCTGCCAGGGTGGTGCACCAGTGGGTGGTGTCTTCCCATACAAGGGACATCTAGAATCATAGGAGCAGTGGCCCACTTGACCACACTTAAAGCAAGTCCTGGGCTCCCTGTGAACATGCTTATCTGTCGGGCCCCTGGCTTCTTCTCAGGGGAGGCTGGGAACCTTTCCCTTGGTTCCCTTGGGAATTACTTTTGGGCCCTTTCTGGAACTCCTTCTGTTTACCCTTGTACCCCCCACTCCTCTGCTGGGGACCCTGCCCACCTTTGGCGGAGTCTCCCACATGACCCTTGTGGACCCGGGTGCTCACCCAGCGGTCCGCCTCCTCAGCAAGCTTCCTAGGGTTAGTCAGCCTACTATCAATAAGGTGCTGGCGTAGCTCTGGAAAACAATTTCCTGACAAGTGCTCCCATGCAATCAAATCAAAGAGCGCGTCAAAATCAATCACTTTGCTACCCTTCACCCAACCATCCAATGCTCTGCAAAAAAAGTCACATATTCCACCCAAGTACTGGACTCCAACTTTTGCAATTTCTAAACCTCTGCCTATACAGTTCAGGAGTCAACCCATACCTAGACATCAATGCTTCCTTCATATGGCTATAAGAATTGTGGACTTCAGAGGTCAAGTCTAACAAGGTATCCCGCCCTCACTAAGGAACCGTCCCCACAACCCCGCTCCCCAATCCTTCTCAGGGACCCGGTGGGAGGACATAGCTACCTCATAGGCCTTGAACCACTGACCAATATCATCATTCTTATAAAACTCTTTCACCACACCTTTAGGTATATACACCCTGGCTTCAACAGGCATGGACGGTGTGCTGCCACCAGAGGGAGTAATTTCTAAGCTGCTAGCTTTCAACTCCAACTCCCTCAAACTCCTCTCATGCTCCATTTGCATCCTCTTTCCTCTAAGGCCAATTTCTTAATTTCCAATTCCAACTGCCCACCCATCTTAAGCTTGGTCAGCTCCATTTCATGCATCCTACTTCTCTCCTGTCCTCCAGCTCTCCTGTGGACAGGCCCTTGGAAGAAACACTGCTGCCTGCTGGGGAAGGTGCTTTCCTCCCCTCTGGCTCCACTGGCCCACCTGGCTGCCCTTCTGCATCTTCAGCCCCCTCAACCTGCTTGCCCACAGGCTCAGGGGTATTTCTTGCTTCTACCCAGGCCCTCAGCGCCTTTTGGTACTCATCCTTCTTGGTGAGACCTGTAGTAGCAACTTTAAATTTCCTGCAGAAGTGTTTCAGCAGTTGTACAGTGTAACTTTCCAGCTTCTCTTCTTCAAAATCTAAATCCACAGATGCGATGGACGCTGCGTCGCTCATGGTGACTAAACTTGGCAGTTCTTGGCAAAAATAGAAATCCCAGGAAAAACAATCTACCAGAAATGTATGTGGTTGCGTTTGGTCTGCACTCACTAGTAGTGTACACCAATTACTGTATATGAGTCACAAATGCAAGTCCAGAATCCTCACCGCTGACCACCAATGTTAGAACTGGGGGTCTCTAGTTGGCAGAGGTAGGTACCTTTGTCCAAATAGGGACCCTTGCTTCTAGTCAGGGTAAGGGGGATACACTCCGAAAATAACCCCTGCTCACCCCTTGGTAGCTTGGCAAGAGCAGGCAGGCTTATCTCAGAGGCAGTGTGTAAAGCATTTGTGAACACATACAGTAACCCAGTGACAACACTACAGATGGACACCACACAGGTTGTAGTATAAAAATAAGTATTTTTATATAGACTTAACACAAGACCCAAACGACAAAGATCCACAATACAATACGAAAAATATGACTGTCAAATGGTAGAAAATAGCTCAGTTCAATAAAGATGATAAATGCGACACTTTACTCTCAATGTACCTTTGGATGCGTAACGCAAAACAAATAAAAGGGTCGCAGGGAAGGTGATGCTTCGATTCCTTACACGCAGAAAGGAGGATGCGTCGGTTTCTTACTGCGACCCCGTTACGATGCGTTGAGATGGCGCTTCGATGCAATGGCGATCCGGTGCGATGCGAGAAAATGGCGTCTTGCTTACGGTGCGACAACGTAGACGGGATGCGTGCACACCCGATGGCTGTGCGGCGACTCGGCGATCTTCTGAGCCGCGACAGGCCCTGTGACACACTTCTCCGGTGATGCGCCGGCGTCCTCTGTGGCGGCGGCACGCTTCTCCGGTGATGCGAGGCGCTTCGGTGATGCGATGGCGACAGCGGCGGCACGCTTACTCCACGATGCTGCGACAACTGCTGCGGCGGCACGCTTCTCCGGTGATGTGGGGCACTTCGGTGATACGACAGCGGCTGCGGCGGCACGCTTACTCTGCGATGCGGCAACACTGCTGCGGCGGCAACACGCTTCCTCTTCGTTGAGTCGCGCTTCCAGCTCCCAGCGACACGCAGTCTCTCAGAAGGCCCAACAGCAGTAGGCACTTCAATTCCCAGCAAGGGAATTCAGGAGGGGAGCTGGGGGTGAAGTCTTGTATCCCTGAGACTTCAGGCAGGAGGCAAGCTCAATCTTCAAGCCCTTGGAGATCTTCCTCAAGATGATGAAAGCACACTCAGTCCTTTTCTCCTTTCTTTGGCAATAAAGTAACCACTGCAGGCCAACCCCACCAAGACGCACCATAGGGGTAGTCTCCTCCTTCAGTTTCCTGGTTCTTCTCCTCAGCAAAGGTTCGTCTTGATTCCCAGAAGTGATCTAAAGTCTTGGGGTCTGGGCCCCAATATTTATACTAGCAAATCCTTTGTCCTCTGAAGGCAGAGGGTCCTGTACCTAGTCCAAACCAGTTCTGGGTGCATTCTGCCAGTGCACAACTTCTTCCTTTGTCAGTGTGGGCCAGGGTCATCGGACACACCACAGGAGGTGGAGCCAGCATTGTGGAAGGCAGGCACAGCCCTAATCAGGCCCAGGTGCTACTCCTCCCACCACTCCTCATGCAGATAGGTCTATTCAGCCTAGTGCTGACTCACCCTGTCTCCTGGAGTCCCCCAGCCCCTGTCACTCACAGAACCAGACATACAATCAACAACCTAGCAGATGCAGGCTGGATGGTTAGGCAAGAAAATACCTACTTTCTAAAAGTGGGATTTTCAAACACAGAATGTTAAAACCAACTTCACTAAAAGATTTATTTTATCATCCTGAGTTCAGGCATACTAAATTCGTTTTTCTACCATGTTCCCTGGGTCAGTTAGGATTATAAGATGTTATAATCAAACTGCCCATTCTGGCCTATGGGGACAGGTAGCCTTGCAATAGTGAAAAACGAAATTGGCTGTAATTCACTATCAGGACATGCCACACACATCAGGGCATGTTCTACCTCTACATACAATGCACCCTGCCCGCAGGCCTACTTTAGGGATGACTAACATGCAGAAAAGGGAAGGTTTGGGGACTGGTAAGTGGATGCACTTACCAAGTCGACATGGCAGTACCAGACTGCACACAGGCTCTGCAATGGCAGGCCTGAGACACGCTTTCCAAGCTGCTCCGGTGGGTGGCACAACCAGTGCTGCAAGCCCACCAGCAGCATTTGATGTACAGGCCCTCGGCACACGCGGTGCACGGTACTAGGGTCTGACAGTAAATCAAATAAGCCAATCATGGAGTCACTAATCCACAAATCAGTTTATCATAGGGAGCACTTGCACTTTGGCACTGATTAGCAGTGGCAAAGTGCCCAAAGCATCTAAACCAGCAAAAACATGTCAACAATAGAGGAGGCATAGCGAAAAAATGGAAGGGAGACCCACGCCAATGGTACCAGGTCTAACAACACACATAATAAATTCCCAGGAAAACAGGATCAGTTCCTCCTTTCAGTCCCCAATTTCCTTTTATCAAGAAAGTATGCTCACCTTCACTAGAACCGATGAAGTAACTATTATGTTCAGTCTTTTCTCCAAACACACAAAGCTTTCCCCTATGTTGGAAATCTAGAGTCATGGCAGCGTAAGTCTCACCCTTTTTGTAAACACCCTCTCTGAAAGTCCATGGAGGTACATGAGACTTTTGCTCAGCAGCTTTCTTTTTGAAATATCGTCTTCTATCGTCTACCATATTCATAAATTCTATTTCTTCATGTCGTAGTTTACAAGTTAAGTTATTTCTATGTGCATCTATTGGATCTATCGGTTTGTTACTAATGAAAAAATCTCCCATGTATGCTGCATAAACAGGACCATAAACAATTTTTAAATCTCTTCTAACAGGAATTTCTGAAAATATTAAATCAAAATTAGAGTAATAATACTCTAGTCCTTCCCTCTCATAGAACAGACTGGTTAAGACACTACAAGACACACCATAGGTTAAAGGTAGGTGATGATAAGTCACCCCCTCTGAGACAGACGACGGTAATTGCATACTCACATAACAATCTCTCGCATTCATTGTGTTAACATATTCATACAACAATTTAGTAAAAACATTTAACGAAAAATCATTAATTGATTTATCATGATGATAAACACTATCTTCTTCTATCTTTTCTATATTAGTATTTGTACTTTCCTTAGTAACAGTATCCATTCTCTCACTTCCCACATCATTAGTATTATTTTTGTGATTAGTCACCATTAAAACAGGCACAACAACAATCAGTGCTATCCACATCAACGTTAATAATAAGACACTACATAAGCAAGCATTAATTCATCCACATTTAAAACTATGATTTTGATATCCAGTCTCTGTTACCTTTGCCATTTTAGACACTATATAAAAAAATTTAAAATCTAAGAGTAAACCTAAATATTCTAAAAACTTGAAAAAGCTTAAAAAACTTATCCAAAAAACATCTAGAGTAGTGTATCCTTACACTTTGTGCCTCTCTTCTTTACCCCCTCTTTTTTTTTTATATATATATATCTTCTTCTTCAAATCTTTTGGAACTTTCAGAATATTCTTCATTGAAATTGTTGCACCTTTATTTTCACAGTTCTTTTTAAGGTGGTTTCAGTTTGCTTTGATCACTTTGATCAGTACCAGCTTCTTCTTTGTTCTTATCTGTATTTTCAATTTCTTTCAACACCACATATGTCCATTCTGGAGCCTGTATATTTCTTACTCGGAATTCTTATTCTTTTTGTTTTTTGTACCAATTCTTCTTCTGAATCACTTTGTTCAGTTTGACTTGATATTTCTTTTATTTGATCTGGCCTTTTCTTTTCTAGAGTGTATTTCAGTCTTTTCACTCATTTTGGCCACACATCACCTTTTCTTGCTTTCTTAACTTGAACTGCTTCTTCACCTTCGTTGTCAAGTTCGCAAGTTCTTTTATTCAGTTCTTTTCTTTGTTGTACTTGCTCTTGATTTTCATCAGTCACTTTCTCTTTTCTTTCTCAACAGCAGTCTCTTGAGACCCAGTAGCTGGTGCCCACTTTATTCGACTTGTACTTGGTTCTTCCTCTTGTTCAGCCTTTTCAGAATCTGTAACACTAGATTCTATAGCTTCATGTTCATCAGCTTCTGGTTCTTTTCTTTTCTTTACCAGTTGCTGCTCTTCTCCTTGTCTTTCAAGTGGACTTGGGACTCTTCTTGTATGCCTTGCATGAATCCAATTTGGCAAGCCGCCACACTTTACTGCTGTCATTGTTACCAATATAATTTGGTATGGTCCATTCCATCTGGGTTCTAAACACGACTTCCTCATGTGTTTCTTCACCAGAACCCACTCTCCTGGACTCAAATCATGCGCTTGATCCGGCTGTGTTGTGGTTGCAATTTCTCTAACCTGCTGAGACACAGAACGCACCATATCAGACAATCCTTTGCAATAATCAAGCACTAGATCATGAGTAATATTCATCAGTTTGTTTGCTGGCACAATTGCTTGTCTCATGGCTCTCCCCATCAAAATTTCGTGAGGACTCAATCCAGTCTTTTTATCAGGAATGCTTCTAAAACTCATCAAAACCAGGGGTAAAGCGTCTGGCCATTTCAGTGTTGCAGACGCACACACTTTTGATAGTCTGGATTTAATAGTGCCATTAATTTGTTCGACCACTCCTGATGCTTCTGGTGGATAGGCACAATGCAGTTTTTGCTCAATTTGTAATGCTGCGCAAATCATCCGAATTATTTCATTATTAAAATGAGTTCCTCTATCCGTTTCTAAAGAGACTGGAAATCCAAACCTAGGAATTATCTCTCTTAAAAGCAATTTAGCAACAGTCAGGCTGTCGTTTCTTCTTGTTGGATAAGCTTCTACCCAACGAGAAAACAAACAAACAACCACCAACACATATTTCAGTCCATTACAAGAGGGAAGTTCAATGAAGTCTAACTGTAGCCTAGTAAATGGTCCTGCTGCTTTTCCAATTCGACTCCAACTAACAACTGTCTTTCTACCTGGATTTTGCTGCTGGCAAACTATACACCTCTGGCATAGACTCTCTGCAATGACCCTAAACTTTGGGTTGTACTATGACTGCTTGAAGAGCCTGATCATAGCATCTCTTCCCACATGTGCAATTCCATGGTACATCCTTGCCATCTGAGAAAGTAAACTATCCGGCATTACTGGTCTTCCATCAACATACACCCATACTTCATCTTCTGCTCTCTTTTTACAACCTGATTTTATCCAAATTTATTTTTCTTCCTCATTTGGTTCTTCCTGTAGCTGTCTAATTTCTTCCCATGTTTCCAAAGAAGAAAACATCAAGTGGCAATTTGTATCTTTTTTCCCCATCCCTCTATTGATTGAAATTGAATTTTGTGCACAGAAACGAGCCACTTGGTCTGCGTATCTGTTTCCATTTGTCACATAGTCGTTTCCTGACTTGTGTGCTGAACATTTTACCACAGCAATCATTTTGGGCATTTGTAATGCATTCAATAAATCCTTCAAATTTTTACTGTTCCGGATCGGGGATCCTGAAGAAGTCAGAAATCCTCGTTGCATCCACAACTGACCAAAATCATGCACCACCCCAAAACCATATTGACTATCAGTGAATATGGTTACTCTCAGATTTTTGCCAATTATACATGCTCTAATCAAAGCAATCAGTTCAGAAATTTGGGCAGAATTTATCCCCTTTAGACAGGATGCTTCAAGAATCATAGACACTGTACACACTGCATAAGCAGCACTCAATGCACCATTTTCATCTCTCAGACAAGATCCATCCACAAACATCACACTATCTGACTCTTCTAGTGGTGTATCTTTAATGTCAGGTCTTGGTTTCGTGCACAATTCTGTCACATCCAAACAATCATGGTCTGCTTCATCTTTCACTTCTTCACAACTTGAACTCGGCAATAAAGTTGCTGGGTTCAATGTTGTACATCTTGTCACTGTCACATTTTCAGCACCCAAAATCACTCTTTCATATCTAGTCAGCCTGACTATACATCATATGCTGAGTCCGTGTCCTTGTTAAAAGAATCTCAACAGAGTATGGCACATATACTTTCACTGGATGTCCCATAACAATTGCTTCGCTCTGCTCAAGACTCACACAAGTAGCAGCCACTGCTTTCAAACAGCCTGGTAATGCTGCAGCCACTGAATCCAAAGTAGCAGAAAAATATGCCACTGGACGACGTGCCATTCCATGTTTTTGTGTTAAGACTGAAAGTGCACATCCATCTCTCTCACAACAGAACAATGCAAAATCTTTTGTGTAATCTGGCATTCCCAATGCAGGTGCTCGACAAAGACTATCTCGCAATTCAATAAAAGCTTTCATACATTCTTCATCCAACTCAATCGGATCAACCACATCTTTATGAGTCAACTTCTGTAAAGGTTTTGCAATCAATGAAAATCCACTGATCCACTGTCTACAGTATCCAACCATTCCCAAAAACATTCGAACTTCTTTTTGAGTCTTAGGAGGACCAATTTGCAAAATCACATTAATTCGGACTTGCGTTACTTTTCTAACTCCTTTTTCAATTTAATGTCCCAAATATTGAACCTCTTTTTGACAAAACTGTAATTTTGCTGGTGACACTTTATGCCCACCTTCTGCCAAATGATTCAGTAAGGCAATTGTATCTGTCACACAGGCCTCTCGTGTTTTTGATGCCACTAGTAGGTCATCAATGTACTGCACTAACACTGAATTTTCTGGCATGATCAATGACTCCAGACATTTTTTCAAAATCTGATTAAAAATCGAAGGACTCTCTGTATACCCTTGAGGAACTCGGCACCATGCCAAAACACGGTCTCCGAACCGGAAAGCAAAAAGATATTGGCTATCCGGATGCAAAGGTATCGAGAAAAATGCTTGACACAGATCAATTACTGTGTACCATTCTGCATCACAAGGAATTTGATAAAGAATCACTGCTGGGTTTGACACTATTGGACAGCAAAGTACTACGATCTTATTAAGTTTTCTCAAATCTTGAACTATTCTGTATTTACCACTTGGTTTCTTAATCCCCATAATAGGTGAATTACAAGACTACTTAGTATTTCTTTTAGAATACCTTGCTCAATCATTTGATCAATTACAGGAATTACTCCTACTGTGATTTCAGGACTCATTCTGTACTGAGGTGTGTTTGGGTATACTGCACCTGGTTTAACTGTGACCTGAATAGGATCCACACCCTTCATCAAACCAATGTCCTTTCCTGAAAAATCCCATACATCAGGTCTTACTGCATTTCTCAATTCTACAGGTAAATCTTCTTCTGTAAGCAATGAATATAAGTCATTCACTTCTGTCCCTTGCTTCGCTAACATCATTTTAAAAGCAACATCCTCATCTGGTGTTTGAAAAGCAATACCATCTGGCGTACAATAGATGGTGCAATTCATTTTGCATAACAAGTCCCTTCCTAAACGGTTCACCGGACTTGTATCACATACCACAAACCGATGCATGTCTCTGAATCTTCCAATATGAACTTCTATTGGTCTTGTTATTGGAGTCTTTATATATTTATTTGAGACTCCCACAACTTGGATAGTTTCTCCCGAGAGGGGTAGGTTTGGAATTTCTGCTGCTCTCACAGTAGAACGGGTAGCACCAGTGTCCACAAGGAATGTAACATCATTACCTTCCACTTTTCCATCAACAAAAGGACCTGATTGATCTACCTCTAGAGATGCGCCAAGCACGCACTCTTCCTCCCCTCAGGCACCGTCATTGAGATGAGTCTGAGTCACTCTCTGAACATTGCAACAAATACTGTGAAACCACTTGTACATTTTGATTCTTACCAACTTGTTCACCTGCGTGAAATCCAGAATTCGCACTGGATCTCTGTACTTGAGCATTCACATTATTTGGCATAGGAGCTTGAGGTACCTGTACTTGTTGTGTCTGTGGTGTAACTACCTGCTGCTGTTGTTGTTGTTGTTGATTCACAACCACCTCATTCTGCATCTGCGGATTGAAATTTTGATTCATTCCATTATTTTTCAGTAAAGATCTACACTCATTCCTCCAATGTCCAAACTTTCCGCACGCATGACAAGGAAATTTCTTTTTCAATTCTTCCCTACTCATCTTACCTCTACCTCTACCTCCATTTAGTACCTGACCATTTTGATTTTGTCCTTTCATCTGGAAATCTGTTTGAGAACCATTGTTTCCATCTTTCTGTTCTGCCACTTTCACCTGTGCCCACATCATTTTCTCTTTCAGCTTTTTATGCCTTGACTCAATATCATCACTACAATATTTAGCATATCTCAGAATCTCATCGACTGTTTTACTCTGCCAACAAATCAAATGTTGGTGAATCATGTACTAATTTCGGGTTTTAATCCAAAAACAAACCTATATACGAAATGTCCCATATCTTTGTCACCTATACTTTCAAAACCACTATACTGTTTGAACACCTGTAACAACCTTTCATAATAAGCATGTACCGATTCTTTGGGTTCCTGTGTTGTCCTGTCAATTTTAACCCAATCTGTTTCTTTTGGAGAAATTTTACTTTTCAAGAAAGTAATTACTTGATTATATTTTTTCATCACTTCTTCTGAAGGTGCTCCTGTTTTCACATCTCTAGGATATTCTTCTTTTGGCCAATCAACAGTAATTTTACACTCAGTCCATAAGTCAGCTGGAACTAACAATCTCAAACAAATCATCTAAATCGTTTAACAAAACTTTTGAAACTTTTACAAACCTCTCTACCTGTTTGTACCACTCGACAGGTTTCTCCCTCAACCAGGGAAAATCATTCGTAAAGGATAATATATCCTGTCTTGACCAGGGAACGTGAACATATCCACCACCTGGAACTTCTCTCATTGGGCATACCATTTCAGCCTGTTCTGTTTCCCTTAATGGAAATAAAGACGCATTTTTACTTGCAAGCATTTCTTCCTTCTTTTTCACCCATCTCCCGTTCCACCGTTCTAAATCACCCCATTTCTTCAAAGTATTCATTAATTCTTTTATTTGCAATCGTTTGCCAGACGTATTCAAACATTCCAAATCTTTATCAGTAAAATCCAGTCTGTACGTTCTTTGCAAAACTTTAGACTTCTCTATGTCTACTCCATATTCTTGTGCTGCTTCTGCCAACCTCTCATGTAGATTCCTTGCTTTCCATGTAATATTTTTACACAAAAATAACAATTCTTCATCTTGATACTTACTCAATCTTTCTGGACTTATTGTACCAATAATCATTTCTTCCAGATCCACTCTCAATCTAGCTACATCTATACTCGATTGTGACTTATTCTTTTCCATTCCTCTTATCCAGTCATCTAACTCCTCTGGTGAAGGACCCACTGAACTCCCTGACACTGGAGTTGTTCCTCTATCATTCTGCACTATTTTTCTAGGATCCATCTGTACACTTATCTTTGGCGTTTCAATTACGTTTTCACTTACTGGAAGATCAATCAATGAAGTACTCATCTCAACTTGTTCCGATCCACTAACATTCCTGCCATTATTCACGGGAATTGTCAATGCATGTACTCTCGATATATTCTGACTCTCACCATACAATGGAACTATAGGACCAATTGTTACCGGTATCGATAATGCTTCTGCATTCAGACTCATCTGACTAATTCTCTGAGTTAACTCCTCTCTCGCCTTATTTAACATGTCAATCTCATTCTCCTGCAACACTCGAGTACCCGATGAAACTTGTGAAGCTACTGGAACTTGTGTAACCTGTGAAACTTGCAGAACTTGCGGCGTTTGTGGAACCTGAGGAACTTGTATTTCAATTAATGGTGCATTTGGAATTGTTTCCCCTGAACTTTCCTGATATGGTGGAGGTCTCTTTAGTAGTATTTCATCCATTAACTCATCATCAATCTCATCCGAGTCTACATCTAATTCTGAAGTCTCTAGATTATTCTTTTTCTCTTTACTTTTGCCTCCAGCCTGATCTTCAGCAACTAATACTGGATATAATCCATCTGCAATTACATTTCTCCTCCATCTTTTCATTTGATCATTCCATCTAGCCTCAGAATATCTAGATATTATATTCCTGTATTTAATTCCATTCCTGTCTCTCTCTCGTTTATGTGCCTCATGTTCCCATTCCTCAAGCGCTTCATATTGCATAGGTCTAGGATTTGGTTTCAATGAATTCATTCGTTCCCTCAAGTTCTCCAAAATCCTTACATTAAATGTACCATGCTCTGGAAAAGCTAAAACTCCATCATCTTCCGTATAACTCATCCAGTTCTCTAACCATGTACACGTATGAAAATCACGTTCCAACATCATAAAAGAAGCAGGTGTTCTTGGAGGAGGTACAGGAAGTCCTTCTCTAGTAACTATCAGCTTGTCCTTTTTAAATAAATCTTTTATTCTTTTTACCAACTTCATTTTTTAAATACTCTTTTTTTCGCTAAATAAACCAAAACAAACAAGGAAAACGTCCATAAATCCTTTCACTCTATTTGCTAAATCCCAACCAATACTAGCGCGGCTCACACCAACCAACCAAGGCTCACAACGTATCCGCTATCTCAACCAATGCTAGCGCAGCTCACAGCAACCAACCAATCACGGCTCACTACACGCCCGCTGCCTGACCAATGCCAGCGCGGTTTTTTGTGACGTCAGTATTACTCCTGCTACTGACCCTCCCTTTACAAAATAATACGGTAATGTATTTTCTAGGTTTTCTCAACTATTTCTTGTTAGAAACAACACAAAACAATGCTACTTTGTCTGCTCCACTAATAAAAGAAATAGTTTCATTATTCAAAAGAGAAATTCATTTGCTTCTAGTAAAAATAACAACCAGCGCTACTCTACTCTCAATCAAGTTAAAGGAGGTCTTGGTACTCCTCTGGGAATACTAGCCAAACTTTCGGAAGAGGACTTTCCTTTCAGAAAGAGGTCTTGGTACTACTTTGGGGATGTAAGGCCAGAGTTTCGGAAGTGGACCTTTCACTATTTCATACAATCTTCTTTCAATCGAATAAGTCCCTAAAATAACATCAACAGCCTTTCACTGTTCAATATTACGACAACAGACAAAGTACTTCTGCAGTGTGATACCTTTCCACACTATACCTCTGCCACTAAGGCTAAAATAACATGATCATTATCATCATCATCATCATCATCCCGGGATCTTAGGTAACTCCGTACCCGTACTTCCAGACAACATAAAACAAAGACACTAACTTTTCATATTAATAACCAATAAATCAATAATCAATAATTATTGCCAAACTAATCAATAATCAACCATCCTCTGCTACCAAAACTGATCCAGCGATCAGGGATCGATAATTTTTCACAAACAAAGGCCCATTTACACTACCCAACTAATCCCTTCATGCTGGGGTTCAGTGTGATGCAAGTTATTGCCTGATTTACCAAATACTCAATAGAACCTGCATTTCTCTTCATACTATGTAATATTTGCGGCGACTAATCTGTAGTTGAGACGATGATAGCAATAATTATTGTACTTATCTATACTACTAAATAATAACAGACTCAGTGTGTAATTTATGATATTTATCATAAATAATATGAAATAAATGCTCATCAAGTACAGTTATACAAATGCAAGTCATGGAATATCACAGAGAGAAAACATCAGCAATGTATAAAACACAAACTCAAATGAATATGCAAATTCAGGATTTATCTATACTAACCCAAATAAGAATCAGGGAAATCTATCCTCTGGTCAAAGGGCAGTAAAGCCCCTCAAGAAGAGTTGAGTGGCAAAGATTAAGTCAGGAATCAGGAAACAGGTAGGCCTCAATCTGGAAACAGCAAACCGATGACAGCGGCGATCTCCCGCTACCTAAACACCAGCAGACCCTAACCACACCCACCGGGGACTTTCAATTATACCCTAAAACCTGAATGTCCAACCCACATAAGTTTCAATATGAGAACAAACTCTGTCTTCCATTGGCTAAGGATGGGGGTGTTCAGTCACACCACTCTCATCATGACCATTTTATTCAATGTCTCTTTGTCTTAAACATTCAGCATTACGACAGATTCGTCCCAGGAAACAACTTTGAACACAATCGTAGTAAATATTTCCTGCAGTTCACTACATGTTGCAAATCTCTGCACTTCCATTGTTGCCTCTGCCATCTCATGAAGGAAGTTGTTCACTTCCACTGATATCACATTTTCTTTCTCGAAGCTTGGCAGTCATACAGTACACCACGAAGGTCACATTTAGCTTTTGCGTTCTCTCTTCTCATTCAAATCTTTCTTTTGGACATTTTAATTTTCAGCCAAATATTAACCCCAAACTGACATACAGGAAAGTAGGCCCATACTTGTTTTTTCTACAGAAAACAAAACACAAACATTTATTATTTTCATGTAATGTAATTTTCATTGCACACCATCCCAGCATTGCAGTATCCCATGTACAACCGGTGTTATTCCTAGCACAATATTATTAACGTGCACAAAAGCAGCATTAGTCCTTTTATCAAAGCAATTTGCAGACTAGTTCCATGCATTAGTACACGCATGTGCAAAAGCATTTCCCCATATTTTAGCGTTCTTTAATAATATTTTTCACAGCACACTGTTAATGAATGTTACTGAGGGTTCAATCCGAGCAGGTTTTATTTTCTCAAAACCCTGCTCCATCAACAGTAAAGATGTGTGGTGTTCTTGATTTGTGTTCCACAGGCTCCCATTCATGTTGGTCAGCTTTTTGTCATTCTTAAATAGTAGTTTGTTCTGGATGACCTGCTGACCCAACTGTTATCAACAATTCATAACTTTAATTCTATCTTTATCCTGCCTTTTTTTGAGGCTTGTCATTTTGGATCAAAGCATCTTTCACCCAAGAGCTTCACTTGTTGTTGAGATTAGAGGACAAGGAGGGGTTCTATCACTCTAACTCTACATCTGTTTATACTAAATGTATGGTTAGGCATATTTGTGAGGAACATGGTCATCTTTACAGACCAATGCATGAGTGTAGTGGAGGAAACAGTTTAGGATACATTTTAGATGTCATTTGTTGACAGATTTTCAGCTCCCTCCCTCTGATGTTTTGTTTTTGTCTGGGATGGTGCTACCATGCACTTCAATTGGCCAACCTCACACATTTTATAGTCATCTGCCCATGCCTCCTTGCATCCACTTCTAAAAACCAAGGGCTTCATTTAAGAGGGATTGGAATAGGGCAGCATCACAAGGCTTCTTGCTGCACTGCCCTACGCCAATATGAACCTGTGTTTGGGAAAAACCCTGCTGTATTCAAAACCACAGAATAGATAACGTTCAGCCCTCAGAGCTTGTTGTGTACTAGCGGGACTAATGTGGGTGAAAGATAATGCCTATATAAGGAATCATACTATAATAGGACATGTTTAGTTATGACCGTAATAGGGCATATGCGGCATTGACCATAATAGGGCAAGTACGAATATGACCATATTAGGGCAAATACGAATACGTCCATTTTAGGGCATGTATGAACAGGTCTACATTAGGGCCTCTATACGGGACATAACAGCAGGAATTCACCATATTTATACAATACAGTACATTCCGGTCTTTTTCCCCTACGCTGGTGCACAACTTGCTGCCTAGCGCCAACGTAGGCACCCGTGTACCATGGCGCAAGGGTGCCTCCATTGCAGACAGGATTGTTTTCGTGCACAAAAACAATCCTGAGAGGTGTTTTCCTCTTTCTATGTGTGCTGCAGAATGCAACTCACATGGAAAGAGGAAAAAACAAGGAGAAATGCAAATATTTCTCCTTTTTACGCCTGCCCTGGGAAGGCGTAAGTTTTGGCGCTGCCCCGGTTTACGTGATTAATTAAATCTGGGGCAGCATCAAAATCCATGAGTGTTGCATGGGAAAACCCACTGCAAAGCTCATGGAATACCTCCTTGATGCAGAGTAAGGCAAGGCAGTGACTTGCACTGCTTTGTCTTACTCCATATCTATGAGGCCATGCAAAGCTAGCAGTGTGTCTTTGCGTTGCCTCATATATATGATTGAGAGGCTTGCGCCACAAGAGCGTCCAAAAAAAGTGACTCTCCCGTGGCACAAGCCTCTCATAAATAAGCCCTCAAGTATGGAATTACTCAGGCTGCTACATTGCCAACTCAGACAGCGGCTTTATTGGATCTACTACCATATCGAAGGCTCATTTTATTGTACTCCAATAAATGATGTACACAGAATTTCTGAACGTGAAACCCCTTATCATATCATTAGAGGAGATGGTGTTCCAGTAGCTAACAGGCTCACTCTGTTGGCTGCTATTGGAAGTGCTGCTTGTGAACAGAATAACGATGACAGTGGCAAGTTTGGCAACTCTTGTCCTATTTCTCAGCATTTAAACACGGCACATGGCAGTCAGGTGGGTGGTTTGAGTGCTTGATCTGTTTTATTTTTTATCTGCTATTGGGCTTTTAAAATGTGAAATTCGTTTTTAAGGGAATTGTTTTTGGCATTTGCTGTGGCAGGGATGGGCTTTCTCATCTTTATAGAACTCTGGTTTTGACCAAGGTGGGGCCAAATCGTTTTTACAAAACTGAACACAGCATTTTACTACCGTTTTTAAGTGTGAATCTATTTTAATTTGGGACATTTTTGGGGGCAAGTGCTATTCTAGTATTTTTTCTGACTAGACGTTGTTGTCAGCTAGATACGCCATACTTGGGTCAAGCTCTAATTGCTGCTGGGTAACGGAGCCTCGCTAGGGGGAGACTACCTACTTAACAATAGCTGTGGTGTGGGCGAGCGGTGGACGTGCGCAGCCGGCCCGCCACTGGCGCACCAAAGGCGCGCCTAAGGCAAGCCCATCTGCGCCCATCCGCATCCCAATAGTGGCCAGCGCTAGCCAATATGTTAGTTTGATGAGGAAATACCTAGTTATGAGGGGAAATAATGCAAGGCTTGTCTACCCGGCTGAGGTACTGTTAAACCTGAGTAACGTTTCCCTATTTGAATAAAAACTGTTGGTGAATGACTATTGCGGGCCTGTTACATGTGCTGTCTGTAAAAGGAACTTGAATTTGCAATGCTTAAGGACGACAGAGGGTGAACTCAATGGCATCAAAGGTCAGCACCTCAAGGCCGCCCTAATTAATATTTGTTCCTTGCACAAACATGAACTAGATATTTATAACCTTCTAATTGATTCCCAGCCTGATATCTTGTTTACGACAGAGACCTGGTTGAAGGAAGACTCTAACCCTGATCTGCAACTTGCCCTACCAGACACATGTGCCTGGATTCATGTAGATAGGAGGGAGAAACGCAGAAGGGGAAATGCAATTGCATTAAAAAATATCTGAAATGTTTGACATTTCAGGTGGAGGAACTAAAGAATGTCACGTGGCCCATAGGGACATTGTCGTTTTTCACTAAGTTAGCATGAGCACTTCGCAGCTTACCTGCTGCTTTTGCGCACGTTACTACACATCTTCATTTTTGCAATATTTCAATGACTGCTTTCACATGGGAACTCATCGCTGTATTCACTCTTTGCATGTTCCTGGGATTTTGACTGAACATTATGTGCAAGGTCGAACAACAATGCCCCTTGTTATTTTGTTCTGGCCAGACCTTAGCCCTTAGACAAGACATACCGATGCAGCTGTTGTTTGGGCAGCGTACTTGGGTTTTTAGTAGGGTACACGAATAGGTGAGACACACTTGGAGAGTGACCTTTCCAGGTAGAAGACCTATGATGTAGATATACCATCTATAGGCTAAGGTATGGGGTCTGCTGACAAAGCCCAGAGATCTTCTATTATATAATAATACTTATTATTAGCAAGGGGAGGTTAGGCACTCTAGTCTTTTCTCCATTGTCTTTTTATGATGACGTCTCCCTTCATGATGTATGGACTAGCTGCTATGCTGACTATATTTGTATTATGCATTTTCCTGCTTGTTGTGGCACGTATACTGCATGTTAGAGCACGTTAGTTAAAATAAATATTTTAAACTGTTTCATGTCTCTGTCAGATCTTATTGTGGAGAAGTACAAAAGAGTGGTAGAAAGGATGTGTCTTGTTACCGCGATTCCTGAGATATCTGGGAGTGTTGTGTTCTGGGGTGTCTAATCAGTTGTTTCTCAGGGAGTGTGTAGGAGAGCAAGTGAGATCCTACAGCTAGTCGGTCCTGGATTCGTGGGTACTAAGGTGGTAGGAAGACTCAGTCCCTATACACCAAGGTCCCATACTCCTGGACATAGTTCTGTATTTGTGCAGAATCCCTGCAACAAGGATGCGGAAGCCTTGGGCTTCTCATTCTTGTCCTCCCCCCAACACTCCCTGTCAGGGGTGTTAATCTATCAGGGTATGCTGGTGATTTTATCAACTCACTTGAGTAAGCCCTAGCTCCTAAAATCATCAACATTGCAAACTTCCTGATTTTAGAAGATTTGAATATGCATATGGATAAGGCTGAAGACGTTTTGGCTAGATGCCTTCTGGGTACTCTAACCACCTTGAATCTCCCTCTGCCCCTCTCTGGCCCAACCCATGAGGCTGGACACATCATAGATCTACTATTTTCTAACAGTTTTATTGCCCTGGAAGCTCCTAGGAAAGTGCAATGGTCCGACCACTTCATCTTATCTTTTTCTTGGCCACTCCCCATCCATAATATAGAGCCCTACATGGCTACAAATGGCCTAGTTCATGCTTGGAATAAGATAGATTTTTCAAAGGTAAAGGATTTTTTAGTTTCGACACTGTCCTGCCTATCAGTGGATGTTGCAGGAGATAATCTGGCAGTGGACAACTGGCTTTTCACTGCAGCTGATAAGGTGTCCCTGGAAAGAGTGTCCCATAAAAAGGCATGCTCCATTTCGGTTGCCTGGTTTACTGCTGAGCTTACTGTAGAAAAACTATCATGCAAAAGATTAGAAAGAAGTTGGAGATGCAACTACAATAATGATGACAAAATTCTTTACACGTTAGCTTTAAAATCTTATCCTGACAATATTAAATTGGCAAAATACAATCATTACTCGAAACTGATCAATGAGGTTAAGAACAGGCCAAAGGAAATTTCACAGTTCTCTGCTTCCTCTGGGTTTGCACCACCTTGTGTCCCGGATGCAAATGTGTGCAGCAAACTGAATAATTTCTTCAAAGAAAAAATTGTGAAAATACAACTGAACCTGAATGCTCTAAATGTTGGGTTTGCGGCTGCACCCCTTAATGACTTCACAGAAGGTGGGGAAAGGGATAAGCTCACTTGCTTTCTGCCACCTTCGGAAGACACCCTAATAGACTGCTTTTTGGGCTGTAAATCTGGCTCCCTTTTAGACCCTTTCCCCCCACATATCTTGTCTCTGAACTCGAACTCCTGTGACCTCAAGTTTTTAACCGAAACCTGGTTGAAGGAAAGTTCCAGCCCTGATATACTGCTGGCTGTACCTGAGGGTTTTCAGATCTCTGTTGTCAACCGGACTGGTCACAAGATTGGGGATGGGCTTGCCATCATCAAGAGGGATGGCTGGGAGATTTTGTACAGGAGGATTGAGCGCATAGGGACGATTGAGGCACTGTTCTATTGTATTAAAAGCATCATCTGTTGCTGGAATTCTGGTTTATAGACCCCCTGACACTCCTTCTTGCCATTTGCTTGAAGTATGCGATATCATCGCAAATCTGTCATTGAGGTATGCCAAGTTCATCGTCCTTGGTGATGTCCATATGGACAATGTCAAGTGTTCCAAGGCTTCTCAGCTAGCAGACATGCTGAAGGGTCTAAATCTGATACAAATGGTGTGTGCCCCTACCCATGTAGCGGGCCATATGCTGGATCTTATTTTTACCAATGACCCCAATCTGAGAGTAGAGGCTCCGCTACCTCTTACCTGGTCCGACCACCTGTTAGTTCCTTTCAGTTTTATTGGCAGATCCTCTGGCATTAGCCCCAGTCCGTCATTCGTGGAAAGGAGAAACTGGAGGAAGGTCTCCCCCGACACTGTGGGACCCGAGTTACTAAACAACCCCCCTCAGCTGACGGGAGACCCCAGCAGTGATGTATCTACCTTTGACTGCTGGGTCACCTCCGCCCTAGACAAAGTAGCACCTCTTAGAACAGCAAAATCAGTCAGGAAGAAACCCTCTGCCCCCTGGTTTACTATGGAACTACAAGTGGAAAAAAGCTTATGCAAGAAGCTGGAACGTGCTTGGCGCAAATCTTGCAATCCTGCGGCCAAGTGCGCCTACAGAGCGGCATTAAAAAAGATGTCATGGGCTGAAATGTAACACCATTAGGGACTACTTCGCTGATCAGATCAACTCGTCTGATAGCTCAGCTAAAGAAGTCTTTAAGATCGTTCAAGGTTTTATTAGACCGAAGGCTCTGGATAGCACCATAACCCCATCTGCCACACTCTGTGAGGATTGATCAAACTTCTTCCAGGAGAAAATACAACTTATCTATTTTTCCTTCCTATCGGCTGAGTCTTCAGCTATGCTAAGCTCCATTTCGGATCCTCTTAGCATCTGGTCCGAATTTCGGCCGTTTTGCCCGGAGGCTTCTCTGATAGAACTATACAATTGTAAATCAGGATCTCCTGGTGACCCCTGCTAAGACCCCGGCTAAGTTCCTCAAGGCGCTTTCCCCTTGGCTTAATTCGCAGCTGAATCCAATCTGAAACTCGTCTTTGACAACGGGTATCTATCCCGCCGCCTGGAAATTGGCTCATGTACTGCCTATTCTTAAGAAACCAGATGCAGATGCAGCAGAACTCAAGAATTTTAGGCCTATCTCTCTCTTACCAGCACCTGCCAAAATTCTTGAGAAAGAAGTCCAGAAGCAACTATCCAATTTCTTGGAATCTAACAACTGCCTCCATGACTCCCAATCTGGTTTTATATCAGGCTACAGCATGGAGACAGCTCTGTTGGAAGTTGCGGAAACTGTACGTGAAGCATTAGACCAGGGCTGCTCCGCAATGCTTATGCTGTTGGATTTATCCACAGCCTTTGATACAGTGTCTCATCGGATTCTACTGGAGAGACTTAAGCACCTGGGAGGGAGGGGAATCACACTAGCCTGGTTCCACTCGTTTTTGGAGGACCGGTCCCAGCAGGTTTTTCTCCGTCCATACATTTCCTCACAGAAACCCCTTGTGTGTGGGGTCCCCCAGGGTTCGGCTTTGAGCCCTACGTTATTCAATGTCTATCTAGCCCCCCTTGCGACTTTAGTTGAGCAATGGGGAGTGAAAGTTGTATCCTACGCTGATGATACTCAGTTGGTGTTTTCTTTTAGAGAACACTCTGAGGCTGCTTTTGTCAAATTTAAGCAGTGCCTGATTAACATCTCGACTTGGATGACAGATAGCTGCTTGAAATTAAATACAGATAAAACAGAGGTACTGTTTTTTAATCAATCGTCTCCTATGCTATCCGAGCTCTGGTGGCCATCAGTGCTAAACCCCCCGCCAATCCCAGTAGACTCAGCTAGGAATCTGGGGTTCAAATTTGATACGAACCTCTCTTGCAAGGCTCAGATCTTCCAAGTCTCCTCGTCGTGCGTCTGGAAGCTGAGAGCCTTGCGGAGATTTCTGCATCTCCTGCCTATGGACTGTAGGAAGACATTGGTCCATGCTTCGGTTACGTCCCAGCTAGACTATTCCAATAGTCTCTATATTGGACTACCAGCGTATTTGATCCGAAGACTGCAAATTATTGAAAACGCTGCGGCCAGACTCATTAGGAATGTGACATTCCGTCACCACATTTCCCCCCATCTGCTGAGCCTCCACTGGCTGCCTGTCAAAAGGAGGATTGAGTATAAGGCGCTTTCTATCGCCTACAGAGCCACCAGAAATCGTGGCCCAGGCTACTTGAAACAGAGACTCCAGTATTATCACCATGATAGGGTTCTACGATCTAATCCTCAGAATCTGCTCAGGATTCCTCGTTTCTCAAAGGCCAGGATAGGTGGTCGAGCTTTCTTAGTGAGAACTGCGTCTCTCTGGAACTCTATGCCAGTCCATCTTCGCAAGTTAGAGTCAGAACAGGCACTTAGGAAAGCGCTGAAAACGTGGCTTTTCAGCCTCCAGTAGTCCTCCTCCTTTTTCCTCACTGCCAATTCAGCCTTAGTGCCGGGACACCTCCGCTGGAGGTAGCCACGCGCTGGAAAAATGTCTTATTATTATTATTATTATATCTTGCATCAGATTACTGATCTAATCTGTCCTGTCTACCTGGAGCTGTTCTCGGCCTCCTTATGCTCAGGATTAGTGCCTAGCTCCTGGAAAAAAGCTAATGTGGTCCCTCTTTTGAAAAAAGCTAATGCAGATCCAGCACTGTTTTCCCATTTCTGCCCTAAATCTTTGCCTCCTGCTCCTTTGAAGATCTTGTAGAAACTGGCAATATACAGCTTTTTGTGTTTAATGAAACTTCTAATGCACTACACCCCTCACAATCAGGCTTTAGACCCAGACATAGCGCGGAGACAGGACTGCTGGAGATCTCTGAGATTATAAAGGTGAACCTAGACCTTGGTTATAACATGGTGCTGGTTCTTTTAGATCTCTCGGTGCCATTTGACACTTTATCTCACACAATGTTACTACATCTGCTTTCTGCAATCGGTGTGACTAGCTCAGCCCTCTGTTGGCTCTCCTCTTTTCTTGAGTCTAGACATCAAGCAGTCTGGATGAGACCATACCACTCTGAAGCGAAAGCCCTACACTGTGGGGTCCCTCAAGTCTCCGCACTCAGTCCAACCTTTTTTAATTTGTATATGTCGCCCCTTGCTGTGTTGGTGAAGTCGTTTAATATCAAAATTATTTCTTATACTGACAGCACACAGTTATTCTGTTCATACAAAGGAACCTCGTCAGAAGCTAAGAGTGCTTTTACAGCCTGTATAAAAGCAGTCATGGATTGGCTCAGTGCCAACAACCTTCAATGTAATCCTGACAAAACTGAAATTATGTTGTTTGGCCCTAGCCCTTTGTCTGGATGGATGGGCTGTTGGCCTGATGAATGCCCCCAGGAACCTGGGGGTAGGTTTTTTAGGCCGGCCTGACTATGAAGAAGCAGATCTCCTCTGTAGTCAAGTAATGTCTTTGGATCCTGCAAACTCTGAAAAAAATTGTGTTCTTCCTTCCTTGGGATGCACAGAAATCTTTAGTACAGGCCCTCATCCTTTCTCGTCTTGACTACTCAAACTCACTCTACCTTGGCCTTCCTGATTACCTGGCACATCACCTCCAAGTCATGCAAAATACTGCAATTCGACTACTCTTTAAAATCCTAAAGAGGTTGTCAGTAACTGTCTTTCGCAGACAACTGCACTGACTTCCGGTCAAAAAAGAGTGATTTTTAAAGCACTTACGATTGCTCGCTGTGCGCTCCATGACTCGGGTCCCAATTAATTGAACTTGAGGATTTGTGAATACAGTCCCCCAAGATTCTAGCTCTCCTTTAACGCTAGACACCTGACTGTCCCACTCTTTAAGAAAAAGAGGTAAGGGGGTTCTTCATTCTCCTTACTAGTAACTGCTCTCTAGACCCAGCTCCCTGTCCAATTAGGAAACATTATGAATGTGTCTGCCTTCAGGAAACTGTTAAAAACACACTTATTTAGCGAATAATGCTCTCTGTACCTGACTTACCGTGTTTAGTGCTGGGACACTCTTGAGTAGCTGTGCTCTTTAAAGTGCCCTCATTCATTCATTCATTTAAAAAAACTTTTAAAGAGATGCCAATGTATGTTTAGTTATCTGTGCCAGCTGTGGCTTCCACTGTACGCACTGGTGCTGTTAGCTTATTTCAACATGCTAGAGTGAGGCATTTGGGACAGTGAGACAGATTTACTAAGGGTTTGTGCCAGAGCAAAGTCACGCAAAGTAGTGCCAACTCTTTTCCAGTGCAACCCAAGTGCATCTTTACCCCACTCTCCATCAAGGGGGTATCACTTGAGTGTAACTTAGACAGATTAGTGCAAATGCCTATAGTTTTTGATCCAAAGCCTGCTCTACAAAGATAGCCAGACAGGGCCTCCTTAACCCCTTAACGTCTGAGACTTTTTCACCCCACTGCTAAGGCCTTTTTTGTCTATTTCAGGTAGTTTGCATTTAGGCCTCCATACCATTCTGTCCACATTAGAGATCCATGCCAAATTTGCATCCTTTTTCTCCAACATCTTGGATATCCAGGTATCCAGGGTTTGTGGATTCCACTGGAGGGTACTGAGAAAATAGCCAAAATAAAGCTACATTTTGAGTTTTGGGGGAAAAAAAGAAACAAGTGCCTGTTTTGTTTCCCTAAAATTAGCATCAATGAAAGGTTTGCTGTGCTAAAGTCACCATCTTCCCAGCTTTCAGGAACATGCAGAGCTGAATCAAAAACCTTTTTTATCACAGTTTTGGCATTTTTTAAAGCAGTAGCCCATTTTTCATACTTTTTGTGCTTTTAAACAATTTCCAGTCCTCAACTCCCATTAACCCCGGTTTGATCCGTTCCTGTTCTGGGCAGGGGTGGGGGGGTAGGAAAACTTAAACTTTTGGGTGGGAACTGAGGGGGAGCACAAATCCTTGCCCAAGGGGCAGCTCCTTCTACAACCAGTCCCTGGTGTCTAGTGGGTGGATCCCAACTTGGGAATCACCCTTCTGTGGCAAACCCCAATCAGGGATCCACTATGAAGGGATATCATTTGAAAGGGGATAATCTTCCCTTTTCAATGATACCTCCCCTGTCTAAATTGGTGTTCAGGGGGCTGAGATATGCCCCCGAGCACTGATTCAGTGAAAGTGAAATGAGCCAATCGGCTCATTTCTCTTACACTTTTACAGAAATTAGGTCAGCGAGCCATGCATGCTGTTCGTCATTTCCTTCTTTAAAAAAAAGATTCTGGTTGCTGAGAAAGCATTTCACCAGCAGCCCAAACTAAAAATTGTTAAAAGGAAACCCTCTGGTGCAAGCACCAGAGGGTCCCTTACAGCCCTCCCCTGTGTCGGCCAATGGCCGTCACACGCACTGGAGAGGTAGTGCAGGCACCGGCCATTGGCCGACACCCACACCAAAAGGGTTAAATCGCGTGCTAGCACAGAGAAATGTTTACATTTCTCCAAATTCTCCACACATTGAATGTGTACTGCCTTTTACTGATACACAAATGGTTTGAATATTTAAGAATTTGTACTGGAAGGCTATGCTTTCAGTACAAATCCTATGCTAGACATTCCCCATACACCTCTGCACTATGATTCAAAGGTTGTGTGTAGTATTAAGAGCCTGTTCTTGCAACTGCACACGGGTAGTGAGGAACATCAGATCATTTTTGTTTTTTATAAATATGGCTGCTTTCTCCCCCTTGGGCAATGCTTTGCAGCGCTGTGTTGTGCTAAAAAATAGTACATCTTCCTGGATGTATTCTTTGTCTTATGTTACCATGCCAACAGCGCTGCCATACTACTGTCTGCTGTTGGATTTGATGATGCACCTTAAACGCTAGTGTTGTACAGTCAAGATTCTGCAAAAGCTTGGATGCAGGCAAAAAGATCAATCAATCATTTTTCATCTCTCACAAAATCCTGCTAGCATGTAGGTAGATCTTTCTGAAATCAATCTCTTTCCTCCAGTAGAGGATAAACAAGAAATGTTTCCCTTTTGTTTGATGGCATGGCATTTTCGGCACAGGAAGTTCAAAATAGGTATACAAGGACTTTCAATGTTAATTTGAAATGCTATACATTTAAAAAGGTGTCTAAAATTATGCTCTATTTTCATACCATTATTTTTTAATCATTGGTTTTTAGGGCAGAGAACAGAAACACTTCCTATTAAAAAGATTACAATTGTCTGCAGCATTATTCTGTTCCTAAAAATCTTTGTTTTCCTTCTCCATTGTTCATTTTTCTACACCTTTACAGGGGGCTACCATTTAGACACCCAGGATCTGGAACAAAGACCCATATTCATCAGGACTGCCCCACCATTGCTCCAATTAAGGAAATAGTTAAAAACTCCCCTCTTTAAAGAACCCTACATCACAATACATTAACTGTCAATGTCCATGATCCAGGTTTCGCTCCTATCTTTCATTGACTTTATGCAGCACTCCTCTGCCTTTTGGCTATTTGTGAGCTATAGAAATACCATATACATACATGCAGATCATCAGTGCAGTGGATGTAGTGCCACTCTTGGCTGGCGGTGTGAGTACCAAATTGACTTCATCAAATTCATGAAACTCACCACTTCACCGTGGTATTTGGATAAATAATCCTTCCCACAAAAGGATTGTGAGGGCCTCATTTATGAAAAGTGTTGCATCGCTGGGGGAAACCAGCGATGCGACACTTTTCAGTGTGCCCGCCTTGCGACACCTTGGATGTGCCGTATTTACTGTATGGTGCTCCATGTCGCAAGGATTTACAAACATGTCAGGAATCCTGACCTATCTGTAGGCGTAAAAGTGACGCATTGCTGGGAGTTTGTCTGAAAACAAACGCAACTTCAGCAATGTGTCCTTTCACATGGGGCAAACCCCATGTGAAAGGGTCTGTGTCACCCTTACGCCTGCTGTGAGGCAGGCGTAAGGTTTTGACGCAGTGGCATCCTAGAAGTGGTGCAGTGAAATCTGATAGATTTCACTACGCCACTCCTACAAGGCTTTCTTGCGGGAGAACGCCCACCCTGCATACATTATACCTGACGCAGGTATAATGTGGCACACGGGTTTACAAAGTGATGCATCTGTCTAGATGTGTCACTTTGTAAATATGGCGCAACGTGGCACATTATTTACGCCGCCAGTGCATCAACAAAGTGACGAACCTGCTGCGTAAAAGTGCCATAAGGGACTCATAAATAAGCCCCAGTGTATCTACTGGTCAAAGACCTAAGAATGGCCTAGTCTCTCCACCCAGGCTACCAGGACTCTAACTCTCTGGAAACTTTTGAATCTAAAGTTGAGATATTTGATGGTGAGTTAGTGCAAGATTCTGTCCAATGCTGCTGGATGATTGACTGTTTCTGCATCAACAATCCCCGCAAAAAGTACTTTATTTCAACTTGCCCCTCCTTCTTATAGACACATTTGAAACCCAAAGCGCTCTGAGCCCATCATCTGATGTTAGTAACGCTTTAAAAACTCAAATAAAATAAAAAATAATTAAATGGATAAATACCAACCATGGACATTTGTGCTTGTTTTCATGAAATTAAAAATAACAGACATTCCATAACATATATTCCAATAGATGTCCAGAATCCCAAAGTCGTGCATTGTAACTTCACAATGTTTTGTGTTCACTGCAAATACAAATATTAGTGTATTTAGGTTGGGCAAGGTAAAGTTTGAGTGGCCAAAGAAGCCACTCATGCGTGAAATAGGTGGATGTGTTAAATAGACATAATCGAATTTGTCAGAATGTCTGTGCTTGGATGTACATACACTTCGTTTGCTTTCTGTATAGTGAGAGTTCAGATGACGTGACGGAGGCAGTAAATTAAGTGAGTTGTCATTATTTAGCCAGACTGTAGACAAACAGATTAACGTACATATGCTGCATGCATAAGGCGCAGGGAGAAAATCTAAAGTGATAGTAGGTGGAAGACAGGAAGCAAATCTGTTCCTGGTTTGGGTGTCACGTGCCAATCAACCATGCGCACTTGCTAATGAGGCTGACATGTTGGAATGAGGTGAAACAATTTGCATTTGTCATGAAAGTGAGACATTATCTGTGTGAATAATGATGAGAAGGACAGATGTGCCCCAGAAAGCCTGCCACCTTACACAGCTTGCTGCTATCAACACCCACCAACTCTCCCATCTTCGACGACACCACCTGTCCTCACAGGAGCAGGTGACCTTGTGAAACTGTCAGTCAAAGGAGCAAAACAGGGCACTGGGGTTTTGAGTGATGGTATAGGATTTATTGCAGTAGGCCCGTAAATGTGGCAAAATATCATGATTTGAGTGGGTTTTATAATCTACACTGCACCTAGTTTTCGAGGCAATTCGTACCGTGAACTTAATATCCGAACAACGGTAACATAATTACAGTATAAAACATACACACACTTATTATGAGTAGTAAGCACTTGAATAAGTAACGCAGAACAAAACAAGCAATTATTGACCTAAGAACATCATCTGTTCAAAAGCATCTCACAAACGTGCTTCTGTAGGCGTCTTTTTAGCACACAAATGGCTTAATAGTGGAATTCTAAAATCTATCCAAAAGACGTTGTTGAAACAAACACATAATACCAATTTTGTTCACGGTATAGAGACTTACTGAAAGCTAGGAACACATTCTTTGTCTAATTGCTGTTCTTGAGAAAAGGAAAATGTCATGCATGTCTATGAATCGTGCTTCATTTTATTTTATATTTTTGTCCTTAATTAGCAAAATAAAGTGCTATAATAAAAAGGGTTATGTTCTCCCTTTCATATTAATCTAAATTTAAGATCTCGAACACATTTTTTTATGTAGAGTAGAGCAAAACAAAAGGAATATCAACGTGCATTCTATATTTATGAATATATTATTATAGCCACTACAGCAACCTACTCTTCTTCAAAACTTCTTCTGCAGGTTATTCTGAAAAATTGCATAGTGAGAAGCTACTAAATAATGTGCGGCATAGAATAAAAGAGCTGAACTAAGTGTTAGTATGGGTGAATACGATGTCAATGCATACCATGCTATATGCAGGCCCGACAATGGCAATACCAATAAATGCAATATCAACACATGTCATAAACTATGCCCGCATACAATGTCAATAGCAATAAATGCTATGTCAATGTATGCTATAAACAATGCCCTTATGTTAATGTTATAGGATTTATAGAGCGCATAGCTGCCCAAAGGCTTCCCAGCGCTAGAGATCAGAATACAGTGCGAAAGCCGGAGAGTAGTTTAGTGTCACTAATGGAAAAACCAGGTCTTGAGCTTTTTACGGAAGATTGCTTCTGCTTCCAGAAACCTAAGTTCCTGTGGAAGGAAATTCCACAGCTTGGGTGCCAGATATCCAAATGATCTGCCGCCCCATCTGGCTCTTTTGATTTTGGTCGTTTTTAGTAACCGTTCAGTGCCAGATCTAAGGCATCTATTAGGGACATATAGACTCACCAAGTCTCTAATTTTACGGGGGCCTTATTGTGTTTAACTTTGTGTGTCAAGCAAAGAGCCTTGAATTTGACTCTAGCCTCGATCGGAAGCCAGTGTAGTGCTCTTAGATGCTTCCCACTGGTTCCTGTATTGGGACCTTACATAGAAGTTGCACTGCAGCATTCTGTACCACCTGGAGTTTTTTAATGACATATTTTGGAGCCCCCAGATACAGGGAGTTTCCACAGTCGAGACGTGATGTGACCTGTGCATGGATTACTGTCTTTCTTAACTGCATAGGAATAAGCTCCAGAGTCTTACAAAGCATTCTGAGTAACCCAAAACATGTGCCTGCAAGTTTCTTTGCTTGGGTCTCCATTGTTAGTTCCCTGTCGAACCAGAAGCCAAGATTTTTTATAGTAGCGCTCGGGACTGGTGACACACCTAGACAGTTAGGCCAGCTAATCAACGGCCTAGGGACCACATTGTTACCGAGGACCATCAGCTCAGTGTAGTCCCGGCTCAATTTCAGGCAGCTGCTAGTCATCCATTCCACTACCCTTTCCAGACATGGTGCTAAAATATCTGATTCGCCATTGGTTCTGGAGTCCAGGGAGACCACCAACCGTGTGTCATCTGCATACGATGTCATTGAGATACCGAACTCCTGGACTATATCAGCTAACGGCTCCATATAGATGTTAAACAATGTGGGGCCAAGCAAGGAGCCCTGTGGCACCCCGCAGGTCAGTGGCAATGTTTTTAAGAAAAGGTTGGATTCCATGACTTGGAAGGATCTGTCCTTTAAGAACGATGCAAGCCACTCCAAGGCTTTATCTAGGATGCTGATTTCCATCAGTCTGTTTAACAGAATGGAATGGTCAACGGTGTCAAATGCCACACTGAGGTCCAGGAGTAATATGGGGGCTGAGCTACCTTGATCCAGGGTCATTTTTGGTTCTTCTGACACTGGTAACAGAGCTGATACCGTGCTGTGCTGAGCACGAAAACCCATCTGTGTAGGATGGAGGCAGAGATTAGTTTCCAGAAACTCCACTAGAGCTCCATTTACATGTTTTTCTGTTAGCTTACCAATTAGAGGAAGAAGTGATATAGGTCGATAGTTCCCTGATTGGGCTGGATCTAGGTTGGATTTTTTTAACAAAGGTCTGATTAATGCGTGTTTCCATGCCTTAGGAACTTCTCCTGTCTCTAGTGAGAGATTAATGATTTCCACTATTGATGGAAGCAAGTAGTCAATAACCTTACCAAGTACGTGGGGTGGGGTTGGATCAAGTGGTGAGCCTGATCTGACCTTATCCATAAGAGACCTCACATCATTTTTATTAATATAAGGGAAGCGGGTTAGGACAGGGGTAGGAGAGATCCACGCATTATAACAGTGTTGATACCTGTAGAAACAATGTCAATGTATACCGTACTCTATGCACGCATAACAATGTCGATACTCAGTAGAAACAATGTCAATGTATGCCATCATCTAGGCATGCATAACAATGTCAATATCAGTAAAGACAATATCAATGTACGCTATGACAACTGTACGCACAATACTGAGGATGTCAGTAAAAATGATATCAATGACCGCCATATTATTTGTAGAAGTTCTAACGAATTTGTATCATTGCTGTAGGATTCACCCAAGGTGACCTCCCCATCAACCCTGAGTCCAAGATACGTGGTCAGACAGGCCCTGCGACCCCAACCCATGCCTATTGAGTGATAGGTCACAGGTGGGGTCTCCCTTAGCCTAAAGACAAAAAGCGCACCCAGAGAAAACCCTGATCGATCCCACAGATAGACAGTTGCACCACAAACAGGTCAGAGGAAATTGGCCCCAATAAAACATGTTTGGCCAGAGGTGCGCATTCCCCAAAATACCACAAAGCTAGATGCCACATGTAGTTAGGAACACTCAGCCAATCCGGCCACAACTTGCACAGCACACATGGTGATCATGCGCTCCCCGTGCCAGACATCTGGTCACATACACACTGGCACACCCTAGCTCTCCCTGGGGTCAAGAGCCACCTGTGTCAAGTTATCAGATGACTGTACTTGTTATTTATGACTAAGATGCTTTTCCAAACATGCAAAATTGGTTTATTGTACCTCACAAGATGTATTATCTTCTGAAACTCTGTACAGCGAGAGATCTTCTTCAGACGCAACTCTGTCGATATTATCCCAGCTGCTGCCTTTAATTAAACCAACTTATTCCTGTTTTGCCAAACACCTCTTGTCTTTTTATTTCTTTAAGGTAAATTCATAGCTGAGCAACATTTTGGCAAACCAGCCAGGAGAGATTGGTTTATCGACCCCCACTGCTGCCCAAGGACAAGGACCCCTGCCTGAACTGATTCACATCTGCACTGCAAGTTCGGTGAGCAGATGCCATAATTGTTTTGCTGAATCCGTGGGGCAGAGGTCTAACCGAAGGCCGCCGTCACAGTGTAAGAGACTACATCTGATCCTTAGTCCCAGCATGAGGTGTGTGGCAAACTAGGACAAGCGCATAGATCACTTTTCCCTAATCTGCACGTTAGAAAAGGTGAGGGTACCTACCAGTTTTTTCACTTGAACTGTTAGGCGTGACACAACCGTTACACCCCCGGCCCTTGATGTGTTATATAGGGTCACTCATTTTTTCTCCTGAACTGTTGGGTGTGACACAACCGATACACCCTTGGCCCTTGGTGTCTTATATAGGGTCACTTATTCATTTCGCTTGAACCATTGAGCGTGACACAACCGGTACACCCCGGCCCTTGTTGTGTTATATAGGGTCACCACCTTGATCTTATTTTTTAGTTAAAGTGGTTTTGCATCTAAAATCAGACAGCATAAGCAAAGTAAGTTGTGGGGGGGCAGCCTTGAGATTTGGCTTAGACAGTGCCATCATATTTAAAATTATACAGCATAAGAAAAGCAACTTTTGGGGGCCAGAGTGGAGCAGGAGAGTGCCAAAAGGATATGGGCAGGAAAAAATGAGAACGCTGGGGAAGGTTAGAGGGCGAAAGGGTGGAAGGGAAGGGAAAGAGAGACAGGGGAGGGCAGAGATAGAATGTTACTTAAAGCCACAACATTGCTCAGTTTATAACTATCAGATGGAGAGTCGGAAGAGAGAGACAGGGGTGAGAGAGTTGGTGGAGTGGAGGAAAGAGACTCTGTGCTCTTTGTCCAAGAAGAGCCAGAATAACGGGTAGGACATATACTCCAATGGAATTCTTAATTAGAAAATAATAATACAAAAATGATTTTTTTAACAATGTAAGCAGTGGAATGATACAAGTCAGCGAATCAAACATAAGGGAAAGGAGAATGCTCCAGGGATAGGACAAACACAGGATTGGGGAGGATCAAGAAACTGAGATAGACAAGAAAAACATCCAAAAATGAACAAGGGGTTGACCCTAAGTCCAGTCTGTGGAGTACTGTCTGCAATTCTGCCAGAGACGAACAGCTGTTGTTTGTAATTATTGGGCCGCAAAAATGGAAATGAGTGAAACTATGATAAAAAAGATCTCAAAAACTATCAAACAGAGCAAGACTCCAATATTGTACTAATTGTTCCACAATTTAATGGGCTCAACAAAGAATGCAACCAAGTACCATCATCCACAAGGCTCCTGAGAACATTAAATATGGCAAGGAAGGGTAGAAATGTTCGTCTCATCATGTTCCTCAGATGTGAAATGAGTGTAGGTGAAACGGAAATCTCTTTCTGAGTGTCACCTAAGGCTTATGAGAATCTTTCTTGATTTTCTGGCTTATTCCCAAATTGCAGTCTGACAATGGCAGGGGGGATGGCAAAAGGCTTGCCACTGCCCATAGCCTCTACAAGCACTCATGAAAGAGGAAAAGCAGAATGAAGCAAGACATTTCAGGGATGAACTGAATGTTTAGCAGGAACGGTCAGCCACCAGTGCCACCAGCAGTAAGAGCTCTCCTTCCTGGCACCAAGAATATAGTGAAGGAAATATTGATGATGCAAGAGATAGAGCAGCACCAATGACATACTATTTATTTCAAGATGGGAGAGAATTCACTTTTTTTTTTTTTTTGCAGTTTTTAAATAGCGCGAACTCGAACCAAAGGTATTGGAGTGCTTTACATGAGCAACAGTTACGTTACACAAGGACACATTCATTTTTTGGTAGGCACAGGGAGATTAAGTGATTTGCCCAGAATCACAGGATGTTAAGCTGACGCCGAGACTCGAACCTGGTTCCCCAGCCCCAAAGTCGGCAGCTCTGAAAGTTACGCCACATCCTCACCCCTTTGCCTAAGGATGGAACAATATTCCCAGCCCGGTTCTTGACGTACACCCTTTGTATTAACATTATGTAGAGACCAACAAACGTTGCAACTGGAACTTCTGGTCAACCATTGCTAAGCACTGCACTGTCCTTATGGCCACTGAAATTGATAGAAAACAAAGATCTCTTAAACAGCTATGCTTTCTTTCTGCAGTTTCTGCTCCCTGAACTTTCCCAGGCCTGACTGCAGCCTTTGAGTTTTTTGGTGGGACATCTTTAGAGGCAGAGAGCAAATACTTTTCTTCTTGACCACTACTGGAAAAGTATCAGTGTTTCTCGTCTCTTTCCTTCTCTCATCATAACCAGGAGCCTCCAAATGTATCACAAGCACATTATTCTCAGGGATTCAACACTATTTTGAAAGCATAAGGTTTGAGGCTTGTGCTCTCTTTTCCCTATCTAAGGAAGCCTTGACATCAACTGCACACCAAATGCCAATCAGGCCCTCCTGACATTGGGAGAGAGCTCCCAAAATATAGAGAGGGTAAGGGATGGAGCATTTAAGGGGACTACAAGGTTGAACTGATAATATGACACTGGACTGTGCTTATGTGACTGCACTTTTGCATGTGAAACTTTACTTTGACTAATGAGTCCATATTGTAATGTAATGTAATGTAATGCAATACAATGTAATGTAAAAGACATTTCTAAAGTGCTCTATTACTCCAAGGAGTGTCCTGGTGCTCTGCACCTCTAATGTTATGTAGCTGAGAGAAGTAATACTAATCCTGCTTCCGAAAATGGGGGGTAGCTGAAATGCACAGTAACTCCAAAGGGGGTTTGTTCCAAAAGGAAGGTCCCAAAAATGAAAAGGACCTGCCCCCCATTCTGGACCATCAAATCCTAGGGATATTGTCCAGAAAGAGGATGGCTGAGCGCAAACGCCTGGATGGAGCATAAAAGCAAATTCTTGCTCTGAGGCACTTGGCGCCCGACTGATAAAGTGCCCTGTGAGCCAATAGCAAGGTCATGAAAAGGATCCTCTTCCTAATGGGAAGCTAGTGCAATTCCCTAAGATAAGGGGATACATGAGTCCTCAGTGGCAAGCTGAGAAGCGTGCGTGCTGCTGCATTTTGGACCACATGCGGCTTACTGTTCAGGTAATCAGGCAGGCCCTAATACAGTACATTGCCGTAATCAAGCCTAGATGTTATTAAGGCCTGTGCTATCAGTTTCCGAACAAAAAGACAGAAAAAGGAGGAACTTCCAAAGCGCATGTAACAAACCAAAACAGGTCCCTACTACTGCATTAACCTGAGACAAAAAAGAGAGCTTACCATCAAAATTAATGCCTAGATTTTTGACAGAGCTTGTGTGGATTAGTGGAGGAGGACACCCTCTGGCCAAAAGGACTGCCCCTCTTCTCTTCTTACACCAAATAAAAGTAGCTCCGTCTTAGCAGCATTACACTTAAGCTGGTGGTGAGACAGCCATTGAAAAACTGCTATCAAACAGATTATAATTTTTCCACCAGGGAAAACATATCCCTACACCAGGAAAAAAGTAACTGGGTGTCATCAGCATACAAAATTATTTTTGCTCCCAAAGCCTCTGATGCATGATGCTATGCTGTACATAAGAAGTACTGAGAATACGATGAAACACTTGTTCATACGAGGCTCTACTGTGCATATTAATCTGCATATGTTATCCTAAGCTGTATTCAGGCTACTTTGTCTGTTCCAGTGTATTTGAGGCTGGAGATGGGTATCTGAGAGTAGAATACCCATACTGGGCTCTCTCTGCGTATGTAAGGTTATGCATGTGGGGTTGTACCTGTGAGGAAATACCTTAGTACACAGGGCTCTACTGTATATTATGAGGCTGTGCCTGGCACATGAGATGAGGGTCCTTAGATTACTGTACTTTAGAATTCAAGCTACACCTCACACATGAGACCCAACAAGGCTAAAAACTGTCTGGAATTGCATATGATCCCGTTCATCCGAAACAAGTCCTAACAGTTTAGGCTATTCTGTCCATTTCAGTTGGGACCAAGACAAGAAGTGATATGGTTGGCCCATGTTTCTAATGGTATAGATGAGATCCGAGCTAAAGTAATGGAATGAAATGCTTCACACATTAATTAGAATTGGCTCAGGTTAATTCTGCATTCAATTCATCATTTTTGTGCTCTCTAAAAGAGTCTTCCTAAGTGGGAGGGACTGCCACCCGCCATGAACATGAGTGTCAGTGATGTTTACAACATGCTTTGCGTAAAACTGTTCGCAAAGCACATCCGTTGCACAGCATTCAGCAGCATCCCACTGTGGGCCTGATTCACAAAGGTAAACTTACCTTGTTTGCTATTCACGTAGGTATTTTACTAGTAGTATCTTTAGGACTGCAGAGTCTCTGCACATACAAAGATAGGACAGTCCTATCTTTTTATGTGCTGATCTATAAAATGAATGACAGACTTCCCCAATTTGAGGTGGTGTAGGGAAGATTTAATCCTAGGGTATGTCATAGAGTGTTTCATTTTTGCTTGACCCTGGTTCTCTCTTTTCCTTTCCTACCCCTTTCTTGCAGTGTAGAAACTAATCCCTTGGAGGCACAAATATGTAGGTGATGGAGGGTAGTCAAATGTATGTCATTTTGCTCTATGGGGTTTTGGTGCCTGATAGCTGGGAGATAGGGTGTGAAGTTCGGTTTGTTTGGGGTCCTACAATGCAAAAGTCGAAGGGATGTAATGGACTGTTTTATTTGACTACATAAAAATCCTCTGTATTAGTAAATGCTTCCTCTTTGTCTAGGGTGACATACTGAGAGGTAGTTGGGTACGGGTTATAGGGTAAAGGTTCCACTGGTCCTGATTTTCTTGGGATATCTCTGACACATTCTGAGACATGAAATCTTGGGTGGATGTTGCCACCAGACTGAGGTCTTAGTGGTGGTGGAATATAGATTCAGCTACTATTGCTGATGTTATGTATTCCTGTTTCTTAAAATCAATAACGAATTGACAATCGACACAACACGTGGTGCAACCAAGTTTTTTTGTACCACTTCCTGGCAAACTTATTACAAAATGGAAATATTGCACAGAGAGCTTTTAAAAATATTTTGTTGCAATTGATGCAAAAGACTTTAGTGCAGAAAGAAAAAGACTATGCTTTTAATTATTCAGGCAATGCTGGACAAAGGATTTTTGCAATTTAACTGAACTGGAAGCTCCTCACAGTTCGTTTGAAATCTGGGACATATATATATATATATATATATATTCACTGAAAAACCATAGGTTTCAGGGACGTTATAGTTACAAATTAGCATTTAAAAACCTTTGAAATTCACTGAAAAACCATAGGTTTTAGGGACAGTTATAGTTAGTTGGACATTGCACTCGTACAAAACCCGTGAAATTCCCCGTTATAGTTAGTCCAGCTAACTATAACTCGCGCCCCGCAATGCACTGCTGATGACGTCACATATTACATCACTCATGACATGGTCAGTGACATCACTGATGACATCACTGATGACATCTCAAATGACATCACTGATGACATCATCCAGTGACTGTGTGTTTCTGTAAAGTTTAAATATTTTTAATATATATAGGAAAAGACGTATTGAAGAATGAGTGGGTGTGTAAGTGTCTGTATGGATGATTTAGTAGGTGCATGACTGACTGTATAAGTGAGTGATTTAACGTATCTTACTGAATGCATGGGTTAGTGACTAAACTGGGTGAATGTCTGTATCCGTCTGTCTGTTGCTGTGTAAGTGGCTGCATGTGTTTGTGAATAGCTACATGAGTGTCTATATGAGTTATTGAATGCTTGTGTGAGTATCTGTATGGGTGCCTGAGTGTTTGTGTGGGAGGGGTGTGTGCGACTCTGTGCATAGATGTGTGAGTGGGTGATTCACTGGGTGGATGGTTTCAAGAGTGCATCTGTGATAGACTGTATGGGTGGGTAAGTGTGTGTAAGAGTGTGTTAGTGAGTGAATGTATGTCCCAGTGGTACATGTGTGAGTAACTACATATGTGAAAGGCAGTATATATGTGTGTTGGAGTATATAAATAGCTATAAGCGAGAGTGAGTGATTGTGATAGTGGCTGTATGGATGAGTGTGTGCTTGTATCAGTGATTGTATAAGAGCGTAAGAATGTGCTAGTATTTGTATGAGTAAGTGAGCTGGTGTGTGTATAACTGTATAGGTGAGTAAATGGTAGTGTGTTTAATTATTTGCATGACTGACTAGGTGTGTGAGTACCTCTATGGATGAGTGGCGGTGTTTGAGTGTCTATATAGGAGTATGAGTGCATATGATAGTCCTGTACTGAGTGACCATAAGTATGAGTGACTGTACGGGTGAGTGAGTGGATGTGTGTGTGTAGACCTAAGAATCAGTGAGTGGGTATGTAGTTATTGGTGTTGGAGTGTCTATGGTTTTGCGAATGGCAGTCTGTAATTTAGAGTGGGTGTATCAAAGGTTATATTAGGGTGTGAGAAGATGCATGAAATTATCACATGGATGATGTCATCAGTGATGTCATCAGTGATGTCATTTGAGATGTCATCAGTGATGTCATCAGTGATGTCACTGACCATGTCATGAGTGATGTAATATGTGACGTCATCAGCAGTGCATTGCGGGCGCGAGTTATAGTTAGCTGGACTAACTATAACGGGGAATTTCACGGGTTTTGTACGAGTGCAATGTCCAACTAACTATAACTGTCCCTAAAACCTATGGTTTTTTCAGTGAATTTCAAAGGTTTTTTAAATGCTAATTTGTAACTATAACGTCCCTGAAACCTATGGTTTTTTCAGTGAATTTCAAAGGTTTTTTAAATGCTAATTTGTAACTATAACATGTCTGAAACCTACGGTTTTTTCAGTGAATTTCAAAGGTTTTGTAAATGACAATTTTTAAATGTATTAATTGTTATATACATTTTTTTCATACTGATTTACTACATTTTTAGAAACAATTTTTTTTACATATTTTATTTTTTAAATTACATTGTAATTACATTATACATTACATTACAAAAATACTTTCTCAGAATGAATTACTTTAGTTTAAATACTTTGCACATAGGCAATAGACTTTTAAGTACAGTAGTTACAGTTGTTGCAATGGGCAACACATTTTCAAACACAATGCAACATTCAGCTCAATGTGAATTTCTAGTTAAATGCAATTAGTTACTTTATGGATTACTTTTTCTAACCACAGGACTGGATCCTAGATTCAGTCCTGGGACATCTCCTGTAAACAGTTGAGTAAAAGCGTTTTGGTTACAGTCGTGATTTTTAAGGAATATTATTGTACTTTAAAAGTTGACACTTAGAAACTTTTTCTCATAGAATCACCAATGTTATCCTATGGAAGGAAATTCACTTAGAAGGTAAAAACTGTTATCGTTACTTTTTCTTACTCAGTGTTGGATCCTGGATCCAGCACTGGTGCATCTCCTGTAAACAGTTGAAAGAATGCGTTTAAGTCATACAGGCGATTTTTTAGGAATATTTGTAGTTTGTGAAAATCGACACTTTGAAACTTTTCTGCTAAAAACCAGACAATGGATTCCTATGGAAGAAAATATAAGTTACTGGTAAGTACGGTTAAAATTACTTTTCAGGGTCAGTGCTGGGCTAAAAGATGCAGCACTGGGTTCTCTCCTGATAACAGGTGAGTAAATTGGAATTCGTACTTTGGTTGATTTTAGAGGAATATTATAAAGTTCCAAAACTCCACACTTAGAAGAATTTCCAAGTGAAACCAGTCAATGTTAGCCTATGGAAGGAAATTCAAGTTACTGGTAAGTACGGTTAAAATTACTTTTCAGGACCAGTACTGGGCTGAAAGATGCAGCACTGAGGTCTCTCCTGATAACAGGTGAGTAAATCAGAATTCGTATTTCGGCTGATTTTAGAGGAATATTTTAAAGTTCCAAAACTCCACACTTAGAAGAATTTCCAAGTGAAACCAGTCAATGTTAGCCTATGAAGGAAATTCAAGCTACTGGTAAGTACGGTTAAAATTACTTTTCAGGACCAGTACTGGGCTGAAAGATGCAGCACTGAGGTCTCTCCTGATAACAGCTGAGTAAATCAGAATTCGGATTTCGGCTGATTTTAGAGGAATATTTGTATGTTTCAAAAATCAACACTTAGAAACTTTTTCAGCAAAAAGCAGGCAATGATATCCTATGGAAGGAAATTCAAGTTACTGGTAAGTACGGTTAAAATTACTTTTCAGGATTAGTACTGGGCTGAAAGATGCAGCACTGAGGTCTCTCCTGATAACAGGTGAGTAAATCGGAATTCGTATTTCGGATGATTTTAGAAGAATATTTGCACAATGGTGAAGGGAGGGGCGGGCCTGAGGTGACATCTGTGCAAACGCGCCCGTGGCGCGTTTTAGTTGGGGGATTAAGTCCCTTGAATCCTGAGGGTCCCTAGGGGCCAACTAGCCCACCAGGAACCTCCAATATGCGCCAGGGGCTGCGTTGCAGAGACGTGTAGAGAGGCCACACCCCTTTACACCTCTCTGCAACGCAGCTCTGTGGCGCTTTCTGGATGTACCTGTTGGGCTAGTTGGCCCCCAGGGACCCTCAGGATTGAAGGGGATTTAATCCCCAACTTAAAACGCGCCACGGGGCGCGTTTGCACAGATGTCACCTGAAGCCCCGCCCTCCCTTCACCACTGTGCAAACGCGCCCGTGGCGCGTTTTAAGTCGGGGGATTAACTCCCTTGAATCCTGAGGGTCCCTGGGGGCCAACTAGCCCAACAGGTATATCCAAAGCGCCACAGAGCTGCGTTGCAGAGAGGTGTAAAAGGGGCGTGGCCTCTGTACACCTCTCTGCAACGCAGCCTCCTGGCGCATACTGGAGGTTCCTGGTGGGCTAGTTGGCCCCCAGGGACCCCCAGTATTCAAGGGGAATTGTTCTCTCTGCAAACGCGCCAGGGGGCGCGCTTGCAGAGTGGTGAAGGAAGGGGCGGGGCCTGCGGGCCCGATCGTTTTTTTTTTTTTTTGTCTCTGAAGGGGGCTGTGTGGCCCCCTTACTTTTTCCTGTTTTTGGGCCCTGGGGACCCCATCCCCCAGGGCCTTACCCCTTTTTTTAATTAATTATTTTTAAAAACGGGAAGGGGGCCGCGTGGCCCCCTTCCCTGGGCCTGTATTGGCCCCGGGACCCCATCCCCGGGGCATGGCCTCTATTTTTATTTTTATTCTTTGGAGGGGGCTGCGTGGCCCCCTCCTCTGGCCATTTAAGGCCCCGGGGACCCCATCCCTCGGGGCCGGCCATACCCTTTTTTTTTTTTAATTTTTTTAAACTTTGGGGAGGGGGCCGCGTGGCCCCCTCCCGGGCCACTACTTGCCCCGGGGACCCCATCCCCCGGGGCTGGCCCTCTCCGTTGGGGACTGTGGGGGTCCCCAAGCCCCCACAGTCCCGCCGGCTCCCCGCGTCCCTTGGGAGCCGGCATTGCTTTGACACATGGGGAGCTGCTAAGATGCAGCTCCCCATGTGGAAAGCATCGCTTTGGATATTGGAAGAGAGAGCAGGTTTCCTGCTCTCTTCCAATATTCAGCAGTTTAGCATGGCAGGACGGGAGCCGCGAGGCTCCCGTCCTGCCATAGCAAACTACAGTGTCCCGGGGTAGGCACCCGGGACACTGCAGGAGCCGGCCCTGGGGGTGGCGGTCCCCAGGGCCATCAAGGGCTTCCAGGAGGGGGCCGCGCGGCCCCCTCCCTTAAATTGCACAGCCCCGGGAGGTGGTGGTCCCCGGGTTCTGGGGTCCGTAACGGACCCCCATATTTAAATGTTTAGTGCCCCGGGAGGTGGCGGTCCTCGGGCGTGTGGGGGCTGGAGCCCCCCACACAGGTTTTTCAATTTTTAAAAAAGCCCCGGGAGGTGGTGGTCCTCGGGCTGCGGGAGGGCTCAGAGCCCTCCCGCACCATTTAAAAAAGCCCCGGGGGTGGCGGTCCCCGGGCTTGGGGGCCCTTTGAGGCCCCCCACACATAAAATTAACCCCCCACCATGCCCCCGGGACTTGGGCCACCCGGGGCAAAATACAATCGAAGCGCGGGAGACCGCGCTCGATTTTTTTTTTCGGCAGGATTCGCGCACCCTGAGCGCATCCTGCCGATTTTTAAAAATTTTTTTTTTTTTGCCCAGGGGGTCCTTGTGGGACCCCTGAGCAAACCTAGGGGTCAGGGTGTTTCTACCCTGCTCCCTTTGTGCGCTTTGCGCACTTGTTTCTGTCCCTCGGTTCTACCGAGGGATAAAATGGCTGCCAACATTTCCTGAATCGGAATGTTGACAGCCAGCTGACAGCCAATTAACATGCAGCTCGTGATCGGGAGGGTACGCGGACCCTACTCGGCCATAGATATCACTATCTTTTTACTTTTGATTTTCTCAGCAACTACTGAACGGATTTACACCATTTAACAAAAAGGGTTCTTTCTGAACCAAGAACTACCTCTTTGCCAAATTTGGTGTAATTCCGTTCAGCAGTTCGGCTGTAGCCGTGTCTAAAGTTTCCTATGGAAAATTGCATGGGGAAAACGCGCTTTGGGACCCCTTTTTCTCGGCCCCCGCTTGACGAATCCCCCGAGACTTTCAGGGTAGGAGCGGACCGGAGCGGGCCACAAAGTTTGAAAATTTTGCGAAGATACGTCAACCGGCAAGAGAGTTATTTCAAATAGAATGTCGCGGATTTCCTATGGATAATAGGTTGTAACTATAACTATCTACTGGCGACCGTCAGTATATAATATATATATATATATATATATATATATATATATATATATATTCAAACATATGCCCTGGAGCTTTTGAAGGAGCACTCGACAGCTTGCCCACCCGCGGTGTACACGATCAGCTTGCATTGACATGCCGGTAAGATTTCACAAAGCCTGACCGGTTTCGAGGCTGGAACGCCTCTTCCTCAAAGGCTAGTCATTATTGGTGCAATGAAGCACTCTCCATTTATTCAATTTTCAGCAGCTTTTTAATTAGTTCATGACCTTAGTAGGTTCGCGCTCAATGCGCTATAACTTTGAATTGCCTGCTGGGACATGTAGTCCCTGGAGATAACACATGTCTTCCCTAAGTGGGTTCCATGCGCCAATGTATATAAAACAATATTATTTTCCTTAGTAGGATCCAGTATGCCGCTGCAAGTCTCTTTTCACATTTGGCTCACTGTGCTGTATATGGCTTGGATATCATTCCACTCCACAGCCTCTTCGTTTCAAGACATATTACCTACTGGCGGTCGCCAGTAGGTAGTTATAGTTAGGACCTTGTTTCTATTCAAAAAGCGTTTTTTCTTTTGCCAATATCTTTGGCGCCGTTTGACGAATCTTTGTGAAATTTTCAAAACTAATGGTACGCTCAGGTCAGGTCCTGTCTTGAAAGTTTCGGGGTGATTCGTCAAGCGGGGGCCAAGAAAAAAGGGGGGTCCGAAAACGCGTTTTCTCCATGTCAATTTCCATAGGAATTTTGGAACAGGCTACAGCGAACGGAATTACACCAAATTTGACAAAAAGGTAGCTCTTGGTTCAGAAAGTGACCTTTTTTTTAAATGGTGTAAATCCGTTCAGTAGTTCCTGAGAAATTAAAAAAATAAAAATATCGATATCTGAGCACCGAGGCGGAGCCGCGAATCCTCCCGAGCACGAGCTTCATTTTGATTGGCTGCCAACACTCCAAACCAGGAAGTGTTGGCAGCCATCTTGTGACTCGGTAACCGAGTCACAAGATAACAGTAAAAAAAAAGATTAAAAACAAGAAAAGGGGGCAGGGTAGAAACACCCTGACCCCTAGGCCTGCTCAGAAAAAGAATTTTTTTTTTTTTTAAATCGGCAGAATTCGCGCTGGGTGCCCGAATCCTGCAGAGAAAATTTTAAAAAAATGAAGCGCGGGCTCCCGTGCTTCATTTCCTTGAGCCCCTGGGTGGGCCAGGTCCCGAGGGCAATGGGGAAATTATATGCGGGAGCCTGTGGGGGCCCACGGGCGCCCCCACAGCCCCGGGGACTGCCACCTCCCTGGGGCTTTAATATATATGAGGCGGGGGCCGCGCAGCCCCCCAAGCCCCGGGGACCGCCACCTCCCCGGGGCTTTCATTAATTATAGGCGGGGGCCTCACAGGCCCCCCCAAGCCCCGGGGACCACCACCTCCCCGGGGCTAAGCAAATGTAGGGAGGGTGGCCGCACAGCCCCCCTCCTGGAGCCCTCGATGGCCCTGGGGAATGCCACCCCCCAGGGCCAGCTCCTACAATGTCCCGGGGTGCCCACCCCCGGGACATTGCCGTTTGCTATGGCAGGGTGGGAGCACACGGCTCCCGCCCTGTCATAGCAAACACTGCTTTGCTTCTTGGAAGCAAGAGCAGGAAACCTGCTCTCGCTTCCAAGAAGCAAAACAGAATTGCTTTTGGGCAAGGGGAGCTGCATGTTAGCAGCTCCCCTTGCCCAAAAGCAATGCCAGCTCCCGCAGGGGGTGGGGAGCAGGCAGGGACTGTGCCCCGGGGACGGTCCCAAACTTGAGGGCCGTCCCTGGGGGATGGGATCCCCGGGGCCAGAAGTGGCCCTGGAGGGGGGCAACTCGGCCCCCCTCCCCTTTAATTTATTATTTATTATATTTTTTTTAAAACAGAAGGCCGGCCCCGGGGGATGGGGTCCCTGGGGCCATAATTGGCCTCAGGAGGGGGGCCACGTGGCCCCCCTCCAAAAAATGTTTACAAACAAGGCTGGCCAGGCCCCGGGAGATGGGTCCCCGGGGCCAAATTGGCCTCAGAAGGGGGGCCACGCGGCCCCCTACCAAATAAAAAAAAAAAAGTAAAGGCTGGCCAGGCCCCGGGGGATGGGGTTCCTGGGGCCACGCGGCCCCCCTCCCGGATATTTAATTTTTTTAAACGAGGTAATGCCCTGGGGGATGGAGTCCCCAGGGCCACAAAAAATAGTAAAGGAAGGGGGGGCCACACAGCCCCCCTTCTAACAAAACAAAAAAATAGAAAAGCCGGCATCTTGCCAGAGGCCCCACCCCTTCCAGCACCACTCTGCAAACGCACCTCCTGGCGCGTTTTAAGTTGGGGGATTAAGTCCCCTTGAATCCTGAGGGTCCCTGGGGGCCAACTAGCCCACCAGGTACCTCCAGTAAGCCCCACACAGTGGGATTGCTGAGAGGTGGTCCGAGGCCATGCCTCTTTTTACACCACTCTGCAAACGTGCCTCTTGATGCACTGCTGGTGGGGCGATGAGGTCCTCTTGTGTCCTGAGGACCTCAGGACTAAAGTGGACTTCATCCCCCAAGCAGCAGTGTGCCAGGAGGTGCGTTTGCAGAGTGGTGGAAAAAGGGGTCATGGCCTTGGACCACCTCTCAGCAATCCAGCTGTGTGGGGCTTACAAGAGATAACAGGAGGGCTAGTTGGCCCCCAGGGACCCTCAGGAGGCAAGGGGACTTCATCCCCCAACCAAGAGCGCACCATGAGGTGCATTTGCAGAGTGGTGGAGAAAGGGGGCATGGCCTGTGTCCACCTCTCAGCAATCCCACTGTTTGGGGCTTACTGGAGGTAAGAGGTAGGCTATTTGGCCCCTAAGGACCCCCAGCAGCAAAGGGGACTTCAATCCACATCAAAGAGCACTCCAGGGAGCGCGTTTGCAGAGTGGTGGGCAAAGGGGGCGTGGCCTGCTATGAGAACTTAGCAATCCTGCTGTGTGGGACTTACTGGAGGTAATAGGAGGGGTAGTTGGCCCCCAAGGATGTCCTTGGGGGCCAACTACCCTCTTGTTCCCTCCAGTAAGTCCCACACAGTGGGATTGCTAAGACGTCTTTGGAGGCCACACCCCCCTTTCTCCACCACTCTGCAAACACGCCTCCTGGCAAACTACGGGCTGGGGGATGAAGTCCACTTTACTCCTGAGGGACTTTGGGGGCCAAAAGCCCTCCTGGTACCTCCTGTACCGCCTATGCAGCAGAATTCCTGAGCGCTGGTCGGAGGCCCAGCACCCTTTCTCCACCACTCTGCAAACGCGACTACTAGTTAAAGAAGCATTTGCAAAGTAATAGGTTTCGCATTTGTGAGAGTTAGAGCTATTGGCGTTGTAAATGTAAACGTTTTTTACTAATTTTTTTTAGAGTGGAGTGGATGTACGTTGTCTGTAGTGGAATTATGTGGTATGTTGTGCAGTGAAATTATGTGGATAGAAAGTATGTGGTATTTAGTGTATAGGAATTATGTAGAGTGGGATTATGTGTTATGGAGAGTAATTATATGGTATGGTAGTCTGTGTTGTGGAGTGGTAACCTCAAGTTTAGTCTTCCTCGTTTCCATAGAAGTTCAACTATGAACTCAGTGAGACAAAAAAAAGAAGGAATCACTGAGGAGCACTTGTGGACCTAGTCAGAAGTATGAGCAGGGCCACTGGAATTATGCGACTGTTTGGCTGCACCGACTTTCGCACAATTATACATTTTCCGCATTAGCCACATAATGCATCATCTGCTCCCTAATCTGCAGATTTGAACAAAAAAAGCCTTGTTTCTAGCTCAAACGGCTCAAACGTTACCAAAAATGCAGTGACAAGTGTTACTGCATGGTGGAAGGCCCTTTGCAAACCTAGAATGGTCACCTGTTACTTATTGCTAAATGTGGGTGTTAAATTGGTACTAATGGTGAGCAAGCCACTCTTGCCTCTTTCTGCGCCTCTCTTGCTTCTTTCTACATTTCTGTTGCTTCTTTCTGAACCTCTCTTGCTTCTTTCTGCATCCCTCTTGCCTCTTTCTCCACCCCTCTTCCCCCTTTCTGCATGTCTGTTGCTTCTTTCTGCACTTCTCTTGCCTCTTTCTCTACACTTCTTCCCTCTTTCTGCACTTCTGTTGCTTCTTTCTGCACTTATCTTGCTTCTTTCTGCACCTCACTTGCCTCTTTCTGCACCTCTCTTGCCTCTTTCTGCAGTTATCTTGCCTCCTTCTGCACCTCACTTGCCTGCTTCTGCAACTCTCTTGCCTCTTTCTGCAGTTCTCTTGCCTCCTTCTGTACCTCTGTTGCCTCTTTCAACACTTCAATCAATCAATCACGGCATTTATAGAGCGCGCTACTCACCCGGGAGGGTCTCAAGGCGCTGGGGGAGGGGGTAAGTTACTGCTCGAACAGCCAGGTCTTGAGCTGCTTCCTGAAGGCGAGATGGTCCTGGGTTCGCCGAAGGTGAGTGGGGAGGGAGTTCCAGGTCTTGGCCGCCAGGTAGGAGAAGGATCTTCCTCCGGCGGTGGTTCTGCGGATGCGTGGTACGGTGGCGAGGGCGTGGCTGGTTGATCGTAGCTGGCGTGTGGGCGTGTAGAAGGACATGCGGTCGTTGAGGTACTTTGGGCCCAGGTCGTGGAGGGCCTTGTGTGCGTGGGTGAGGAGTCTGAACGTGATTCTCTTGCTGACGGGGAGCCAGTGCAGGTCTTTCAGGTGTACGGTGATGTGGCTGTGTCGGGGGATGTCCAGGATGAGTCGTGCGGAGGCGTTCTGGATGCGCTGGAGTCTCTTTTGAAGTTTGGCTGTGGTTCCGGCGTAGAGGGTGTTCCCATAGTCCAGTCGGCTGGTGACGAGTGCCTGGGTGACGGTCTTCCTGGTTTCAGTGGGGATCCATCTGAAGATCTTGCGGAGCATGCGCAGGGTGTTGAAGCATGAAGATGAGACGGCGTTGACTTGTCTGGTCATCGACAGGGAGGAGTCCAGGATGAAGCCCAGGTTGCGTGCGTGGTCCGGTTGGCTTGGGTGCGGTGCCCAGGGCCGGGGGCCACCAGGAGTCGTCCCAGGCGGAGGGTGATGAGCCCAGGATGAGGACTTCCGTCTTGTCTGAGTTCAGTTTAAGGCGGCTGTTCCTCATCCAGTCGGCGACGTCTCTCATCCCGTCGTGCAGGTTGGCTCTGGCGGTGGTGGGGTCGTTGGTGAGGGAGAGGATCAGCTGGGTGTCGTCGGCGTAGGAGATGATGTTGAGGTTGTGTCGGCGTGCGATGGCTGCGAGGGGGCTCATGTAGACGTTGAAGAGGGTCGGGCTGAGTGAGGATCCTTGTGGAACGCCGCAGATGACTTCGGTGGCTTCGGATCTGAACGGGGAGAGGCGGACTCTCTGGGTTCTTCCGGCGAGGAACGAGATGATCCATTCCAGTGCTTTCTCTCGGATTCCGATGTTGCTGAGGCGCTTCACTAGGGTGCGGTGGCAGACGGTGTCGAACGCCGCGGAGAGGTCCAGGAGGATGAGGGCAGCTGTTTCCCCGTTGTCGGTTAGGGTTCTGATGTCGCCGGTGGCTGCGATAAGGGCGGTCTCGGTGCTGTGGTTGGCCCGAAACCCGGACTGCGAGGGGTCGAGGGATCCATTCGTCTCGAGGAAGGCGGCAAGCTGTCTGTTGACGGTCTTCTCGATGACTTTGGCCGGAAACGGAAGGAGCGAGATGGGGCGGTAGTTCTTGAGGTCGGTGGGGTCCGCCGTTGGTTTCTTCAGGAGGGCGGTAAGCTCGGCGTGCTTCCAGCTCTCCGGGAAGGTGGCGGTGTGGAAGGAGGAGTTGATGATGTCCCGGAGATGGGGTGCGATGGTGGCGTCGGCTTTGTTGAAGACGTGGTGTGGGCAGGGGTCGGTTGGTGATCCGGAGTGGATGGAGTTCATCGTGCGGGTGGTGTCTTCGGTGTTGATCGGGGTCCAGTTGCAGAGGGTGGTGGTGGCGGGCATTGGTTCGGCGGTAGGGTGCGTTGTTTGTGCGTCGAAGCTGTTGTGTATGTCGGTGATCTTGCGGTGGAAGAACACTTCTCTTGCCTGTTTCTGCACCTCTCTGGCCTCTTTCTGCACCTCTCTTGCCTCTTTCTGCACCTCACTTGCTTCTTTCTGTACCCCTTTTGCCTGTTTCTGCACCCCTCTTCCCCCTTTGTGCAACTCTTTTGCCTCTTTCTACACCTCTCTTCCCTCAATCTGCACCACTCTTGTCTCTTTCTGTACCTCTGTTGCTTCTTTCTGCACCTCTCTTGTCTCTTTCTGCACCCTTCGTGCCTCTTTCAGCACCTCTGTTGCTTCTTTCTGCAGTTCTCTTCCTTCTTTCTCCACCCCACCTGCCTCTTTCTATACCCCTCCTGCCTCTTTGTGCACCTCTCTTAACCCTTTCTGCACTCCTCTTGCCTCTTTCTGCACCTCTGTTGGTTCTTTCTGCACTGCTCTTGCTTCTTTCTGCACCTCTGTTCCAAATTTCTGCATCCCTCTTGCCTTTTTCTGCACCCCTCTTCCCTCTTTCTGTACCTCTCTTGCCTCAGTCTGCCCACCTGTTCCCTCTTTCTGCACCCCTTATGCCTGTTTCTGCAACTCTCTTGCCTCTTTCTGCAGTTCTCTTGCCTCCTTCTGCACCTCACTTGCCTCTTTTTGCACCTCTGTTGGGTCTTTTGCACTGCTCTTGCTTCTTTCTGTACCTCTCTTGCAAATTTCTGCACCCCTCTTGCCTCTTTCTGCACCCCTCTTACCTGTTTCTGCAACTCTCTTGCCTCTTTCTGCAGTTCTTTTGCCTCCTTCTGCACCTCTGTTGCTTCTTTCTGCACTTCTCTTGCCTCTTTCTGCACCCCTGTTGCTTCATTCTGCACTTCCCATGCTTCTTTCTGCACACGTCTTCCTTCTTTCTGCACCCCTCGTGCCTCTTTCTGCACACTTCTTCCCTTTTCCTGCACGTCTCTTGGTTCTTTCTGCACTGCTCTTGCCTCTTTCCGCACCCCTCTTGCCTCCTTCTGTATCTCTGTTGTTTCTTACTGCATTGCTCTTGCTACTTTCTGCACCTCTCTTGCAAATTTCTGCACCCCTCGTGCCTCTTTGTGCACCTCTCTTGCCTCTTTCTGCGCCTCTCTTGCCTCTTTCTGCACCCCTCTTGCCTCTTTCTGCACCTCTTTTGATTTTTTCTGCACTTCTCTTGCCTCTTTCTGCACCCTTCTTGCCTGTTTCTGCACCTCTGTTGGTTCTTTCTGCACTGCTCTTGCTTCTATCCGCTACTCTCTTGCACATTTCTGCACCACTCTTGCCTCTTGCTGCACCTCTGTTGATTCTTTCTGTACCTCTCTTGCCTGTGTGTGCACCCCATTCCCTCTTTGTGCACCTCTTTTGCCTGTTTCTGCAACTCTCTTGCCTCTTTCTGCACTTTTCTTGCCTCTTTCTGCACTTTTTTTGCCCTCTTTCTGCACCTCTGTTGCTTCCTTCTGCACTTCTCTTGCCTCTTTCCATACCCCTCTTGCCTCTTTCTGCACCTCTGTTGCTTCTTTCTGCACTTCTCTTGTTTCTTTCTGCACCCCTCTTGCCTCTTTCTGCACCACTGTTGCTTCTTTCTGCACTTCTTTTGTTTCTTTCTACACCTCTCTTGCTTCTTTCTGCACCCCTCATACCTCTTTCTGCACCCTTCTTCCCTTTTCCTGCACGTCTCTTTGTTCTTTCTGCGCTGCTCTTGTCTCTTTCTGCACCCCTCTTGCCTCTTTCTGCACGTCTTTTGCTTCTTTCTCCACTTCTCTTGCCTCTTTGTGCACCCCTCTTGTGTCTTTCTGCACTGCTCTTGCTTCTTTCTGCACCTCTGTTGTTTCTTTCTGTACCCCATTTGCCTCTTTGTGCACCCTCCTTCCCTCTTTGTGCACCCCTGTTCCCTCTTTCTGCACCCCTGTTCCCTCTTTCTGCACCTCTGTTGGTTCTTTCTGTACCTCTCTTGCCTCTGTGTGCACCCCTGTTCCCTCTTTGTGCACCTCTTTTGCCTGTTTCTGCAACTCTCTTGCCTCTTTCTGCACTTTTCTTGCCTCTTTCTGCACTTCTTTTGCCTCTTTCTGCACCTCTGTTGCTTCCTTCTGCACTTCTCTTGCCTCTTTCTGCACCCCTCTTGCCTCTTTCTGCACCTCTGTTGCTTCTTTCTGCACTTCTCTTGTTTCTTTCTACACCTCTCTTGCTTCTTTCTGCACCCCTCGTGCCTCTTTCTGCACCCTTCTTCCCTTTTCCTGCAGGTTTCTTGGTTCTTTCTGCACTGCTCTTGCCTCTTTCTGTACCCCTCTTGCCTCTTTCTGTACCTCTTTTGCTTCTTTCTGCACTTCTCTTGCCTCTTTCTGCACCCCTCTTGCTTCTTTCTGTACCTCTGTTGCTTCTTTCTGCACTTCTCTTGCTTCTTTCTACCCCTCTCTTGCTTCTTTCTGCACCCCTCATGCCTCTTTCTGCACCCTTCTTGCTTCTTTCTGTACCTCTGTTGCTTCTTTCTGCACTTCTCTTGCTTCTTTCTACACCTCTCTTGCTTCTTTCTGCACCCCTCTTGCCTCTTTCTGCACCCCTTTTGCTTCTTTCTGCACTTCTCTTGCTTCTTTCTGCACCCCTCTTGCCTCTTTCTGCACCTCTGTTGCTTCTTTCTACACGTCTCTTGCTTCTTTCTATACCTCTCTTGCTTTTTTCTGTACCCCTCGTGCCCCTTTCTGCATCCTTTTTCCCTTTTCCTGCACGTCTCTTGGTTCTTTCTGCACTGCTCTTGCCTCTCATCACCCCTCTTGCCTCTTTCTGCACCTCTTTTGCTTCTTTTTGCACTTCTCTTGCCTCTTTCTGCACCCCTCTTGCCTCTTTCTGCACCTCTGTTGCTTCTTTCTGCACTTCTCTTGTTTCTTTCTACACCTCTCTTGCTTCTTTCTGCACCCCTCGTGCCTCTTTCTGCACCCTTCTTCCCTTTTCCTGCTCGTCTCTTTGTTCTTTCTGCACTGCTCTTGTCTCTTTCTGCACCCCTCTTGCCTCTTTCTGCACGTCTTTTGCTTCTTTCTCCACTTCTCTTGCCTCTTTGTGCACCCCTCTTGTGTCTTTCTGCACCTCTGTTGGTTCTTTCTGCACTGCTCTTGCTTCTTTCTGCACCTCTGTTGTTTCTTTCTGCACTTGTCTTGCTTCTTTCTACACCTCTCTTGCTTCTTTCTGCACCCTACTTGCCTCTTTCTGCACCCTCCTTCTCTCTTTGTGCACCCCTGTTCCCTCTTTCTGCACCCCTGTTGCTTCATTCTGCACTTCCCATGCTTCTTTCTGCACACGTCTTCCTTCTTTCTGCACCCCTCTTGCCTCTTTCTGCACCTCTGTTGCTTCTTTCTGCTCTTCTCTTCCTTCTTTCTGCACCCCTCGTGCCTCTTTCTGCACCCTCCTTCCCTTTTCCTGCACGTCTCTTGGTTCTTTCTGCACTGCTCTTGCCTCTTTCTGCACCCCTCTTGCCTCCTTCTGTATCTCTGTTGTTTCTTACTACATTGCTCTTGCTTCTTTCTGCACCTCTCTTGCAAATTTCTGTACCCCTCGTGCCTCTTTGTGCACCTCTCTTGCCTTTTTCTGCTCCTCTCTTGCCTCTTTCTGTACCCCTCATGCCTCTCTCTGCACCTCTTTTGCTTTTTTCTGCACTTCTCTTGCCTCTTTCTGCACCCTTCTTGCCTCTTTCTGCACCTCTGTTGGTTCTTTCTGCACTGCTCTTGCTTCTATCTGCTACTCTCTTGCACATTTCTGCACCCCTCTTGCCTCTTTCTGCACCTCTGTTGGTTCTTTCTATACCTCTCTTGCCTCTGTGTGCACCCCTGTTCCCTCTTTGTGCACCTCTTTTGCCTGTTTCTACAACTTTCGCCTCTTTCTGCACTTTCCTTGCCTCTTACTGCGTTTTTCTTGCCTCTTTCTGCACCTCTGTTGCTTCCTTCTGTACTTCTCTTGCCTCTTTCTGCACCCCTCTTGCCTCTTTCTGCACCTCTTGTTGCTTCTTTCTGCACATTTCTTGGTTCTTTCTGCACTGCTCTTCCCTCTTTCTGTACCCCTCTTGCCTCTTTCTGTACCCCTCTTGCCTCTTTCTGCACCTCTGTTGTTTCTTTCTGCACTTGTCTTGCTTCTTTCTACACCTCTCTTGCTTCTTTCTGCACCCCACTTGCCTCTTTCTGCACCCTCCTTCCCTCTTTGTGCACCCCTGTTCCCTCTTTCTGCACCTCTCTTGCCTCTTTCTGCACCCCTCTAGCCTCTTTCTGCATCTATTTTGCTTGTTTCTGCTCTTCTTTTGCCTCTTTCTGTACCCCTCTTGCCTCCTTCTTCACCTCTGTTGCTTCTTACTGCACTGCTCTTGCTTCTTTCTGCACCTCCCTTGCAAATTTCTGCACCCCAATTGCCTCTTTCGGCACCCCTCTTCTCTCTTTCTGCACCCCTGTTCCCTTTTTCTGCACCTCTTCTGCCTCTTTCTGCACCTCTGTTGCTTCTTTCTGTACTTCTCTTGCTTCTTTCTGCACCTCTCTTGCTTCTTTCTGCAACTCTCTTGCCTCTTTATGCACCCTTCTTCCCTCTTTCTGCACCTCTCTTGCCTCTTTCTGTACCTCTCTTGCCTCTTTTGCACACACAGGGCTACTTTTAAACTGACCTCAGGCTCAGCAGTGCACACATGCAAGTGCAGAAAAGGGCTGCTGGCCTCTAAACTACCATGCCCAATTATATGCTAGGGACTTAAAGGCAGTTTTAATCCCCCTGCCCTATTATGTACTAGGGCCTTACAGGGGAGGTCATGCCAATCACGGGGCTACCCCAACCCATAGTGTACCCTAGTGTATGTAGGTGTTTTCACTGTATTCTAAGTGTCTTTCAGCATAGCAATGGCTCCGGGCCTGGTAAGGCAGAGCCCAGGGTCAGTCAGAGGCAGTTACCACCAGTACCAGTCAGCAAAAAGTTGGGGTTGACCCTGCAACAAGGCCTCTTTCTGCACCTCTGTTGGTTCTTTCTGCATATCTCTTGCTTCTTTCTGCACCTTTCTTCCTCTTTCTGGACTTCTGTTGCCTCTTTCTGCATTTCTCTAGCTTCTTTCTGTGCCTTTCTTCCTCTTTCTGCACATGTCCTTCTATGTAGGCATAGGTAGAAATTAGCATTTAAAAAACCTTTGAAATTCACTGAAAAAACCATAGGTTTCAGGTAAGTTATAGTTAGAAATTGTCATTTAAGAAACCTTTGAAATTCACTGAAAAAACCATAGGTTTCAGGGACGTTATAGTTAGAAATTAGCATTTAAAAAACCTTTGAAATTCACTGAAAAAACCATAGGTTTCAGGGACGTTATAGTTAGAAATTAGCATTTAAAAAACCATAGAAATTCACTGAAACACAGTTAGTTGGACATTTCACTCGTACAAAACCAGAGAAATTCGGCCGTTATAGTTAGTTGAGCTAACTATAACTTGCGCCCCCGCAATGCATTGCTGATGACATAGCATATTACATCACTCATGACATGGTCAGTGACATCACTCATGACATCACTGATGACATCTCAAATGACATCACTGATGACATCATCCAGTGACTCTGTGTTTCTGTAAAGTGTAAATATGTTTTATATATATATAGGCCAAGGTGTATTGAAGAATGAGTGAGTGTATGAGTGTCTTAATGGATGATTTAGTAGGTGCGTGACTGACTATATAAGTGAGTGATTAAACATGTCTTACTGAATGCATGGGTTAGTGACTAAACTATGTGAATGTTTATATCTGTCTGTTGGTGTGTAAGCAGCTGCATGGGTTGGTGAGTATGTTTGGATTGTGTTGAGTGTCAGTTGAAGATATGGACTGTGCTGCAAGGATGCTGCTCCTGGTGGGGCTTAGCTATCTACTAACCTACTTGTAACTAAGATTTAATAAACCTTCTTATAATCTACACTGCGGCCACTGGACTTCCTTTACAACAATTGGCTTATCGTAATACCTTCATTCATTTGGCTCTTCAGACATCACTCTTGCAGTTTTGCAGCACTGTAAATAGCAGATACTACTATTACTCAAGTATATGGTACTTATTTACCCAACCTGGAAGCCATTAAACACTGGGTGGCAGATTTACTACAGTGTCACCCAACTCAGCACAGCAGCCAAAATTGCTGTGCTGCGTGACAAGGAGGGAGCAGGAGAGCACCATATCTACAGCAATATGGCTCTCTCCTCCCCTCTCCCTAGCACCGGCACAGAATTTTGCTGCTGTGCACCATGCCCACACCTTTGCACCAGTGGTGGCTCCTCAGCAATGGCAGAGGAGCGTTGCCCCCCCTGCCAGCAGCCCCAAAACTTGAAAAATAAAACGATAATAACACAAATGTATTATCGTTTTATTTTTCAGCACAAATGTATCTTGGGGGGTGGTGCGGACGATGAAAGCTGTGAGGCTGGAGGGGGAATGGTGCGCAGCACTGTTGTCAGCGGGCATGTGGGTTTGGCCGGCTGTCTCGGGCCAGCCAAACACACATGCGCACTGTGCTGCCTCCAACCCGAGCTGCATTGCTGGGTTGGAGACGGCAAAGCTCAGGCTCCAGTCTCCCTGAGAGTGCAAATTCACAGCGCTCGGGCCAATCGTTACGCTGCTTTCAAACATGAGAGCAGCATCAGGATTGGCTGCAAGGGAGCCTGTGCAGTACAGCAGCAGAAGAGCACCGAGTCGGCGATGTGGGAAGAGGCCGGTAAGTGGTTTTATTTTTATTATGATTTTGTTTTGTCGCACCACTCTGACGTAATACCGCCCGCCACTGCTTTGCGCCATAGTGCAGGGGTGTGTGCAAGCATCTAGCATAGTTGTTTTTTTACTGGAAGGTTTCCATTCCAGTACAAAATACTATGCCTAGACAACATTTAAACTTTTCCTACTTTGTATGTATGCTGTACAGTGCAGCACACATGCACAGTCGGAAAAGATAGGAGAATGAAAACAATTCTCCTTTTAATGCCTGGCTTCAAAAGCATTGTCTCCCATTTTTAGTAGATAGGGTTCTGCATCAAGAAGTGTGAGAAGTTGCATGGGAATGCCTATGTAACGCCCCTCAATGCTGAGTCAATATCTGATGATTAAAAATAAGTGCTGGTGCCCAAAAATCTGTGCCGATGGACCCCACCGGCAACCACCGGTACCAATTAGGCACTTCTTCCAGGTGTGCATATGTGAGATTCCAATGGTTACTTGTCAGAGTTTCTGCTTACTTACAAATGGTTACCAGGTCAAATTCACTGCTCTGGGCTCCGAATTTGTTGAGCGTCAAACACGAGAGATGAGCAGGAAACAACAGGATCACAGCAGCACATTAGAGCAGACAGGGCTTTGATGGTCACATCATGGAGAATCGAGGTCTATATGCAGATACTAGCATTCAGATAAGAGCGACACTTAAACACCTTCTGGGGTAGATAGATGCCAGCCTGTACGGCCAGGTTTTACTCATCCAGAAAGCAAGAATCAGAGTGAAATCAGCTATCTCCGTGTACCACTGCAGCCACATATGTTATCATGTAACCACAGGAAGCAACAAAGCCCACCCTCCGCAGCAGGCCTGCACATGATAAACAGGGCCGGTCTGGGAACCCAAAGCAGCACTGGCAATTTTGTCAGACAGGCCACCACCTGGGGGTGAGGGAGGGAGGCAGGGGTTGTGTGCAACTATGAAGCACTGCTGCTGAACAAAACTGGACCCCAGCACTGCTGCTTTTGTTACTGGGGCAAATATTGCAGCATCGCTGCAAAACCAGCCCCCATCACTCCAAAACTGGCCCCCACTCTTCCAGCCTCCCAGGAAAATGCCCGATGCCCGCTACTGCCAATCCGGCCCTGATGATAAACAGAAACTCAATACCTCCATTGGAGCTGTGGAAGCACACATCTGACTAGCTTCCATTCTTCTGTTATATGTTAATGTAATAATATAATGTATGTAATGTAATGTTTTAATTGTATTATTGTTTCCTTTCTAAAGCCCATTGTTATACTACAAACATCAGCAATAATGTAAATACTTTTTGTCTTCTTAAAACACTGTAGGCACAATTTTCTTTCCTATGGCGATCCTTAAGAGTCAACTAAACGAAAGGCATAATTTCTCATACGATGGGAACGTATGTTATAATCTCATCCTACTACAGTGCATCTTGCACATCAATTGACAACTTTTCAACTTATGCACTATAACAAAATTCTTCAGGGTCTTTGTGATGTCTTTTTCTCAATATAGCACAACATTGTTGTTCACCCTAAAAGTTTTACCTTCGACGAAGAGTAGTACTCCATTGCTCCACCTTCTGTTTCAATTGCTCATAACCTCCTTAGTTCAGTTAATTTTCCAGTAGCTAGTTGTACCAATTGCAGTATCGAATAACTTTTACCCAACAGTACTTGGATTTATAAAGTGACTAACTTTCAAGAATCCCCCCACCTCTTCACATTGCATCAATTTATGATTCACCTAGCAAATTCGTACTTGGCTAGTTCGTGGATGCCCCTGAGCCATGTTTGGAGGCATGACATTTTGTTATTTTTCCAGAGTCTTAGGGGCATATTTACTAATAAAGTGGCAAAGTGAGTCGTTAAGCCAACGCCAACGCAGCACACATGGAAACAGCAAAAACGAGGAGAAATCTAATATTTATCCTGTTTCACCAGAATAAGACCAGATTTTCCCTGGTCTTAATTTTAGCGCTGCCCAACATTTACGCAACCCTTGTAAATATGGGGCAGCTTCAAAATCAATGGGTGTTGCGGTGGAACGCCCACCGCAATACCCATTGCCCACCCCTTTCACGCTAAGTATAGTGTGAAAGGGTGCCTTATTTACAAGGCAGCGTTAAGCCACATTAAGTGGCTTAACGCTGCCTTGTAAATAGGGCGAAGCCCCTATCGTCACCACAACGTCCTGGAAAGTGATGTTGTGGTGGCGATAGGGGCTTGTAAATATGCCCCTCAGTATTCCCACATTTGCCCAAAGGTCGAAATGGGTGAAATCTGAGTGGAATGATGGGTCCATACTTTTTTAATTTACCAAAAACATTTTCCATACATTTTGTTAAAAGACAGCCACCTGGGTTGGTTACTTTGCCAGTTAAGCTGCCTTGCCTGAAAGAGAGGGAGGTCTCCTGTGCTGTGAAAGGACAGAGAGAGAAAAAGGAAGCAAGTTTTCTAACCAGGGTGTCTGCTCCCTCCCTGAAAAAAATATATAAAGACTGCTTCGAAGCCAAATTTGGCTTTAATTGATGGAATCACTTGAAGCCTCATGTTGACAAAGATTTATTCTTTTTGGGAGATAGTGTAATTTCGTTAGCAGGTGAATTCTGAAGTGCCTGATTTTAATGAAAACGTATAAAAAATATTTGCACTACATACAGTCTGATTGCATAGTACTAAAATGTATATTTTGAACGCACTTTTTATTTCAAACCTAAATCTTTTTGCACATTTTGCAGCAGTCTATCTTATACTTTGTAGGTGGAATTCCAATTACACTGGAGTTATTGAGTAAATTCAGTAATTCCACATAATACCGCTATTACGCCTTCTTGTGAAATTAGGATTCATTCGGGGGAAAAATCCTACAGTGAGAGCACATTTAGTGCGTGCGAGTGGCAACTCATGCTTGCTACTCGTGTTCCTTTGCATTTATTTCTATTTCTTCCATTTTGTACCTGAGGGTGTTTTTTTGCGCTATGAAAATAGTGCTAAATGCCAGGAGTAAGTTGGGGGAAATCCTACCCCAAGTGCACATTTAGCGAGCTCAAGCCACTGCTCGCACTCGCTATTCATGTTCTCTTGCATTTAGTGCTATTTCTTAGTGCAAAATGCATCCTCATATCCATTTTGGATGCTAGGGAATATGTTTGTGCTAAGAAAATAGCTTTAAATGCTGAATTCTTCTTCTCACATAATTCTGCGTAATCTTGATGAACTTTTGGGCAATTCCGCATGATTATGCTATGGGGAATTATAAAAGTTATGCCCAGCCCTAATACTGTGTAATGGAAGTTTAAAGTAATGACTTTCATATTCACAGTACTTTATGTCACAGGCAGAGGCTCGTAACACTAAAAATACTCAAGCCACTATTCACCAGTCTATTAACCAGGATTCGATTCTGCAACTCTCTGGTTACACACAGGCATCTGCAGTGCCCACGTTAAACAATAGAGGTTTCATAATTTAAAATAGTGCATTTTGAACTGGTTAGTTCAACTTGAGTTTATTTTACATTTAAGATGTGTGCATTATTCTTTATGTAATTACCGGAAAGTGAAACACTGAAAATATAGTTACAGAATACTTTGTTCATTTAAGCCATTACTTTGACTCCATCCCCCACACTCACAGGCTCTGCCTCATTGCCCTTAGAATCACAGTTTCCATGCTTTTATTAATGCACTTCGACAACTGCGTTTACCACTGACAAAGCTGTGGATATTAGTCATTGGGCACAGTGTGTATTTTTTGTTGCAGGTCTGTCAATCATGTGGTATAGTAATTTTACATTAGGGGTTCTGGTATATTAAGTTCAACCTCTAACAAGTTCCAATTTGACTTCTAGTAATCTGCTGACTTCTGGCAGTCCTGTAGTACATGTACAATATCTCATTGCATATTATCATACCCCCAGCATTTAGGAGACAATGTCTAACACGCTTAATGTATCCAACTCAGTGTCCAATGGCACCTCTGGAGACCTTTAAAATAGCTGATTTTTAGTCTAACCTCCCAGAGGTACCTTTCATGAGTCTTCATTATCAAGTACCAGTCTTCGTCTTCCAATTCCAGTAGCAGTCATAAACGCCAGTGTGTTCTGTCGCAAATACATTTTCTTCAGTAGGGTGCAGTAGAGTCCTAAAATTGTGCCTGTGTGGTGTTTCCATGCATAAGCATATTTAAATAGAGGCAAGCTTATTTAAGTTTCTGGGCATTTCCACATTATTGGTTTAATGCAATGGGATAGTTGGCACTTCCTGTATTGTGTGTTTGGCAACTCAAGATCTGTTTGAACTGTATGAAGGGCCTGACACCGTTTCCTATAATAGTTAGGTTGTCAATGTAGTGTATACCTTTCTCCTTCCTTACAGCCTAGTCTGGTTCAATGACACAATATTGTGGAAACAATATAGTTGACAAAAATATCATGTCAAAAATATCGTTTACCACAATAATGTGCTCCTATACTTATAATTAAGGCCCCCAGTTTTCCGTTCTTGCTGATTTTTAGAGATAGATACAGATAGAAAACAATGTTTCCTGTCTGTACTTATTTTTAAAAGTGGAAAAATGCTGAAAATTGTGCTTTTTTGAGTGACTCTCCATTCTGTCTTTCATGTATCACAGGCCAACAGCTGAGCAGATAGACAGCACGGGGAATTAAAAAACAGGGTAAGATTTTCTTAAATACAGGCATATGTTAATATAAATATGAAGTATAAAGACAATATTAACCTGTGGGTGTAGTGTTTTGTTATATCGGGCTGCCTAGTTTGCTATAATGCAACAGAGTATGAATGCATGTTCATCAGTTAAATAAATGTGGAAATATACTATTTTGCGACTGAATTTTTCCCCAAAACACAAAATAAATATGGCTAAATACCAATAAGATGGCCCAAAAATAAATATGGATTAATACAGACAGAATAAAAAAAAAATACCATAAAACAAGGAGACATACTTATAAAAGAAATATCAAAAATATTTTAAAAAAATATAGTGGACAGTAATATAATCCAAAAACATTAAAAATATAGTTCTTTTTTTATAATATATCTACAGTATGAAGTCATAAATGTTAAATATTATAATATATAAACTTAAAAAGGGGTTACACTTACTGTTCCCACTCCAATCTAAACAACAATACTTTGGACTTCGGAGGGATTACATTTATTATTCCCACTCCAGTCTAACCAACAGGAGGGGAAGTTTAAGATTCAGAGGTTTTAGATTTAGTATTCCAACTCCAGTCTAAGCACCAGTAGGAAAGTATTAAACATCAGAGGAGATACATTTACTATTCCCACTCCAATCTAAGCAACAGTAGGGACAGTGTTGGACTTTGAAGGGGTTACATTTAATATTCCCACTCCTGTCTAAGAAACAGTAGGGAAAGTGTTGGACTTTGGAGGGATTAGTTTTACTATTCCCTCTCGAGCCTAAACAACAGTAGGGAAATTGTTGGTCTTCGGAGGGGTTAGATTTACTATTCCCACTCCAAACTAAGCAACAGTAGGGAAAGTGTTGGACTTAAAAAAAAAAGAAAAGGCTTACGTGAGCCAACGAACTGACGAGCTCACCTGGGATGCACCAGTGTGCCTGTGGAGTGGTACTGTGACATGTGAAGACTTGGGCAGCATTTCAGCAACCTCAGATGACTTTTCTCTGCTCTCTATTACTTCTGCTCTCTACTGATGAAGGGCTAAACCCAGAAACACAAGTCTAGAGATAACAGCACTACCTGCACCAACTTTGGTCGAAAACTGCACCAACTTTGAATTAAGCATACTGCATTTACCAGAATGCAATGGGGTGAACTGTGCTGGGATGAGAGGCAGTGTGCTCCCTTCCCTCTTGTGTTTAAAAGGCTCCCTTGAGCCAACGAACTGATGAGCTCACCTGGAATGCACCTGTGTGCCTGTGGAGTGGTACTGTGAACTGTGAGGGCTTGGGCAGCATGTCAGTAATCCCAGATGACTCTTCTCTACTACTCCTGCTCTCTACTGATGAAGGGCTAAACCCAGAAACAGGTGTCTAGAGATAACAGCATGATCTGCACCGCAAACTACAGCAACTTTGAAGTAAGTGTACTGCATTTACCAGAATGCAATTCGTTGAAATGTGAGCCAACGAACTGATGAGCTTACCTGGAATGCACCTGTGTGCCTGTGGAGTGATACTGTGACATGTGAAGACTTGGGAAGCAGTCAGCAACCCCGGATGACTTTTCTCTGCTCTCTACTACTTCTGCTCTCTACTGATGAAGGGCCAAACCCAGAAACGTGGGTAGAGATAACAGCACTACCTGCACCAACTTTGGTGAAAAACGGCAGCAACTTTGTAGTAAGCGTACTGCATTTATCAGAATGCAATGGGGTGAACTGTGCTGGAATGAGAGGTAGTATGCTCCCGCCCCCTTGTGTTTAAAAGGATCCTTTGAGCCAACGAGCTGACGAGCTCACCTGGGATGCACCTGTGTGTCTGTGCAGTGGTACTGTGACCTGTGAAGACTTGGGCAATATTTCAGCAACCCCAGATGGCTTTTCTATGCTCTCTACTACTACTGCTGACCCCCTAGATCTGAAAAACGTTCAACCAATCCCTCTCCTCCCTGCCCCTGCTAAACTCCTGGAGAAATTCATCAACATTGAATTGATGAAATGCGTTGAATTCCAGGAGATCTTGGATCTCTCTCAGAACGGGTTCCACGCTGGGCACAGCACCGAGTCTGCCCTTATTGCGGCCACTGACTGTATCCGCACGCAGGTTGATCAGGGGGGATCGGCGGTGTTGATTATGCTTGACCTATCGGCGGCATTCGACTCTGTCTCCCCGGTGTGCATGGTTCAGCGTCTGCGGGAAGTGGGAGTCACGGGAAAGGCCCTGCAGCTTCTCCACTCCTTTATGTCAAGCAGAACCCACATCGTTAGCTGTGGAGGCTTTAGAGCTAAGGCCTTTGGCCTTCCTTGCGGGGTGCTCCAGGGATCTTCTTTGAGCCCCACTCTTTTTAACCTCTATGTGACCCCTTTGGCTGAGCTGGTGCGGTCGTTCGGATTCCAGGTGCTCTCCTATGCGTATGATATGCAAACTATTGTTTCCATCCCGAATGATTTGCAATCATTCGCAGAGAATTTCAATCAGTGCATGTCCAGCATTATCCGGTGGATGAAGGGTAATTCAATTAAGATCAACGCAGACAAGATCGAGGTGCTGGTATTTGGCTCACAGAATTCCATCTGGTCAAACGCATGGTGGCCTGTAGAATGTGGTCCCCTTCCTGTCCTGGTTAGGACAGCAAAAAACTGGGGGTCATTTTTGACGATGGTCTGACTTTTGATGCACAGGTCAGCCACACAGTTAGCACCTGCTTCTATATTCTAAGAACTCTTAGAAAGGTGTTGCCGTATATTCCGTCCGAACTGCATCAGTCAACCATCATTGCACTAGTCACCTCTCGGCTGGACTACTGCAACACTCGGTACCTTAACATCAATGCGGTCTCCCTTAATATGCTCCAGGTGCTACAGATTGCAGCAGCAAGGCTGATTCTTAACATTCCGAAGCATCAGTCATCCAGGAAGGGGATTCGCTCCCTGCACTGGCTCCCCATCAGGAAGCGTATCTCCTTTAAGGTTCTGTGCATGGTATTTAAGGCCATGCACACTAAAGGCACGCCATATTTGAAAACCCTTTTCCAATGGTACACTCCTGGGAGGACCTTGAGATCCTCCTCACAGAAAAAACTGTGCCTCCTAGATTTCGCAGGTCCAGATGGGGTGGCCGCTCTTGCTCTGTAGCAGCCACCAAGCTTTGGAATTCCTTGCCTACCTTCATTTCCAATGCGGACTCCTTACCGGTTTTTGTAAAAAAAAATTAAAACATGGTTATTTTCATCTTAGATGGCTGCAGGTGCATTTCCCTCCTCCTTTGTCTGCCCAGCACATTGACACCTTCGGGTATAAGCGCGCTCTATAAATATTATCATATCCTATCCTATCCTACTGATGAAGGGCTAAACCAAGAAACACGTGTCTAGAGATAACAGCACTACCTGCACCAACTTTGGTCAAAAACTACAGCAACTTTGAAGTAAGCATACTGCATTTACCAGAGTGCAATGGGGTGAACTGTGCTGGGATGAGAGGCAGTGTACTCCCTCCCCTTTGTACTCACTTATCTATACTTACTTTAACAATATTTTGGTAATCAATATTCTGGCTACAATATATTGGTTGCCCAATATTTTGGTGCTCTATATTCAAGTGGTATACTACTCGCACATATGTCCGTGGCAGACCACTATATTACATGGCATACATGTATTATGGTGGACTTGACTAACCTTGTGTGGGCACTGCAGGGAAAATCCACCTGCACCTGGAAGAGAGCAGCATTTCTATCTTACCATGCCCAATGAACTAACAGTATTTGCAACTTATAATCCAATATGCTCCATCAATCAAACTAAATGCATAAATTTGCAATGAGATAAAATGCCATCAAGGTACTCTATAGGAACAAGTTCCACTGAAATTCTGCAAAATTCGTTTCCACCTAACCAGAGAGAGAAACTGTCCCATAAACTTAGAACTGTCCAGTTTGGACTCTTCATGAAATTCTCACTACCAAAATGCGTTCCAGTGCCAACCTCACAAACCCCACAAAATGCCTGGTTTGTGGGCATTTCAGGCAGTAGGTGTGGTTCTCTCTGGACTTCAATATGCCAAAGAGAACTAAAATATTGTATGAATGGTGAAATTCGAACATTCTCAGTTTCACCTAGGTAACAGAATTGGACCATTTTGGTAGCTCAATTTCATTCTGCATTTAACTTAAAAATTGGCAAAATAGGCCGATTTTGCATATTGCTAAATAATTTCTCACACCTTAAGGGCCTCATTTACAAGTCTATTGCTCCACCGGTCGTCACTGGTTTTAATGCACCGGCGGCGCAATGGCTTGCCCATATTTACAAGGCCACGTAAAGTCACCCTGCGTGACTTTTCATGACCTTGTAAATATGGGCCCCTTTCACACATTACTCCGGATGAAAGAGGCATTCCATGGGTGTTGCTGTGGGCGTTCCCAAGCAACATCCATGGAACCTGACACATTCCCAGATTTACAACTTGTTGTAAAGCTGGGTATGCATCAGAATCCTACGCCTACCCAGGGGAGGAGTAGGAATGGTGCAATGAAGAGAAAATCTTTTATTTCTCCTTGTTTTTTCCTCTTCATACGCATAGAAAGAGGAAAATGCCATCAATTATTGTTTTTGTGCAGGACGTTGTCCCTTCCTGAACAAAAACAATCATCCCTGCAACACAGACACCCTTGCAACATGACGCAAGGGTGCCTAGTTGGTGCATGGTGGCCAATTGCGCGCCAGCGCAGGCAAAACCCCACGGATGCATCATATTTTTGTTAATAAGACGGATCCCTGTGCTTTTAAAATGACGTAGCTCGGCTCAGCAAAATGGCTTGCAGCGCCGCGCCATTTTGTAGTAAATGAGGCGCTAAGTCTGCAAATTGAATGTATTACTATTAAAGAAATTAATCTTTTGTTCCCACCAGGCTGAAATGTCACAATGGTTAATAAGTAGAATAGGCCCAAATCACAAAGATTTTGCTGTGTGTAGGTATGACATACTCTTGGAGTACTCCTGACTTAATAATGAGTTCCAGGAGTAAGTCAGGAACATCCCAGGTTCATTCCTCTCGATATGCCTGAAGACAATGGCCACTCAAAGGCAAGAGACAGAAATGGAGGGTGAAACACATCAATTTCCCAAGCTCAGGCTGCTGACGACGCGCCACCGCCGAGCACATTTAAAAAGTAACAAATAGCCATTGTGCTTACTTCATAAACGTGTCAGAGCGTTTTCATTTTATTTTCCTGAACAAAACTGAATTTCTGTATTGCTCATCCCCAGCCAGTTAATAGATACATCACCCTAAAAAAGTGCTGTGGTGTTAAATTTGCTGCAGATAAAATATGGATGAAGTTCCTGTGCTTCAGGTATGTCAAGTGTGATTTAATATCTCTCACTAGTCTTATGAGGAGTAAGAGATTACTCGGCTGCGGCGACAGCCAGCGGGAGACCTTTGCTCCCAAGTACCAGCCACTCAGCAAATAACATCAAATGAAGAAGTTGAATAACATATAGATTTGCCATAAGAAAAAAATTGATCTAAATGCGTATATCAAATCTGCTGATCAGTGCTTTGGTGAGGCGTCTCGCAATTGCAAAGAAAAAAAAATGCATTTCAAAACAAAAAGTACCTCTGTGAGGAAAAAAAGAAAGAAAGCAAGAAAGCATCTCCCCCTATTTAAAATAAAGCAGGTGACCTCCAAACACCTGCCTTACGCTTCCCAGCCACGCGCCACCTGCGAAGGGACGCTCCTTGAACCCTCGATACAAAGAGAGACGAGGAGGGCGCCATTTCTTGGCAGCGCGATATAAATGAAGGAGACGATCCCCCGGGAAATTTCGCAACAAGCTGATTTAATTTCTTTTTAAAAGAACAGTTATAGCTGAAGGTGATGGAATCCCCAAGGGTCACATTTGTTTGTAATGAAAATAAATCCTGTTGATTACCATTTTGCCATCGTGACTGCTGGCTGCTAAGAAGAAAAAAAATCTGTATGCCTGCGCACTTTTAACGGGTAATGAAAAACAGTGACAAAATAAGATTGTTTGCGCGTTTTAACGTTAAGAGGAGGTGGGCGACGCCTGCTCCCTATGTGCGCCCTCGCATTGATGGATATACCTGAATACGGACTGGTACAATTCGTGACGCCATGCCCATTCATCTGGTGAGGAGCAGTCGACCACAGCTGTAAAAGTAAGCAGTTTCAGTGACTAGCATTCTTAATCAAACGATTAAACGACTTCCTCCTAATAGAGCCTAGAGTCCAGTGCTTGGGGTTACAATTACTCCACTGGAACAACTGACCTACTGCAGAATTAACTCGATTTTACTCTTATGCTTTGTAGTATGTGATAGGCGATGGTCAATGAAAGAAGGCACAGAACAGGTTCACTCCAAAATGATGTTGCTATGTTACTTTTGTGTTTGGTTAATGTGAGAAAGTGGTTTATTATTAGTTGGTGCATTGGGGTCAACCACAAGTAATACATTCACTATCTTGTTAGGTTCAGTTAAAAGTTTCAGTGATTTAAACCTGAGCTCAACTCCTGGTAGCTGTGGCACACACCATACAGGCTTAACTTACAGAAAATGTGTAAAGCATTAAAAAGCACCAAAACAGTTAAAAATTGAATACACAACACAATAAAAATTCCACTTTCATTTTTAAAAATAGAGAAAAATCTAATAAGCAAAATGACAACATTCCAATATGGGGAACTGGTGATATGATTGTTTTAAGATTCTAAGTGGAAAAAGCACCAAGAAGCACAAAGCGCCAATAGTAGTCAATGGTGAGGAAGTATTTTAAAGATTTAGGGGCATATTCACAAGGACTTATCGCCGAGTTATCGGCACCTTAACGCATCAAAATTGGAGATAGATTTAACGCCCCATTCACAAGCGGGTGCAAACTGCAGACATCGCCAGTATTCCCGCGATAACTGCTGCAAAATTTATCTTCACGGGTGACACCACCAACTAACCCTAATGAGATGCAGAGTAGGCGTTCCCGTGTAAAAACTCACGAAAACACCACTACACCACTTTCACAACGAACTGCCAGATCTGCGATGCGAGTCAAAACCACGCGATAAGCCACGGTAGCAGCAGGTATTTAACACCTGCCTCTTGCTGGTGTAAAGCCGGATGAGTACCTGCAGTAGGCAACGGAGCCCCGCACACAGCCACACCCGAAGAACAACCGACGCCATGGAGCTACTCATCATGCAGCTTGGAGCCCCAACTGGGCCACAACACCCACCGCCACCACCCCCAGGACCTCCACCACCCCCAGGACCCGGACCGGCACCCCCCCGGACCACCACAGAGGCAGCGCAGAGTAAGACAGCGGACCTACCGAAAACGCACCAGTCTCACAGACCTAACGCTCAAAAGGACAACCATCCTCCGCATCATGACCCACATCGGCCACAGACTGATGATCCCAACACAGTGGACAACCAACATCCCTCCGCAAACAAAGCTGCTGGCTGTGCTGCACACGTTGGCCTCTGGTACCTTCCAACCAACAACGGCCAGATTCGGAGGTGTCTCACAGCCAGCCCTATCAAAGTTCCTCACACCTGTCCTGGATGCCATCATCAGCTTCATACCCCAGTACCTTCACTTCCCCCACACTGCGCAGGAACAGCTGGAGACCAAGCAAGGCTTCTACGCCATTGCTAGATTCCCACACGTGTTGGGGGCCATTGACTGCACACATGTCCCACTTGTGCCCCCTGCGGACACTGCACACATCTACCGCAACAGAAAGCACACACACTCCATCAATGTGCAGGCAATAGTGGACCACCGGGGAATGTTCACCAATGTCGTTGCAAACTACCCAGGCAGTGTGCACGATTCCTATATCTTCCGACAGTCCATCATCAACCAGCGCTTCCAGGATGGCACCTATGGAACTGGACTGCTCGTTGGTAAGTACCAAATCAACACACCACACACCTCAAAGCCACCATCACACAATGCACAACTGTGGAAATACACACGTGACCAAACCACATACAACATGACAATCAACATGCCCACCTACCAGACACGACAACACAACTCCATTGGGATCCTGGGCTTCCCATGTACACAAGCCAGCTATATCATGGCACCACAGCCACACAACAGCTGAACGTGTGGAGAGGCGGAAAGCAGGCATGTGCGAAGGATGCAAGTGACCCATGAATGGGAATGTACACAACGACAAGTGTGGCGTGAATGTGCTGGACAGACCTGGGTATGCAAACCACAGATATGTCCATGCAGACATCAACTGCTGGTGTCTGGAGAGTAGTGAACGGTGGACGCAACCATGTCACCCCAGGCTGTGGGTTAGATCGCGGAAATGTCGCTCGCTGCAGCCCCCTCTGTGTGCATGAGCGTAGTGGGTTGGCCCGGCTTACGCCAGGCCTGCTCAGGGGTGTGGATAAAAACACTGTGGTGCTGAGCGTGGTGCTCTCCCGGAATGGCCAACGTCACTGCCAGGGCGGTGCCTCTCAGCCCGCCACGAGGCCGACGCCGTGAGCAGTGGGGTCTGCGAGCCTGTGCGCCTGCTGCACCCCAGGCCACTGATACCCAGACCCGGCTTGCCCGCCCCAGCGCTCCAAGGCCGCACTGCTCACCTGCCGACACCGTCGTGTGTCAAAGAGGGCCCACCACGTGCCGGTGCTAGCTCCAAGACCCATGCCCGCGACCTTGGCAGCCTCCTCAGACCATCGCTGTCCTCTGTGACACAGGCCCCCAGGAGTCCTCATTGGTTGACATACTCCACCGCTGCAGCCGGCCTACACTGCAGTCCAGTATGTCCCACATCTAGAATTGAGTCTTCATTAATCAATGCAGAGTACATGCCAGTGAACGCAGGGAGAGGAGTGAGAGAAAGATGCGTTTCAGTCCGGTGGAAACACGGATCACCGTTATGGAGGAGGTCAACCTGTAGCAAGGACTGACCTGGTGCCACTAACCCTGTGCGCCGTAAGTCACTGTCAGCCTCCGGCAGAACATTGTTGGTGTCTGAGCCTGTGGCCTGGGGGTTGTCATCAGCAACGGGCAGGTACGGACTTGGTGTGTGGCATGATTCTGTGGCATTCATATCCACCATGTTGCTGGACACAGCTGGTATGTGCCCTCTGCATCATGCCCTGGGGGTACACCTCCCACTCTCCCCCGAGACACTCCGCGAAAACCCCCTTTGATACATACGAGACCCTGCTCTGCCCTCATGACCCTACCCCAGTCTCCCGCAAGACAGCGTCCCGTGGCGGTAGGCCCGTGTCGGCCGCTGTGCATCCGGAGCCAACTCAAGTCATGCTCCCTTGCTGTTCGAACATTGCATTCCTGAGTGCCTGATGACTGTTGGAGTTGTTGCCAGCACCAGCTACTCCCTGAGGGCTGGCTTACACTCACCCCACACACAGCCAGCACAGGCGTCACTGGACTAGTGGGCCTGCCAACACATCATGCCAAACCAAGTATTGACTCTTTTCTCTCTGCACTGTCACAGGTGATCAAGGATATGCACTCTGCCCTTGGATGATGACACCCCTCCGAGACCCGAACACACCAGCCCAGAGGCAGTACAATGCGGCCCACATACGCACCAGGGGCATCGTGGAATGCACATTTGGCGTGTTGAAGTCACGTTTCAGGTGCCTGGCCGTCACAGGTGGAAGGCTCCTGTACAGCCCAGACATTGTGTGCAAGATGATCATTGCATGTTGTGTGTTGCACAACATCTGTGTACGCACCAATGCCCCATGAATCCTAGTTCCAGAAGTACCGGACGATGATGAGGACGATGGGGCAGGTGGCCCACATCCCACTGCAGCTGCGGCAGGAATGGCCCGTAGGAACACCCTCATTGCCAATTTCTTCTCATGAGCATGTCACATTGTGGCCGTCCCGGCAATCATGGGACAGTACAAAATGTCCACAAGCACAGCATGTGTGAATAAAAAATATTTGCAGGTTACAGGTTGTACTTGTACATTGTCTTGTCACAGTTTCCTGCTGTGCCAGATGTGATTGGCATGTTGTGCACATATGCTGCACCAGTGGTGTTCCTGTGTTCTGTTGTGGAGGTGTTGCTGTTTGTACCAGGATGTTGTCAATGTCGAGGTGCACTTATTCTTATGTGCGTATGCTGCACGGTGGGTGAGTCGCTCCTGCGGCTCTGATTTGGCTGCCACTTATCCTTTTCATGCGGTGTGCCTTTCAGTTCTGTGCTTCCACAGTGCTGAGATGTTGCAGACTTGGGTAACTTGTGCTCTTTGTCGAGTTATGACTCTTGGGCACGGTTTGTCCGCAGATGTGTCGTTGGCGTCAGGGGTTGTTTGTGCAGGTGGTTGTGTCCGAGTGTGACCTGCTCCTTTCCGGTTGTGGTCCGCACTCAGCCACCTCAGTGTCGTGCCGTGTACATTGTCATGATGATTGGACTGCAGCCATGCTACTCGTCATGTGGTGTCTCTTGCATTGTCAGTGTGGCTGATGTATATGCATGTTTGCTGTGTTTCGCACGTGTGCATGTGTTGGTTGTGTGATTGTTGATGTGTTGGGTGGGTGCCCCTTTGGGCACATGGTGTACGTGGGAATACTTGGTGTTTGTGTGTGTGCTGAAGTGTTCCCGTGGGATCAGGGACATGATCCTGAGTCATTGTGGGTGTGCAGTGTGCTCTGCTTAATTGTGCATGTGTGCCATTGTGCCCATCTCCCCCCGTCCCCCCTCTCCCTGGTCGGTACGCACCCTGTTGATGTAGTGTCAGGTCATGTTGGGCAGTGTCCGGATCCCCAACTCCTGTCACCGTCTCCCGACTGGTGACTGTGGCCACCATCTTCTCCATGTCATTCAGCTCCTGGTGTTCTGCTGGCCCCCTCCTCCGAGGTGCGTTGCTGCTTTTGTGTTGGTAGCGAGTTTCTGCTTGGTTTTGCCATTCACATCAATCCAGCGCCTCTTGTCCTCTTCCATTGTCCTCCTCGGCGCTGCAACGGCATTCACATGGTCCGAGATGGTGTGCCATCTTTGCCTCTTTGTTGCCAATGACACGTTGGAGGTGACGTACAGTTGGTGGTGGTGTTCTATCTCATCCGTGACGATAATCGTGTTTTCCTGCAGACTGTACCCCGTCTTCCTCTTCTCATTGCCCTTCCACGTGCCCTGGATTCCTGGGTGTTCCTCCGTTGGATTGTGGGGTTCATGTTGTCCTCTGCAGTCGGTCAGGGTGCATCTGTGGTACTCCGCAGTTGATTTCCTTTTTAGTGGCATTTTCCGTATGCTGTTCTTGTGCTTTTTCCCGCATTACGCGCGGGTATTGCTGGTTATCACTGTTTTCTTATTGCGTTTGGGCCCATCACGTCTTTCTACGCGTTGTGGTTTGTGTTTTTATCGCCGTCACGGTGGTTGTATCACTTACATTGGCCGCGGTTTCGGGAGGCTATCGCATGGTACCGCCATGTTGTGAATTCCACGTTAACACTGGGTTATTTTCCTGCGATAGACTGCGATGTGTAAAGTTGCATTAACATTTTTTGGAGATGTTTAGCGCACGTTCTTGTGAATATCCCCCTTATATTTTTGAGTATCATCAACAATGTTTAGTTCAGGTCCAGTTACGGCTGATTGGCTGGGATTCTTCGCAGTAATGTCCACTTTAGAAATCCAGATCATTGGGCCACCCATGGAATGATCCGTATGATCTTTGGAGATCTTTTTTTCCCTTGGATTTCAAGTGGAAGGGGTCCAACCTTCTCAGGTCCTTCTCAGAGATCACAGATGCCAAGTCCAGCTAATTCTGTCTGCCTAGTTCTCGTACGTCCATCAGTGCACTGAGTGATGGCCCAACTTTGTAGAGTTCCCCAGCCTATGGGTGAGAGACACCCTAAGACACTCCTAGTTCCTCTCTGACCAATGGAGTAAAGGTTTTCAGGCCCTGACCTACCCGCTTTTGCAGTAGTTCCTGTTCAGTTTACTGCAAACTGGCCCAAACTGCAATGTGTCAGGGCGTGCACGTTCGTGTGTCCCTTATAGGTGGACAGTATTTGCTGGAAGGGTTCTAAAATGAAGCTCGTTAGGTTATGTGACTGAAAATCAGTGTCTTTAATATTTTGCAACAAGGAGTGAGAGGGAGGGAGGAAGGGATAAGGTTACGAAGAAAGGAGGGAGGTAGACGGGAAAGAAAGAAGGGAGGGAGGGAGGGAGGAAGGAAGAAAGGACAATTTGGGATTACATTACAGGAGAAGAATGGCAAGAGAAATAATATCAGAGATTCTGCATAGAGAGACACAATCTGGACACATAATTTGTGAGGTCCATTGACACCAGCAACTGATATTTCAGCTGCCATGACCTCAAAGGATACAATATGGTACCAAACTGTTTCAGATAGGCCTGGAAACTAAAAAGGGACCACAAAATGTTTTTCAAAAGTGAAAAGAGAGGGATCCAGCTTTTTTTCAAGTTCATCTATGGTATGAAGTGCGGCTAAAAACAAAATCTGCTACATAGGTGGACTAGTACAAAAATTGTAGTTTCTATGTCCAACCTTGGGAGAACAGACTGTGTTTGTGCTGTCCACTCTCCTTGCATTGCACAATGGTCAAGGGAGGCAAGATCTGCTGATTCTTATTCTGGAACTGCAAACTAGATAGCAATTCTGAATGACTTCCCTCATCCAATCAGAATGAGCCTCTGTGGGTAGATCATTCTGAATGGGTGCTTGGAAGCCACTCAGAACAGCCAAGTTTGACACATCCATCCCATTATGGAATGCCCAGGACAAATATTGACCTGCAACAATATCAAGTGCAGGATAGCAACTGCCACTATGAAGCCAAGGTAAGTATATAGGTAAGTGTAGATTTACTATTCTTAACTCTACATCCACATGCATTGAAGATGTACACTTTAAGAAGATTTCTGTAAAGTTTGTACATTTATGTCTGAGCCTGGACAGCCTCCCCACTGGATCTCCCAGGCTCCCCCTCCTACAATTATTTTAATTAAATTTCTCCTGTCCAGTTAGTAGGTGTCAATGACATCCATCAAGGACTTCCTAGAGAACATGACAGTTTGGGGCTGTTGCCTGCTGGAAGATTCATTTTAGGAATACAGTGTGTGGTTTTTAGGAACATCAACCTCCATTTATCTCAGAACTGTGAGGGGAGTGATCAGTTACACCACCTGACCACACAAATGATAGATTAGAACTTTAATAGTAGAATATTTATTTCAAAACAGGGCTCTAGCGTAGGTCTTCCTTTGAAGATGACCTTCTCATACTGAGAATGTGCCTCCTACATCTATAAGTACCCTGGGAACAGAAATAGGCCTATTAGGTTTTCCACCAGTGGCACGAGGAAAGAGCCTCATTTAAGTTACTAATCCATGTGTGGGCTGGAGGAAGCACAGCTGGCCATCTGCCATCTTTAGAGACCCACCAGATTGATGTTTTCTGTGATTGTTTTGCAGTGAAGTTAGAAGAAGTATTACTAAAGAGGGATGAACTGAATGCAGACACTTTCATAGGGTACGGTTATCATCTGTCACCAACTGATGACTACTATAAGTTGGCCTCCCACCCTAGAGACTTTGGAACACAACTGAAATTGGTAGATTTGAAGAAGGTGAAACCTGTTGCTGTCTATCTGGGAAAAGATTGAGGTCTCAGATCATGCTTTCTCTTGAACCCAAGCCTTGGAAGCATTTCTCATGGGACAGACAACCTAGCCTCCTGTAGTCTCAGGGGATAAAGGACAAAAAAGAGCACCTTTATGCAAGAATTATTGGAGACTGGTCTTTGGCTAGGCCAAGGACAGGGAGTGTGTTTGAGTCTGTAATTCCACCACTGTCTCAGCCCTTGTATTTGGAGAGTTGTCCATAGCAGTGTGAGAGCGTTAAAATGATGTGCCAGGAGGACGATTTCAAGGACCCTGAGGAATTTAAAATTATTCAACATTTCAACCCACAAAGGATCAGGACAAGGTCACCTAAGAAAGACATAAACCTGATCAGCAGGATTTCTTGATTTGTTTAGCTTACTGATTTTTCCTGCAAGATTTGGTTAGAACATATTCAGACAGTATCTGACCTCTTGGAGCCCTGTCTAGTATTGGCTCAGAGCCTTGACATGCTGGGGGATTTCAACCTAAAAAATAGTGACTGAATCCAAACATACAGGGACAGAGGGTGAATACAACAAAGGCATCCCAGGAATAAGAGGACTTCAGTGGCTGTGATTTCCAAATTTGCCTACCTCGAGCTTTTAGTGCTATAATTCAAGGCTTCAACAAGACTTCTATTAGAGAGAACACTAGGATTTACCCCACCTGCACTCCATGTGTGGTCAGGCTGAAAAGGTATGTTTGACCAGGCACTTGTGCATCATAGATTAACATTGACCTTTATTGTCCCATTTTTTCTTATGAGTTCTTTCTGAAATTTACTTAAACAAAAGTCATAACTCTTGATAACCTTAACTAGTTGACAATTCAGACAGTGGGTGACCCTTAAACATTGCCATGTGCCCCATCATATAATCGCAATTCACTGTCTCCCACTGGACTTTAAAGTGTCCTAAATGGTTTGTGAACCACACATAATTCTCTGATTAAACATTTCTGACATTTCTGGGTGATAAACCTTAGCTTTAACCCCTTACCTGACTGCTTCAGATTTCACTTGCTAACCTTTGGAAGGGTCCAGGATTTAAGCATAAATTATAAGGATGGCTGTCTTTTTCTGTGTTGTTGATACCTGATCATGGTGGCAAATCATTCTAGGCTCAGGAAATAATTGAAGAAATACCTTTGTCGAAAATAGATTATCAGTGGTTTATTTGCTGATTTTCTTGTTGTTCCTCTGCTCACTGTGACAGTAACCATGAGGAACAGTGCACACTTAATTTTTTTAACAAATAGTTTCAATAGACATGACATACAGCTGAAAGAGAATCAGCCACACTGAGCATAGTACAAATAGAGTGATCAACCTGAATAATCAGAAAATCTAGGCATCGCTTCCATGGTATCTTCAATCCCTCAGAAGATGACAGTCAACTCAAGCTGTAAACGATTGAGTAGTGTGGCAAAAGTAGATGGACCCTTCAATATCTGTGTCACTGTACTCTAGCAGATCAGCTTATGACACACCACTATTCCAAAGTGTCTTAAAACACTTATCAGCCATTACAGTTCAGTGTGTGCTGCTGTTAAATATAATGAATCCAACCCACATACTATAACAAAACAGCATCAACGCCTTCTTTTCTTATTCCCACACCTGAGCTGAAGCAGGAGAATGAAAGACAAGCTCCACATTATAAGAAAAGAACAGCCTGATCTGATCACCTCAGTTAATTAGTATCATAGAACACTACAATCAAGATGACGGATTCTGGATTCTGCTTGGTGAAGTAAAACTAGATTATGAAGTAGGAATAGTGTGTCAAGTTTAAAGTGGGATATTTTGAAAGCAAAGGAATTATCAGGTTACACACATCGTGTTTCTGAAACAGTCATGGACATTACGGACTCTATCCAATGGAACTCAGCATGAGAGGCAACCAAACTTGTGCTGCTGCAAATTATTTTAGCTGTTAAAATACTCTTATTAATAATGTGCACAAGCTTACGTTTAAATAAAACATATGCTAAAATGCAAACTTTGTAGCAGGCAATCATACTTAAATGTTATAGGCCTGCAAATAAATAAAGGTGCTCAATTAAGTTAGCATAACTGTTGATGCTATGTTAACTGGAAAATAATGCATTAGTTGTTTGTGCACAATGTTTTTCTCTCTTTTTGCAGATTTTGTAATTTTCCAGAGCATTCTGCTAACTTGTGAATATTCCCTTGTTTTGTACTAGCCAACTGATAGTAAGGTTCTCACCGGGTGGAGACGAAGCGGATGGGGAGAGGATGTGGCCTAATGGCTAGGGCGGTCGACCTCAAATATGGGGAACCGGGTTTGAGTCTTGGCAACGACGCTCAACATCCTGTGATTCTGGGCAAATCACTTAATCTCCCTGTGTCTAACAAAAAATGAATGTGTCCTTCTGTAATGCAACTGGTGCTCATGTAAAGCGCTCTGATATCTTCGGGTCAGGTTTGTCCTATATAAAACTCCGGCAAAAAAATAAAAAAGCAGCAGGAAGGATGATTGAAGGGAAAACGCATTTGGATCACAAGAAAACAATGTTGTAACTTTTGAAGGACTAATGTCCGAAAGTCTATTATGCTCTGATGAGAAAATGAGAAGTTTGCATATTTACAGGAGTTTGCTGTGATTCTATTGGAGGATGAAGAAGATGGAAGAAAATAATATTGCAACATAGAATTTGTGTGTTTATATTAGTCCGTGTTCCTAGAGTAGCTAGCAGATTCCTACCCAGACTCTCTGTCCAGAGACTAACCTTTGAGTTTTTGATGCTTTTCGTCATGAGAAGCTGCCTTACTTAGATTGTCTGAATTGTCTGCTGATATCTTGGAGCTCAGAATACTATATAGCTTATAATGCAAAGGCTTTATGCGTGCACACAATTCTCTCATCAGAACTCTTTCTTTTTCTACCAAAATCCCAGTTTATTTAGAATAGGGAGTTTCCTTTATGGAGCATGTTTGCTGTATTTTTAATATATTGACTGTGATTCTAACAAATATATTGTCCTATTTTATAATCAAATATCAATTGAAGGATTATATTAATTTCTAATGCTAAATTCTAAAAGAAATACCGAATGAATAAAAAGATGAAAGACTTAAAATATTTGAAAAATAAAACCCTTTAATTTACTCTAATTTTCTTTATTGACTTTAGTGTTTTATTTTTATGTAGATGATTGCTTCTCATTTCTTTTTGTCAACCAACAAAGGTCCACACAACCAGTGGTGGGGGTCATTTAATGATTAAACCCTAAGACTGAGATGTAGAAAATCCCATTCCTCACTTGCTTTATTATTCTGTAGAGATCTAACTGGTCTGACCCATATAGACACCCTAGAGATTATGGAAAGAAAACTGAGATTTGGAAGAATCAGCCACAAGGAGAGTGCAGTCTATGGAAGAAGGAAAGAGAATCACTATAAATCAAAGCCATAAAAGTCAAGTAAAAGGTACAGTAGAAATTCACATTCATTCTATTACTCTGGGCTACCATGGCAATTTAAGTCACAGGAGCAGCCATGCTCAATTCAGTTTGACTTTAGCAAGAAACTGCATATATTCCTGCATATAAGTTATACTTGTTAATTTAAGGTAATTTTCCTGGTGTTAAAGACACTTTTCCATTAATGCACATAGGCAATTTTATGGAGACAACTACTTATATTTCTTTTCTTCTACATGCAGATATTGTGTTTTCTCTTCGTTTTTTACAGGTGGCTTCCATGTGTTGCATTACATGTAAACAAATGTGATTTTTTTACTTTCACAAACTTGTCTGTAAAATATAACCTGTGAATAAAATGCAAGTGTGCTGATGAGTAGCAAACAGAAAGCAAAACACCGGTTACCCGAGGGTGATTTTTTGAAATTTTTGAAAGATCCCGTATATCACGGTGGGTATACCTTATTAAGTATGCTATTTTAGGTGAAATATAGGCAATGAAGGTCAGAGCACACTGCTTTCCAAATTTTGGCTAAGACATCACTGCACAAAACGTGGAGAAATTAAGGGACTAATTACAATGTCGGCCGGAAAGTCTCCGCCCACTGGCCGGAGGCTTTCAAACCGACATTGTAAGTTTAAAGTCTGACCCCCATATTATAATGACAGCGGTTGGAGTTTAAACTGGCCAGGGAATCTGACACGGTTTCTGACGGGCTCAAGGAGCCCTTCGGCCAGTCAGAATGTCCTTATAATCTCTTAAGGATGGCGTTCCACTGTCAGGATTATGATGTCGGTTTCCGGCAGCCTTTCCATGTCTGCCTTTCCGACATGGAAAGGCTGTCGAAAAGCGACTTTGGGGGCCCCTAGCAGGGCCCCCTTCCCCCCTGGCCCTCCGCATGTGGCCCTGGGGGGCACCTATGGTGCTCCTCTGAAAATCCCTGTGCCATATGGCAGGCACCATGAGGTGCCTGCCACACAGTACAGGGATTTTCACAAACTCCCATTTCTCAATGAGAGCTTGTGCTGCAGGCGGTTTCCGCTCGCCGCACAAGCTCGCATGTAGAAATGGGAGTTTGCGACAGCACCATGTGCGGTCGCATCGTAATCTGGTGTGCAGAACCGCCGACCTATGGTCGGGCAGTTCCCTCACCGAAACGGTGTCAGTCGGAGGGAACTCCGACCGACATCGTAATCAGGGCCTAAGATTTCAGGTAAAATAGAACACAGGCTGATTCACAAAGTCATTTGTGCTCCTAAATAAGATTTCTTGCTACAAGGAATTCACAAAAGATGACCTTGTTGTCCTAGATCCTTTTATTTTACGCAGGAGTGAACCCCATACAAAAAGTCGAGATTGGGTGTTTTACGGCATGGTCAGCCATGACACTTTGTGAACAATTTGGTGTTTATTCACAAACTGCATTTTGTAGTACTACTATATAGTACTGCAAACATACTACAACATGATATTCACAAACTTACATTGCAGAGTTTCTGCCCCTGCCTCTCCTATCTTGTTCTTTGTGAAGATCTCAGCCCCAATTGCAGAGTCTCCAAAACAAGTAAGTATACGTTTTAGTAGTAAATGTGGAGGAGGGGCTAGTGGCTGGAAGATGGGGAATACTTACTACTAAAGGGAGGGGTTAAGAGAGGAGTAAGGAGGGGTTGAGGCAGTGATTTGGAGGGGTTTAGAGAGGGACATGCACCCACCCACAAAAGAGCAAGCCCATTGCAATTCTCAAACCGCACTTTAAAGTTACTAGAGCCAAAAATGGACCCAAAACAGTAGTAAATTACTCCAGCTCAGAACTGAAGTCCAGCATTACTCACGGCAGTACTACCAGTACTGCACCACCCTCCCAAAGAAAATAATCGAGGTAAGGACCTCATGTTAAATGAAATTACATTGTTTAAAATAGTTAAAATATAAATAAACATATAATTTCATTTTAACAACAAATTAATAATACATTTTCATTTAAAAAAATATATATATTAACAACATGTTTGTACTTTTTAGGGATGCACACTATGGGGCTCTTTACGATGTCGGTGGAACCAACACCGACGTCAAGTCAGTGTCGGTTCCACCAACATCTGAAGCAACGGTCTGACTGCCGCATTACGATGCGGTCAGTCTGACCATATGGGTGAGGGACCGATCGATGGGGTTCCAACAAGCTCAAGGAGCCCATTGGCCCAGCGGTCAGAATGTAATCCCTACAATGAGGGTGGTCCCTGCTCAGGCACCGCCATAGGGATAATGATGGCCCTTTCCGGCGGCCGTCAATGGCGGTCCGACAGCCATTGAAAGGCATGCGGAAACTGGCTTTGGGGCCCCTAGCAGGGCCACCGTCCCCCCGGGACCTCTGCTAGGAGGCCAGGAGGGCACCATAGGTGCCTCACAAACACCCAAGCCCCATGTAGCAGGCACCATGAGGTGTCTATCACAGGGATGTTTAAAAACATGCTTTTGGCATTGGGGCTTGTTCTGCGGCCCTTTTCCGGGCTGCAGCACAAGCCTCAATGCAAAGAGGCATGTTTCCAACCGCCTCCACGGCAGTAGGATCATAATTTGGCGGTCGGGACTGCCGACTACCTGTAGGCCGGTCCCTTTACTGCAACGATGCTGGTCAGGACGCTCGTCCGACCGGCATCGTAATTAGGGCCTTAAAACCAAATGGAGGAGATTTACATAACAAGTATTGCAGCACTTGCAACACGTTTGTTAATGAAATGAGTGATTTTTCTCAACTCCAGACCCATCTCCAGCTAAAACTCATTTCAACATCATCCAATCACAGATAGGCTGAGCAAAATAGAAATGAGCTCACACAACAAATAAGTTTAGCTGCATTCACTATGTCACTGAATGTCTTTGTAAGATTGACCCTTATTTTGAGGAGAAATTATTTGAGGACGAAGAGAGAGTGGGTTTATTGGCAAAGGGTCGATATATTTGGGATATCCATGAGAGTTTTCATTGCCTGGTACAACTTCTCACTTGATGTTATCCTAGACATGGTTGCTGACTGGTAGCAGGAGCTGGATTCATCTACAGCCTGCTCCTAGGCTATCCCAGCCTATGGCAAAACACTGGCTGCATTTCTTTTCATGGCCACTGACTCTTTTCAGAGGGGCTTCTCTGACAACGTTGGCATCTCACAGACGAGGCAGTTTCTATGCTTGCATTAGGTACTGAGATGCATCAACAGAACAGTGCAACCATTTATCATCATGGGACAGTCACTGGCAGAAAGTCAAAGAGTGACAAGGAAATTTATGCTTTTGCCCACTTTCCTGGTGCACTAGGTGCCACTGGCTACACCCACATTGCACTCCAGTCACCATACTACACAGAACACCTTTTCCACAACACACAACACTGGCACACCACCAACGAGTAGGCTCTCTGCGATGCCAGTAGCTGCTTCACTGATGTGTACACTGCCTATCCTGGAAGCACACGCAACAGCTACATTATCTGAAAGTCACTTCGTGTGCATTGCTTGGTTGCTGGGGATTTCGGTGACATGTTGCTATGTCCTGTATAGAGGCCCTAATGTGGACCCGTTCATACATGCCCTAAAATGGACGTATTTGTATTTGCCCTAATACGGTCATATTCGTACTTGCCCTATTATGGTCAAAGCCGCATATGCCCTAGTACGGTCATAACTGTACATGTCCTATTATAGTCATGATTCCTTATATCGGCATGATCTTTCACCTACATTGGTCCTCACTTGTACACAACGTGCTCTGAGGGCTGAATGTTCTCTATTCTGTGGTTTTGAATACAGCAGGGTTTTTCCCAAACACAGGCCCACACTGTACTCATCAATTATGCATGGCTCTCTAGGAATACACCACCTGCATAATATGTATGTACAAAGTTCACCCCTGACATCTTCCTCAAGTCTAACATGGCCAATACAAACCATACGAAGCAACTAGAATCTTCAGGGTATAAATACACCACATCTTACCCCGGTAAGACAGAGGGAACCGAGACTTCCATGCCGACACACTGACCAGAGACGCTGAGGCTCCTGCATGCAGTCGCTCCAGCTGACAGCGGTCTGTCCAACTCGAGACCAGGACGGGGTCCCACACTCTTTCTATTCAGGTATGGGGTTCGACTAAATCCTAGAAGGATTCTTGGCTCTTAGGCTTTTAGACCTACACACATATGCTAGGTACACTCAGGTACATCTAGTTAGGCATTGTTGGAGTACGCGCACTTTGCATAATGCTTGTTATATTCATGTATGTATTCATGATTATTGCAATATGGTAGAACTGTTCTATCCCTTTGCTTTGATCGTACTGCTGATAATATATCTCTGCTATTGTCTGCTGATTGCCGCAGCACATATATTTTACACTAGAATAACAACTGTTCAATAAATACTTATTGAAATGCTCAGACTGTTTATTCTGTGTAACTCTCTGAGACAAACCGAATAAGTAAGCACGAGGGACTGAGCGAAAAGTAGTATATTGTTTCCACGATTCTGAGGAATTTGGGTTGTCATGATCTAAGGTTGCCAGAAACTAATCTCTCCCCGATAAGAGGAGATTGTAGTGGCACTGTGAGCTAGCTAATGCAAATCAGGCTAACATACGCGGTGGTGGTGCACAGAGCCAGTCTATCACCAAGCCCACGGTTTATGTTATCCAAACGCGCAGGTCCTGCATGGGTACTATAGGAACTACACGGCAATGTGGCTTATTGATAAGTAACAAGACCTCACACAGGGCCTAAATTTGCACCAGGGGGTGGCATCTCAAACCTAATTAATAATCACAACAACACAATACACATACATAACCATGGCACAAAGTGCATGTAGGTAGGCAAGATGTAGTACAATTTGAATAGATGCCACTTTTGCAGGTGGTGGCAGGTATACTCTCTCTCCCCATTTCCTCACATCCTGCAGACGTCCACCCACAGTATCTCAGCAGAGTTACAATAGATCACACATATGTACATGACCCATTATTGAATGTACTTTTGGGACCCTCAAGTCTCAATTATTATGTACTGACTGCACAGGGAGGTGCTAGTATTTCCTGTTGTGTGCAGCACAACATTGCCAAATGAGGGGGCTTACATATTTATCTTGGCCCTGATCTACCATAAATCCAGGTGCCCATGATAGAGTACAGAATAGAAGTCAGTGTATGCAGCTGGAGGATTGCTGGTCAATTCATTTTTCTCTTGAGCTGCTAGTTTGGTTGCTCAATTTATGTGGTTGGACAGTATCTTGTCAATGATGAATGGCGGACGACTAACACACTGTCCATAGATACCATCCTGAGACAATTCTTTTTATTTCACATAATGTTGCCAACTAACACACTATGCTCAAGATTAAAACAGTAGTTTACTTGTATTTTCACATACACTGTAACACTTATCATTCCCAACATGTTAACACAATATCTCACATATTGCACTAATATTTTTAGGAAAAACAGTTTAAAAATCCTATCTTAACACACATATATTATGTACACAAACCACCCTTGCTTTGAAATTTTTACTGTATATCATTGGAAGTTCTTGTATCACCTGTTGGTTGTCTTCTTTCCACTTATGTAGTCTCTACCCATGTGCGGATGTTTCATTCCGCTCGTGGAGCGGGGACTCTGTAATAGGGTTGGGATATCTGCCTACCACAACAAACAGGAAATGACATACAGAAAGAGGATGCCATCCTCTCTTCCAAGTACCCTCCTATACCATTCTGCTGTTCTTCAGAGAATTCTTGCCCCCCCCCAACATGGCTGAGGGTATAGATGAGAAGGCGTCCCCTATCTTTTAAACTGAATTAAACAGCACCACTCAGGGGGTCATCAATATGTACCCTCAGCTTTATGGAGTTCCAGGACACAGTTGAGCAATGCAGCATGGGTTCAAATCTCGGCAGACATTGCAGTACATACCCAGTGGGGGAAGCTATGTCACAAGCACTGAGCGGACCTTTGGCACTGGCCAGGATTAAGACCTAGGATATTACAGTCTTGTCCTCCCAGCCACATATGCAGCACCCTCACCTGAAACATCTATGTTGGAGAGTCCTGAAAACATCCTGGCTGACCCTCCATGCTCACCTGGAAATGTTTGAGCCCCAGCACAAACTATGAGGTGACCCTGTGTTCCTGGGAACTTGGGCTTAACACAATACAACACTGTAGATGGCTCTGTCAGATTCACTTATATAAATATTATCAGTTCCTCACCAAAGGTTAAAACAGTCGCCTTCCTCCTGAAGTGAACTTCAAAGAACACACAATATTGAGAAATAAATGTCTTTTATATCGCAAGTGTGTGTTGTAGCACCAACTCATTCCATGATATAATTGAAGTAGGGTGCTCTGTATTAGTGCAAAGAGTGTGTGTACGATGCATAGAAGTGCATAAACAACAATAAAAATCAATAGTTGACACTCTTAATATTATACAATAGGCCTAGTTGCATTTCAGTTTAAAATGTCTCTTAAGGTGGGATTGTAAATTGATCAACAATGCTTCTTTGCCAAACATGGTATTTGGATACAGGCATAATCTAAAAATCCATTAATGTATTGACCCGTTATAAAGGAGTGCTAATTATCCATCAATTCGGGGACTTCATCAGGACAGTGAATTAGAATTGTGTTTCCCTAGGTAATGTCTTTTTGTGCTGCTATTAACTTTGGCACCGTTTGATGAATCTCCACAAAACTTTCCAAAAAAGTGGTACTTTCTGGCTAGTTTGTGCATGGAAAGTTATGGGGTGATCCATCATGCGAGGGCCAAGAAAAAGGCGGGGTCCCAAAACGCATTCTCCCTATACATTTTTCCATAGGACCTTTAGACACAGCTACGGCCCAAACTGCTAAACGGATTTACACCAACTAGCAAAAGCTATATCTTGGTCCAGAAAGCGTGCTTTTTGTGATTTGGTGTAAATCCGTTCAGTAGTGTTTGAGCAATTAATGCTCAAAATCTTTGTATATATCATGCTGCAGAGGTTTTGCAGACCTGACAGATCTCAAACTGAGATCTGATTGATTGCCACCACATCAACCAGGGTGTGGCAGCAGCCATCTTAGGACTTAGGACTCAGTCTCTAATGGGTTGGACGCAGGACCTGGTCACATGCCAGGTCCTGTAGCCATCCCCACGCTGCACACGGGTGAAGGCTGTGCACGGCGTGTGGTTGGCTGCCTGCAGCAGCCACCTGCAGCACACAGCCAAAGGCCATGTGTGCTGGGGGAATGGCTTTACATATGGTAACAAAATATTTATTTACGTGAAAAAAACCTAGAAATTCACTGACCAAAAAAATAAGTTTAAAATAAAAATATTGTGAGGTGAAAATGTCAGTAGCAATGTAAAATTTGAAACATACAAAACCACTGAAATTCCCCAGCTATAATTAACTCAATTAAATATAACTAGTTAACCCTACACCATCTTCCTCCTGTAATTTCCTGCTCCTTTACAGACCTCCACCTAGCAATGCACATTCCAAGACACACTTCTAGACACAGTTTCAAACCTTATAACACTACACTTCAACCTATGCATTGTGGGTGACCTAATCATTTGGTTTCGCAAACCCAATATGCCCCATCCAAAAACAATCATCACTGGCCTAGATGCACTGAACCTACATCAGATCGTCCACAAACCCACACACAACGCTGGACACATCCTAGATGTCATTTTTGCCAATCCAGAACTAGTTACGTTTCAATGACTCCACTCACATGGTCAGACCATCATTTGCTTGCTTTCCAACATAAAACACCACAAAGCAACACAACTAAAACCACCTTATGTGTATCCACCTACCGACCATGGAACAAACTCAATTTTGAACACTTAGAAACACAGCTAACATCCAGTACAGATCCAGACACAATAAATTCAGTTAAAAAAGATATGAGTGGCTACAGGAAGCTTTTGATATCCTAATACCACTAAGAATGACACAACAGAGCAAAAGAAAACAGGCACCTTGGAGAAATACAGAGATAAAAGAGATAAAACAGCAAATTAGAAAGCTGCAATATACCTGGTTCAAAACAAGCATCAATCAAGACAAACTTCATCTACAGAAAGTTAAAAGATTATACAAGTCAGCAATCGAAAAAGCTAAAAAAAGATTCTATTCAGACAGAATTCAAAATGATAAATGTGCAAATAAAGAATTGTATAAAGTTCTCACTAAATTTCATAAACCAAATTGTCTAGAAGGAACTCATCCATTACTCAAGATTTCACAGACAAACTGGCAAATCATTACACGACCAAAGAAGAAACGTTGGACTCCTATTTAAAACAAAGAAAAACCACCAGCACCAACCCTTTTCCAAAACAACTATCCAAGAGTACGCTAACCCAGCCTCTCCATTCCTTACAACAAATTTCACACAATGACTTTATGGACCTGGTCAAAGCAAGCAGGCCTACTAGCAGTCCTTTTGACCCATGTCCACCACAAACCCTCAAGACAATTCTTCTAACTACCTCTGCTGCCACACCAGTAAGAAGAATTATCAACAATTCCTTGACTACCTGAATATTTCCAGAAGATCTAAAAAAGTTATACATACGCCCATTACTAAAGACAACAAACCTGGACCCACTTAACACTGACAACTACAGACCAATTACAAATGGACCTTTCCTGGGCAAACTGATAGAAAGAGCAGCATTCGCCCAGATGCCACAATTCATTGAAGATAATTCAATACTTTCAGACTTCCAAACAGGATTCCATCCAGGGAGAGGCGCAGAATCTGCCCTCGTTGCCATCTGGGATGACCTTAAGAACACAGTTGACCAGAACGGGGTTGCTCCACTACTTCTCTTGGACCTCTCAGCTGCCTGTGACACAGTTGACCATTACACTCTAATACAAAGACTCTACGAAGCCGGCATAGAGGGGACTGCTCTCAACTGGATCACATCCGACCTTCACAACAGAACTAATGTCATCCATAACCCCCCTTTCTCATCCAAGTCATACTTCACAACAGCAGGGATCCCTCAAGGCTCTATCATCTCACCCATGCTGTTCAACATTTACATGAAGTCATTACTGGCACTGATCAATCAATTTTACCTCACATATTAAACTATGCAGATGACACACAAACACTCCTTAAATTGGAAAGCCCCAAAGACATTGGAAAATCACAAATGTTCACTTGTCCCAGAGCCTTGGATCAAAGGATGACATGGAGCCATGTCAAATTGAATGCTTCCAAAACGGAAATACTCATATGTGGCAATTGGAAAAACTATGGCCTACTCGCCACCTGGCCTGATGACCTGGGAACGCCACCTAAAGTATCAAAGGAAGTAAGAAACCTCTGACATACCATGGCCTCCAAGCTATCAATGAATGCCCAAGTGGACAAACTAGCAGGATCAAGCTTCATTACTATAATAACTCTGCGACGCATCTTCTCCCACCTAGGATTTCCACACAAGATCCAGGCTACTATCTCTCTTGTTCTGTCTGAACTTGATTACGCCAATAGCCTCTACCATGGAACATCTTTAATAACTACGAAAAGACTACAACGGATTTAGAACTCTGCTGCCAGGCTACTCTTACATATAAAGCCACAAGCCCACATCTCCCTGCCTTGACAGCCCTACATTGGTAACCGGTTGCCAAAAGAACCACATTCAAGCTGCTTTGTATCACCCACAAAGCGTTACGTAGAACAGGACCACTCTTCATCAGGAATAAAAAGACCAAATACATTCAACAAAGGAACCTCTGCTCTAGATTGGCATCTCGCCTCAAAATCCCACTGTACAAGAAAAAAAAATAGGTGGCGCATCCTTCTCTGTTCAAGCAGCCACACTATGAAACTCTTTACCCCCAAATATAAGATCCATGGATAAGTACCTTATCTTCAGAAGACTACTCAAGAGTTGGCTATTCCCCATATAACCACCACACTCAAACATAAATATATAGCATATCCCTCTGTTGATAAAAATTTATTTTTACTATAGATGTGTACCTACATATGTGTATTGCTTTGTATAAATGTGTGTAATGACTATGTTTTTAAATACATCGATATTCGTTCGTTTTGCTCAACAAATGTACTTAATACTTATCGATTAATTATTCTATGTTAAACATGTATATAGGTGACTGCATAAATAAGTAAATATTTATCATAACTATTTATCTGCAATAGCTTCACTATTGAATTACAAAAGAAACTTTAATAAAAACAAATTAACTTAAAGTACAGCAACACTTGAAAGTCTGAGTTTATGAAATACAACTTAAATCTACATATATTACCTTCCTTATAAAATATACCTTCCATGTACTAATGTATATTGATATTTATTACTTTGCTTCTAATTCAGCATCTCCAATGCACTACCCTATATCTCACCCTCTACCTCTCACAATATATCCTCTACCTCCACTCTGACTCATTTCAAACCTCATTCTACTATCTCTTAAATGCACTACCCTATTTCTCACACTATACCTCTCTCAATATATCTTCTACCTTCATTCTCTCACTCATCCCAAACCCCATTCTACTACTATGATCAACAAAATTACCCTTTCTAGACTCTTCCCTTCTCTACCCCTCCTTGCATCATCTCATACCTCTTTTACTATTCAGATCCCCAAACAAGGCTTTCTAAACCTTTCCCTCTGACTCTTCCTCCCTCGACCTCCCCTTTACTCATCCCAAACCTCCTCCTACTGCTATGATCTCCAAAAAATAAAAAAATTAAAAAAAATCTAAAACATTTTCTCTTCTATCCCCCACTATCCTTTTCAATCCAAATAATGGACTAATATGTCAACTGCTCAAATTAATTTCATATTTCCCTATACTAATTCCCCATCAATCTTGTTTGTGTTCCGGAGTAGAGTGCTACCCGCCAAAAAGCGCTTCAACACCTCATCAGGGGCAGCAAGCGCTATGTAAATGCAAACTCTTCCCTCTTCTATCCCTCCACTATCCTTTTCAATCCAAATAACAGATTAACATTGCAACATTTGCAATGAAATTATGGATAAGAAACCTGTGCATGGTACGGGCGCAATTCAAGGTGGCAGAGGTGTGAGGTAGGGTAGTTGTTGTGTCTGTCCTTTGTTGCTTTGTCTCTGTACAATCTTCTGCATGCTTTGGATGTGAAGACTGACATTGATATTTTTTGCCCATTGCCTCTATCATATTCATGGGCAATGCATTTTGTCTTGCATTCTCTTCCCTAAATGTTCTTAGATGTTCTTGATGCATCTTTGCCATGTCTTGGCAGCAGGTCACAACATTAACCAAGGAACGAGTTGTTGGTAATACTGATCCTCCAAGTGACCGGCATTAGCCCATGCAAAGTCCCCCACACATGCGTGACTGTCTGACAAGGCCAGCAGATTGACCAGCATGAAGGGGAGTGGCATGTGGAAGATTGTAGGGGAGAGATTCATGAATACAGGATACCTGCTCCTTACCAGGGATGTGCTCTCCCTCAGATTATTGATAGAAGATCAGAGATGCCCTTTTATAGGAGGAATCTGTAGGCGACTGTCCATAGAGACTTGTGATCTGAGGACTGTGTGGAAGTGACTGTTGCATAGGCAGAAGCAGCATTAGTGGCTGCTTAGCTCATGGCTGGAGACTGGCAATCCTCAAAAGGATTTAGGAGGAACACTGTGACCCAGTCGGGAAGAGACCTTCTTGAAGATGTTCTGTGTGGGGGCAACAATGCCCTCCTCTTCGTCCAGGTGCTCCTCCTCATCGATCAGTTCTTCCTCCAATACCTCTTCTTGGTGAGCAGTCCTGGCCAAAAATGTTATACCTTGGAGGAGAATGGGATTCTCTCCTCGAATTGCCTCTCATCCTCTGCTTGTAGATGATTTGGCAGCACCGTCCGGCTCAATGCCCTAAGTACCTGGAAGAAGATTTCAACCAATGAAGTTCATCACATCCAGTTTTGTGTCAAATTTTCAACACAGTTCGTTAATAAACATTGTTCTGCAAACAAAGAATAAAGGTATTACCATGAGAGCCTAAATCACCACATGCTATTAAGGGTTGATCCATGGATGACATTATTATATCTCAACAATGTGAATTCACTAGCTCCAGCCACAGAGACAACTTTTTGGGAGCTCCCTTGTGAGGTAAGCTACTGAACCTTGGTCCTTGTAGTTGGCTTTTCCTCGGGCAAGAGACCATCAGTCTACTCTGTGGTGTCAGTCCAGGTGTTGTTGCACTGCTAGGAGCAGAAGTCAATGTTGTGGCTGGTGTTGGATGGGATACCAACACAGGACCTCAAAAAGTGCAAATAAAAGTAGTAGTATAAAATACAGTAACAGTTTAAATGACAAGGTTAGATTGAGTACAATTTAAAAATATTGTAAAACATATATTGGCTTTTATGCTTAGGATTTCAAATAACAAACAAGAACAATCCTCTATAGTGTGATAGTGAGTTTGTTAGCATAAGGACATACCTGTCTGTGTAGGTGGTTTGTGTTGCAAGACTTGCCCTGGGTGTTGCCCCCCTGAAGTTCCAATGAATTCTGCCACAGCTAAAGTAAGCAATCGGCTTGAATTAGTGGCTTTATGAACAAGTAGTTAAATCAATATTGACACAGCATGTATGAGTTTTTTAGAGCTTGTGATGGGTGTTTATGAGGGGTATATATGTGATGTGTGACTGACAATGCAGGTATCAATGAAGGTTTGGTTTCAGAGAAATAGAGCTGGGGGGCTATGATCTTATCTGGCACGACATTAGTGTTGTCTTGAAGCCCATATAGCAGTTGGGGGAGGTTGTCCTTCTCGAAGGGGGTGAGATAGAGACGGACTCCAGTTGGCCTTCCATGCAGAGCTTTAACCAGCTGAATCGTGGAGAACGTCTGCTTCACCCAACTCTTTTCATCTTGCCATTTGTTTATGTTCCCCACGATGCAGAACTCCTCTCCCAATGCATGCACAGAGAGACCTTCTGCCATAAGACTGCCTTCTAAGATCCACAGAGAGAGAATGGAAGCAGTCCATGTAGTTGCTTGCAGTTTTAAATCACCGATTTTACTACAAGGCCTATCTCCTCCTCAGTGAAATGGACCTGAAAGCTGAAGAGTAAAAAAAACAGATCCTTTGGTGTGGGAATTATTTATAGGGTTGAAAGTGAATGTGCATCCGTGAGACTGACTTCTTTCAGGTATATATCATTTCTCTTTTCACTGCCATGCAGAGGTCTCTGCCTGGTGTGCGGAAATTCTGCCTGGTGTGCTGAGGTCTCCAATTTGCTACCATGCAGAGTCTCTGCCCCAAGGGCAGAGGCTCCATTTAGAGTGCAAAGGTTCTTCCAGACATAAAATACTGTCATAAGTTACATGTTGTAGCAAAACGGCCATAAATTACGATTATTCTGACTCCTCTCCCTAAACTGGGGATGTGAAGATACATAAGCCCACCCTTTTCAGTAACTTTACATTCAGATTTTGTGAATAGTCAAAAGTAGTAGATGTTGCAGGTGCTTAAGTATCAATACTCGTGAATCGCACAACTGCCTCTGTCTCCAAGGTAGTCTCCACCATCGACTCTAGTGTAGTGGGAGGGGGGGCGGGGGCAGTAGAGGAGCCACCTCCTGTTCTTCTGGACTCACTCAGCCATGTCGCACCATTCTCCTTTTTACGCGACCTGAGGTCATACCATCTCTTCCTAATTTAGGCAATGAAGTGCCGGGTTACCCCTAGAACATTGATTTTCTGCTGCATCGCTTGCCAGATTTTTTCTTCTGAGAATTTCCGGACAGTCACAGATGACCTTCCAATTATTGCAGCACTCCTCAGTCAGGATCTTGAGTTCTTTTTCTGAGAACGTTTGGGGCATATTTACAAGAAAATGTTGAAGTGCAGAGCTGCGCCAAATTTGGCAGCACTGCGCTACAACATTTTCAAAACGCAGGCATGCACTATATTCACAAGAGTATGGCGCACCCCTGTGTTTACACTAGCACTGGCACTATATTTAGCTGCCTAGCACCAGCGCAGGCAACCTTGCACCATAGTGCAAGGGTGCCTGCATTGCAGGGAATGATTGTTTATGTGCAGAAAGGTGTCCCTCCCTGCACATAAACGATCACTAATGGCGATTTGTTACTTCTATTTGTGTTGCAGAAGAATAAAACCTTCATTATTTAATGATTGTTTATGTGCATTAACAATAATTAATGGCATTTTGCTCTTTCTGTGTGTGCTGCTGCTGAAAAAGTAAAAACGAGGAGAAATAAAAGTATTTCTACTTGTTTCGCCAATCTAACGCCTGCTCTTGCATGGCGTTTTTGGCGCTGCCTCAGATTTACACTTCTTTGTAAATCTGGGGCAACGTCAAAAGTAATGGGTGTTGCGGTAGAACGCCCACAGCAACACCCATTGCACACCCCTTTCATGCTAAGTGATGCGTGTAAAGGGACCTTATGTACAAGGCGGCATTAAGCCACAAAAAGTGGCTTAACGCCTCTTTGTAAATATGTAGAAGGGCATATCGTCACCAAAAATTCAATAAAAGTGTTGTTCTGGTGGAGATATCCCCTTGTAAATATGCCCGTGCCTACTTCTCTGGGTCTTGGCTGGCCATTGCTGGGTTTGAAAGATGTGACTTGCTGATCCAAGTTGTCAGTAGCACAGTCAGCTGTTCTGTACCTCCTCATTTGCTTCTGTAATTGACAAGCACTACCTGGTTTTGTGGTTATTCCCTATAACTAGGAAGCTCTTTACGGTGTTCACGGTCGCATTCTCAATTTGTGACCCAAGTTGCAATTATAGTAATCAAAAATTGCGATTACCAAAATAAAGAAGCGACTATTTTGTGAGTCGCAAATTTTCAAGGTTAAACATACATACGTACATAATGATTTGCGCTTTCCCAATTGTGACTTGCTAAATGGAAATCGCAAATCAATACTTTCGTACATCTAGTCCCAAATCACATACATTGCATTAGTGTCAGCATTATTGCTCTGACCCTGGGCCATTTTGCTCTGGTGCCTGGCGATTTTGTAGCACTCATCTAACTAGTATTTATGACAATAAACACGTGTAAAATGTTTGTTTCGTACTGACCTTTGGCACAAAAGTCACTGTGCAAGTACGTATCACTAGCGCAAAATTTGACGTCATTTGCATAGGATATCTAGCATCGATATGATTTATGTGATCTGAGTTCGGGAACTATGGAGAAATATCATTGAGAAATTGTGCAGTTTGAAAAACTAATAAAGCCTGATGAGTCTGTTTCACTGGTGTGAGGAGACTGCAGAGGGTTAGTAAGTAATTCAGGTCTGTACACAGGTAAGTGTTTAGAACTGAGTCACATTTTGTTTCAGCTGCAGGATATATGTAAAACTTTATGATAGGACCCCTTTATTTTGATGTCATAAAGTTGACTAAAGAGATTCTAAAACTTTTGCCCATATTTGTGAAACATACAATATAAAAGTGAATTTCCTGCTTGCACAAAATGGTCTACATGTGTGCAAACTATCCCCTTTTCACACACACATTTACCCAAGGTGCACATTTTTCACTTGTTGGCATACCTTGTTGTGTGGTTGATGCATATATTGGGGTCTGGTCACCTGCACTATTGCAGCACTCTTGTGTCCGCGCTCGCTACTCCCTGTAAAGACACAATGGTGGCATGGCATACAATGTCCCCAGCTAGCACTGCAAGTTCCTTGTACACTGCTGTTCCTGTAATTTATCAAAAGAGGCATAGAAATTTCAATTTCTACCCTCTGGATACGGGGTGGACTCATCTAGAGTTCTCTCTGGATGAGTTGAGTGAGCAGACAAAGGCTTTGCTTTAAAGTCAGTCAGTCAAAGCAGTCGTAACAAACTTCACATAAGACTTGTGAAAATGTTATCTTATTTTTGCATCATATAGTTTGATCAAATACATTTTGGGTACTGTGGCCGAAGCAAGTCTAACTAAAGAAAGTTCCTGAGAGGAAGAAACACGTGTTGTGACGCCATTGGGAGTGTGGGAGGGAAATATTAAGGTCCCATATTATCACTTCCTTTAATGTCACTAGGTCAAAGGTCTTGTTATGGTTCACTTATGACAAAGGGTGTATGATGTAACTTCTGCTACACCTGTTATTTTAGTGAATCGACAGCCATGAGTTTTTGTAAACACTGTTTCCTTATATCACTCAGGTGTTCTAATGACTGTAATTTACTTTAAGAAGCAATGGGGATAAAAAGATGTGAGGCTCCTAGAGTTACAATTGGGTTTGAAGTAAGCATCTGCAGGAGCCTAAGCATTTGTGGTGATAACTAAAAGAAGCAATTTAACAATAGACAGATGCAAGAGTGCCTTCTTGTAACAACCAATTGCGACTTTTTGCAAGCAGTACATGCAAAGCCAGTTTACCACTTGTTGTCTTGATTGACAATGAGTTGTTCTTCTGTTTTACAAGTGTATGTTCACGTGCTGTATTTCCTTTTCCCCTCCCATTGGGTCATTCCCGTCCCCATCCACCCATCCCTTCCTGTCTAGATGGTTTGCCCCTTACAGCTGTAAACTGGGAGCTCTATCTGCCATCTGTTAGTATACCTGACTAGAGCTTGAGATGGCAGGAAATAAAAGTACCAATGTTGAAGACCTTGGATTAAGAGGTAATTAATATACATACATTAAAATTTTACAATATTTGCTTAACATCATAGATAGTTGTGAATGAAAATATATAAAATGTTGGGGAAACCAAAAGATGGTAGACTTTCCAAAACTGCAGTTAGAATATCAAATGTCAACCACTGAGAAATTCAGATACTTACAATTGAAACATGCCCTAATGACACACATTAGCAGGGAAGAACAAATACCAAAAGCAACACCACTTGAAGACAGAATACTGGTAGGCCCAATATCGGAAAAGGTAACCTCACTTATCTACAAAAAGATTATGATTAACACACCAGACTCATTACTAACCCTTAAGGAGAAGTGTGAGACGGATATCGGGATCCTAGAAGAGGATGATTGGCTGGAGGTCATACAGAGCCCTAAAGAGGTAGCTATAAGAACACAAATTTGATTGATACAAATTAGAATTATACATAGGTCTTACACGACCAGATCGAGACTCTATTGAATGGGGAAATGTGATTCAGATAAGTGTGCGAGGGGGTGCGGGGAGGAAGGCACCTTCTTCCATACACTATGGAGTTGCCCCAGACTTCTGAGATTCTGGAGGGCAATCACGACTGTAATGTCAAAGATAACGGGAATGGCAGTCCCATTAGAAGCCCGATGGCATTTATTGTGTGTTGGGGAGAAATAAACTGGGCAAAATATACTAAATTATGGTTTATGCTTGCAGATGTAGTAGCCAAAAGAAACATTGCCAAATCATGGGGAAAGGCTCAGCCACCAACAGTGGAAGATTGGGAACAAGACCTAGATTGGTGCTGCGTGGCAGTGAAAGTTATCTACCAAAGCCGGGAATGCCCTGACAAATGGGACAAAGTCTGGGGAAATTGGGTAAAACAAAGGGGACTATAACCATGGGAACTACGACAATCTGCAGATTACAGGGGGGTAGATGCAAACTGTGGGTATGCAATAGAAGATGTACCATCAACAGATCTAGAGTAGAAATATGCAAGCCTCAGGGGTAGCATGGACCGTCTCCTGGGAATGGACTGCATGGATGAACAAATTGAACTGTGTTTGCATTATTGTACTAGGCATCAATGTATCTAATAAAGTAAAAAAGAATTTAAAAAAAAGAAAATATATAAAATGCATAGGATTCTGAATCATCAATGTTAGAAAAATGGGCATGCACTGGTACCTTTGCATGCCTGCATACACACAGCAACCATCATCTTGTTGGCCAAGCATTTCGTTTCCAAACTTGAGCTGCAACTGTAACTAGTCTCTTGATGGTCACTGAAAGCAGACAATTTCAAGATATCTGATCCAGGGCCTCATTATGAGTGACTCTGATCTGCACTTGGTAAATCAGTCCTCCCAGAGTTAATGTTTCTGGGGGTCCTGTTAACTCTTGGGCTCGGAGTTAGCAGATATTCCAAGGGGAACTTTGAGGTCCCTCTGAAAAATGCAGAATTACCAAGTGAATCTGTAACTCCGGGTACAATTCATCCAGTAATTCCCCATATGCCTCTGCAGTCCCCTCAGAGTTTCACCCATTTTTTTTATTTTTTATTTTTTATTTTTATTTTTCCGAATGAACAATTAGCAAAATACACATCTTAAGCAGCGCATCTGCAATAGTCAATCACAAGTGGTAAGAAAATTGGTCGTCATCAACATAGTGACCCCCACCCCTTTGATTCATGCAGATTTATGTTCACCACCTGTGTCTTCATATGTCCATTATACAGATATCTTTTGGGACCAGGGAACAGTAGTAGTTGGTCGCCAAGTACATCCTCTAGGGCGGTCCTCCCTCAGGCCCCCTTACGGGACTCTCCTGTGTTGTGTGTGCTGGGGAATGCTGTATGTCGTCTCCCAAGTCCAACCCAAAATATCGTCTCCACGGGTCCCAAATCCTGTGGAATTTTTGGGGACACCCCCTGCTACGATATGTAGTTTGCTCAGCTGTCATGTATAGATCCATTCCCCTCGTCCACTCCTAGAGTTTCACCCATTTTGAACAGCCAAAATCTCAGAATGAAACAACGCTGGTCCGCTGTATTTCTGCACAATTTTGATGAAGCCAGTAACACAGGGGTCGATTACGAGTACGGCAGTAATTGGCTGCCATACTCATGGTGGCGCAGCGTTGGAGGTCCTGTGGCCATGGCGTTACGAGGCGGCTTTTAGGACCGGCCACTGCTGTGCCGGCTGTGCCAGGGAACCATCGTTCCCTGGCGGTGGCGCAGCGCAGAGGGTCTATATAATAGGAAAGGCTGGACTGCTGCATTCCGCCGAGCATATTATGAGTTTCCCCTCTACCAGCCATTTTATGGCTGGCTCACCGCCATGAAAAGGCTGATGGAGGGGAAACAAAGGGGGCCCTTTAGAGCTCCCATGCCCCCGCCACCATGGGGATGCATTCAGGGGGGCACACCTGTTCGCATGCACCCCAAGTTCCAGGGCGGCATGGACTTCACATTCCATGCCGTTCTGAAACTTCTTTTGCGTTCCCAGTGCCTGTTTTCAGGGCAGCGCCATGGGAACGGCAAAAGAAAAGACAGGAAAAGCCCGCCAGATACAAGTTCAACTTGTAATCTGGTGGGCAGTCCCTGCACGGATTTGGCAGTGTTGAGCTGGCACAGAGCTAGCACGCACCGCCAAAGTTGTAATCGGCCCAAAAGTTATTGGCTTCATCGCAAATGCCTGGAGAACTCCTATTGAGGTCCATAGAGTTCATACGTCTTAAATTGAACACTCAACTTGTGTGTTTGTGCTAAATGGACTACTTATTGTCGATTCCCACATTTTAATATGTTGAGAAAAAAACAGTGACAATCAAAAACAGAATGTGATTAAAGGGGTGCATCAAAATATTTTGGGAATCTGGCTGTTTCAGTCTTCTCAATAGGGTGTGTATTAAATGTCCTTTTTATAGGCATGAAAAAATACAATTGACATATTACAACTCAGTTTAAAAGTTGATAAAGTAGCCTGGATACCATGGTTTAGTGGTGACCACATTTTCGTAATAATCTTCTGGGGCTGCTTAGCTCATGGCAAGGTTACAGTGATTGCTCTGTACTTCGGGCCTGATTCACAAAGGTAAACTTACACTTTTGTATTTTACTAGTAATATCTTTACGATTGCGGAGTCTCCGCACATAAAAAGACAGGGTTGTCCTATCTTTTTATGTACGGAGGCTCCGCTGTCGTAAAGACACTACAAGTAAAATACCTTCGTGAATAGTAAACAATTGTAAACTTGCACAAAAATTTAAGTTTATCTTTCTGAATCAGGCCCAGCGTGTCTGATTTATATATGACGCAGACTGAGCATGAGTATGGTACATGACTAGAGAATACTGAGTAAGGGCTGTGATGGTCATCATGTGAGATAAGAATGCTTGATGTGCAAGAGCAAGATTTTTCTAAAAAACTTTATTAAAAGGTATTCAATCAGAATTTCCAGCAGTATTGAAAATAAATTCACTGCTAAGCTAAAGCAGATGACTTTAGAGGGGAGGATCCAAGGAAAGGAAGGGGGAAAACAACAAAGGGGCAGATAAGGAGCAAACGTTGGATGAGACTACGAAACGGAGAGCTATGCAACCAAGCGGTTGTGAAGCAACTGACCAGTGTTATTGACAGTTCTTAAATTCCCCTGAAAGATCACACATTGCCTCTGGGTTTCGCTCTGATTGGTGTCTAAGTGAACTTAACCTGGAAGGCCCACCTGATACCTTTGTGCCCCAGCCACCACTGACCAGCCTCCCAAATCCTCAAGTCACCCTTCCTCCTGCTCTTTCCCTGCTGTGTCTGTCACCTACTCCTGTTGATCCTAAGTCTCCCACTACCTCTGATCATGACACAACTGAATACAGTAATTTCTGCTCTTACAAAGCATTCTTAAGAAGTCTTTGTCCCTGGAAAGCTTCACCACCTCATTTAGTAAACTCATAATGACCCTGAGCTGAAAATAGTGCTTTCCTTGGATGCTGAGAAAGCATTCAACAGGGTTGAATGGGAATATGTGTTAATAATTCTATCCAGGGCTAGTATTATACTGAATTTTATAGCAAAAGGTAATGGCTCGTCCAAGAACCAACAGCTAAAATCAAATTTGGTGGGTTCCTGTCAAATGTAATTCACATTTGCATCAAAACTCTTCTATGTCACTCCTCCTGTTCATTCTGGCTCATGAACCACTTATAGCAGCTGTTAGGAAGTCTGAACAAGTGAACAGCATACAGACACAGGCAGGGGACAAGTAACTTCTGTTTATGCAGATGACATACTAATAACTCTCTTGAAGCTCAATAACTCAGTTACATCCTTGATAATTCTGATGTTTGAATTCTCTTCTTTCTCAGACTATAAAATAAGCCGGTCAAAAAGTGAAGCCCGGTCCATGTCTGCCCATGCTACAAAGAAATCAATAAAGCAATATCCAATCTATCGGGTCACTAAAATTGGAAATATCTGGGAATTCTACATAATTAGATTTTAGTTAACATGGTATATGACAATCTGATTTCCCTCACTACCAAAACCTCAGTAACCCTTGCCAAATAGAGGCCATTATGACTCTCTTTATGAGGAGTGTACAGTCTTTTAAAATGATAATGACACCCAGATTTAACTACTTGTGTAGTAGGCATCCTCTCAGAATTCCTCAGTACCTGCTAAAAAACATTGGCAATCTGCAAAAACCCAGTGTAGGACAACTCCCAACCTCGATTGCAAATGTTCAAACTATATGCAGGTACAACTGCAGGCAGATTGAGATTACTGCACATGTAGTCTTACTGTGAGGCCCTCATCTTTTGCAGGTTGTGTACAGGAAAAGGAACAATATGATCCCATGTCTCTGAATGAGACATCTTATACACCAAGAGCAAGCTTCCATTGGAGACAGTAACTTTCCATGTCCACCTGGCATTTCTTAATTAAAATGCTGATCTGCTGAATCATCTAAGTGCCCCAATTTGTGTCAATTCAAGTTTCCTCATTGGTGGCCACACATTCTGTTAGTACACATGTAAATCAAGAGGGAATATTGTTGCAAAGAAGTGAATCCAATCCAGTATAACTCTTTCAGTCCTTTATTTACACCACAACTTCCAGTCAGCTAAGTAGCGATTAAGGCCTGAGGATCTCCCTATGCAGAACCCAATGATCCACTCATTGTAGTGGAGTGCTGTCCAATTTATATGTGACCATCATGTGAGAATGTCACCCTAAACCAAACGAAACTGCCCTATGATTAGTCCGGCAGGATGAACTCAAACATCTTTATCACACAAAGGGGCATATTCTCAAGGACTCATCGCCGAGTTAGCGGCACTTTATCGCAGCCAAAGTGGCGATAAATTCATCGCACCATTCACAAGCTGGTGGGAACAGCCCATATCACCAGTATTCCTGCGATAGCAGCCGCAAAAAACATTGCCACGGATGACACCGGCAACTAACGCTAATGAGATGCAGAGTAGGCATTCCCGTGCACAAAACCACGGAAACACCACTTCGCAACATTCACAACAACCAGCCAGATCAGCGAAAAGACCACAAAACATGCAATAAGGCGCGTTAGCAGCAGGGATTTAACACCTGCTCCTACCTGGTGTTAAGTCGGACGACAACCTGCACCACAAAAGGGAGCCCAGCCCACAGCCACACCAGAAGAACAACAGATGCCATGGAGCCACTGACCATGCAGCTCGGAGCCCCAAGAGGGCCACAACACCCACCGCCACCCCCCCAGGCCCACCCCCCCAGGCCCCTCTCCAGTGGCCCTGCCCTGGGCACCCCCCCTGACAAAGATATCTCACATCTACCTCACAAATTCATGAACACAACAATTCGCCTGATGTCGCACAACTACACCAACCAACATCCATGTGTGGTTCAAAAAAGGAAAAACATACATACATCGCATAATTCCCAAAATAATCAATTTATTAAAATTCCAATCAACATCAATAATTGGAAGAGTCATGGCGGGTCTCCTCCGGACAAACCATAAGCCACAGCCTGCACGACAAAATTGAAGATAAGAAGGTGTGTCATGCGCACAACAAAGGACAGAGAGAGAGAGAAAGAGAGAGAGAAAGAAAGGAAGAGAGGGAGGAGAGAGAGAGTAACAGAGGAAGAGAGAGAGACAGTGAAAGAAAGAGAGAGAAAGAGAGAGAAAGATAGAGAAAGAGAGGGAGAGAGAGACAGTGCCGACACTGCGCACTCAGGCTGCTGCACCCCAGCCCCTCCCGCCGCCAAACGTGGATTGCCTGCCCCTGCGCACCCAGGCCTCACTGCTCACCTGCTGCCACCGGTGTGTCTCCAACCACGTGCTGTTTCACACTGCAGGCCACCAGGTCCCTCATCTGAAACAGAGTCCACAGCTAATGATGGCAGAGTACATAGCTTTGCACACGGCAACATTGCATGGCTGACCCTGTGCACCCAGGCCGCTGCACCCCAGCCCCTCCCACCGCCCAGCGTTTTTTGCCCGCCCATGCACACCCAGGCCTCACTGCTCACCTTTCGCCACCGGCGTGTCTCCAAGAGGGCACACCACGTCCCAGTGCAAGCTCCGAGCCCGGGGCCCGCGACCTTGGCAGCCTCCACATCACGCATCCCCGCAGCGCGGGCCACCAGGCGCACACTTGACTCTGGGTCTTGATTTTGCAATGGCAGAGATCATATCAGTGCACACGTCATCATCGCAGGCTGCACACCCGCTCAGCTCTCTAGGTGCCACTAACTCTGTGAAACGCGAGGCAATGCCACGTGGCGGTAGGCCATCGCTGCCCGATGGCTCAGGCCTACATTGCGTGCCACCAGGTGCACACTTGACTCTGGGTCTTGATATAACAATGGCAGAGACCATATCAGTGCACACATCATCATCGCAGGCTGCACACCCGCTCAGCACTTTAGGTGCCCCTACCACAGTGCACAGAAAGTCACCGTCCCGTGGCGGTCGGCCCGTGCCGGCTGCAGTGTAACCAGTGCCACCGACTCCGTGCAACGCAAGTCATGGATCCTATCTGATTGAGCCTCGTCATATGGCAGGCAGACACAACCATGTCACCTCAGGCATTGGGGAAGAACTGGGACACGTGGCGTCGTCGTCCCCCCCTTTATACGTAAGCCAAGTGGGCTGGCTCGGCGTACGGCAGGCCAGCGTAGGGGTGTGAACAAATATCCCTTGCGTCTGGGCGTGGTTCATATCTGGGCTGCACAGGAAACCAACTGATGCGTGTGTCTCTTTTGCTGTGTGTGTGCCACATGGCCCGCTATCGACAATGTTGCACCCTGTGACGCAAGTCCCACGACATGAGCAACATGGACGTAAGGGGGAATCACTGACCCTACAGTCATCCATACTTTCATACTTGAATGATCAAAGACATGACACATCTGTGCGAATCAGAATGTTTTATTCACATCCAATGGAGTGGTGCAGCTGGAGCAGTACAGGGCCATGCAAACCTCACTTCACATATTCGGCCCATGGAGGGCCAAACAGAGTCCTTCAGTGAATGACAGGTACCACGGAAGAGGAAGAGTGCAGTCCGCAGTCTGATCGCTGTGTCATTGGCAACCAAACAGAATATGGCAGTCCATGTCGAGGTCCAAGGTGAGTGTGGCAGAGTGCATCGGGGGACAGTGGAAGTTGATGATGCAAAGGGCAGGACCAAGCAGGAACAGGCCATATGGCGGAGATGAATGCTACTGCCTCCTCCGTACCAGTAAGGTTGCTTCACCCGCATCTTCGTCCTCTGATGTCACATGTGCCTCACACGTGGGTGGTGGTGGTATGTCGGCCGCACAGTGTGCCACTGACACATCAGGGGCCGGAGGTGGATAGCCTGCCACACTGCGAGGCACTGACGCATCAGGGGGCGGAGATGTGGAGGTAGAAGCAGCAGCAGCATTCATCTGCGCAAGGCCTTGAGGCAGCAATGCCATGGTGATGTGCTGCAGGGCATGGAAGGTCCCAGCCACAACTCTCTGGTGTGCAGCCATGGCAGCCATTCTTTCCGCCGTCATCCGCTCCATGTTCTCCATGTTCCCCCGCATCTGTACCAATTCCCGGCTGACATCGCTGGAGCCACTCTGACTGGACAGTTGTTCTTGTCTCAGTATCATGACTCCAGCGATGTCAGCCATGGATCGTTGGAGGGCATGGAGCGGACTGTGGGTGTCCGTCAGGGACTGTATGTGGTCCCTGATGGGAATCAGACACCCATGTATGGCATCAAGTTTGGCTGCCATGAGGTCGAACCCCACCCGCACCTGATCGGCCATCTTCTCCTTGGCCTCCAACACACGGCGTTGGAAGGCCATGTGTTGTTCGTGGGGGTCCTGGGAGATGGCCGGGGTGGTAGGTGCGTCCTGCTGTGTGGTCTGTGCAGGGGGTGGGATCTCCTCGATGCAGCTGGGATGCCCTGCTCCTGGAGATGGGGTGCCGAGGCAGGCGATGAGGTCTTGGAGGGCTTCTGTGTCGATGTCGGAGGTGTCCTCCCCGTCATCGGTGAAGAGTTGGTGGGGCTGCTCTGCAGGAGGTGTTGATGCTCCCTCTGCAATGTGAAGGGGAGATGCAGTATTACTTCGTGTTCACATGTGTGTTGACGCATTGTACAAGTTCACATACAGACTGCATGGCAATGTACATTGTGGCTGTCCAGGAGGTGCTGCCTATTAAATGCGGGACAGTGGACATTTCGACAACATCAAGGATATGAGTTTGTGCCTGTACATTGACATCTCACATTTCCCTGCTATGCCAAATGTGATTGGCAAAGTTCTACACACAGGCAGCACCTGTGGTGTCCTCTGTCCTGTTGTTCACGTGTTGCAGTCTGTACCACATTGTTGTCAATGCTGATGTGCTCTGAATGTCATGTGTGTGTGCTGCATTTTGGGGGGGTCGCCCCTGCAGCTGGGATTTGGCTGCCCCTTGTCCCTTTCAGGCGGTGTGCCTTTGACATCTGTGCCCATACGGTGCTGAGATGTTGCAGACTGGGGTGGATTTGGGTCTTGGTGGCAGTTGGGACTCTGGGGCATGGCTTGTCCGCAGATGTGTAGTTGACGTCAGGGGTTGTCTGTGCAGGTGGATGTGGCAGAGTGTGGCCTGCTCCTTTACGGATGTGGTCCACACTCCGCCACCACAGTGTGGTGGTGTGCACCATGTCATGGTGATCGGACTGCAGCCATGCTAATCGTCATGCGGTGTCACTTGCATTGTCAGTGTGGCTCACAGACCCGCAGCTTTGCTGGGTTCAGCACATGTGCATGGGTTGGTAGTGAGATGAGTGATGTGTGGGAGGGACTCGTCTGGGCACATAGTCGACAGGGGCATACGTGCAGTTGCTATGTGTGCTGCAGTGTGCCAATGGGTTCAGGGACATGATCCAGAGTCATTGTGGGTGTGCAGTGTGCTGTACTCCATTCTGCATGTGTGCCATTATGCCCAATCCCCCCCCGTCCCCCCAGTCCCTGGTCGTTACTCACCCTGTTGCTGTGGTGTCGGGTCATGTTGAGCAGTGTCCGGTCCCCCGACTCCTGCCACCGTCTTCCCACTGATGACTGTGGACACCATTTCCTCCATCTCATCCAGCTCCTCCTGTGGCGCTGGACTCCCACCTCCAGTCTGCATTGCTGCCTTCTGGTTGTTGGCGAGTTTCTGCTTGGTCTTGCGCTTCACGTCATTCCAGAGCCTCTTGACCTCTCCAATTGTCCTCCTCTGCACTCCGACTGCATTCACCTTGTCCACGATGGACTGCCATATTCCATTTCTTGTTGCCAATGACACAGTGGAGGTGACGAACAGATGTTGATGGTGTTCTACCACCGCCGTGATCAGGATCCTGTTTTCCTGCGGACTGAACCGCGTCTTCCTCTTCTTCTTTTCCTTGGCCTTCCCTGTCCCCGAGGTACCAGCCTGCTCCTCCGGGGGGCTTGTGGGGTTCTGGCTGTCCTCTGTCACTGCTCCGGCTGCCTCCATTGTGCGTCGCTGTAGTTTGTTTTTTGTTTGTGTTATTTTTTGGTGCTTTTGTAGTGGTTTTTCCCGCCTGACGTGTGTGAATTGAAGGCCTGGCGCTGCTTTTCGCTGATTTTCTTATCGGGGTTGGGCCCATCGCAACTTTTTTCACGTTCGGGTTTGGGTTTTCATCGCCGTCCCGGTAATATTTTTGCGGACATTTTACGCGTTGACGTGGGACTATCGCATGGTACTGATCCAGCGGTGTACTAACAACTGATACTCCACTACCATATACTCACCTGGGCCCATATAACTTCTCACACTAATACCAAGTAGACCGCTGGAGCTTGTAGTTTATAGATTTCATGTCTCAGGAATAGTTATATTTCTTGTTCTAACTAAACCTTTCACTGATCAAAAAGTTCTTTCCTCTGGTCTAGTTGGAACTAGTTGATGGTGATAATTAACGTAACTTATTAAACATTTCTTGATTAAAATTGAAATAATCACAGACTCGGGAAGTTTTAAAATCTTTATCTAAATTAATTGCATGTGAACCATCTCAAAGTTTCAGTACAAACACCCTCATTCGCAAGAGTGTCAATTCAATCAATACTCAATAAACACTAATAATTCAGATTCACACAATAACTATGCTAGGAAAGGAGAGGACAGAGAGAGAAGAATATTTATCAAGACAATGAATTTATAGTTACCAAGAATGGTGTGAAGACCAACCCCCTGGCCAAAGGGCTGGTAAGGGTCCCCCGGGATAGATCAGGAGACAAAGACTTCAGGACAGGAATCAGGACAGGATGCTTCACCTCTCTAAGTACCGACGACTGCGTCGCACCCCTCTCTGACACTCTCTTCCTCCTCGTGGTTCTTCCGCGATCTTCTTTCTAACCCAATTAAGTTAAATAGATGGTTCTGCATTCGATTTTCTTCATCAGCGTCTCACAGCTTCAGCACCACCCCAGCACCGACAGCATCCCGAGCTCTGCTTCTGTGCTCCCGTTAAGCATTGCGCCTTGCTAACTAACTAACTAAAACTAGCTCAATTATACCTTTCCATATTCCAGTACCACCCATTAATGTTTCAATATCGTAAAATACTAACTTCTGATTGGTCAGGCGAGGGGGATAATCGTCACACCATGCTTACATTTCATTTATTTTCTTTGAACCATTGTCTTTTAAACCCATCCCCTCAAACTTTATTAAATCATTTCCTTTCCCATACATCTCCAAACTTTATTAATACAAAATGTTTCAACTTCATGAATAACTCTTCTTCATATGAACTCTTCACCCTCATGTTCCCAGGGCACATCTTCTCTGGCCTTGGACGCGTGACAAGTCCTTACTCATCCTTCCTTGTTCTCTCTCCGGTGCGCATGCATGGGGTCAAGTCAGTCAGCTCAATTCAGACAAGTTTGGAAGGCCCAAATGTGCACTAATAATAAAGTCAAAAGAAGAAATGTTATTCTCTAAAATAAATGGTTTCACTGTATACCACCAACCTCTACTCTAACCCACTTTAATTATTATTACCCTTTTCTGCATTTGCGTTAGTATAAAACTTATTTTCTATTCTGCGAAGCAAGTGCCATGCATGTGAACTTTCAAGCGGCCATTTTAATATCTTTTGCGCAGGCGCAAGATTTTCCCTCCAAGCATTAGTACGTCATACTACGTAGATGCAGATCCCTTGTTAGAGTGCGTTTTAGTCCTTCGTTCATGTTGTTATGGTTAGTAAACACGTATGCAAGCTTCACTGTCCCGCGTGTCTTTTCTAAAATGCAAATTATTAATTACAAACACACAGTTAGTAATTTGTTAACGAGTTAAAACGAGAGGATTGCTTCCAAGCAAGTCTCATTTACGAGTCCTTGCTCCATCAATCCCCTCTCTGATGGCATTTTAAGCCATCACAAAATTACCCATCCCATCCCAGATACCAACTTTAGCACATCTCAGTTCTCTATTTCTCCTCTCAATTTTACATCAACCAACTCGTTTCCTTCTAAATCCTTCATTTTCTTGTATGGTTAGCCTTTCATTTCTTCCAACTGTATTTCATCATATTTTCTTTTTCGTTTCTTTCCCTTCCCTTCTCTTTCAAAATTTATTTTTCCTCTCCTTCCTTTTCTACAACACTTATATGTAATCATTATTATCATCACTACGGTTATTTTCATGACTAATGGTATTATTATTTGACCTAGGAAACCTTTCCCAAAATCAGCAAACCATTTCCCTATTGATGTTATACTTTTTGTTAATCTTCCCCACACACCGTCAACCTCCAGTTGGGTCAAGTCTTTATGCATTCTCGTAATGTTTTCAATATATCCTTTAATTTCTCTGCTCTTGTCTGGAATGTAAGTGCAACAATGTTGAATTTTTAACATGCCACAAACTCCACCTTCCTTTGCTAATAATATGTCAAGAGCAAGACGGTTCTGTAAAACCATAGACCTGATTGCAACCATCTCTGTGTTAATCATTAAGAATCCTCCTGCAGTATCTGTAGAAAGACAATCAACTATGGTTGATAACTTACAAATTTTCTGTGAATTAAGAATGACTCCAACAGAGGGTATCAATGCACTAAAAATATCTCCTACAATTTCAGAAAAACTAGCCCTTCTTTTACGTGTTAGTCCATTAGAATTTCCATTGGTTCCACTGATTCTGTCCACATGATATATTTTTGGAAAAACTATTCCAAAGTAACAGCTCCCGTACCATCTTGCAGGTAACCTATAATATGCATTGTTCCCGCAAACATAATAAACTCCTGGAAATACAGGATCAGTTCCCCCTTTTAGTCCCCACCCTCCTAAAATTAGGAAGTTGTGTTCACATTCACTGGAACCAATGTAATTATTGTTATAATCTGTCCTTAATCTATGGAGGCAGAATTTTCCCCTTTTGACAAAATCCAGAGACATTGCAGCATGAGCCTTGCCATTTGCATAGATTCCCTCTTTCCCAGCCCATGGAGGTACATGGGGTTCCTGTTCAGTCGCTTTCTTTATTAAATCCTGTCTCCTTTCTTCTACTAAATCTAAAAAATCTTTTTCTTCTTTTCTCAATGTACATGTTAGATTATCCTTATGTGCCTGAACTAAATCTATTGAACTCATTGTTAAGAAAAATTTGCCCATAAACTGTGCATTTTTACTACTAATTACTGGATTCATATTCTTTCTAATAGATAAATCAGAAAATACTACATCTAGATTTGAATAAAAATACTGAAGTCTCCCTGTAGCATAAAATAGACTTGATAAAATACGACATGACACACCATATGTTAAAGGTATATGGTGATACGTCACCCCTTCTGATACTGATGAGGGTAACTTCATACACACATAGCAATTATTAATCTCCATAGTACTAACATATTGAAATAACAATTTAACAATTTAAAAACACATTTGAGGACGTATTATAGTCTGATTCATTATGATAATTTGCTTCATCTTCTACCCCTATTTCTATTTTAGTTTCTTTTATTCTATCTACCTTAACATTAGTATCTGTATTATTCTTGTCACTTGTTTTTATTAACAAAGGTACTCCTATTGTTAGGCATAACCATACCAATGCTACTAATAAAATACTACAAAAATAAAATCTAAAACATTTTCTTTTCAATTCACGTTTTGGTCTTTCGGTAACTTCAACTTCTGCCATTTTACTTCCGAGAAAATTTCTTTTCTCTTATCCTTTCTTTGTCAATTTGACTTTTTTTTTTTCGTTCTTAAGGAGGCCTCAATTTGCTTTTATCAATCTGTGCAATATGAACCTCTTCTGTTTCATCACTCAGATCTAGAGATTCAAATTCTTCAAGTATGACATAGGTCCATTCAGGAGCCTTATATCTTCTGTTTAAATTTCTCAATCTTGGACTTCTTCGAGTTATTTTTGCTAAGGTTTGTTTAGATCGTATTTGGCTTGTGATTTCATTTACTTGTTCTGGTTTCTTTTCTGATTTTCTCAAATGATATCTTAATTTCTTTACTCCAGTAGGCCAATTGTCTCCCTTTCTGATTCTTTTGATTTGTACTGCACTTTCACCTTCTTTATCTCCTCTCAAGGTTCTTTTAATTTCATTTAATTTAGGCACAATCTGTTCTCTTGCTCTGTTTTCTGTGCTTGAACCTTCTTTTGCTTCCACCTGCTCAGGTCTTATCGTACTTTGTTCTTCTTCTTCCTGAGCTTGTTCTTCTAATTCTATCTGACCCTGTTCAGGTCTTACTTCATATTGTTCTTTTTCTGCCTGAACTTATTCTTCTAACTCTATCTGATCCTGTTCAGGTCTTATTTCAAACTTTTCTTCTTCTGCCTGAACGTGTTCTTCTAATATTCCCTCCTCAGGTTCCTGAAAGTCTTTTTCTATTTCCACCTGAGTGTGTTCTTCTTTCCCTGTCTCTTCCTGACTACTTTCCTGTCTTTTCAATTCTGTTCTTCTTCTTTTTTCAATAGCATCATCAATTACTTCAATGACTGGTATCCACTGTTCCTGACTTGTACCTGGCTGTTCGTCATATGGTTGTCTTTCAGAATCTATCAATTTCACAGCTTACAACTCCTGACGCTTCAGCCTGTTCAGTCAGTGGTTGCTCTTGTTGTTCTGATGGGCTCGGAACTCTTCTGGTATGACTGGCATGAATCCAATTGGGCAAACCTGCACACTTCACTGCTGTGGTAGTGACTAGTATGACTTGACGCGGTTTATCCCACCTTGGTGCTAGGCACGACTTTCTTGCGTGTTTCTTCACTAGCACCCAGTCCCCAGGATTCAAATCATGTGCTTGTTCTGGCTGTCTTTTAACTGCGTCTTCTCCAACCTGGTGAGAGACAGAACGCACCATTTCAGCCAATTCTTTGCAATAGTCCAATACCAGATCATCAGTTATATTCATTAATTTATTTCCAGGAATTAATGCTTGTCTCATGGCTCTTCCCATGAGAACTTCATCTGGGCTAATTCCTGTTTTTCTGTCTCGAATACTTCTGAGACCCATCAATACAAGAGGTAATGCATCTGGCCATTTCAGCATTGTGGATGCACACACCTTCCCTAGTCTTGACTTGATTGTGCCATTTAACTGTTCAACTATTCCAGAAGCCTCTGGACGATAAGCACAGTGCAGTTTTTGTTCAATGTTAAATGCAGCACAGATTAATCGAATTATTTCATTATTAAAATGAGGGCCTCTATCTGATTCCAAAGTGACTGGAAAACCAAAGCGTGGAATTAACTCCCTCAACAACAATTTAGCAACTGTAAGACTGTCATTTCTTCGAGTGGGATAAGCTTCCACCCATCTTGAAAAGAGGCATACTATGACAAGTATATATTTCAGTCCATTGCTAGGGGGCAACTCTATAAAATCCAACTGTAATCTGGTGAAGGGTCCTTCTGCCTTTCCAATCTTTCCCCAACTAACTATTGTCTTCCTACCTGGATTTTGCTGTTGACAGGTTAGGCATCTTTGGCAAAGGCTCTCTGCGACTACCCTGAACTTTGGATTGTACCAACTCTGTCTGAATAGTCTGATCATTGAGTCTCTCCCTATGTGTGTTGCTCCATGATACACTCTTGCCATTTTTGAAAGCAAACAATCTGGCATGACTGGTCTTCCATCTAAATACACCCATACCTCATCATGTGGTCTCTTTGTACAAGCTGCCTTTATCCAAATTTCCTTTTCCTTTTCCTCAACTTCTTCTTGCAATTGTCTAATCTCATCCCATGTTTCTGGTACTGAGAAAAACATAAGTTGGCATCTGGTTTCACCCGTTTCAATTTTTCTGTTAATGGCCACTGTATTTTTGGCACAGTATTTAGCCACTTGGTCAGCATATTTATTGCCAGCAGTCACATAGTCATTTCTTGACTGATGTGCAGCGCATTTTACAACTGCTATCTCTTTTGGCAATTGTAATGCTTCCAATAAATCCTTCACATTTTTGCTGTTTCTAATAGGAGATCCTGAAGCAGTCAGAAATCCCCTCTGCATCCAGAGCTGGCCAATGTCGTGCACAACCCCGAACCCATATTGGCTGTCCTTAAATATGGTTACTCTCCAATTTCCCCCCAATTTGCATGCCATGGTTAGGGCTACCAATTCGGCTACTTGTGCAGACTTGACTCCAGGTAAACAGGATGCCTCAATTACCCCAGATATCTTACAAACAGCATATGCAGCACTCAATCCTCCTTCTTGTGTCCTGAGGCAAGATCCATCTACAAATAACTCATGGTCAGCCTCTTTCAAAGGGGTCTCCTTTATATCAGGCCGGGGCTTCGTACAAAACTCAGTTACATCCAAACAATCATGATCACTCTCATCTCTCACTTCTTCACTGCATGGGTCTGGCAGTAGGGTAGCTGGGTTCATAATCGTACACCTTATCACTGTCATGTTCTCAGCTCCCAAAATCACTCTTTCATACTTAGTCAATCGACTAGGGGTGAGATGTTGTGTTCTTGTTCTTGTCAATAAAATCTCAACTTAGTGTGGAACATAAACCTTTACCGGATGTCCCATCACTATCGACTCACTCTGCTCCAGACTCATACAAGTAGCAGCTACTGCTTTTAAGCAGCCAGGTAATGCTGAAGCCACTGGATCCAATGTAGCTGAAAAATATGCCACTGGACGTCGACTCAATCCATGTCTCTGTGTTAAGACTGAAAGTGCACAATTTTCTCTCTCACAAAAAAATAATGCAAAGTCTTTTGAATAATCAGGCATGCCCTAAGCAGGTGCCTCACACAAATAATTTCGCATTTTCACAAATGCCTCTATGCATTCATCATTCCAATCCATCGGATCTTTTGCTCTTTTCCGGGTCATTTGTATTAATGGTTTCGCTAACATAGAAAAACCATTAATCCATTGCCTACAGTACCCAACCACTCCCAAAAACATTCTCATTTCTCTCTGAGTCTGTGGCAATTGCATTTCTTTGATTCTTTTTATTCTTTCCGGTGTCATTTTTCTAACTTCTCTTTCTATTTTATGCCCTAAGTATCTAACTTCTTGTCGACAGAACTGTAATGTTTCTGGAGACACCTTGTGTCCTCCTTCAGCCAAATTGTTCAGTAATGCAATTGTGTCTGTGACACAGTCTTCCCGTGTTTTTGATGCCACCAGTAGGTCATCAATATACTCAACCAGAACAGATTTTCCAGGCATAATCAATGATTCTAGATACTTTTTCAAAATCTGATTAAAAATTGAGGGACTCTCTGTGTACCCTTGAGGAACTCTACACCATGCATAAATACGATCCTCAAACTTAAACGTAAAAAGATACTGGCTGTCTGGGTGCAAAGGAATAGAAAAGAATGCTTGGCATAAATCAATTACTGTAAACCAACCTGCATTCCAGGGTATCTGATAAAGGATCACTGCTGGATTTGGCACTATTGGACAACATGGCACTACAATTTTATTTATTTTTCGTAAATCCTGCACTATTCTGTACTTTCCGCTAGGTTTTTTCAGTCCCTTTATTGGTGAATTACAGGGACTACCGATCACTTCTTTTAGAATACCTTGTTTAACCATTCGTTCAATTTCTGGAATAACTCCTGCTCTTACTTCTGGACTCATCTTGTACTGTCGGGTGTTTGGATACACTGCACCTTCTTTCACTGTCACTTTAACTGGGTCTATATTTGTCATTAAACCAATGTATTTTCCTGTAAAATCCCACACTTCTGGATTAACTGTGGCTCTCAACTCTTCTGGTAATTCATTTTCAGTCACTAGTGAAAACATTTCATCTACTTCATTTCCCTGTTTGGCTAACATCATCTTGTATACAACGTCTTCATCAGGGGTTTGGAAAGCGACACCATCTGGTGTACAATAGATTGTGCAGTTCATCTTGCACAATAGATCTCTTCCCAACAGATTTACAGGACTGGAATCGCAAACTACAAACCAATGCATTTCTTTGAAGTTTCCAATGTGTAACTCCATTGGTTTTGTGATTGGGGTTCTAATCTGTTGGTTAGACACGCCTACAACTTGGATTGATTCTCCCGAGAGGGGTAGGTTTGGGATGTGTGCTGTTCTCACAGTACACCTGGTAGCACCAGTATCCAATAGGAAAGTAATGTCTTTACCTTCTACTTTCCCATCAACAAATGGACCTGACTGATCTACCGGCAAGGATGCGCCAAGCACGCACTCCTCTTCCTCCTTCCTCAGGCACCGTCATTGTGTGAAACTCGAACTCTCCTCATCATTCTGCAACAAATATTGTGTAATTGTTCTATTATTCTTACCACTTTCTCCTTGAAATCCGGTGTTTGCACTGAAACCTTGATGATTCACAAAATTTGGCATAGGAGCTGGTGGCAGCTGATATTGTGGAGTAACTACCTGCTGCTGCTGATTCACATGTACTTCATTCTGCCTCTGTGGGATTAAATTTTGATTTGGCCTATTATTACTCTTATTATTCTGAGTACTCTTACACTCGTTCTTCCAATGTCCAAGCTTACCGCACGCATGACAAGGAAACTTCTTTTTCGCTTCTTCTCTGTCCATTCGTCCCCTATATTTATTACCATTCGCTCCTTGATCATTCTGACTCTTTTCTTTCACTTGATTATTGTTTTGGGCATTTGGTTTCTCTTCTTGCTGTTCTGCCAGTTTTACTTGTGCCCACATCATTTTCTCTTTTAGCTTCCTACGCCTGGCCTCAATATCATCCCCGAAATATTTCGTGTACTTTAAATTCTCATCCACTGTCTTGCTTTGCCAACACCGCATGTGCTGCTGTATCATCTGACTAATCTCTGGTTTCAAACCATATAAAACCAGATACACAAAATGTCCCATATCCTTGCCACCGATATTTTCAAATCCACTATACTGCCTGAACACCTGTAGTAACCTCTCATAATATGCATGTACAGATTCATTTGGTTCCTGAGTTGTTCTATCTATTTTTACCCAGTCTGTTTCTTTTGGAGGAATTTTCCCTTTCAAATACGTAATCACTTGGTGATACGTTTTCATCACCTCCTCCGAGGGTGCTCCTGTCTTTGCCTCTCTAGCATATTCCTCATTAGGCCAATCAATTGTGATCTTACATTCCGTCCATAAATCAGCAGGTACCACTATATCAAATAGACCATCCAAATCCTTCAATAAAACCTTTGAAACCTTCACAAATCTCTACCTGTTTATACCATTCAACTGGTTTTTCTCTCAGCTTTGGATATCTTGTCTACTCCAAGGAACATGAACATATCCTCCTCCGGGAACCTCTCTCATTGGACACAATGTTTCCATTTTGCTTGATTCTCTTACTGGAAATGCTGCTGCTGCTTCTCTCGCTTGTACTTCTTCTTTCTTTCTTATCCATCTAATTCTCCATTTATCAATGTCTCCCCATTTTCGCAAAATATTCATTAATTCCTTTATCTGTAGTCTCTTTCCAGAAGCATTTACACTTTCTAAATCCTTATCAGTAAAGTCCACTCGATATTGTTTCTGTAACAACTTTGATTTCCCTATGTCTATTCCAATCTCTGAAGCAACTTCAGTCAATTTCTCATGAAATACCCTTGCTCTCCTGGTTATGCTCTTACATAAAAATAATAATTCTTCTTCATTGTAAGCATTCAATCTTTCTGTGCCCACACATCCTGTCATCATCTCTTCCAACTCTACTTTCAATCTGCTGATGTCTAAAATCCTTGGTGTTGGGTTCTGATTATCTCTTTCCTGTGCCCATCTTTCTATTTCTTCAGAGGTAACTACTGTTGCGCCTCCAGTTCCAGTATGAACCAAAGGTCTTCTTTCTCTCAAATTCATGGGCGTAACTCTCTTTGGAGTTTCCGTCAAAGGTTCCACATTAAGAAGATCCATTAATGAAATAATTGACTCACTTTCGCTAACCTGATCATCTGTAATTATTATCTCTTTCCTAGGACTATTTAATGGCATCAACACAGGTTGTGGTTTCCGGCAAAACTTTTTATCTCCATACAACGGGATTACTGGACCAATGGTCACTGGTACTGTCAAAGCTTCAGTATTCAAATTTAATTGACTTATCGTTCGAACTAGTTCTTCTCTAGTTTTGTTTAAAACATCTCTTTCATTATCCTGTAACACTCTGTTATATGACGTATCATGTAGAATCTGTGGGGTCAATGGCATTCCCATTACTGGTGCACTTGGGGTAACCTTACTAGTTGCTTCTTGATATGGCGGTGGATTTTAATTAAAATATCCTCTAGCAACTCGTCATCTGATTCACCATATCCTGCTGTATTCATATGTTTCTTTTTCTCCTTACACTTTCCTCCAGACTGTTCCTCAGCCATTAACACTGGATATAAACCTTCTGATACCATAGCTCTCCTCCATTGTTTCATCTGCCCTTCGCGTGACTCATGCAAGTGTCTCAGAAAGAATCCTCTATATCTCCCACCTCTGCATCTCTCTCGTTCATATGACTCAGTCTCCCATTCTTCCAAAGCCTCATATTGAGTTAACCTAGGTCTAGGTTCTAAATCATTCATTTTCAATCTCAAATTCTGAAGAATCCTCCCATTGAATGTACCATCTTTAGGAAATGCTAGCACTCCATCATCCTTCGTATATTCTATCCAGTTTTCCAACCACATGCAAGTATGATATCCTCTTTCCATCATCATAAAAGATGCTGGTGTTTTCGGTGGCGGAATAGGAATTCCCGCTCTGGTCAACACAGGCTTATCTTTTACAAAGAAATTCTTAATTTTCTTTATAAATGACATCTTTCTTTTCTCTCCATACATCCTTGAGAAACGATGTATAAAATTGTATTCTGCAAACCCTTGAAATCTTCTGCCTGTATGCCTTGCACTAACAGTCAAATCAAAATCCCGCATACAATCTTTCTCTCCACCAATCCTAGCGCGGCTTCTAACTAGCTATCCAATTAAATCAGGCTTACGCTTGTGATCTGATCAATGCCAGCGCGGCCTTTTTCTGACGTCAGTTCTGCTCCTTTCTAATGACCCCTCCTTTACAAGGCTGCTCCTGTCACACGCCCGCTGTTTCTACCAATCCCAGCGCGGCTCACTGTGACGTCAGTATAACTCCAGCAACTGACCCTCCCTTTACAAGGTAATACGAAAACGTATTTCTCAATATTTTCTTTAAAATTCTTTGTTATTAACAACATAAAAACATTCGCTACTCTGTCTGTTCCACTAAATTAAAGGATAGTTTATTTATTTCCACTGCGAGTAAAAACCCTTCCGCTTACCCTTCATATAAGCTCCAGAGAACCTGCTACTCCTCCGGTGTCACCCGTTTTGGGAAATTTGAGACCAAAGTTTCACCAGCGAACTCCTTTTTCTGTCAATCAAGCTTGGAAGAACCTGCTACTCCTTCAGGGTTACCCTTTCTAGGTGATATAACGCCTAAAGTTTCACTAGCGAGCTCTTTGCTATCAATCACTCTCACTTTTACGAAGAAAATAGTCCCTAATTTAACACTGCCAGCCCTACCTAGCTTTTCAGTGTTATTCCAACAGACGAGTAACCTCACTGCAGTGTGGTTTCTATCGCCACCCGCTATTCATTCCCCGGGAATTTTCCAGACGACATAAAACAAGACGCTAACTCTTTTTGTTGAACATAAATCAATAATCAATAATCTATACTTATCACCAAACTAGTCAATAATAACCATAACTCTGCTACCAGAAATCTGATCCAGCGGTGTACTAACAACTGATACTCCACTACGATATTCTCACCTGGGCCCATATAACTTCTCACACTAATACCAAGTAGAACGCTGGAGCTTGTAGTTTATAGATTTCATGTCTCAGGAATAGTTATATTTCTTGTTCTAACTAAACCTTTCACTGATCAAAAAGTTCTTTCCTCTGGTCGATGGACCATTAGTTGGAACTAGTTGATGGTGATAATTAACGTAACTTATTAAACATTTCTTGATTAAAATTGAAATAATCACAGACTCGGGAAGTTTTAAAATCTTTATCTAAATTAATTGCATGTGAACCATCTCAAAGTTTCAGTACAAACACTCTCATTCGCAAGAGTGTCAATTCAATCAATACTCAATAAACACTAATAATTCAGATTCACACAATAACTATGCTAGGAAAGGAGAGGACAGAGAGAGAAGAATATTTATCAAGACGATGAATTTATAGTTACCAAGAATGGTGTGAAGACCAACCCCTGGCTTAAGGGCTGGTAAGGGTCACCCGGGATAGATCAGGAGGCAAAGACTTCAGGACAGGAATCAGGACAGGATACTTCACCTCTCTAAGTACCGACGACTGCGTCGCACCCTTCTCTGACACTCTCTTCCTCCTCGTGGTTCTTCCGCGATCTTCTTTCTAACCCAATTAAGTTAAATAGATGGTTCTGCATTCGATTTTCTTCATCAGCGTCTCACAGCTTCACCACCACCCCAGCACCGACAGCATCCCGAGCTCTGCTTTTGTGCTCCCGTTAAGCATTGCGCCTTGCTAACTAACTAACTAAAACTAGCTCAATTATACCTTTCCATATTCCAGTACCACCCATTAATGTTCCAATATCGTAAAATACTAACTTCTGATTGGTCAGGAGAGGGGGATGATCGTCACACCATGCTTACATTTCATTTATTTTCTTTGAACCATTGTCTTTTAAACCCATCCTCTCAAACTTTATTAAATCATTTCCTTTCCCATACATCTCCAAACTTTATTAATACAAAATGTTTCAACTTCATGAATAACTCTTCTTCATATGAACTCTTCACCCTCATGTTCCCAGGGCACATCTTCTCTGGCCTTGGACGTGTGACAAGTCCTTACTCATCCTTCCTTGTTCTCTCTCCGGTGCGCACGCATGGGGTGAAGTCAGTCAGCTCAATTCAGACAAGTTTGGAAGGCCCAAATGCGCACTAATAATAAAGTCAAAAGAAGAAATGTTATTCTCTAAAATAAATGGTTTCACTGTATACCACCAACCTCTACTCTAACCCACTTTAATTATTATTACCCTTTTCTGCATTTGCGTTAGTATAAAACGTATTTTCTATTCTGCGAAGCAGGTGCCATGCATGTGAACTTTCAAGCGGCCATTATAATATCTTGCGCAGGCGCAAGATTTTCCCTCCAAGCATTAGTACGTCATACTACGTAGATGCAGTAGACGCATGTGCAGTAAAGATCCCTTGTTAGAGTGCGTTTTAGTCCTTCGTTCATGTTGTTATGGTTAGTAAACACGCATGCAAGCTTCACTGTCCCGCGTGTCTTTTCTAAAATGCAAATTATTAATTACAAACACACAGTTAGTAATTCGTTAACGAGTTAAAACGAGAGGATTGCTTCTGAGCAAGTCTCATTTACGAGTCCTTGCTCCATCAGTACCGCCATGTTGGGACTACAACGTTAGCACGGCGTTATTTTCCCGCGATAGACTGCAATGTGCAAAGTTGCATTAAGCGGATTTTGCGATGATTATCACTCGTTCTTGAGAATATCCCCCAAAGATTGGTCAGAAATGCTGTTGTTACATGACCGTGACTTCAGTGCAGGCAGCCCAAAATGTAACATCTTAAAAGTAACCAAAGGCTGCCTCTGCTTGATCCAGAACCTGCGTAAAGCTGGACTACTCCCGCCTTCTTCTTACTGGAGGTGGCAGCAGTAAGTAAAGTAAGTAAAAGGTTTGTAAAGCGCATAATTGCCAAGGCATCTTAGCGCTAGAGTTGCAGCAAACACACTATCACATTATTGATATACTGTGGTATTGTAAAACCCTTCACGCATGCTGACACAACATTTGGGATTTTAATCAAAGCTTCAGATACTGAATATTACGCCCTCTGCATCCTTAGGCTTGCACCACAATATGTTGGACAGACAAGGACTGAATCATCATAGGAGACGATGTTTGGGCACTTTGACAGCTGTTTCAAATATGTGTGCTCTTCTGGAACAATAGTCAGAAAATATGACTTAGGTCTCACATTTATAAACTGATCTATAAGCTGAATGTCTAATTTCAGAAAATCGAAAATGTATGGGGTTCATTTGCGACCAGTAGATCTCACAAATATGTAAGTGATAATGCCTGCACTTGTGATAAGATAATATAGTCAAGCCATTGGTTAGCTAGGTACATGCACACCATCTGATGGAAGCCATCAGATTAGCTAAAAATACATATCAATTTGCTTTATGTCACAGATCCCTTACAGGTCCTCAAGAGGATGACATACATTTGTTTTGGGTTATCACGCAGTTTTCTCCAATATAGAGTAATTGTGACATATGTGAGATGTTTCTGAAATATTTTGATTGATGTTTCCATATTTCCTGTTACACTTATATGTTCTTCTATTTTTGTTATATTTTTCCATTTCATGCCACTCAGCATTGTTCTTCCAGCCCTTTTTCTGTCTGAATGTTTCTCAATGGACCTATTGATGAACAGGATCCACAATCAATACCCTCACACACACACTCTTCTTCTTGCTATCCATTTGCCTCTTCTAGATTTTGCTCGGGTCGCCTCTGGTCATTGAGCAATATTATATTTTATTCTATTATTACATATGCAAAAACAAACTCTATCCCCATTAGACCGCATGATTCTGTGGACTATCTATCTCCTTTTGCAGAGCTTTTGCAAAGCTTTTCTATGCACAATTGCAAATAGACACAAACTAGAGAATGCTGGTCACTCTAGTTCCCACCCACTTCAAACTCGAGGCTTACTCAACCTTACCATGTTTCTAGTATTGTCCCCTGCAGTTACACAAAATGATCTGCAGGTAATCTGAACCCACTAAAGTCTATTATAGTTAACACTTTGGGGCATATTCACAAGAAAATGTCAGTGTGTGGAGCTGCGCCAAATTTGACAGCGTCACGCTCTAACGTTTTCAAAACGCAGGGATACGCTGTATTCACAAGAATACGGCGTCCCCCTGTGTTTCCCCTAGCGCTGGTGCAAAAAAAGCTGCCTAGCGCCAGCGCAGGCACTCTGCCGCCATGGTGCAAGGGTGCCTGTGCTGCAGGGTCGATTGTTTATGTGCAGGCCAGGACACCTTTCTGCACATAAACAATCAATAATGGTGATTTGCACCTTCTATGTGTGCTGCAGAAAGAGCAAAAAACTAGGAGAAATTAATAATTTCTCCTCATTGCCATTCTAATGCCTAGTAGTCCATGGCATTCGTTTTTGGTGCTGCCTCAGCCTTGTAAACCTGGAGCAGAGTCAAAAAGCAATCGGTGTTGCGGTGGAATGCCCACAGCAAGATCCATTGCACATCCCTTTGCCACAGGGGACTGGGGCGGAAAGGGGTATTTTTACTAGGTGGCATTAAAGCCACTTTGCGTGGCTTAGCGCCACCTTCTAAATATGGAAAATGGCGCTGCGCCACCGGAGCGTCAAAAAAAGTGACGCTCTGGTAGAGCTGAGGGCTTGTAAATATGCCCCCTTGTTCATACACAAGTGGCTCGATTTTGAGCAGTACAGAATTGGCACAATGAAAACCCTGCATGTGAAATTAATGTTGTCATGTGGCAAAACCCTGCCAGTGCCATATAATTACAAGCTAATCCCCCCCTGAATGGGGAATAACTGTGTGGCCCTCGTTTTACCGCCTGTAAATTCACATGATTTTCCCAGTTCCCAGAGGATTGACGCTCACATTTATCACCCGGTCTGAGCAGATGTTAAATGTGAGTCATGGGGTAAGTGCTAGGCAGAGGCGAAGGAAGTGGGGTTGGAAGGAAAGGGGGGAAAGGGGAAGGGGTTAAATGTCCTCCTCCTTGCTGGAAAAGAAGACTTGGTACGGAAGGGAAGAGAGGCCTTGCTGCTTGTTGCTGCCAAAGCCTCAAGTGATTTTATATGCTGGGTTTTCAGGCTGATAAAATATTATCTACTGTTCGTGCAGCCGGGAAAACCAGGGGCGGAAAGAGCTGAATTCCACACATTGATCATGCCCCGCCGGACTTGTAATCGGGACCTAGACCTGTAATGAAAAGTTCATTTAAATCAACTTGCCACATATGATGTAACACTATAAGGTACATTTTTACAACATAAGACTGCAGGTTGCATTGCTGAAAATATTCGCTTCCTATGGAGTCTGAAGTTAAAAATAAACTCCAGCAGACTCTGTCAAAATGTCCTACATGGTTTCCTAATGCCCCCTAACCAAAATAAATGGGCCTCTGGGTTAATGGATGGTCCTGGCATATTTTGACAGCTCTCCACTATCATCACTGCTGTAATGACAGAATGGAGCATGCTTGTTTTCTTCAGTGTTCACTCATATAGGCAGATACTACACACAATAGCCAAGGCTTGTTGGAAGATAAGCTGAAAGATTAAGATTGACACATCCTTATTTTTATGACCTGCCACACCTCTACATCTTGTCTCCACAGACAGCATTACAGTTCCATCATGCCAATAACGTTTGGCACACTATTGAATTCTTCTGACAGTGTGTTTGTATTTTGATTGATATTTCCAATTGAGGGAGATAGAAACAAATGGCAGTAGTCATACATATAGAAAATAATGTGTTTTACAATGTTTTTCAACAGGTGGCTTCAAGTTTCAGCAAAATTGCCACTATAAAGCACTTCACTTCATTGATAAGATCTAACTTTATACACTATGCCTCCCTAGGAGGTATAACAAAAAGTGATGGGTTGGATGCTTGTATTAATGTGAGCCATTGGTAACTACTTGGGTCATGTTTCAGTCATTTATTTCCTCACTGTGCCGCCCTTAACAGGGACCCACCTTATGAAAATCAGCCTTATCCCTGTTCCAGTGGGAATAGTCTGTCACAAACTGCTGGGTCACATTCTCTATGAACGGTAAATCAAGCAACTCAGATGGGAACACAAGCCAATGAGACTAGTATCACTATTGTTAGGTCTCATCAGGGTGCCTCTTAATTCCTATTGCACAGTGATCTCAGAACTTACATGTCAACAGTGCAGTGGCAGCCGGCACAGATCTGGGGTGGCAGGCGGGGGTGTAAAAAAAGAAGAAAGAAAAAACCTACCTCCTCGCCGGTTCCTTGCCGCGTCTCTCCTCCGTAGTCCCTCGCTCCGGCCGTAACAGGAAGCACACCTAGGCTCCCCATAGCCAATTACAACGCTGCAATGCAGCATTGTGATTGGTCTGTGCGCCGCGGTTTGGCACTCAGACAGGCAGTGGGAGCCTGGGCATGTTCTCCTCCCAGGCTGCAGCTTGGGTGGAGAGGATGCAAAGTGCGCATGAATGTTTGGCCAGCCAAACATTCATGTGCACTTACAGAGTGTGCCCACCACTCCTCCCCCTGCTCTGAGAGCATAGCATGCAAAATATACAGTGGTTCTGTCGGGTATAACCACAATATTTCTTAACATACAATTCAATTGTAGGATCAAGTTATTTTCCTTTAGAGATTAAATATAAAAAACACATTTTAGGACGGAACACACCATCAAAAGATATATAAGTCGAGGATGCAAAGAATCACAATTAAATCAAGTTTTGCGTGTGTTAAGATCTTTATATAAATTTCATCATTTATAAACACCCATATATAAAGAAATTTGTTGCATACAAAGCTGCCAACATTGCGAAAATTAGAGTGAGTTGTGAATAAGTGACATAGTGTAATCAGTGACACAATAAGTGCTAGCTATATACAAGGTGGTTTAAAATCTATACATGTTCAAAAGAGGCCAGGACAAAAGCCACACAATGACCCTGCTACTCTGTTCAATTTCAGTATTTAAGAGCGGGGCCTTGAACTGGACCAGGATATTGTTGACGTTTCAACCCTAAATGTGCGATATTATAACATCTGGCGGGTCTTCATCAGGACTCAAATAAGGAAGAGGGCTGGCAGCCTGCAGAGTTAGTAAACGTGCGTTAGCATCGATAAGGGGAAAGTGTGTTCCAATAGCCACAAAAATAAAATAGGGGCAACGGAAGGAAACTCACCTAACGGTAACCAGTAAAAATCCCGGTTGATGGCCCATCTAGTTATTTCCTGGGGATAAAGACATTACAATCAGGATTGAACCGCTATTACGGAAACTTAGTGCAGTGAGTATACGCTAATAAATCTAACCCATATATTATTTAAGGGCTAGATGGAAGGGACGCCCAAATCACACTTGTAAGACGCCTATTACGCGGAGAATTGGGCCCAAGTAGGTAATCAGGGGAAAAAGGTATGAAAAACCATTACCAAAACTAAATTGGTCATGCGGTATAAATACGCCGATTAACAGGCCCATGCAAATTTTAAGGGACAAGAGAGGGGGGGAAAAAACCGCTAGTAACTCTAGATCTAAATAGGGGCTTCTCACTGTACAGGACGGCACTAATTATATATGCCATGCATTATTGGCGATCAATATGTACAAGTCTAATGGCACATAAAAAAGGCTCACCGAGTCAGATCTTGCATGGAGCCAATTATGATTTCCAAGCACGGGTAAAATACTCGTGAGAATCTGTGAACAGAAATGGAAGCGCTAATTACTCGTGCACAAATTGCTTCGAGAAAAGGAAATGCATCCCGATGCGGCCCTGTGTTGCTCACCTATATCATTAACAGTGGAACTAAATCCAAATTCAAGGAGGAAGGCAAGGACAGTGAATGTTCCTGCCGTGCGACCGCATAGAGTCGGTCTGAAGGACTGCGTCTGAAAGGCAGAAGATAAGGCTGTCAATGCGCCGACAGACGTCCGCGTGCACGTCGAAAAATGACGTCAAGCGTGCAGCAGCTGAATGTCCGCATTTCTCGTTGCCAGGTAACCGCCGCTTAGATGCCGACCATGGCAATAGGGCCTACAGCAGCTGAATGTAGGCGTGGCTTATTGTAACAAAACAACCGCTTGGTTGTCGAGCGTGGCAGTATTATGTATAAATATAATAACATGCGCTTGAACCGATTAGGTGCAAAAGAATGTTTCTCATGGAGACGGTTGGAAACAAGTTGCAACAGGGCCAGTTACACATTGTCGTGTGTACATAAACAAGCGTAAGTACCCTAGATCATAAAATTATATAATATTCAAAGTATAGAATCAAATTAAGGCAACCTGCTTGGGTCCTATAAAATATGTTGTATCTAGTCACAGCAGTAATTCTCATTACATTAGTGCACATCAATTAAAATGGTGACAGTAGTAATTCTCATTAAATCAGTGCACATGTATTACACTGCAGTGAATTCATGGCCTGATCAGGAGCACACACAGTAAAAATATGAAATTACATATGTAGCACAAATACTTCGGCTCAAATGGTTAGTTACACTTCAACCCATCCTGCATTCAATCTAGGATGATAAACATGAACACAGTGAATACAACGGGTTGCCTGATTAGAATCAACTGTCGATACATGTAGGACTTGATAAAGGGTAGCCCTATACCAGTCAATATACTGTCAAACACCACACACATCATCCGCTTATTATTGCAAGGCTGTACTAAAAGTGCTACATGTCTACCCCAAGATTCTACAATTGGCCCATTTGACGTGATGTTTCCTCAAATTCATTCAATCCCTCCATAACAGTATTAAGGGAATGTATCCACCTGCATTCCTTTCGGTTAAGAGACACCGAAAGCGAACCGCCTCTTGGAGCTGGGCAGACTTTCTCAACCACCCACCATTTGAAGTGTAACTAACCATTTGAGCCGAAGTATTTGTGCTACATATGTAATTTCATATTTTTACTGTGTGTGCTCCTGATCAGGCCATGAATTCACTGCAGTGTAATACATGTGCACTGATTTAATGAGAATTACTACTGTCACCATTTTAATTGATGTGCACTGATGTAATGAGAATTACTGCTGTGACTAGATACAACATATTTTATAGGACCCAAGCAGGTTGCCTTAATTTGATTCTATACTTTGAATATTATATCATTTTATGATCTAGGGTACTTACGCTTGTTTATGTACACACGACAAAGTGTAACTGGCCCTGTTGCAACTTGTTTCCAACCGTCTCCATGAGAAACATTCTTTTGCACCTAATCGGTTCAAGCGCATGTTATTATATTTATACATAATACTGCCACGCTCGACAACCAAGCGGTTGTTTTGTTACAATAAGCCACGCCTACATTCAGCTGCTGTAGGCCCTATTGCCATGGTCGGCATCTAAGCGGCGGTTACCTGGCAACGAGAAATGCGGACATTCAGCTGCTGCACGCTTGACGTCATATTTCGACGTGCTCGCGGACGTCTGTCGGCGCATTGACAGCCTTATCTTCTGCCTTTCAGACGCAGTCCTTCAGACCGACTCTATGCGGTCGCACGGCAGGAACATTCACTGTCCTTGCCTTCCTCCTTGAATTTGGATTTGGTTCCACTGTTAATGATATAGGTGAGCAACACAGGGCCGCATCGGGATGCATTTCCTTTTCTCGAAGAAATTTGTGCACGAGTAATTAGCGCTTCCATTTCTGTTCACAGATTCTCACGAGTATTTTACCCGTGCTTGGAAATCATAATTGGCTCCATGCAAGATCTGACTCAGTGAGCCTTTTTTATGTGCCATTAGACTTGTACATATTGATCGCCAATAATGCATGGCATATATAATTAGTGCCGTCCTGTACAGTGAGAAGCCCCTATTTAGATCTAGAGTTACTAGCGGTTTTTTTCCCCCCTCTCTTGTCCCTTAAAATTTGCATGGGCCTGTTAATCGGCGTATTTATACCGCATGACCAATTTAGTTTTGGTAATGGTTTTTCATACCTTTTTCCCCTGATTACCTACTTGGGCCCAATTCTCCGCGTAATAGGCGTCTTACAAGTGTGATTTGGGCATCCCTTCCATCTATCCCTTAAATAATATATGGGTTAGATTTATTAGCGTATACTCACTGCACTAAGTTTCCGTAATAGCGGTTCAATCCTGATTGTAATGTCTTTATCCCCAGGAAATAACTAGATGGGCCATCAACCGGGATTTTTACTGGTTACCGTTAGGTGAGTTTCCTTCCGTTGCCCCTATTTTATTTTTGTGGCTATTGGACACACTTTCCCTTATCGATGCTAACGCACGTTTACTAACTCTGCAGGCTGCCAGCCCTCTTCCTTATTTGAGTCCTGATGAAGACCCGCCAGATGTTATAATATCGCACATTTAGGGTTGAAACGTTGACGATATCCTGGTCCAGTTCAAGGCCCCGCTCTTAAATACTGAAATTGAACAGAGTAGCAGGGTCATTGTGTGGCTTTTGTCCTGGCCTCTTTTGAACATGTATAGATTTTAAACCACCTTGTATATAGCTAGCACTTATTGTGTCACTGATTACACTATGTCACTTATTCACAACTCACTCTAATTTTCACAATGTTGGCAGCTTTGTATGCAACAAATTTCTTTATATATGGGTGTTTATAAATGATGAAATTTATATAAAGATCTTAACACCCGTAAAACTTGATTTAATTGTGATTCTTTGCATCCTCGACTTATATATCTTTTGGTGGTGTGTTCCGTCCTAAAATGTGTTTTTATATTTAATCTCTAAAGGAAAATAACTTGATCCTACAATTGAATTGTATGTTAAGAAATATTGTGGTTATACCCGACAGAACCACTGTATATTTTGCATTATAATACCCAGGTTCTGAGGGACACAGGGTCACCCCATTGTCTATTGAGCCTGAGAGCATAGCAGCCCCGCCCGCAAAGCTGCCACTGCAGGACAAGATAAAATGAAAATAACATCAAGTTATTATCATTTTATTTTTCCTTTATTTCACTGCTGCAAAGCAGTGGGACGACGCTTCTCCGACTTACGGAGGAGCCGCCACTGCAACAGTGCACACAAGTACACATACATATTGGGTGGCTGACTCCTTTGAGCGACGTGGCATGTGGCACAGACACAGCCAAATTCGCTGCCTTCATTGGCTAAAATTCATTCAACATGGTAAGCTCGAGCAGAGGATGGCCATACACATGCACTCACTCTTGTCTGCTATTTTTTCCCTCTAGTGTCTCTTACTCCTGTGCTGTTCACACCCACCACACAGTTACCAACTCAGAAGTGGTCCATCCATGTCCAAGCAAACCTTCATATATAGACGAGGAAAATGCCCTTCATGAAAAATCTTTTATCCTGCAGCTTGAAATAAGAATGTTTCTTACAGGCTGTGCAGTAGATAAACAGGTGGCTGATGGCACAGAGCAACAGAGTAATGTGCGATAAATGAATTGTGCATAAGATTTATTGCAGTGAAACACTAAGGCTGAATCAAATTTGAGAAGGGTTTAAGGCAATCGATGCTCAATACATTCTCAGTCAATTATATTAGGTCTATATATCAACATTCTTGGAACTTCAGTTGATGCACCGTGTGTAGTTTAATTGTGGAAATACTGTTTAGAATGAATCAATGAAAGCCCTTGCTCTCTATTATCCGTGTAAGGTTACAGCAGCATATCACCACCAAACCCATCTAGTTTTGACACACTCTACCTGTGCAACCATCCTTTTTCATCCATTGTCATGTCAATCGTAGCAACAAAGAAAGAGGGAGGCGGCTACGGTGGCAGTGAAAAGTGGAAGTGGGTGGCACTATCAGTGTCCATTGCTCCAGCAGTGCCCTCAAACATCATAAGAAACATCTGGGGCATATTTACAAGGGGATATCACCACCAGAACGTCACTTTTAGCGATGTTCTGGTGGCGATATCCCCTTCTCTTTATTTACAAAGCGGCGTCAAGCCACTCAACGTGGCTTAATGCTGCCTTGTAAATGAGGCCGCTTTTCACGCTTCACTTAGTGTGAAAGGGGCGTGCAATGGCTGTTGCAGTGGGCTTTCCGCTGCAACACCCATTGCTTTTTGATGCTGCCCCAGATTTACAAGTCAGGGGCAGCGCCAAAAACTAAGACCAGGGAATATCTGTCCTTAGACTTGCGATTCGAGGAGAAATTACCAATTCTCCTCGTTTTCTGCTCTTTTCATGTGTGCTGCAGAATGCAGCATACATAGAAAGAGCAAATCGCCTTTCAAGATTGTTTATGTGTAGGAAGGCATCCCTTCCTGCACATAAACAATCGCCTCTGAAATGCGGGCACCCTTGCAACATGGCACAAGGGTGCCTGCGCTGGCACTAGGCAGCTTTATTAGTGTCAACACTAGGGAAACACAGGGGTGCGCCATATTTTTGTAAATAAGGCGCATCCCTGCATTAAAAAAATCGCGGAGTGCCGCATTACCAATTTTGGCGTAACACCGCACTCCGACATTTTAACGTAAATATCCCCCATCTTTGTTCGGGCACTTTTTTCCACATTAAGCACCTTATAAAAGACAGCAATACAGTAAACCTGCTTTTAGATAATGAACAAAGAGATCACAAGAAGGATACATTCGGCATGAGAGAGTCATGGGGCTGGTGGCTGGCGATATTCAGCCTAATGTACTCAAAAAACCTATACCTCTCCCAATTCAGAAGAAATCAATGCAGATGACACTTTCTGTAAATGATGTGGCTTAAGCTGGCATCCACTAGTGCAAGCATCCTAAGTGTTATGGCAGAGACTAAGAAGGTCATTTAGAGGTGGGTGGTAATAGGAATTCAGCAAAATGTGGTGACTGTCACAACCTCCCAACTCACACGCCCCCTTCGTTATATAAATATGAAGAATTCTGTTTTCTTTCTGGAAGTGGAACTGTTGCTCACTCTGTCACTGGATAAATGTATTTTGCGGACTGAGAGGCTTTCAGATGCAATACCCACTCGCATTTCTCTGTCCAGTGAATGCCATATGCAACATGGCTGTGCCAGGTAGGAAAAATGTAAAATTCAGCCCAGATGCTGCGACACAACTCTTAGCTCAGTAGGGACTTCAGGGTTCGATTTTCTGATAACAGACCTCCATTTTGGCATCTGTCTTCAGAAAATATTTTTAAAAGTCTCATGTGTCCCCATATCTCCGGTTCTTGTCGCTGGAGACAGATGTATCCTCAGAAGTGAATCCAAAGAGGGGCCTCCCTATCCCTTTAATGGATCACAGCACACAAGTATATCAGGCTGGACAGCAAGAACTCCCCCAGGGGTGGAGAAAAAGACAGAAGTGACATCTAGGGACCTGAAATGAGACAAGGGAATATGTCAGTAAGATATCTTCATGGTACACTGTGAGTATATGTTTTTTACTCCCTCCCGCTCCACTGTCAGAATTTCCCAGGTGAAAACCCAGAATGCACTGCTGCAGATAATCTGAATCCCCAACAGCAACTTCAGAGAAGTGGTAAGAAATCCCTCTAGAGAGTGATAGGAATCTGACGTAAGAACACTTGAAGTGAGCAGAGTCAGTCAGTGTAAATTACCCCTCACACAAAGGATAGTTTTAGCTTCACTAGATCAGTAGTGAATGAGTCAAAATATGAGGTGACAGGAGATGATTACAAAACACAAAGGAAGAGGTAACAAGGATCCTCACCTCATGGAGGAAGGAGAGTAAGCAGGAATTGTAACAAAGTCAGTGCAAAGCCTAAGTATCTAAACAATCAAGGCAGGAAAGCAGAAAAGCGTGTCTGGTAAAACAGAACGAATTTAGGAGGTCATGTCTCTTACTGATGAAGTTGTTGAGTCACTGCCCTTCTATGGCTGTGTCTTTTAAAGGCATTTCTCTGATTGTTAGTTGGTGTCAGAAGTTCTGGCTGGGTATGTAGGAAAGTGTGGTTCCCTTCTAGAGTAACCTGCACTATAAAAACAGAGCCTACTTGTCAGAGGCTTTCAGCTCCCCAATGGTGTAAGTGTTTCCTAGAGGCCTGTGCTTTGTGAACTACTCTCACCTTAAAACTGCAGTCTCCATGGTGATCTTTGTCCCTGAAGCAGTCTCCCAATGCTGCCTCTTCCCTGTGACATGGATGTGTGTTTGAGTGGGCACTTGCTGCCTGCTATGTGCTGGGGTTTGGTGGTAGAACAAGTGCAGCAGTGCTTAGCCTTACACCAATGGCATGGAGGAGCATCCATCTCTCGTTTTTTTCAGTGAATCAGTTACAACCATGGCTGGGAAAGAGCTTTGCTGAAAAATGACCTGTCTGGCCAATAGGAAAGTCTGCATGTGGTGGGCTTACTTTTGCAGGGTTCTCTGCCACCCTGCCAACTGGCTAAACCAGAAATTAGGTCAAAAACCCAAAATATTAGTTGTGACGCTTTACTAATGAACCCCTTATTGAGAAAGATTATGTAAGTCATCAAAACATAGAGCATAGGGAATCGGCAGCTCGCGTGAACCAAAATGGCCGCCGCGCCTTGAGCTCCGATTTTACCTGCATCACCGACGATTTTCTGGCGACGATAGGGGCTTCGTTGTGACTTCATATTTGGTCCAGGTGCTCCTTGTGGCTTGCGGAGGTGTTGGGCTGAATTTCGGAGGTCTGGTGCCTTCCTGTGAAGAGCGGTAGGCGATTTGGGATTCTCCTCAGAGAGGGCTCTGGTTTACTGCAGCATTCCCTGTGAGCTTCACACTCAGAGGAGGCGGGCATAACTTGCTGGGCACTTCCTCTCTCCAGAAGCCTTCCTTTTCTTAAAGGGGTTTTTCCCTGCCTCTTGGTGGACACAACTTTGTTTCTGCACAGAATTAAAGGGGTTTTCTCCTTTTTGTTCTTCATTAAGCTTTATTGAAACACGGATTTAAGACTTTCTGGAGCTGTTTTCTTTGCCTTATTAACTATATTGTCTTGTCAGAAGATTATACCACTTCCATTTCTGCATAAGTTTAAAGGGATTTTGTCATTTTTATTCCCTATTAAGCTTTATTGTGGCTCTGCTATATGTCTTTGGGAGCTCTTTTTTCAGCCATATAAACTTTTTTCTGCCTCAGGAAACCACATTTGCTGTTTGTGGAATTGTTGCTTCTCTTTCCTTCACTACTGGTAGCTCCCTGCCTATCAATATGGAGTCTAAAATGGGGCCCAATAAGCGCAAACAAACTGTCTCACCTCCCCTACTAAAGCCAAAGCTATTGACTCCCAAGATGACTCATTAGCAAAAATATTGGAAGAAATTCAAGCCATCCATACAAATACGGACTCCATTTCCTCAGATATTAAAAATCTACACAGAGATATGGCTTCCTTATCGATGAGAGTTGCTGACAACGAGATTAGGATTTGTGATAATACTACAGCCATTACAGCTATGGCTCCAATTCCTACTCTGGTTGCTTCTCTCCACCGTTCCTTACTTGACCTGGAAAACAGAAATAGACAGTATAATCTACGCATTTTTAATGTTCCTGAAGGAGTTGAAGGTCAAAGTTGTCGTCTCTTCTTGGAAAATCTTCTCCCTAAATTACTAAATATTAATTTCCCAGAGCGCTTTGAGATAGATAAAGCCCACAGAATACCTTCAATTCGCAAACCAAATCAAGTCAAGCCACGACAAATCATTTTTAAAGTCCTGCAACATCACCATCTCCTTTTTATTCGTAAGGCTGTCCGAGAAATTCCTTCTCTGCTAATTGAAGGAAATAAAGTCTTCATTCATCAAGACTTTGCAAAAGAGACTGTTCAAATACGACATCAATTTTCAGATCTACGTCCTCGTCTGCGAGAAGCTGGCTACAAATATGGTCTTTTTGACCCTGCAGTTATGCGCATCTGGAAAAACGGCATTTCTAAGTCTTTCTCAGCTCCTGCAGACTTAATAAGATTTCTGGATCAACATCACCCTGTTCTTATGGACTCTCAACCTTCGGGCTACGGGCTGACTATGATAATTCTTTCTCTACTTCCCTAAAGCAGGTTTTTCTTCTTTTTTCTTGCAGGTACACATTATTGGTGGTTGTCTTGCTTCGCACCTCCGTCTCCAATGTTTTATTGGTATGAGGTCTTGGTGACTGACCTCGTTGCATGTTGTTTGTCGTGTTTTGTCTTTTTTATCTGGGCTTCTATTTTTCTCTCTCTTTTCTGTCATGTTATTTTTCTTCCTTTTAGGAAAGTATGTCTAAGCCACAAAAGTTAACTGTTGCTTCATTAATTGTGTAGGGTCTTAGGCATCCAGTGAAGAGACGTAAAGTTTTAGAGTATTTACACAAATCTAACGTTGATATTTGTTTTGTTCAAGAAACTCATGTTAATGACAAAATTTTGCATACTATATCTAGGGGTTGGGTAGGGTCTATAGTCTCATCTCCTGCTGCAAAACGTAAAAATGGAGTAGCCATATTTTTCTCACACAGAACTCGTGCACAAATTTTGTCACATCACCATGACGCAGATGGTAGATTTGTTACTGCTCAGGTTCTTATTGATAAATGTACCTTAAATTTGATTAATATCTATGCTCCTACCTCTGATGACCCTGCCTTTTGGTCCTATGTCTCTGATGAAGCACTCAAAATTGGCAATACATCCCTTATAATGGGTGGTGACTTTAATCTTATTAGAGATCCTTTGTTGGACCGATCTTCTGCTTTTAAGTTCCGGCCTAACAAGGCTTTTTTGCTTTGAAATCCTTTCTTTCCGTAACCAAATTGGTTGATTTTTGGAGTCTGGAACACCATACGGACAAAGATTTTACTTTTTATTCTAATGCTCACTCGTCTTTTTCTAGAATTGATTATTTATTATCTTCACGTAATTTGTGTCACATGATTAGTGAATCAGTTATTCACCCTATCACGATTTCTGACCATGCTTTGATTTCTTTTTCTTTTTCTATTTCCGACCCTCCAATTTCTAATAAGAGATGGAGAATGAACTCGGAAATAGTTCTTAACCCCACTAATGCTAAAAAAATGGCTTCAGCTATTACTGATTATTTTTCGAATAATAAGTCCTGTGACACCTCAAAAATTATACACTGGGATGCCTTTAAGGCTTATATACGTAAAGTTGCAATCTCTATTATGGCACACGAAAATAAATCCTTTTATTCCCGTCTCAATGAATTGGAGACACAGATTTCAGCAGCGGAACGACTTTTTATTACGGCTAGAGACCCACAATATAAATCCCAACTTCAAAAATATCGTTACGAATATAATTGTATGCTCAGTAAAAGAGCAGGTTTACTTATCGCAAAAGAAAAGTCCAATTTACATTTCAACTCTAATAAATCGGGCCGTCTGCTAGCTAATTACCTACGCCTTAAACGTGAAAGAGTTCAAATTCCAGCCATCAAGACGAATAACGGTACATTGGTGACGGAGGTTGAGGACATACTGAAGGAGTTTCTTTCCTTTTATTCTTCTCTATATCATGATCCTCTTACACCTAATAATACTGTTGTTAGTGAATTCCTCCATTCCTGCCGATTGCCTCAGCTTTCTGATAATGATAGAGCTACTTTAGAGAACCCTATTGACATCAAGGAAATTTTTACAGCAATAAATGCTTTAAATTCCCAAAAAACTCCGGGCCCGGATGGAATTCCGGCCGAATTCTATAAATGCCACCAAGATCAATTATCCCCCTTTTTACTTTCCCTTTTTACGGAATTTCAGCATACTTCTGTGATGGGAGGATCCTTTAATGAAGCCACAATAATTGTCCTTCCTAAACCTGATAAAGATCATACTTTAGTCTCCAATTTCAGGCCCATATCTCTCATTAATCAAGACTGTAAGATATATGCAAAGGTTCTGGCGAATAGACTGTCACCTCTGCTACCCCAAATTATACAATCTGATCAAACTGGCTTTATGAAGGGTAGATTATCTGCTCATAATACCCGTTTGCTCTGTCATACCTTGTCTCTTGCCAAGGAAGCTAGTGGACCTATTGGTGTAATGGCTTTAGATGCAGAAAAGGCATTTGATAAGGAAAATTGGCAATTTTTATTTAAAACATTGGAGGCTTTCTGTTTTGGTCCTATTTTTATTAATATGATTAGGGCTCTATACTCGGCCCCCTCAGCCTCAATTTTAGTTAATGGTTTGTGTTCCACTCCATTTCGGTTGTTTAGAGGCACTCGGCAGGGATGTCCTCTCTCTCCTTTACTTTTTCTTATTGCAATAGAACCCCTTTTATGTTCTCTTCGTAATAATGATGCTTATTCAGGTGTGGTTTTGAAAGATACTACCATTAAACTCTCGGCATATGCTGACGATGTATTGTTATATGTTTCTGACCCTTCCACCTCTATACCTATTATCCTTGATACTATTCATAAATATGCTGAGGTTTCTGGTTACTCCCTGAATACTAATAAGACAGAATTTTTTCCATTAAATGCCTTTTGTAATTCTACAATGTTAGAGAATGCTGATATAACTTGGTCTCCAAACAAACTCAAATATTTAGGTATAATTTTTACTGGTTCAGTTAAAGATACAGTTGATACCAATTGCTCTGCTCTTTTAACAAATACCAAAGAGAAACTTGATAGGTGGTCTAATCTTCATTTAAGCTGGTGGGGACGCATAGCAGCAATTAAAATGTCTATAACCCCACAAATTTTATATTTATTGTCCATGCTGCCCTTCTCCATCCCGTCCACTTTTTATACTAAAATATATAAATTATTTAACAAATTCCTCTGGAATAATAAGCCTGCACGCATTAGTTTTAAGATGTTACAATTGCCCAAATGTGAAGGTGGAGTTGCCCTCCCAGATTTGAAAAAGTATCATTTTGCATTCCTTGTGGCTCAATGTTCCTTATGGTTTCAGACTGTGCCCCTCTCTAATGCACCTAAATGGCTTCTTCTGGAAAAAAATATTTTGGCTCCATACCCTTTAATTGCTTTTCTTACCATGTCCAATGGTTCCTTTGGTAAGTGTTCTCCTATTCTTGCCTCCTCTAAAATTGCCCTTCTATCATTTGATAGTAAGTTTTCTATTACTTTATCTTCCACTAAAAAAGTTTCTCTTTGGTTCAATCCTAAACTACAATATCACCAAAATATTTCTTTTTGGAAATTATGGATTGCTGCTGGTATTTTCGTTGTTGCAGATATTTGCCAATATGATATGTTTCACACGTTTGATGTCATTCAAGCCACTTATAAGCTGCCATTGTCTGAATTGCCTAAATATGCATTGCTATGTAACACGATTCTTAATGCCTACCCTCAACTACTGTCTATGTCTCAGTCTTCTGGTATTGAATTTTGTATTGCTGTGTTTAGCCGTTCAGGACATACAGCATCTAAGGTATATAGAAAACTTACCACTTCAAATTTCTCCTTTGCACGTTTGACTCAAAAATGGTCCCCGCAGTTAAATCTCCATGCACTTAATATATCTTGGAAGGACATCTGGAACTCTAACACGGCCAATTATCTCCCGGCTAACCTTATCCAATCTAATATTTATTTACTTTATCAATGTTTCTGGACTCCTGATAAGCTATTTAAAGCTAAACTCCTAGATAATCCAAATTGTTGGCACTGTCAAGCTGTTATTGGGGATTTACAACATTTATTTTTCAACTGTCCTATCATACATCAGTTTTTATTACAAATATGGCATCTTATTACACAGATCCTTAACATCCAAACAGCTTTATCATTTCGAGTTCTAATTCTTAAATCCTCACTTTTTAAATCCATTTTATCCCCTATGGATTGTAAATTATTCGATTTCCTTATTTCCACTGCACTCAAATCTATCACTTGTAATTGGAAAGATGCTACCGCACTTTCAGGTAATGCATGGTGGGAATGGATTATCTTTTTGAGATGCGGGCAGTCTTTCTATCCACATTCTCATAAAGACTCCTCCTCTTCTAAATCTAGTATGTGGTCTAGTTTGGATTCCTACATTGGTTCATGTTCTGCAATTTAGGATATTTATTGTTATTTGTAAATTAATCTCTGCTTAAAATGTAGCCCTCTTATATTGTTTTATTATTATTTTATATTATGCATATATTGTTATACATTGTTGGTACTGCAATTGTACTTCTCCTATATATTGTAATATGTTTTTCTCTTTACTCTATAGTTCAGTATTAATTTTTGTATTGTGTTTCATATATATGAAAGATTTTCCTCAATAAAATATTTTGAACACAAAAAAAAAAAACATAAGAGCATGGCAAGATCTAGTTGATATCTGATCAAGCTATTATTTGATTTATTAGACCTGCTTTGATGTATTTGTTTACTGAAGTGGGTCTAGAGGTGTGTCTTATTAATGCCATTTTCACGTTAATACAAATTTCAAAGACATGGAACACCAATAAAGCCATGTACAATTAATGGGTACTGTAGAACGGCATGATCACATCTGAAAAAAAATATCCTGCCATAAAGGATATAATAATTATATAATCATAGATTTATAAGTCATGAAAATTAATATTGAATAGTTTTGGGCCTCGCTGCACCATGGCCACTGGGCCAGGGCAGGCATGTTCATCATTTGACAAAGAATAGAGTCACGACGTTAGGACAGGGATAGCTTCCAAAAACTTATTGGCAGCATTTGAATATTACTGCAAAATCAAGAAATCGCCCTTTATCGACTTTGAATATAAGCCTAGTGTTTCGTATGAGAACAAAAGCAAAAATCACTAATTATTAATAATAGTTTGGAGGAAGAGACCAAATTTGATTAGTTGGACATTCATTTCAGCTTATGCTTACCTTGGAATCAACAGATGGGTAAATGCAAATTGAGGTTGTAACATAATATAGGATAGGTTTGAATTAAATTGTAAAGGCAATTAATTTCACTCTATTTGCTCTGAAAACCAATGCATTTGGAAATAACACTATTGAAGTTTAAAGATATTTTAAAAATAGTTGATTTCAATTTAAATACTATGAGCCTGAGTCACAAAGGTAAACTTACACTTTTGTGTAAGTTCATGATTGTTTGCTATTCACAAAGGTATTTTACAAGTAGTATCTTCAATACTGCAGAGTCTCCGCACATAAAAAGATAGGGCTGTCCTATCTTTTTATGTGTGGAGAGTCCACACTCGTAAAGATACTACTCGTAAAATACCTTTGTGAATAGTAAACAATCATACACTTACACAAAAGTGTAATTTTACCTCTGTGAACCAGGCCCTTTGTTATATAGTTAGTTAATAGCAAGGGTAGTGGTAGGAGTTTGATAATTGTGTGGGTGTCTTTCCCCTCGCCTCATTTTGACAAGATCACAATTTCAAGTAAAACGTAAATTTGGTCTAATTAATTCAAAGTTATTATTATTTAAATTAATCGGTATAATTTCAAATTCTTTGCAGTCAAACAAAGTGATTTGAGAAATTTGAATTCAAACCAAAGCGTTGGCAACTATTAAGGAAGATTAATCACAGAATAGGATATCTATCTCTTAAGTCAGTATGAAGAATGTTTACAATAAATTCCAGAAGCAGTAAGTCAGTACAGAAACACAACTCTCTCAGGTACATTTCAGGTATGGTGATACCAAAATTACGGTTATTTACCCGTGTCTGATGTGGTCTTCTATAAATATGTAACGAAAATATCTTGATCATACTTCTTTGATTAGGCTGGAAGAAGAACAGAAGTGGTGACATCCACCAGAAATGGTTATTGTCCATCTTTTGTTAAGGTGGGGCTGGTCTGATTAAGTCAAGAAATAGAACCACCGATATCTCCAAATGGGAAGAGGGTACGAGAGGAAGTGGGCAGTATATCATTGCTCTTTCCCAATCATAATCTAGTATGGAAAAAGGTAATCAAGACAGATAGGAGGGTCTTCTGTGTTAATATTACACGAATAACGGAGGCCCTTTCCACTAATATATATGAACAGAGATAATATGGGATTCACTAAAAAAGGAAGGTGAACCGTCACATGCCAACCTTGGTGGCATGATTCATCATAGGGCTGTCTAAGTTTATCAGAAATGATTATAGTGACAAAGGGCCACTCTGATTACAGGGAGTACTCTTTGGTGTGCGGGATCTGTGTTGCAAAAGGCTAAAAATCCCTGTAGCTCTGCCACTCAGGAATTTTATTCTTGGGAGGTTAGAGGAATGGTCTAAAATGAGTAAAGATGGTTAGGATGTCTATTACTCCTGCATCGACTTGGTCAACATGTTTCATCCACAAAAATGGCCCCATAGGGGTTCCAGGCTTTCATCAGAACCTAGATACCTATAGACCCTGATTGATCACTCTTGCAGCATGCTGCATTCACACGAAATATCAATCATGCAAGGCATGCTGCAATAATCATGGTTCCACGTCGAGTTCTTGGAAAAGATAACTCCTGAAATAGCGAGACTTAAAGCCCCATGGAGGAAACACCCGAGGGACCCTTGTACTCACACTGTCGCCCAAAGGATCATCCTGTGGCCATTCTATCCTATTGTGTGTGGGCTGCGGGTGTTCACTGCATGGGGCTTTCATTTGCACTATTTCATCAAAATTCCTTCGTGGCAGTGCTACAGGGATATTAGACTTTCTTGCAATGGATCCCACACACCAAAAAGTACTCACAGTATTTAGGGAGCCCATTTGCCACTAGATTATTTGTGACAAATGAGGCAGACCAATGATGACGCATGCCACCAAGGATGTGGGTAAGGGTTCACCTTTCATTTTTTGTGAATCCCAAGTAATTTTTTTCCATCTATGCAAGTGGTAAGGACCTCCATTATTCGTGTAATGTTCACATGGAAGACTCTCCTATCTTTCCTGATTCCTTTTGTATATCAGATTATGTCAAGAAATGGGGCATAAATAATTTGTCAGTACAGGAAATGAAAGACTTGTGACAAATCTAAACACATCCACAATCACTGCTCTAAGACAAAAAAATAATCATACAGGACATATACATGTTTACAGGATCCGTAGAGAAGCTTTATTCTGACTTCAAAACCAGCTGAAGAATGAGAGAAAGTCAAAATATTATTAAACTAAAACCATCACAAAGGGATTCATTACAATCAGGCTAGTAATCGCTGTTCAGGGGCAAATGGGAGATTGTAATTGTAATTGTAATTGTAGCTTGTAAAGCGCATAATCACCGTCAGGTCTCTAAGCGCTGTGAGAGAGAGCCCTACCCTAGCACATGGTCAGGATATAATTGATTAGGTTGTGCCCCAGGCTTCCACAAAAAGGAGTGTTTTTAACTTCTTCCGAAATGGGAGGAGGGCATGTTCCTTACGCAGATTCTCCGGCAGCTTGTTTCATAGTAGAGGAATTGAGGTTGGAAATGCTCTACCTCCTTTGGAGGCCATGTTAAAGCGGGGACAGACCAGCAGGCCTAAAATCAGGATTACAAGTAATACAAAAATACCTCAGCCTTTGCCAGATGTGCAAATATGTTTCACTGCTCTCTTTCTGTATAGCTCCCTGGCCCTCACAATTGATGAATGCCTATGTACTTGCTCATTCACAAGCAACATGAGGTAAGACTATGCAGCTAGGGTTGGGTATTGCAGTAGCCTTAACTTGATATATTGCCACTCCGTTTTCATCTTCCACTGATTACATTCACAATAGTTCCCGATTTTCCGCTTTTCTATATGCTAAGCCCTTCATGCCTGCACAGCAAGAACCAGACCTTACAGGTAATTTGTGCTTCACTGCGTGTGCATGAAAACCCCTGACATATTTAACCAATATGTTAAAGTCAGACACATTTTCACCCAACACAGTGTAGATGCTATATTTATAGACCATTTTCTTTGGCACGATGAACTGTACCCCATACACACGGTTCAATATAAATACACGTGGTCGAGTTAATGGTTATTTTGGACACTGTGTACATGACATATAGATGTGTGCGCTGGTGAATCACATTCTTTGAATATTTTAAAACATGTGGGTTACTATGAGCTAAATTGAATGCATGACTTCCACTTTTGCATGTGCATTGGTCCATGGCAGGATCATTCTGTGTGTGTGTGTGCGTGTGTGTGTGTGCGTGTGTGTGCATGTGTGTGTGTGCGTGTGTATGTGTATTGAGCTAAATATATTAGTCAAGTCAAGATAACTTTAGTCGGTTTCAGAAGAAAGCCATAAAAGTTTATAAAACCAACATTACAAATTAACATTCCAGTGGCCTATTTACAAATCAGCATAGGAGGGGATTCATAGAGATCAATTATTTAAAAAAGCTATAATTCTTAAAATTCAATCTTTTGATAAAATATGCAATCCATATTACAAAGCACTTCATAATCACAGCAATGTATGACCCTCACCTAAAGAATACATCAATGCTTGAATTGTGTATAACAAAATTACAATATTCGGGTTCAACTACTATATCTAGGACCGTTTCTTAATAGCCATTGCAACTTTAATGTAGTTAGAAACCCTAGTACATATAGCATGAGTAGCCAAAGAGTACAGATAATTAAAACCTTCAATATAGGAGCAAGGCCTAATTTCTTTTAAAATCGGAATTAAAAAATTTCCTCTTGGCTCTTTATAGAGGGGGCAAAATTGCATAAAGTGCAATGTGCTCTGAGCTGCCAAATTATCACAAGGGCAAGGCACCAATTTATCTGCCCATCCCGACTGTTTTGGGAAAGCCACTAAAAAATGCAAGGTAAGTAAACGAAATCTTGTTAAATAAAATTGCGTCTGTACATTTATGGTGAATGTTAGATAAAATTGCTGCTGGGGAGGAAATTAACAAGCGAGGCCTATCACCTCCGGTTGAGAGCGGCGTCTAGTCGCCCCCGTATAGTGTGCCTCTTTTATGATGTCTTTTGCATTTTCCTGGATATTAGCTGGGTTATCAAAGTAGTGCCCCAACCCTAGCTTGTAGAGGTTATCTCTTACAAATCGGAGACAAGGGATAGATAGTTCTCCATCCAAATTGATTCAGTCTTTAATAACCTCTCTTGAGAACACTAGCTCCTCAGACAACCAGATTTTAGCCCATAATAGCAGGGATGCCAAGTCTATATGATACTCCACAAAGTCAAGACCCAGCTAAACATATTAAGTGTGATGTATTTGTCCTGTAGTGACATGTGACTTTGTCTTTCTTTTGTCCTGAGGGGGCCCACAATTTAACATGGACAAAACACACCGGACCTTGTAATTGTAGGATAATTTTTTATGAAATGGACTAATTAATAAAGATAACAAGAAGCAAGTGATAAACTGGAGAGCTATTTGTTTCACTTCCCTGCTACCTTGACTACTAAACACCTGCACATTTTATGCTAACATTGAGGGACAATTTTCGGGGGGGAATTTATCTATGTTATATGTCTGTTTAATGTACATACATTGCCCCGAATCCCAGAAACCTAAAGAATTCTGAACTAAATGACAAGACCTACTCGTTCTATACTAACATCGAGGGACAAGGAACAAATACTTTTTTTGTCATTTATCAATGTTGTATGTGTCAGCACCCAAAATTTGGGGGGCCAATTGATGACCAGTGCAAACCCAGAGCACTTACAACAACGGCCTCCTATTTTTGGTGTCACTCTGTCTTCAGGCAAATGGATCTTTGCCACTGAATTAGAATGACGATGTAATCAAATGCATTTCAAATAAAATCATCAACTTTCAGCATCTTAATGTTCAGTCAATGATGAGGGGGTTGGAATCATTTCAAAGCTTTATTTCTCATTAAGAGATTAGTAATTGTTTTGTCATTTGTATTCAGAACAGTCAGTCAGTCAAATCACTTGATTCGATGCTTAAAATGTTAAGATCATAAAAGTACAAAAAGCACAATATAAAATATACATTCCAAAAAATACAACTTTCATGATTCAAATAGTAACAGTAATTTTTTTAAAACAGTAAATTTAAAAGCAGGATTAGATTCATAGTTCATAAGACAAAATGGTCCAGCCGCCTAGTCTTCCATGAAAGGAGTAAATATGAGGCCACAGTAAAACATACTAATTCGTTAGATAATAATTGTAAAAGATACAGAGCCGGGCGACACTGAGTAAAATGATATTTACGCATTAGCGGCCAAATCAATCTTTTGCGGTGCGTCTTATAAAATTTACATAAAAAGAGAATGTGTAGATTTGATTGGGGAGAGGAGCCATCGCACGGACAGGGCGGAAGATCCGCTATAGAATAAATACCAGCTGGAAAAGAAAACATACAAGGAATGAGGCTCAAACGAACCCTTACTAGAATAAATCGATAGCATGAATTGGTCACAAAAAATAAATATCCCGGGGCTCCTTCCTGTTCAATTGGGCTCTCTAAGTATAATTTTACGAACGCTTTCGAGCAATTTAATTTAGATCGCTCCAGTGTCCTTTGATTAAAAAAAGATCTTTTAATTTCTTTTTTTGATAGCGTGATGCAGGTTGAAGGGGATGTAAATAGTCGGCCTAAACCGAGAGAGGTGAGGCTGTTTTTAATATATAATAACCACGGAATCTTAAGCACGTGTTTCAAGGTGAGACAATCTTCTATTAGTCTCTGGGTAAGGTTTACTGAAGTTCTTCTCCAGATGGAATGCCACAACAATATGGGTGCCAACCTAATTATGTCGTCGATATAAGGGACATCCAGCTCGGTGTGGCATAAAATGTTAGAACAGCTGGGTGGAAGGCCAATGAGTCTTTTCCAAAAGGAATTTTCGATGGTCTGGAGAGAGTGGGCATTGGTGTATCCCCATATTCCTGCCCCGTAAGTAGCCACTGATATTGATTTGGCAGAATAAACCTTTTTGATCATCTCAAGGGGCTTTGCACCCAATTTCTTTGTAAAGGAATTAAGTGCTATTATAGTTTATTCCAGTGCTAGGCCTCTAGTTATGATCATGTTGGACCAGGATAGTTGTCTCTCAAAGGTTATTCCGAGATACGAAAAGATGTCATTATGGGCCAATTCACATCCTTCTATGTAAAAATGTGGAGGCCTCTTCTCTCTTCGTCCGGTTATTAAAACAAGAGACTTTGCCTCATTTGTTTTTCGATCTAGGCTACTCATGTAGTTTACATAAATCCCTAATAGCTGTTGTAAGGCTCGGCCAGTACGAGCAATCAAGACAGCATCGTCTGCATATAGCAGAATTGGGGTGCGTACATTCTTAATATGGGACGTCCGGGGTGGAGTTCAGCAGGGGTGCATCTACCCCTTTCGTATAGATGGAAAAAAGGAATGGGGCAAGAACACACCCCTGGCGGACTCCCCTCAAGATTGGGAACGACCTAGAGCACTCACCCTGGTTTCCGTAGCGCGCGATTGCCGATGCTAAAGAATAAAGCTGTCTAATAAAGGTGGTTATTGCATCGTCTATACCCATTTCTGCCATTATTTCCCAGAGGCGGTGATGGGTTACGCAGTCAAATGCTGCTGAGAGGTCCATGACTGCCAGATATAGTTTCTCCTGCTTTGCTTTAGTATACTTAGCCATTAGTAGGGTCAGGTTGAGGCTTTGATCCTGGGTACCACTCTCCTTTTTGAACCTGTATTGTACCGGGATCAAGATGTTATTGTCAGTGGCCCATTCCTCTAATCTATTAAGTAAGACACGACCCATCAATTTGGCGGTACTATCTAGTAAAGAAATTGGACGATAGTTTTTGGGCTGGGCTTTGTCTCCTTTTTTGTGAATTGGAATTATAATAGACCTCTTCCATAAATCAGCTGCACCCACTGCGGCTATTACATTAAAAACATTAGTGAGCACCCGCCCCCACAGGTCGGGGTGCTCCATAAAAAGGTCTTCTGGAGTGCCATCTGGGCCAGGGGCTCCATTAGTGGAGGACTGTGAGAGGGCCAATCTATTTTCCTGTAAGTTAAAACACAAGGGCAGATTTGTGGGGGGGCTATTTGGTAGCAACTGGCTAACCAACTCCTCCATGTGAGAGTTAAAAATAGAGGAAAAGTGTGCGATCCACGAATCCTCGTCCACATGGCACGCGGTGCTCGGATCTTCCAAAGATTTAAGGAATGGGGCATTAATGACTCTCCAAAAATCCCTAGAGTTTTTTGAGAGAGCCGCTTGATGAAGTTTCTCCCAAGCGTCTTCCTTGAGAGTGTTGGTTCTTCGCTTCCTGGCCTCTGAGTAACGAAGCCGTAGGGTCTTAACCAGTGATGCGTCCCTTGGGGTAGATCTAAGTGCTAGATGTAAATTTGAAAGGGCCTTCGTGCAGGACTGGTCAAACCATTTAGGGCCTGGATTGTTAGAGGTTCCTCTTTACCTAGTTATTGACTTTTTTGCCTCTGACAATATCCTTTTGAAGGCTGTTATTGTCGGTATTGGGTCAGGGATTGCTGCCAGACAGGTCATAATATCGTCAAGACTATTGCTAACCACACCTGTGAAAAATTTCACTTTATCTATCATTTCCCATTTTAAAATTATCCCATTTTTCCTTGTTATGTCTGGGTTGATATGTCTTATCTGCTCCAGAGCAGTTCCTCCCCATACCAAGTTGGCAATTATGGCGTGATGGTCACTAAATCCATATGGTGTAATTGCAATATTAGAGATAGATTTACACAGGGACGAAGAAATCAATAAATAATCTAGGGTTGAACCCTGGCTGGTCAATTTAAAGGTATGTTTTAGTGAACCAGAGCTGGGGTCAATTGGATTCATAATTTCCAGGTCATTAATAAAAAATAGTCTATTCAGAGCGTCGCCATAGGCATTGTGTGCAAAATGGGAAATTGGATCACCTGAATCATTAAACAAGCAACATACTATTTTATTTGGTTAAGTGCAGCAATGTGCGTTAAAATCACCCGCCCATAGGATTTTTGGAGGCTGCTTAAGACTCTTAAAAAAGGTATTAGCATCTCTTTCCAGCATATCAACAATCTCTTTCATATTCGCATTAAAGTTGTTATTATAATAATTCATTAAAAGAATGGTATCACCACTTGGTTCTTTTAAATGAAGGAAGTGGTAATAGGAAGAAGCATTAAAAAATGATAAGACTGCTAATTTTAAAGTGTTTTTTAACAAGGTTAAAATACCTCCCTTGCACGTCCAGAAACACAAGGGCAGGCTGGAGTATAGAAGGCAAAAAGAACAATTGATGGACAGAATGCAGAACAATGTCATACATTCACCCCAGTACAGAGATCTGGGCCTAAATCCATCGTTTTTTTTGCTCACCATGCCATTCCAGTTTGAACCCAGCCATATGCAGATCAGTCTTGACTCTGTGCCTCATGGAAACAGTCCAGCCCGAACTGCCAGGCCAGGTCCTCCCTGGACTGGAAACAAGCATCCTAGGACCGGTTTCGGGGTTTCACCACTCATCAGCCAGGATAGCTTGACTCCAGTGGCATGGAGAGCACGGGACCCACGTCTGGGCATACCCATCCCACTCTGGGTGACAAATGCAAAAAAAACAATTGATGGACAGAATGCAGAACAATGTCATATATTCACCCCAGTACAGAGATCTGGGCCTAAATCCATCGTTTTTTTGCTCACCATGCCATTCCAGTTTGAACCCAGCCATATGCAGATCAGTCTTGACCCTGTGCCTCATGGGAACAGTCCAGCCTGAACTGCCAGGCCAGGTCCTCCCTGGACTGGAAACAAGCATCCTAGGACCGGTTTCGGGGTTTCACCCCTCATCAGCCAGGATAGCTTGACTCCAGTGGCATGGAGAGCACGGGACCCACGTCTGGGCATACCCGTCCCACTCTGGGTGACAAATGCAAAAAAAACAATTGATGGACAGAATGCAGTACAATGTCATACATTCACCCCAATACAGAGATCTGGGCCTAAATCCATCGTTTTTGCTCACCATGCCATTCCAGTTTGAACCCAGCCATATGCAGATCAGTCTTGACCCTGTGCCTCATGGGAACAGTCCAGCCTGAACTGCCAGGCCAGGTCCTCCCTGGACTGGAAACAAGCATCCTAGGACCGGTTTCGGGGTTTCACCCCTCATCAGCCAGGATAGCTTGACTCCAGTGGCATGGAGAGCACGGGACCCACGTCTTGGCATACCCGTCCCACTCTGGGTGACAAATGCAGTATAGAAGGAGCGATAGCCGTCTAGATGAATTGGTCCCGTTTCCCATGTTTCCTGGAGGCAAATCAGGTCATGTTAATTAATAATTACTAACCAGTCTAAGTTAGACACTTTGGACTTTAGTCCAGCGATATTCCAGGAAGCTAGTTTGACATGGTCACTGGGAATAGTTGTATGGTTATCAAGTGCCACCTGAGTGTTAGGTGAATCGAGTCCCAGGTCCTTAGGAGTTTGAGATAAATTAATAGAAGTCTTATTCCCCCCCTGTCAATCACACCCATCTAGGTCTGTTAGGGCGCTAAAATGGTTGTTAATGGCGAGGTGTGTGAAAGGGCGGCCTGGGGCAAGATGAAAAGGCTCCTGATAGTTTTTACTATGTGAATTTAAAAAACTTTGGGCCCTGTTAAATGGTCTGTCAGGTCTGTAGAAAAAGCCAAGAGGTAGTGCAAACATCCGGGTTTGCTGTGTAGCTGTGTCAGGTAAGCGCCAAAACAGTTTCTGAACAAGGTGGTGCGAATTAAAATTAACAACCACGCAGTCCCCCTGAAAAGTTTTCTTAAAATTCCCTACCCAAGCCACCACCCGTCTTGCCATTAGAATACACGGTAATAACTCCCCTCGAACCCCCCGTGCTTACTAATCCAATGGCATGCCTTGGTAATAAGTTGATCCGTCAATTCTATCTGAGTGTCCACTAACTTAGGGACATTCGCCAGGACTATGACATAAGGACAGGCAGCGGGGGGAAGGTCCAATCTTAAATCGTAAGGAGGATTTGTCCCGTTTATCACTTCACTGTCAGAGTCTCTAGAGGGTATCGCTGATGATGGAGAAGATGGTGGCGGTGGGCTGGGTGCCCCCTGTGGTTGCGAAGGGTGAAGGGAAGAATGGTTAGGGGGGTGAATGACTTGCGTATTTGAAGGTAGAAGGTTATTTCGAACTTCACCGACCCTCATATCTACTGATTGTGGGCCTCTTGCCCTAAAGACCTCGCTATCGGGTCTCGCACTGACCCGTGAGGTTAAAGAATGCTGAGGTATTACAGTAGACTCAGAGGGTAGGGACATCTCCTTAGCCCCCACCCGATAGCGACCATTAGTGCTTATGATACTTAGATTTAGGGACTCCAGAGTTGCCTCAATTTTACTTAGCCTGTCTGAGAGGGGCTGTAATAGGCGAGTAAAAGACAGTTCCATTTTTAGTAACAAAGCGTCAACTGAAGGCATTGAAGGTATGGGGGCTGTTACAACCTCTGATACAATAGCAGATGTTGGCTTTGTAACTGATCTTACACCCCCTTTTTTCCTCTTTGGCGGCGGCTCAACATAGACAATGGGAGAGTGAGATCTAGGGTTAGCCCGAGAGTTTTTACATTTAGAACGAGTTACAGTTTGCTTGGGTGGTGGAGGGGGAGAAGAGATAGACAGGTCTTCCACAGATGCATTTGGAGGCCCAATGTTAGTACAAACAGGCGAGAAGCCGGACATAGCTAAATCGCCCATTGATAGTCTGCGCTCTACAGTCTGGATCTCCTTGTTTATAGTGTCAGAGGCTCTTATAAGGAAGGCACCTAAGGTGTTAGATGACTCACCTCCGTTCGTGGTAGATTTCCTTTTACCCATCTACGTCAGCCAGGCCAAATCCAAGTCCAGATCTTGATGGCAGATGAAGAAATGGAAGGAGTTGGAGGGGGGGGCCCAGCCCAGCCTCCTCCGGGCTCCGACGAGTGTGGGCGGGCCCGCCCTTGGCCTGGGCTTTGCCCGGGTGCGTCCCCGCGCGTGTCCCGCGCAGCTGGTGCGCGATGCGCTTTTGTCGTCAGGGAGGCAGAAGCAGGAAGCGATAGCTGACTGCTGGGGAAGATGGGAGTTGTGGTCCACTCCCTGGCGGTGCTACGGGCTGCACGGCTCTCCCCTGGACCTCCCAAGGCACAGTAGGCGATGTGCAGCTCTCCCCATGGGTCCCCACAGCACAACGGCAAACAGCAGGCGTCTGGACAGGATCAATCCAATTACAGAAACATCAAGAAAGGTTTGGTTAGAGTCTGCATAAAATATAAAATAAACATCGCGTTCCATAAAAGAAATAGTCCCTATCTTAATCTAGGAGTCCTAACCTAAATAAGAACCCATAAATAGTTCTTTCGGAAAAAGCAAGATTCTGGAGCTTCTAGTTAGTCAAAAACAATGAACTATCCATAACCAGCAGTTCTGGAAAACTCAGTCGAGTTCCTCAACAAGTTGCTGTAGCAACTGTTAATAAATCAAAAGAAATTAATCAAAGCAGTTGCTATGATCAACATGAGGAGACAGTTTCTCCTTAAAGGGTCAAGGTAAAAGGAATTACTGCCGTTAGCAGTTTTACACAGCAATTCAGACAGGAATAAGGGAAAACAAGGTAAGGCATCGAAAATAAGATGGTAAAGGGTATTAAGGATCAAGGGGGCACATGCATCAAGGTAGGCTTTTGCGATTCCTTAATTGCGATTATTAAGGAATCGCAATTAACGAATCGCAAAAGCCTATGCATGTAGGAATAGCTATAACAATAGCGATTCCTAAACATTCCTTAATTGCGACTCGCAAATTGCGACTCGCAATTAAGGAATGCCGTCCCATTCATTCCTATGGGCCTACAGGCCCATAGGAATGAATTGGAGATTGCATGCGCAATTTGCGAGTACCAGTAGGTACTCGCAAATTGCTCATGCAATTTCAAGAGTGCAAGGGTGTCAAAATGACACCCTGTTGCACCCTGAAATTGCGATGTGCACCCATGTTGTGCACACACATGCCCCAAGGGCATGTGTGTGTGTAACCTAAAACTTTAAAAAATGCATTTTAGTGCATTTTTCAAAGTTTTTGCAAATTACAGACAAGTTTGATTTGTCTGTAATTTGCGGTCCCAAATAGCGAAATCGCTATTTGAAAGTGCTCTAGCATTGCATTTAAGGAATCGCAAATTGCGATTCCTTAAATGCAATCGTAATTTAGGAATTCGCAAATAATTGCGAATTCTTAAATTGCGCATAGGAAACACTTTCATGCATCTCCAAAGGCCAATTTGCGATCGCAAACGGCCGATTTTTGCGAATCGCACCGTTTGCGATCGCAAAAACCTTTGATGCATGTGCCCCAAGGGATCTAGCATCCAGGAAATTGAAGCATTAAAAAAGCGTTGATTCTCTCTGACTAAGAACATGTATATTTGAAAACATAAAACATTATTGCAACATTCAGCATGGTTAAGTCATTCTTGTCCAATGGAAACGGGTCTTCCGATGGCCTATTGTCTCGTCTCCCATTTCCCACGGTAAGTATTCACGTTGGTGAGCAGCTATCTAAAAGATTTATTTATCACATTCTAAAGAAGCATTTTTGTATGATTTTCTCTATTGTTATGACAAAGTTAAACACATTTTCTAATGTCAGAGACTTTTTCTTCAACATTTACCAAGGTCTATTAGTCACTGAAAATGTCGACTTTAACATATGTCTGGTATATATGTAATTGATTGTATGCATTGTCCAGAGACACAGAAGTCTAAAGCAAAATGTAAAAAAAGTAATTTTATGTTTGGCACTTCAAATAAATAATGCTGACCTGTTGCCACTTTTGATACATTCAGATATCTAATGATAAATAAGCATTTCATTGTAGAACTAAGTACCACAGGTTTTAATTTATTGCCATAGTAATCTATTGTGTTTAAGCCAAGGTTCTATCATGTATTTGGGCTTACCCCTCTTTTGTGCTGATATGATAGCACTTGTTTGGGTGTGTGGGTAGATTAGAGCCATTAGACGCATTTTTGAGTAAAAAATGACTCTGTCTCATAAAGTCCTTATATATTTGTCCTGTATCCTTCTCAGTGGAAATATCTGAACCCTTCACTGTCAGCTATACAAAGATCAAATCAACAAATTGCTAGAGAACACATCATTGTTAAGTGGCAACAAGGACTTCACCCTTATCACAAATCTCAACTAAATAGAAACATTAAAACAATTAAAGAAAATTCAAATCAGAACCCAACACCACATAAAGTGTTACTTGAGCATTAAAAAAACAACAGTATCCTGTGGGGTCTACCGATGAGGAATATTATTGTCATTTTCAATAATAATAAGCAATACTTCCTACAATCTAGAAGCATAGGCACTAAATGCTCAAAGAACTGGCTATCCCTTTTCCATGGAAACAGCATTACAAATAAGTGGCCAAAAGTTAAAAGAAACTGAATCCCTAGAAAAGGAGATTGTAGATTACACCACCATACAAAATGTAAAAGAGCTATTCGATGATGTAGCCAAAGTCATTGCTAAATTCAAAACATTCACAGTACATCAAAAGAAAACCATATTATTCAGGGGCAATAAAGATTACAATCAAGAAACTACATATCCCTACCTAAAGCAAGATATTTACAAAATAATACACATAAAAATCAAAGTCCCAGTATCCAGGCAGATACAAAAGACGGTTCATTACTTTCTTCGACTCCTCATTGGACCCTTGTTGAGATGGCCCAGAGGATCAGGCTCTAAATATCCCCATCCAGGTGCCCAACCCATTTTTTAGACAGAGGTATGAAGAGAACGAGAGGAGGTGGAGGACGCGGATGAGCACAGTACTCAGGAGAGATCATAAAAAGAAAGCGAGTATACAGATGGTAGCTTCTTGAAACACTGAAGACAGGGATATGATCCCTATTCATAATTTATCATAATATAACTATCAGAGCCAGAAAAGGCAGTATTAAACAAAGGCTTGTCATTTGGACCTGTGTCTATACAAAATGCAGTGGAATCTAAAATTGAGATTCTACAATTTCTAGGTAAAATGCACTTAATAATAATAATAATAATAGGACATTTATAGAGCGCACGGCTACCTCCAACAGAGGTGTCCCGGTGCTAAGCAGACTGCCAGCGAGGAAGGAGGGGGAAAGACTACGGGAGGCTAGACAGCCAGGTTTTCAGCGCTTTCCTAAAAGCCAGCTCTGACTCCAGCTTACGAAGATGGGGAGGCCTGGAGTTCCAGAGAGAGGCAGTTCTCATTGAGAAAGCACGTCCGCCTAGCCTAGCCTTAGAGAAGCAGGGAATCTTGAGCAGATTCTGATCATTAGATCTAAGCAACCTGTCAAGATGATAGTGCTGGAGTCTCTGTTTCAAGTAGCCAGGGCCCCGATTTCTGATGGCTCTGAAGGCAATAGACAGAGCCTTATACGCAGTTCTCCTTCTGACAGGCAGCCAGTGGAGGCTCCGCAGGTGAGGGGAGATGTGGTGACGGAACGGAACATTCCTAATAAGTCTGGCCGCCGCATTCTGGATAATCTGCAGTCTATGATTCAAGTATGCCGGTAGACCGATATAAAGACTGTTAGAGTAGTCCAGCTGGGACGTAACCAGCGCGTGGACCACCGCGTTCTGGCAATCAATAGGCAGGAGATGAAGAAATCTCCGCAGTGCTCTCAACTTCCAGAAACATGCCGAGGAGACTTGACAAATCTGTGCCTTGAAAGACAGGGACATATCAAATTTGAAACCCATGTTCCTGGCTGAATCTATTGGAATCGGCGGAGGGTTGTGCCACCATAGCTCGGAAGACAGAGGAGCAGATTGATTGAAAAACAATACCTCAGTCTTGTCGGCATTTAATTTCAAGCAGCTATTTGTCATCCAAGCCGAGATATTAGTCAGGCAAAGCTTAAATTTGACAAATGCTGCCTCCGATTGTTCTCTAAAAGAGAACACCAATTGGGTATCGTCAGCGTAGGATACCACTTTTACTACCCATTGCTCAACTAAAGTCACGAGGGGGGCCAGATAAACATTGAATAACATAGGACTCAGAGCCGACCCCTGGGGAACCCCCACACGCGAGGGGTTTCGCTGAGGAGACTTAAGGACGAAGAAGGACCTGCTGGGACCTGCCCTCCAAAAATGAATGGAACCAGGCAAGTGTGGTTCCCCTAACTCCCAATTGCTTAAGTCTCTCCAACAGAATCTGATGAGACACTGTATCGAAAGCTACGGATAAGTCTAATAGCAGGAGCATTGCGGAGCTGCCCTGATCTAGTGCTACCTGTACAGTATCCGCAACTTCCAACAGAGCTGTCTCTGTGCTATATCCGGATATAAAGCCCGATTGGGAGTCATGGAGGCACTTGTTTTATTCCAAGAAGTTGGAGAGTTGCTTCTGGACTTCTTTCTACAGAATTTTGGCAAGGCCTGATAAGAGGGAGATAGGCCTAAAATTCTTGAGTTCAGCTGGATCGGCATCAGGTTTCTTCAGGATGGGCAGTACATGAGCCGATTTCCAGGCAGCAGGATAGATACCCGTAGTCAGGGAGGAGTTCCAGATTAGATTTAGATGGGGGCTCATCCAAGGGGCAAACGCTTTGAAAAACTTAGCCGGGCAGGGGTCACCCAGAGAACCTGATTTACAATTGTCTAGTTCTGTCCGAGAAGCCTCCGGGCAAAACAAGCGAAATTCGGACCAGATGCTGCACGATCCGAGGAGGGGTTTTGCGAAGCTGAAGGCTCAACCAGAGGGAAGGAGGAGTAAATGAGTTGTATTTTCTCCTGGAATAAGGTTGATAAATCCTCACAAAAGGTAGCTGAAGGGGCTATGGTGCTGTCCAGAGCCTTAGGTCTAAGAAAACCTTGAACGATCTTAAAGACCTCTTTGGCTGAGTTATCAGATGAAGTAATTTGATCAGCAAAGAAGTCCCTAGTGGTTTTACGTTTTAGCCCATGAAATTTTTTTAACGCCGCTCTGTAGGCACACTTGGCCACGGGATTGTACAATTTGCACCAAGCACATTCGAGCTTCTTGCATAAGCTTTTTTCCACTTGAAGTGCCATAGTAAACTAGGGGGCAGAGGGTTTTTTCCTGGTTGATTTTGCAGTCCTAAGGGGTGCAATTCTGTCTAGGACGAGGGTGACCCAGCGGTTAAAGGTAACCACATCACTGCTGGGGTCTCCAGTCAGTTGAGGGGGGTTGTTTAGTAGCTCAGAACCCACAGAATCCAGGGAAACCTTCGCCCAATTTCTGCTTGCAACAAATGACGAACTGGCCCTGATGCCAGGAGGTCTGTCTATCAAGCTGAAAGGGACTAACAGGTGGTCTAACCAGGATAGAGGTAGTGGAGCCTCTACTTTCAAATTGGGGTTATTGGTAAAAATAAGATCTAGCATATGTCCCGCAACATGAGTAGGGGCACATACCATTTGAATCAGATTTAGACCCTTCAGTGTGTCTGCCAATTGAGAAGCCTTGGGACAATTGGCATTGTCCATATGGACATTGAAATCTCCAAGGACGAGGAAATTGGCATGCTTCAAGGACAGATCTGCGATAACGTCACAAAGTGCAAGCAGGTGGCCAGCTGGAGTATCAGGGAATCTATAAATCAGAATGCCAGCCACTGAAAGAGCTGGAGAGGTTCTAATGCAGAAGAAGAGTGCCTCAATCGGCCCCAAGCCATCAAGTCTCCTGCACGAAATCTCCCAGCCCACCCTCATAATAATGGCAAGCCCACCCCCACTCTTGTGGCCAGTCCGGTTGGCAACAGAAATCCAAAAACCCTCCGGTACAGCCAGCCGTATGTCAGGGTTGGAACTTTCCTTTAACCAGGTGTCAGTTAAAAACATGAGGTCCCATGAGTTAGACTTCAGAGAGAGACAGATATCATCGCAGTGTTTGGGGAAAGATCTGCAGTTTATCAGACAAGCCTTTATATTAGATCTAGAGGCCCTCTGGTGGATTGTCAGTGACTTCGCGTCAGTATTATCCACAGCGTTACCAATGGGGTCCACTCAGCACTCCACCCCAGGGTGAAGGAGCAATGCCTGCAGCACAGCTTCTGACCTGCCAGGGACAGATCCAGGCTGGCCGTCCCAGGACAGGACAGTCTGTTCATATCAAGTAACTGCTCCCTAGACCAAGAGATCTTGGCTGCTGGTAGAATACGGGAAGCATGGCTGGCGCTGGCCGCGGTCTGGACGCGGAAGGGCGCAGACGGGCTTGCCATTGGCGCGCTCGCTGCGCGTCCCTGTCGTGGCTCCCATTAAGTAGGGGAGTTTCAGGTCCGGCCGGCCACCAACTAGACCGCCGACCCAAGATGGCGTCTAAATCTGTGCCAAGAGGGAAGTCTAAAAATGGCCTCGATAGAGGAGGAGAAACGCTAGGTAGGAGGCAGAGAGGGAGTCAGCACCCCCCTTAATAATTTTCTTTGCAAATACTGAAATATCGGCTGAAAATAGTAGTACCTGACTTAGAAATAGTAAGCACCCCCGCGATTCTCCAGGTGAGAGGGACAGGGGAAAAGATCGGGAGGAAGCCTAACTGCACCCTGCAACATGCAGCAGTGCAGAAGACCTACACTCCCCAAAAAACATTAAACAAGCTCCAAAGGTTAAAAAACGGCTTTCCAAATCATTAAAATGAGTGCAAATAGCAGTAAACATCAGTGATGTCATTTGAGATGTCATCAGTGATGTCATCAGTGATGTCACTGACCATGTCATGAGTGATGTAATATGTGACGTCATCAGCAGTGCATTGCAGGGGCGCGAGTTATAGTTAGCTCAGCTAATTATAACGGCCGAATTTCTCTGGTTTTGTACAAGTGTAATGTTAACCATACTATAACGTCCCTGAAACCTGTAGTTTTTTCAGTGAATTTCAAAGGTTTTTCAAATGCTAATTCCTAACTATAACGTCCCTGAAACCTATGGTTTTTTCAGTGAATTTCAAAGGTTTTTTAAATGCTAATTCCTAACTATAATGTCCAAAAAACCTGTGCTTTTTTTTAGTGACAATCTAAGGTTTTGTAACTTGGTTTTTTAATTTTAGAGTAGAACAACAATGGCACTATATGCTCAACAATTTCTGAAAAATTGCAGTGTGTATAATTTACATTATGGATTAAAAAAGCTTTTTTTAAATTTGTAAGTTTTTATAAAAGTAATGTGATGTTTTATCCTTTTTAAAATATGCATTTAAATTTTTTTTCATTTTTTTTTAAAAGTGAGATTTGCATACCTATCGTGTACCGGTCACGGTGGGTGCGCAAATCCAAGAATTTTGCTACCATATTGGTTAAGTCATGCACGATACGCGTACGGTATGCGAAGGGTGCGCCATTCTCATTTTTCTTTTTTTTTACATTTTTAAATACATGATATATACGATAAATTTATTAAATCAATCGTATATGCTTTATTAAAAGGCTTATAAAAGTGATATTTACATAAATAATATGGATGTTAAACGTCTTATAATGAAGTTACGGGAGCCGCGACGGTCCCGCGTAACGTCACGTACAAATTTCCGGGGTTGCGTCAGGTACGCAAATCCAGCGCAAGTTATTTAGTTTTAAAAGTATATATATATAACTTTATCATATATATTATACCAAGAGATTAATATACACAATTGTAAATATTGTATATTTGTAACTGGAATAAAGATATATTATTGTTAAATATATATTTCAGGAATCGCGTCTGGTGTGCGCTGGTTGCGCGTCAGGTACGCGAATCACATGTGACTTCAAAAGAAAGCATTTAATTGGTTAAGAAGCTTTTTATTCTAGAACTTGCAGGACCCCACCCAAATTTTTCATCTTCCAAGAACATCTTCAGAGACACAGCTCTTGTGTTTTCTCTTCTTCTTTTTAGCATTTTTTTGGTGTTTTTTTTCACTCCACTAGAAAAATTGCTTTTTCAATTCCACCACAGGAGATTCCAGGAGAAGAAGAAGATTTGGAAGAACCTGTGAAGCAGCGATACGAAAGTGTTGTGTAGGCTTTTTTTCGATTCCAGCAGGAGAACAAAAAGGTCAATGCACGTAAGGTGACGTGCACTCTATGTGAAAAGGTCCTCTCTTGTGGATCTGATAAAAAATATTCCTGTTGCACTTCATCTATGCTAAAACACCTGCAAACAATGCATCCACGTCGTCTTGCGCGAGAGCAACATCGTCGCGAGCTACAAAAACAAACTTCGCAAGATGATCAAGTCGCAGAGCCTAGCACCTCGTCAGGTTCTTCAACAACAACTCAAAGAGCCCAAATAGTACCTGAGTCTGCTGGACTTGAGCAGCGGTGCATTAAATGCAAAAAAGTTCTTTGTTGTGGAGAGCAAACTGTGGATTCTATTGTGGTTGCTGCGAAAAACCAGCGTTGCTAATTTGTTTTTGTTTTTGCAATGAGTTTTTAATTGCAAAATGTTTGAGAAAGTTCTCTCAGTTCATTCTGTTGATTTTTTTATTTAAAAAAAAAAACACCAAACAAAATTCAAAAAACTGTTGAAAAACACACAAAAAATGTAAAAGAAAAAGCCCAAGTGGTTGCATGAGTGTAGGGGTAGTGCCTGAGTGCATGGATGAGTGCATGGTAGTGCCTGAGTGATTGTATGAGTGCATGGGAAGTGCCTGGGTGATTGAAGGAGTGCAGGGGTAGTTCCTGGGTGATTAGAGGAGTGCATGGGTAGTACCTGGGTGATTGAAAGAGTGAATGTGTACTGCCCAAGTGATTGCATGAGTGCAGGGGTAGTGCTTGAGTGCATGGATGAGTGCATGGGTAGTGCCTGAGTGATTGCATGAGTGCATGGGTAGTGCCTGGGTGATTGGAAGAGTGCATGGGTAGTGCCTGGGTGATTGAATGAGTGCATGGGTAGTGCCTGGGTGATTGGAGGAGTGCATGTGTACTGCCCAAGTGATTGCATGAGTGCAGTCGTAGTGCCTAAGTGCATGGATGAGTGCATGGGTAGTGCCTGAGTGATTGCATGAGTGTATGGGTAGTGTCTGGGTGCATGGATGAGTGCATGAGTAATGCCTGGGTGATATGAGGAGTGCATGGGTAGTACCTGTGTGAATGTATGAGTGCTGGGGTAGTGCCTGAGTTATTGAATGAATGTATAGGTAGTGCCTGGGTGATTGCATGAGTGCAGGAGTAGTGCCTCAGTGATTGAAGGAGTGCATGGATAATGCCTGGCTGAATGGTTGAGTGCAACAGTAGTGCCTGAGTGCATAGATGATTGCATGACTAGTGTCTGGGTGAATAAATGAGTACAATAGTAGTGCCTGAGTGATTTAAGGTAGTACCTGGGGGATTGCATGAGTACAGGGGTAGTGCCTGGATGATTGGAGGACTGCATGGGTAGTGCTTGGGTGATTGCATGAGTGCAGGGGCACTGCCTGAGTGCATGGATGAGTGCATGGGTAGTGCCTGGGTGAGTGTATGAGTGCATGAGTAGTGCCTCGGTGATTGGAGGAGTACATGTGTACTGCCCAAGTGATTGCATGAGTGCAGGGGTAGTGCCTGAGTGCATGGATGAGTGCATGGATAGTACCTGAGTGATTGCATGAGTGCATGGGTAGTGCCTGGGTGATTGGAGGAGTGCATGAGTAGTGCCTGAGAGATTGGAAGAGTGCATGGGTAGTGCCTGTGTGATTAGAGGAGTGCATGGGTAGTGCCTGTGTGATTGCATGAGTGCAGGGGTAGTGCCTGGGTGATTGGAGGAGTGCATGGGTAGTGCCTGATTGCATAGATGAGTGTATGGGTACTGCCTGGGTGAATGGATGAGTGTAACAGTAGTACCTGAGTGATTGCATGAGTGCATGGGTAGTGTCTGGGTGATTGGGGGAGTGTATGCATAGTGCCTGAGTGAATGGATGAGTGCATGGGTAGTGGCTAGCTGATTGCATGAGTGCAGGGGTAGTGGCTGATTGTAGCAGTGCATTATTAGTACCTGAGTGCATAGATGAGTGCATGGATGGTGTTTGAGGGAATGGATGAGTACATATGTAGTGTCTGAGTGCATAGAAGAGTGTATGAGTACTGCCTGGGTGAATGGATGAGTGCAACAGTAGTGCCTGAGTTATTGAATGACTGCATAGGTAGTGCCTGTGTGATTGAAGGAGTGCAGGGGTGGTGCCTCAGTGATTGGAGGAGTGCATGGATAATGCCTGGGTGAATGGTTGAGTGCAACAGTAGTGCTTGAGTGCATAGATGAGTGCATGAGTACTGTCTGGGTAAATAAATGAGTGCAACAGTAGTACCTGAGTGATTTAAGGAGTGCATGGGTAGTGCCTGGGTGATTGGAGGAGTGCATGGGTAGTGCCTGGGTGATTGCATGGGTGCATCGGTAGTGCCTAAGTGATTGGAAGAGTGCATGGGTAGTGCCTGGGTGATTGGAGGAGTCAATAGTAGTGCCTGTTTGATTGCATGAATGCAGGGGTAGTGCCTGGGTGATTGGAGGAGTGCATGGGTAGTGCCAGGGTGAGTGCATAAGTGCAGGGGTACTGCCTGAGTGCATGAATGAGTGCACGGGTAGTGCCAGGGTAATTGGAGGAGTGCAAGGGTAGTACCTGGGTGATTGCATGAGTGCAGGAGTAGTGCCTGGGTGATTGCAGGAGTGCATAAGTAGTGCCATGGGGATTGCATGACTGCGGAGGTGGTGCCTGGGTGATTAGGGGAGTGCATGGGAAGTGCCTGGGTGATTTTATGAGTGCATGGGTGGTGTCTGTGTGTTTGAAGGAGTGCATGGGTAGTGCCTGGGTGGTTACATAAGTGCATGGGTAGTGCCTGGGTTACTGAAGGAGTGCATGGGTAGTGCCTGAGTGATTGCATGAGTGCAGGGGTAGTGCCTGGGTGATTGAAGGAGTGCATACATAGTGCCTCAGTGCATGAATGAGTGCATGGGTAGTGCTTGGGTGATTGGAGGAGTGCAAGGGTAGTGCCTGGGTTATTGCATGAGTGCATGGGTAGTGTCTGGGTGATTGGAGGAGTGCATATGTAGTGCCTGGGTGATTCAATGAGTGCAAGGGTAGTGCCTAGGTAATTGGAGGAGTGCATAAGTAGTGCCTGGGTGATTGCATGAGTGCATGGGTAGCACCTGGGTGATATGAGGAGTGCATGGGCAGTACCTGAGAGATTGGAGGCGTGCATGGGTAGTGCCTGCATGATTGGAGGACTGCGTGGGTAGTGCTTGGGTGATTGCATGAGTGTAGGGGTAGTGCCTGAGTGCATGGATGAGTGCATGGGTAGTGCCTGGGTAATTGCATGAGTGCAGGGGTAGTGCCTGGGTGATTGGAGAAGTGCATGTGTACTGCCCAAGTGATTGCATGAGTGCAGGGGTAGTGGCTGAGTGCATGGATGAGTGCATGGGTAGTGCCTGAATGATTGCATGAGTGCATGGGTAGTGCCTCCAAGATTGCATGAGTACAGGGGTAGTGCCTGGGTGATTGGAGGATTGCATGGGTAGTGCCCATGTGATTGTATGAGTGCAGGAGTAGTGTCTAGGTGATTGGAGGAGTGCATGTGTACTGCTTGGGTGATTGCATGAGTGCAGGGATAGTGCCTGAGTGCATGGATGAGTGCATGTGAAGTCCCTGAGTGATTTTATGAGTGCATGGGTAGTGCTTCGGTGATTGGAGGAGTGCATGTGTACTGCCTGGGTGATTAGAGGAGTGTATCTGTACTGTTTGGGTGGTTGCATGACTGCAGAGGTAGTGCGTGAGTGCATGGATGAGTGCATGGGTAGTGCCTAAGTGATTGCATGAATGCATGGGTAGTGCTTGAGTGACTGGAGGAGTGCATGGATAGTACCTGGGTGATTGAAGGAGTGCATGGTTAGTGCCTGTGTGATTGCATGAGTGCAGGGGTAGTTCCTGAGGGTATGGATGAGTGCATGGGTAGTATTTGACAGAATGGATGAGTGCATGGGTAGGTTCTGGGTGATTGCATGAGTGCATGGGTACTGCGTGGGTGATTGGAGAAGTGCATGTGCACTGCCTGAGAGAATACAAGAGTGCAGGGGTAGTCCCTGAGTGATTACATGAGTGCATGGGTAGTGCCTCGGTGATTGGACAAGTGCACGGGTAGTGCCTGAGTGCATGGATGAGTGCAAGGGTAGTGCCTGGGTGATTGCATGAGTGCATGGGTACTGCCTGGTTTATTGGAGGAGTGCATGTGTACTGCCTGAGTGATTGTATGAGTGCAGAGGTAGTCCCTGAGTACATGGATGAATGCATGGGTAGTGCATCGGTGATTGCAAGGGTGCAGAGGTAGTGCTTGAGTACATGCATGAGTGCATGGGTACTGCCTGGGTGATTGCATGAGTGCAAAGGTAGTGCCTCAGTGCATGGATAAGTACATGGATAGTGTGTGAGTGATTGCATGAGTACATGGGTAGTGCCTTGTTGATTAGATGAGTGCATGGGTAGTGCCTGAGTGATTGCAAGAGTGCAGGGGTATTGCCTGGGTGATTGGAGGAGTGCATGCGTACTGCTTAAGTGATTGCATGAGTGCAGGGGTAGTGGCTGAGTGCATGGATGAGTGCATGGGTAGTGCCTGGGTGATTGCATGAGTGCATCGGTAGTGCCTCAGTGATTGCATGAGTGCAGGGGTAGTGCCTGGGTGATTGGAGGAGTGCATGTGTACTGCTTGGGTGATTGCATGAGTGTAGGGATAGTGCCTGAGTGCATGGATGAGTGCATGAGAAGTCCCTGAGTGATTTTATGAGTGCATGGGTTGTGCCTCGGTGATTGGAGGAGTGCATGTGTACTGCCTGAGTGATTGGAGGAGTGCATGAGTAGTGCCTGTGAGTTTGCATGAGTGCATGCATAGTGCCTGAGTGCATGGATGAGTGCATGGGTACTGCTTGGCTGATTGCATAAGTGCATGCGTAGTGCCTGAGTGATTGGAGGAGTGCATGGGTAGTGCCTGTGAGTTTGCATGAGTGCATGCGTAGTACCTGAGTGATTGCATGAGTGCATGGGTAGTGCCTGGGTGATTGGAGGAGTGCATGAGTAGTGCCTGAGAGATTGGAAGAGTGCATGGGTAGTGCCTGTGTGATTAGAGGAGTGCATGGGTAGTGCCTGTGTGATTGCATGAGTGCAGGGGTAGTGCCTGGGTGATTGGAGGAGTGCATGGGTAGTGCCTGATTGCATAGATGAGTGTATGGGTACTGCCTGGGTGAATGGATGAGTGTAACAGTAGTACCTGAGTGATTGCATGAGTGCATGGGTAGTGTCTGGGTGATTGGGGGAGTGTATGCATAGTGCCTGAGTGAATGGATGAGTGCATGGGTAGTGGCTAGCTGATTGCATGAGTGCAGGGGTAGTGGCTGATTGTAGCAGTGCATTATTAGTACCTGAGTGCATAGATGAGTGCATGGATGGTGTTTGAGGGAATGGATGAGTACATATGTAGTGTCTGAGTGCATAGAAGAGTGTATGAGTACTGCCTGGGTGAATGGATGAGTGCAACAGTAGTGCCTGAGTTATTGAATGACTGCATAGGTAGTGCCTGTGTGATTGAAGGAGTGCAGGGGTGGTGCCTCAGTGATTGGAGGAGTGCATGGATAATGCCTGGGTGAATGGTTGAGTGCAACAGTAGTGCTTGAGTGCATAGATGAGTGCATGAGTACTGTCTGGGTAAATAAATGAGTGCAACAGTAGTACCTGAGTGATTTAAGGAGTGCATGGGTAGTGCCTGGGTGATTGGAGGAGTGCATGGGTAGTGCCTGGGTGATTGCATGAGTGCATCGGTAGTGCCTAAGTGATTGGAAGAGTGCATGGGTAGTGCCTGGGTGATTGGAGGAGTCAATAGTAGTGCCTGTTTGATTGCATGAATGCAGGGGTAGTGCCTGGGTGATTGGAGGAGTGCATGGGTAGTGCCAGGGTGAGTGCATAAGTGCAGGGGTACTGCCTGAGTGCATGAATGAGTGCACGGGTAGTGCCAGGGTAATTGGAGGAGTGCAAGGGTAGTACCTGGGTGATTGCATGAGTGCAGGAGTAGTGCCTGGGTGATTGCAGGAGTGCATAAGTAGTGCCATGGGGATTGCATGACTGTGGAGGTGGTGCCTGGGTGATTAGGGAGTGCATGGGAAGTGCCTGGGTGATTTTATGAGTGCATGGGTGGTGTCTGTGTGTTTGAAGGAGTGCATGGGTAGTGCCTGGGTGGTTACATAAGTGCATGGGTAGTGCCTGGGTTACTGAAGGAGTGCATGGGTAGTGCCTGAGTGATTGCATGAGTGCAGGGGTAGTGCCTGGGTGATTGAAGGAGTGCATACATAGTGCCTCAGTGCATGAATGAGTGCATGGGTAGTGCTTGGGTGATTGGAGGAGTGCAAGGGTAGTGCCTGGGTTATTGCATGAGTGCATGGGTAGTGTCTGGGTGATTGGAGGAGTGCATAGGTAGTGCCTGGGTGATTCAATGAGTGCAAGGGTAGTGCCTAGGTAATTGGAGGAGTGCATAAGTAGTGCCTGGGTGATTGCATGAGTGCATGGGTAGCACCTGGGTGATATGAGGAGTGCATGGGCAGTACCTGAGAGATTGGAGGCGTGCATGGGTAGTGCCTGCATGATTGGAGGACTGCGTGGGTAGTGCTTGGGTGATTGCATGAGTGTAGGGGTAGTGCCTGAGTGCATGGATGAGTGCATGGGTAGTGCCTGGGTAATTGCATGAGTGCAGGGGTAGTGCCTGGGTGATTGGAGAAGTGCATGTGTACTGCCCAAGTGATTGCATGAGTGCAGGGGTAGTGGCTGAGTGCATGGATGAGTGCATGGGTAGTGCCTGAATGATTGCATGAGTGCATGGGTAGTGCCTCCAAGATTGCATGAGTACAGGGGTAGTGCCTGGGTGATTGGAGGATTGCATGGGTAGTGCCCATGTGATTGTATGAGTGCAGGAGTAGTGTCTAGGTGATTGGAGGAGTGCATGTGTACTGCTTGGGTGATTGCATGAGTGCAGGGATAGTGCCTGAGTGCATGGATGAGTGCATGTGAAGTCCCTGAGTGATTTTATGAGTGCATGGGTAGTGCTTCGGTGATTGGAGGAGTGCATGTGTACTGCCTGGGTGATTAGAGGAGTGTATCTGTACTGTTTGGGTGGTTGCATGACTGCAGAGGTAGTGCGTGAGTGCATGGATGAGTGCATGGGTAGTGCCTAAGTGATTGCATGAATGCATGGGTAGTGCTTGAGTGATTGGAGGAGTGCATGGATAGTACCTGGGTGATTGAAGGAGTGCATGGTTAGTGCCTGTGTGATTGCATGAGTGCAGGGGTAGTTCCTGAGGGTATGGATGAGTGCATGGGTAGTATTTGACAGAATGGATGAGTGCATGGGTAGGTTCTGGGTGATTGCATGAGTGCATGGGTACTGCGTGGGTGATTGGAGAAGTGCATGTGCACTGCCTGAGAGAATACAAGAGTGCAGGGGTAGTCCCTGAGTGATTACATGAGTGCATGGGTAGTGCCTCGGTGATTGGACAAGTGCACGGGTAGTGCCTGAGTGCATGGATGAGTGCAAGGGTAGTGCCTGGGTGATTGCATGAGTGCATGGGTACTGCCTGGTTTATTGGAGGAGTGCATGTGTACTGCCTGAGTGATTGTATGAGTGCAGAGGTAGTCCCTGAGTACATGGATGAATGCATGGGTAGTGCATCGGTGATTGCAAGGGTGCAGAGGTAGTGCTTGAGTACATGCATGAGTGCATGGGTACTGCCTGGGTGATTGCATGAGTGCAAAGGTAGTGCCTCAGTGCATGGATAAGTACATGGATAGTGTGTGAGTGATTGCATGAGTACATGGGTAGTGCCTTGTTGATTAGATGAGTGCATGGGTAGTGCCTGAGTGATTGCAAGAGTGCAGGGGTATTGCCTGGGTGATTGGAGGAGTGCATGCGTACTGCTTAAGTGATTGCATGAGTGCAGGGGTAGTGGCTGAGTGCATGGATGAGTGCATGGGTAGTGCCTGGGTGATTGCATGAGTGCATCGGTAGTGCCTCAGTGATTGCATGAGTGCAGGGGTAGTGCCTGGGTGATTGGAGGAGTGCATGTGTACTGCTTGGGTGATTGCATGAGTGCAGGGATAGTGCCTGAGTGCATGGATGAGTGCATGAGAAGTCCCTGAGTGATTTTATGAGTGCATGGGTAGTGCCTCGGTGATTGGAGGAGTGCATGTGTACTGCCTGAGTGATTGGAGGAGTGCATGGGTAGTGACTGTGAGTTTGCATGCGTGCATGCGTAGTGCCTGAGTGCATGGATGAGTGCATGGGTACTGCTTGGGTGATTGCATAAGTGCATGCGTAGTGCCTGAGTGATTGGAGGAGTGCATGGGTAGTGCCTGTGAGTTTGCATGAGTGCATGCGTAGTGCCTGAGTGCATGGATGAGTGCATGGGTACTGCTTGGGTGATTGCATAAGTGCATGCGTAGTGCCTGGGTGATTGGAGGAGTGCATCTGTACTGTTTGGGTGGTTGCAATGCCTGCAGAGGTAGTGCGTGAGTGCATGGATGAGTGCATGGGTAGTGCCTGGGTGATTGCATGAGTGCATCAGTAGTGCCTCAGTGATTGCATGAGTGCAGAGGTAGTGCCTGGGTGATTGGAGGAGTGCATGTGTACTGCTTGGGTGATTGCATGAGTGTAGGGATAGTGCCTGAGTGCATGGATGAGTGCATGAGAAGTCCCTGAGTGATTTTATGAGTGCATGGGTTGTGCCTCGGTGATTGGAGGAGTGCATGTGTACTGCCTGAGTGATTGGAGGAGTGCATGAGTAGTGCCTGTGAGTTTGCATGAGTGCATGCATAGTGCCTGAGTGCATGGATGAGTGCATGGGTACTGCTTGGCTGATTGCATAAGTGCATGCGTAGTGCCTGAGTGATTGGAGGAGTGCATGGGTAGTGCCTGTGAGTTTGCATGAGTGCATGCGTAGTGCCTGAGTGCATGGATGAGTGCATAGGTACTGCTTGGGTGATTGCATAAGTGCATGCGTAGTGCCTGGGTGATTGGCGGAGTGCATCTGTACTGTTTGGGTGGTTGCATGTCTGCAGAGATAGTGCGTGAGTGCATGGATGAGTGCATGGGTAGTGCCTAAGTGATTGCATGAATGCATGGGTAGTGCTTGAGTGATTGGAGGAGTGCATGGATAGTGCCTGGGTGATTGAAGGAGTGCATGGGTAGTGCCTGTGTGATTGCATGAGTGCAGGGGTAGTTCCTGAGGGCATGGATGAGTGCATGGGTAGTATTTAACAGAATGGATGAGTGCATGGGTAGGTTCTGGGTGATTGCATGAGTGCATGGGTACTGCGTGGGTGATTGGAGAAGTGCATGTGTAATGCCTGAGAGAATACAAGAGTGCAGGGGTAGTCCCTGAGGGATTACATGAGTGCATGGGTAGTGCCTCTGTGATTGGAGGAGTGCATGGGTAGTGCCTCAGTGATTGGACAAGTGCACATGAAGTGCCTGAGTGCATGGATGAGTGCATGGGCAGTGCCTGGGTGATTGCATGATTGCATGGGTACTGCCTGGTTGATTGGAGGCGTGCATGTGTACTGCCTGAGTGATTGTATGAGTGCAGAGGTAGTCCTTGAGTACATGGATGAATGCATGGGTAGTGCCTCGGTGATTGCAAGAGTGCAGGGGTAGTGCTTGAGTACATGCATGAGTGCATGGGTAGTGCCTGGGTGATTGCATGAGTGCAAAGGTAGTGCCTGAGTGCATGGATAAGTACATGGATAGTGTGTGAGTGATTGCATGAGTAGTGCCTGGTTGGTTGGATGAGTGCATGGGTAGTGCCCGGGTGATTCCAAGAGTGCAGGGGTAGTGCTTGAGCACATCAATGAGTGCATGGGTAGTTCCTGGGTGATTGCATGAGTGCATGGGTAGTGTCTGGGTGATTGGAGGAGTGCATATGTACTGCTTGGGTGATTGCATGAGTGCAGGGATAGTGACTGAGTGCATGGAGGAGTGCATGGGTAGTGCCTAATTGATTCCATGAATGCATGGGTAGTGCTTAGATGATTGGAGGAGTCCATGGGTAGTGTCTGGGTGATTGAAGGAGTGCATGGGTAGTGCCTGTGTGATTTCATGAGCGCAGGGGTAGTACCTGAGGGCATGGATGAGTGTGTGGGTAGCATTTGAGAGAATGGATGACTGCATGAGTGCATAGCTACTGCCTGGATGATTGGAAGAGTGCATGTGTACAGCCTGAGTGAATGCAAGAGTGCAGGGGTAGTGTCTGAGTGTATTGATGAGTACATGGGTAGTGCCTAGGTAATTGTAGAAGTGCACAGATAGTGCCTGAGTACATGCATGAGTGCATGGGTAGTGCCTGGGCGATTAAAGGAGTACATGGGTAGTGCATGTGGGATTGCATCAGTGCATGGGTAGCACCTGAGGACATGGATGAGTGCATGGGTACTGCCTGGGTGATTGCATGAGTGCATGGGTAGTGTCTAGGTGATTGGAGGAGTGCATGGGTAGTGTCTGTGCAATTGTGTGAGTGGAGCGATAGCGCCTGAGGGCATGAATGAGTGCATGGATAGTATTTAAGAGAATGGATGAGTGCATGGGTAGTGCCTGGGTGATTGCATGAGTGCATACCTACTGCCTGGGTGATTGGAGGAGTGCATGTGTTCTGCCTGAGTGAATGCAAGAGTGCAAGGGTAGTGCCTGAGTGCATGGTTGAGTGCATAGGTAGTGCCTGGGTGATTGCATGAGTGCATGGGTAGTGCCTGGGCGATTAAAGGAGTACATGGGTAGTGCATGTGGGATTGCATCAGTGCATGGGTAGCACCTGAGGACATGGATGAGTGCATGGGTACTGCCTGGGTGATTGCATGAGTGCATGGGTAGTGTCTAGGTGATTGGAGGAGTGCATGTGTGCTGCTTGGGTGATTGCATGAGTGCAGGGATAGTGCCTAAGTGCATGGATGAGTACGTGAGAAGTACCTGAGTGATTTTATGAGTGCATGGGTAGTGCCTGAGTGATTGGAGGAGTGCATGTGTACTGCCTGAGTGATTGGAGGAGTGCATGGGTAGTGCCTGTGAGATTGCATGAGTGCATGCTTAGTGCCTGGGTGCATGAATGAGTGCATGGATACTGCTTGGGTGATTGCATAAGTGCATGCGTAGTGCCTGGGTGATTGGAGGAGTGCATTAGTACTCTTTGGGTGATTGCATGACTGCAGAGGTAGTACGTGAGTGCATGGATAAGTGCATGGGTAGTGCCTAAGTGATTGCATGAATGCAGGGGTAGTGCTTGAGTGATTGGAGGAGTGCATGGATTGTGCCTGGGTGATTAAAGGAGTGAATGGGTAGTGCCTGTGTGATTGCATGAGTGCAGGGGTAGTACCTGAGGGAATGGATGAGTGCATGGGTAGTATTTGACAGGACAGATGAGTGCATGGGTAGGTTCTGGGTGATTGCTTGAGTGCATGGGTTCTGTGTGGGTGATTGGAGAAGTGCATGTGTACTGCCTGAGAGAATACAAGAGTGCCGGGGTTGTCCCTGAGTGATTAGATGAGTGGATGGGTAGTGCCTCGGTGATTGGAGGAGTGCATGAGTAGTGCCTGGGTGATTGGAGAAGTGCATGGGTAGTGCCTGAGTGTATTGATGAGTACATGGGTAGTGCCTAGGTAATTGTAGAAGTGCACAGATAGTGCCTGAGTACATGCATGAGTGCATGGGTAGTGCCTGGGTGATTGCATGAGTGCAAAGGTAGTGCCTGAGTGCATGGATAAGTACATGGATAGTGTGTGAGTGATTGCATGAGTGCATGGGTAGTACCTGGGTGATTGTACCAGTACATGGGTAGTGCCTGTATAAGTTGAATGAGTGTGGGAGTAGTGCCTGAGTGCATAGATGAGTGCATGGGTAGTGTGTGAAGGAATGGATGAGTGCAGTAAAAGGGGCTCTAAACATTATTTCACATTATCATGCATATTACATTATTTGTTCTTACCTTTTTTACTAATGTAGATACAAAATCCAGTGGAACTATTTTAGAGTAGTTTTGTTGTAAACTGAATTTAAAATCTTTTCAAACTTCACCATTACCTTCTATAAAAAAGAAGAAAAACTGTTATCGACTATAATATTATACTTTTAAGAACACAACATAATTTTAGACTTACATAACATTTTCAGTTTCCCTTTTTGCTGATTCTACTGAATTTCACTATACACAGTGATTTCAATGTAGTATCATCATACAACAGCGGGGGAAAAAAACAATCAACGAGATTGTAAAAAAAATAAAAAATCAACGGTAACCATTATTTACAACATGTGAAGCTATGTCTTTACCTATCTACAGTTTCTTAATTACATTCTTCAACTACATTAGGTCTTTTATTTCTCTCAAGTACATTTTGTATAATGTACACCCTCATTTACATCTCATATAATATAGACAACAAATATATAAACTATTTGTTTCTAAACACAAGTTTCCAAATGCAAAATGAATTAGCACAAACAATAATCCATACACTAATTGTTCACATCTTCCCAATAGGCCGAATAATGTTTCCGAAACTTTTGCATTGAAAATATCCAAAATAAACTTGTTAATTCGTGTTCACATCTTCTCAATAGGCCGAATGATGTATTCAAAACTTTGGCATCAAAAATATCAGATATGAATTTGGTAATTCATAAGGCAACCTAGATTTGAATTCCAAATGGGCATCATTGCAATGTGTCCATCCTTTATTGCACTTTAAATACACAGTATAGTGTCCAGATGTTGTAGTAGGTCCATCATGGAAAATAGTAGCCACTGCTTTAAAGTTCTTCCTGAAATTGATACTTGACTTGCCACAAAATTTTTCAATTTTGGTTTCCAATTTTCTTCCATTTGCTCTACAACGTTGTAGCATTAAAATGACATATTTTCCAAATCTTTCTATATATAATGTTGACAACATTTATGATTTACAATGAGAACATTTCATATCTTGATGAGCTGTTTTTACTAATTTGTTAAAAGATACTGATTTGCAATCTGGTATCGTCAAGTATATGAATCGTTCAGTATTCATTTCAGTGGTAGAAGAAAATGAACACTCTTCACATTTATGATCCCATCTGTAACTTAGTCCAAATAAATATTCAATTTCAATTCCTTCATCTTCCAGTACACCAAGCATAAGGATTAGAAATTCTTGTGCATCTTGTTGTATATTGAGTGTAAATTGCAAAGAACCAGTACATATATCCAAAAGATGCCGAATGCCAGAAGCAGTATGGATTTTACTTCTGTCAGTTACCAACTTTTGAAAAACATAATGTAGTAAAGAACAGAATCTTTTTTCTCGAGTTTCCATAATTTCATGATGAACATCCTACAATATCATCAACAGTATCCATTTTCATTTTCTTTGCACCTTCATGATTCTCTTCAATTGTTTTCTTTTTTTTAATCTCAGTAGAATGTTTGTCATATTTCAGTTTTGGACACACTACACGTTTCTCATATATGGGATATTCACCTAAGTTAGGAGCATAAAGTCTTCTTAACCGATTGTACTCTCTTACACAATTTGCATCAGCACTAATCTTATTCTCATCAAAATCAATCAAATACAAACCAGATAATGTTCTTACTCGAGACAATGCAACATATGCCATTCCCTCTTTAAACACTGTACTTCCAATATTTACCAAAGCACTGTATACACTTAAACCTTGAGATTTATGAATGGTTACTGCATATGCTAAAGACATAGGAAACTGTGTTCTACGAACATACAAGTCTTTTACAAGCAAAAACGTACAGCACAACGTCCAATCTGTTTTACTTCTTCAATCTGATCAAATTTAATCTTCAAAAATTCAATTCCATCTCTGTTCTGAAAATTTACAAAATCAACAACTTTTCCCATTGCTCCAATTACTAAACCTTCTTCTACATTCAAATTATGCTGTAAAATTACCCGACAGTTTATACATACATGTAAAGGCTTTTCTAAACCTGCAGTCTTAGATACAGACTTTTCCAAAGAATCCAATTTTGACTGTACTTTTTCTGAGAGAAGAATAGTCACTCCTTGGTGTTCCATTTTATCAATAGCTTCCATTTTCACTATTGGTTGTTTTTCCAGTTTCAAAAGTTCTTGATTGAATGTAGAACACTCTTGTAGTGTAGGCATTAGGCAAACTATAGACTTCTTTTCTCCAATTTGTTTGTACATTATTTCAGGTGCTGTGTTTTTGGTTGTAAACAAGTTCCTTAGTAGCCGACTTTGTAAAGCTTGTTTAGCCTGTTTTGTCAAAACACCAATTCTTATATCTTTAAGAATATTTCAATAATCTTCATCACTTGCTTGTTGCATATTCTTAATAAGTTCTTTATATTCAAAATGTAACCAAATATTGACATTTCCAATACTTCCCAAAGATTTCTTAGTGTCTTCATGGACAAGTGGTTTAAAAACTGGTTCCCCTTTTACAGGAGTAAGTTGTAGTAGATCGCCGAATACAATTACATGTTTTTCTCCAAACAGAACATCATAATCTGTTTTTAAAATCTGTTGCATTCTTAAATGTACAAAGGCAAGCATTAAGTTTGAGATCATGCTCACCTTATCAATGTTTAGAAGTTTCATTTTCTTCAGTACTCTTGAAACTTCATAACAAGCTTCTCCAGATAGCTTCTGATATTCCAATTTATTTTCATGTTCAACTGGTAGCATGAGTAATCGATGTAAAGTAATTCCTTTAATGTTGTGTGCTGCTAATCCAGTTGGAGCTGTTACAACACAAGATAAATGTGATTCAGTAGTTTTGTGTAGATAACTCGTCAAAACTTTAATTAAGAAACTTTTTCCTGTTCCAGCTTGACCACTGATGTACATTCGAATAGGTTTAAATGATATGCATTGGCATTATTTTTTTTCATGCAGAAAACCATGCTGTATCTGTCCTGTCACTTGCTGATATATTTCTTTTTGTTCAATATTTACTTCTTCTTCCAAGTTTCCCAACTGAATAATATCCTGTTGTGTTTGTTGCATTGCCATTTCTACTTCATTCATGGCTATTGCTGCTTCATTTTCAATAATTGGTTGTCCTAGTGGATCTTGACTTAGTGAACTTGAACTTTGACTATCTTGAGAACTGTTTCTTGCTATTTCAGCTGCAATAGTAGTTTCTTGTTCAATCTCTTCATTTAACATTTACAGATAAGGTGGGAAAATTGTGCATTGAATGCTATCTTTACATGCATTAAAAGAATCTTCATAGCAGTTAAAATCTCCAAGTAATTCCATTTCACTCCGCCAAGGCTTGAAGAGTTGCAGAAGTGCTAATTAGAACAATTCCCTTTTATCTGGAGTTTCGCAACTGGGTTTTCTGTGGTTAATAAGATTTCCTTTGGCATGTTTTACCAAACATCCATCACATCCAATTACTGCATATTTTTCTTCATTTATATTCTCTGTAACATTTCTCTTAAAGCTGTAATGTTGCAGTACTTAATAGAGACATGGGTTTTCCAGATGTGGACTCCTTTTGGGATAGTAGATATCCAACATATTAGTTTTAACAATATCTGTACTTTCAGGTTCATTCAATGCTAAATATTCAATATCTTGTAGAGATTTCAATACTCTATTTTGTGTGGCGGCAAGACCTAGACTTACCCAAACGATTCCTCTTAACTTTGAATATAAACTGGCAGAGCTCAACCGATCCGAACATTCATAGGATCCAATCTCTCGATGAGAAAGCATTTTCAAGCTAAAACAGTACAATTTCTTACTAAGACTCTTCTCTTGTGAAATTTCTTTCCACATTTCTTTCAACCCTGTCTGTTCAGATTTGGTTATATATGATGTAACATAGCGAGCAACAGCAATTGAATTATCTGCAACATACTGGATATCCATGTTGGCATTCCACATTGTCAAAATCACTGGATTGTAGTCATTAATATACTTTGAATCTTCGGTTCTTTTTATGTTGTATGTATTCTTCGGAGATTTATGAGTTATAGTATGCCTTACTGCTGACATAAAACTATTGACTCTTCCATTTGAAATTATTGGACGTGGAATTCAAAACGACATTTTGTATAAAATGTCCCCTTTGACTTGTATTTTCATCGACAATATTTTCCACATCGATGACTTTGAAACCGTAAAACTTGTTGTCTCAAGCTGTTTTCTCCTCCTTTTTTTGGAATGGCACAGGTAACATACTCCTCGATGAAAGACGAAACACTTTCATCAGTATCAGTTCCAAATTTTGGTGCATTCTTGATCCACAATAGCATGTGTATATGAGTAGCTCCTCTGGCTTGGTACTCCTTTCTCCAAAAGAAATCAGTAACTTCTCCAAGAGGTGCATTATTTTTATTGCAGATAAAAGACATCATAGATTGAAACTTATGATTAAAATATCTGCACACATTCACATGATCCAAGGAACACAGTTCTCCAGCTGTCTTAAATACAATGTTTTTTTCATTTGAATTTGCTTGTCGTAGAAATTCAAGTAAATCATCCCACGCATATTCAGCACAGCTAAGTGTTAGAAACCATGTAGAGGTACCTAAGTTTCGTAACATACATTTAAGTTCGCCATGACGACGATACCAATACTCATTAGTACCACCTTGACACGCCATCACATTAATTAACACAGATTCTAAATGATCGTCTCTTTGTTGAACTTTGTCCATAAATTCCTTTGCAGAAACATGTGTAAGATGAACTCCTGTTTTTAATATGTGGTTCACTGCATATGAAAGTCCAGACAAGTCACTTTCAAACAGAAGAGAAATATATATGGAATGCACTGTCGAAATCTTGGATCTTCTGAGTACAATCTTGTTGAGCGGTATTCTGAAGCTGGAATCTGTACTGCTCGTTCATCATATCGTCCACTTTCTCCAGTGGGGAACAGCTGCGGAAAACAACGAGCTTCTAAAAAATGTTCTCATACACTCATGGGAGTTCCCTTTGCTTTCTTCATTTGAAATAATTCAATAGTGTTTCCAATCACTTCTTTTGAATGTAGAGGATGTATACTGTAATGTTCGTAAATCTCTTCACTCCTGGACTTGTCAACTTTTTCTATTTGGCCTGTTAAAATTTCTAATACATCTTCTAAACATATTTCCTGTTCTTCCACATTTACAGTTTTATAATAAATATTATTCTCTACAAGATATAATGTAGCCTTTTGAAGTTTGGTGACATCTACTAACTCTTGCCATATTTTCCGACTCTTTGTTGGTACACCATTAACTAGAATAACTACAGGCTCACTTTCCTCTCTCTCTATACCAACAGTTTCCATATTTTTTTTTAATCTAAAGGTAAGTACACAACTCTTCCTTTCAGAAATCTTTGTAAATCTGTTGGAGGCAGCTTACCTGTTTTAGGCTCCATACGAACTATAGCCTGAAACGGGTGCACAGATTGAATAAGAATGGACTCATATGTATTTAAATCTGCCAGTTCCGGAGGAATAGCTACCAACTGTTAGTTGTTATATACTGCTCTAGCTGGCATTTTGTTCTCTTCTAATTTGTTGTAACAATATTTACAAATACGTTGATTAGTACCCAACTCAAAACGACCTTCCACCAACAAATAAGCACCAAATTGCTCCCACTTATCATTGTTTTCCTTTTCACTTTTTAAATACACATCAACATTCCTAGTTTGACTTCTATAGTGAGTACGTCGACAACAAATACAAAAATAGTTTGGTTTTTCACATGAAAGTATCTTAAACTTTGTAATTTCTTCTGCAAACTTCTCAGTACTAATATCTTCCACCTGTTCTTCAACACCTACACTTATCAAGCTCTCACTTTCTCTGCACTCCTCTTGTGAACCAAAGAAATGAAACTGTATATCATCACAAACTTTTTTTATATCCGATACTGAACCATGCAAAAGAGCTGTGTTCATTTCACCTAAAGATAATGCAGGACTTTTTACATAGTACAATCTCCTTACTAACTTCTGCATTTCTGAGTGATGTACTGCTAACATTCTTAAATGATGAAAAGTACTTGAACACACTTTTCTAGAAAGACAAGCCATAGAATGACCCTGCAACTTAGTATATTTTCTCACTTTATCTAGTCCTTGCAACATCTTAATCTTCTGTTTAACACTTTTTTTTGCATAATCTCGTAAGAAAATTCGTAATATATCGATAGATTCCTGTCGAATACTACAAATACTACTACAATCCCACTTATACACTGGAGCTTGTGTACGTTTCCCTTGAACTTCTTCAGTTATTACTTCTTCCACATTTCTAGGAACCATCTTTTCTTTTTCAATTGGACAACCATCTTTTATCTCATAATAACGACCACTGGAATCAACTGCATGAACTAATGTATTTTGATGAAAATAGCTTTCTTCATTAAAAAAAGGCTCAGTACTAGAAGTGTGCTTCCATTCATCAGAAAAAGTTTTGCAAAAGTTACTTTTATTAACTAGTCTTTTTCTTTTGCTTTTCTCCTTCATAAAGTGCATTGTTTTATTCAATGTTTTCATTCTCTTCAATACCAATATAAATAATTTTCGTTTCAATTCAAAAGCTTTTTCTACTACACTTTCAATCTGTTGCTTTTTCTTGTAAGCCATTGATCTTTTTTTATATTTTTTACAATCTTTCAATAAATTTTGTAGTACTCTACTTTTATACATTCTCTTCCTAATGTCTTTATATTCTTTCATCCTTTTTTCAACATGGATTGTTTTCCCATAACTTGATTTTCCATTAATATGTCCCGTTTTTGTTTCCTTCTGATTGGTTGTACGACCTTTCTTTCTCTTTTCCATATTTTGAAAATTCATTACATTCTTTAAAAGTCTTTTAACAAATTCTTTAGTTCTCTTACCAAAAGTCTTTTTCTTCAATGTCACATTTTGAACTTCATCTAATTTCTGCTTTTCTCTCTCCTTTAAATAGTACGTTTTTTTTCTTGTCTTTTCTTTTGAACTTTTCTTATCATTCTCAATTTTTCTTACTAATAATGGTGAATATCTGAAAAAAAAGAAAAGTTTAAAAAGTTACTAAAAATTACTTTATATTATTAAAATGATTATATACAAATATTCTCATCTATAAATAAAGAAATACTTTCAATTCAATTGCAAAGCTATGTTAGACACTGCACAATTCCTTCATTTAGAAGACATCACAAACTCTGCAACAGAATGAGAGAGCACAACTAAAGGATTTCTCTGCTACTACCCAAAACAATCAGGTTCACATGTATAATACATCAGACAATAGATGTATAAATAGACAAATATGTCATTCACAACACCATAAAGTCCCTTAAACTTCACAGACTGGTGTTCCCAATTCAAAATAACACCTAAGTGTTGAGCTTACCCAAATATAAAGCAGCAACCCCTCTCATATCTCTTTTGTAAATCTCACCATATTCCTGAAAGCATCCATACATGTGTCTGTACCTTTTGCTAGTGACACCATTTATAAAACAAATATAGAAATAGTTCTATACCTGTATTTTTTCACAGACTCATACAAAGTACCCTAAACACTAAACCATCTGTCAACATGTCTTTAACCTTACTTTTGTGCTGCAGCTTCACTATTTTGCAATTACTCAAAGTGTTGGGTCTAGCCAAATATAAAGCAGCAAACCTTCACATGAGTCTGTTGTAAATCTCACAATATTCCTGAAAGTATGTATGCATATGTCTGTACCCTTTACTAGTACTATCATATATAAAAGAAACATACAACTACAGGTATACCTATGTTTTATACATCTAGTATCTTTAGATGCATAGCACATATGAGAATTCATGTGCAAGTAGAGACATACATCAATCACAAGACCATGCAGACCTTAAACTTAAAACTTGACAGACTGCACTTTACATTTGAAAGAGACACCTACATTTATGTGGTGTACTTCAAGTGTACATTTCCCCAGATTCATAGAAAGTAGCCTAATTACTAATCCGTCTGCCAATATCTCTTAAACCTCACTTGTGTGCTGCTGCTTCACCATTCTACGACTACTCAGGATCAGACTAGTCAAATATAAAGCAGCAACATATCGCATGTGTCTACTGTAAATCTCACCATATTCTAAAAACCATGCATGCATGTGTCTGTACCTATTATTAGTTCCACCATATATAAAAGAAGCATACAAATACATGTATACTTGTGTTTTACAAATGTAGCATCTTCAAATAGATAACACATATCAGAATACATGAGTAAGTAGAAATATATCTACTTAGACACCTACATTTATGTAGCGAATTCAAGTGTACCTTTCCACAAACTCATTCAAAGTAGCCTAATCACTAATCCATCTCCTAACATGTCTTAAACCTCACTTTTGTGCCTCAGCTTCAACATTCTGCAACAACGTAGACACATGGGCCTAGTCAAATATAAAGCAGCAACTCATCACATGTCTATGCTGTAAGTCTCACCATCTTCCTAAAAGCATGCATGCATACATTTCTATACCGCATAAATGTGGGTCTCTATGTACATATGTCTCTACTTACTCATGAATTCTGATATGTGTTATCCATCTGAAGATGCTACATGTGAAAAACACAAGTATACATCTATTTGTATGCTTGTTTTACATATGGTGGCACTAGCAAAAGGTACAGACACATGCATGCATGCTTTTAGAAATATGGGGAGACTTACAACAGAGACATGTGAAGGGTTGCTGCTTTGTATTTGGCTATGCTCAATACCTGAGTAGTAGTAAAATGGTGAAGCAACAACAGCAGAAAAGTGATGTTTAAGGTATGTCAGGTGAGGAATTAGTGATTAGGCTACTTTGTATGAGTTTGAGGTAAGGTTCATTTGAAGTACGCCGCATAAATCTAGGTGTCTGTTTGAAATGTGAAGTGCAGTCTGTCAAGTTTTAAGGTATTCATGGTCTTGTGATTGAGGTATGTGTCTACTTGCACATGTATTGTGATATGTGTTACGTATCTGAAGATGCTAGACATATAAAACACAGGTATACATTTATTTGTATGTTTCTTTCATGTATGATGCTACTAGCAAAAGGTACAGACATATCCATACATGCTTTCAGGAAAATACTGCGACTTACAGCAGAGACATGTGAAGGATTGCTGCTTTATATTTCACTAGGCTCAACACCCTAAGTAGTCGTAGAATGGTGAAGCCGTAGCACAAAAGTGAAGTTTAAGGCATGTTAGGAGATGGATTAGTTATTGCACTATTTTGTATGAGTCTGTGGAAAGCTACACTTCAAATATACCACATAATTTTCAGTGTGTGCTTGAAATGTGAAGTGCAGTCTGTCACATTTTAAGGCCTTCCTGGTCTCGTGACTGAGGTATGTCTCTACTTGCAGATGTATTCTGATATGTGTTATGCATCTGAAGATGCTAGTTGTTTAAAAGACAGGTATACATCTATTTGTATATTTCTTTTAAATATGACGCTGCTAGCAATAGCTACAGACATATGCATGCATGCTTTCAGGAATTTGGTGAGACTTACAGCTGTGACGTGATGGATTGGTGCTTTATATTTGGCTAGGCCCAACACTATAAGTAGTTGCAGAATGGTGAGGTGCAGTACAAAAGTGAGGTTTAAGACATGTTAGGAGACGGATTAGTGATTAGACTACTTTGTACGAGTCTGTGGAAAGGTGCACTTTAAATATACAGTATAATCTTCAGTGTCTGTTTGACATGTGAAGTGCAGTCTGTCACGTTTTAAGACCTTTATGCTATTGTGACTGAGGTATGTCTCCACTTGGAGATGTATTCTGATATGTGTTGTGCATCTGAAGATGCTAGATGTATAAAACACAGGTATACATCTATTTGTATATTTATTTTATATGCGATGCTGCTAGCAAAAGGTACAGACATATGCATGCATGCTTTTAGGAATATGGTGAGACTTACAGCTGAGACATGTGATGGGTTGCTGCTTTATATTTGGCTAGGCCTAACACTCTAAGTAGTCGCAGAATGGTGAGGTGCAGCACAAAAGTGAGGTTTAAGACATGTTAGGAGAGGGATTAGTGATTAGGCTATTTTGTACGAGTCTGTGGAAAGGTACACTTTAAATATACCGCATCATTTTCAGTGTGTGCTTGAAATGTGAAGTGCAGTCTGTCACATTTTAAGGTCTTCATGGTCTTGTGACTAAGGTATGTCTCTACTTGCACATGTATTCGAATACGTAGTATGCATGTGAAGTTGATAGATGTATAAAACACAGGTATACATCTATTTGTATATTTCATTTATATACAATTTTGCTAGCAAAATGAACAGACATATGTATACATGCTTTCAGGAATATGGTGAGACTTACAGCTGAAACATGAGATGGGTTGCTGCTTTATATTTGACTAGGCCCAACATCCTGAATAGTTGCAGAATAGTTGAATTGCAGCACAAAAGTGAGGTTTACGACACGGTGTACACTTTTCTGCTACAGCTTCACCATTCTGCGACTATTGTGTTTTAAAAGTCTAGCATCTTCAGATGCATAACACATATCAGAATACATGTGCAAGTAGAGACATACCTCAGTCACAATACCATAAAGGCTTTAAAACTTGACAGACTGCACTTCACATTTCAAGCAGACACTCAAACATTATAGGGTATATTTAAAGTGTACCTTTCCACAGACTCATACAAAGTAGCCTACTCATTAATCCCTCTCCTAACATGTCTTAAACCTTACTTTTGCGCTGCACTTCACCATTCTGCAACTACTTAGAGTGTTGGGCCTAGCCAAATATAAAGCACCAACACATCATATGTCTCAGCTGTAAGTCTCACCATATTCCTGAAACCATGCATGCATATGTCTGTACCTTATGATAATAGCATCATATATCAAAGAAACATACAAATAGATGTACACCTCTGTTTTATACGTCTAGCATTTTCAGATATCACAATAATGTGCAAGTAGACACATACATCAGTCACAAGACCATGAAGACCTTAAAACTTTACAGACTGCACTTCACAATTCAAGAACACACTGAAAATTATGCGGTATATTTGAAGTGTACCTTCACAGACTCGTACAAAGTAGCCTAATGACTAATCCCTCTCCGAAAATGTCTTAAACTCACTTTTGTGTTGCACCTCAGCATTCTCCAACTACTTAAAGTGTTAGGCCTAGCCAAATATAAAGCAGCAACCCATCACATGTCACAGCTGTAAGTCTCACCATATTAATAAAAGCATGCATGCATATGTCTGTACCTTTTGCTAGCAGCATCGTATATAAAAGAAATATAGAAATAGATGTATACCTGTGTTTTATACGTCTAGCATATTCAGATGCACAACACATATCAGAATGCATCTGCAAGTAGAGACATACCTCAGTCACAATACCATAAAGGCCTTAAAACTTGAGAGACTGCACTTCACATTTCAAACAGACACTGAAAATTATACGGTATATTTAAAGTGTACCTTTCCACAGACTTGTACAAAATAGCCCAATCACTAGTCCCTCTCCTAACGTGTCTTAAACCTCACTTTTGCACTGCACCTTACCATTATGTAACTGCTTAGAGTGTTGGGCCTAGCCAAATATAAAGCAGCAACCCATCACATGTCTCAGCTGTAAATCTCACCATATTCCTAAAAGCATGCATGCATATGTCTGTACCTTTTGCTAGAAGCATCGTATATAAAAGAAATAAAGAAATAGATGTATACCTGTGTTTTATACGTTTAGCATCTTCAGATGCACAACACATATCAGAATACATCTGCAAGTAGAGACATACCTCAGTCACAATACCATAAAGGCCTTAAAACTTGACAGACTGCACTTCACATTTCAAACAGACACGGAAATTATACGGTATATTTAAAGTGTACCTTTCATCAGACTCGTACAAAATAGCCTAATCAGTAATCCCTCTCCTAACATGTCTTAAACATCACTTTTGCACTGCACCTCACCATTCTGCAACTACTCAGAGTGTTGGGCCTAGCCAAATATAAAGCAGCAACACATCATATGTCTCAGCTGTAAGTCTCACCATATGTCTGTACCTTTTGCTAGCACCATTGTATATAAAATAAATATACAATTAGATGTATACCTGTGTTTTATACGTCTAGCATCTTCAGATGCATAACACATATCGGAATACATGTGCAAGTAGAGACATACCTCAGTCACAATACCATAAAGGTCTTAAAACTTGACAGACTGCACTTCACATTTCAAACAGACACTGAAAATTACGCGGTATATTTAAAGTGTACCTTTCCACAGACTCATACAAAGTAGCCTAATCACTAATCCCTCTCCTAACATGTCTTAAACCTCACTTTTGCACTGCACCTCACCATTCTGCAACTATGTAGAGTGTTGGGCCTAGCCAAATATAAAGCAGCAACAAATCATATGTTTCAACTGTAAGTCTCACCATGTTCCTGAAACCAAGCATGCATATGTCTATATCTTTTGCTAGCAGCATCGTATATAAAAGAAATTTACAAATAGATGTATACCTGTGTTTTATACGTCTATCAACTTCACATGCATTTATACGTGTTTCAATACATGTGCAAGTAGAGACATACCTTAGTCACAAGACCATGAAGACCTTAAAACGTGACAGACTGCACTTCACATTTCAAGCACACACTGAAAATGATGCGGTATATTTAAAGTGTACCTTTCCACATACTCGTACAAAGAAGCCTAATGACTAATCCCTCTCCTAACATGTCTTAAACCTCACTTTTGTGCTGCACCTCACCATTCTGCGACTACTTAGAGTGTTAGGCCTAGCCAAATATAAAGCAGCAACCCATCACATGTCTCAGCTGTAAGTCTCACCATATTCCTAAAAGCATGCATGCATATGTCTGTACCTTTTGCTAGCAACATTGTATATAAAAGAAATATACAAATAGATGTATACCTGTATTTTATACATCTAGCATCTTCAGATGCACAACACATAACAGAATACATCTGGAAGTAGAGACATACCTCAGTAACAATACCATAAAGGCCTTAAAACGTGACAGACTGCACTTTCCATTTCAAACAGACACGGAAATTATACGGTATATTTAAAGTGTACCTTTCATCAGACTCGTACAAAATAGCCTAATCAGTAATCCCTCTCCTAACATGTCTTAAACATCACTTTTGCACTGCACCTCACCATTCTGCAACTACTCAGAGTGTTGGGCCTAGCCAAATATAAAGCAGCAACACATCATATGTCTCAGCTGTAAGTCTCACCATATGTCTGTACCTTTTGCTAGCACCATTGTATATAAAAGAAATATACAATTAGATGTATACCTGTGTTTTATACGTCTAGCATCTTCAGATGCATAACACATATCGGAATACATGTGCAAGTAGAGACATACCTCAGTCACAATACCATAAAGGTCTTAAAACTTGACAGACTGCACTTCACATTTCAAACAGACACTGAAAATTACGCGGTATATTTAAAGTGTACCTTTCCACAGACTCATACAAAGTAGCCTAATCACTAATCCCTCTCCTAACATGTCTTAAACCTCACTTTTGCACTGCACCTCACCATTCTGCAACTATGTAGAGTGTTGGGCCTAGCCAAATATAAAGCAGCAACACATCATATGTTTCAACTGTAAGTCTCACCATGTTCCTGAAACCAAGCATGCATATGTCTGTATCTTTTGCTAGCAGCATCGTATATAAAAGAAATTTACAAATAGATGTATACCTGTGTTTTATACGTCTATCAACTTCACATGCATTTATACGTGTTTCAATACATGTGCAAGTAGAGACATACCTTAGTCACAAGACCATGAAGACCTTAAAACGTGACAGACTGCACTTAACATTTCAAGCACACACTGAAAATGATGCGGTATATTTAAAGTGTACCTTTCCACATACTCGTACAAAGAAGCCTAATGACTAATCCCTCTCCTAACATGTCTTAAACCTCACTTTTGTGCTGCACCTCACCATTCTGCGACTACTTAGAGTGTTAGGCCTAGCCAAATATAAAGCAGCAACCCATCACATGTCTCAGCTGTAAGTCTCACCATATTCCTAAAAGCATGCATGCATATGTCTGTACCTTTTGCTAGCAACATTGTATATAAAAGAAATATACAAATAGATGTATACCTGTATTTTATACATCTAGCATCTTCAGATGCACAACACATAACAGAATACATCTGGAAGTAGAGACATACCTCAGTAACAATACCATAAAGGCCTTAAAACGTGACAGACTGCACTTCACATTTCAAACAGACACTGAAGATTATACAGTATATTTAATGTGTACCTTTCCACAGACTCGTGCAAAGCCGCCTAAACACTAATCCATCCCCTAACATGTCTTAAACCTCACTTTTGTACTGCACCTCACCATTCTGCGACTACTTAAGAGTGTTGGGCCTAGCCAAATATAAAGCAGCAATCCATCACGTCACAGCTGTAAGTCTAACCATATTCCTGAAAGCATGCATACATATGTCTGTAGCTTTTGCTAGCAGCGTCATATATAAAAGAAATATACAAATAGATGTATACCTGTCTTTTAAATGACTAGCATCTTCAGATGCATAACACATCTCAGAATACATCTGCCTGTAGAGACATACCTCAGTCACAAGACCACAAAGGCCTTAAAATGTGACAGACTGCACTTCACATTTCAAGCACACACTGAAAATTGTGCAGTATATTTAAAGTGCACCTTTCCACAGACTCCTACAAAGTAGCCTAATCACTAATCCCTCTCCTAACATGTCTTAAACCTCACTTTTGCACAGCACCTCACCATTCTGCACTACTTAGTGTGTTAGGCCTAACCAAATATAAAGCAGCAAACCATCACGTCTCTACTGTAAGTCTCACCATATTCCTAAAAGCATGCATGCATATGTCTGTACCTTTTGCTAGCATCATCATATATAAAAGAAATATACAAAGAGATGTATACCTGTGTTTTATACGTCTAGCATCTTCAGATGCCTAATACATATCAGAATACATGTGCAAGTAGAGACATACCTCAGTCACAAGACCATCCACATCTTAAAAATTGATAGACTGCACTTCACATTTCAAGCTGACACTGAAAATTATGCAGTATATTTGAAGTGTACCTTTCCACAGACTCATACAAAGTAACCTATTCACTGATCCCGCTGCAAACATGTCTTAAACCTAACATTTCTGCTGCTCCCTCACCATTCTACAACTACTTAGGGTATTGAACCTACAAAAATATAAAGCAGCAACCCTTCACATGTTTCTGCTGTAAGTCTCACCATCTTCCTGAAAGCATGCATACATATGTCTGTACCTTTTGATATAGCATCATATATCAAAGAAACATACAAATAGATGTACACCTCTGTTTTATACGTCTCGCATCTTCAGATGCATAACACATATCACAATACATGTGCAAGTAGACACATACCTCAGTCACAAGACCATGAAGACCTTAAAACTTTACAGACTGCACTTCCCATTTCAAACAGACACCTACATTTATGCGGCGTACTTCAAGTAAACCTTTCCACAGACTCACACAAAGTAGCATCATCACTAATTCCTCAGCCAACATATCTTAAACATCACTTTTCTGCTGCTCCTGCTTCACCATTCTACTACTACTCAGGTATTGAGCATAGCAAATACAAAGCAGCAACCCTTCACATATCTCTGTTGTAAGTATCCCCATATTTCTAAAAGCATGCATGCGTGTGTACCTTTTACTAGTGACAATATATATATAATAAGCATACAAGTACATGTATACCTGTGTTTTACACGTCTAGCATCTTCAGATGGATAACACATATCAGAATACATGTGTAAGTAGAGACATACTTCAGACACAAGACCATGCAGACCTCTCTAAATACTAACAAACTACAATACACATGTCTACATTTAATAACATATTTCAAACATCACAGTTCTTCAATAATTTTTAAAGTTAGAAAATTAAGCTAATACATAATACACCTCACAAATTTGTAACTCACCTTTCAAATAGTATTGTGAATATGAAATATCAGAAACTCATAAAAGATTTTCTTTTGCACACAATCAATGTAATGCAACACTCTCAACAAGGTAAAACCAGTAATGGCAAACTTTCCCTCTCTTTCTTCACACAAATAAATATAAGTAACAAATCACATTCCTTCCTACATTAATTCAAATTGTGAAACACATTTCTATTGGTTAGACATATTAACCCTTACCAACTGTCTTCTAAAAATGCCCAAACTGATTTTCTGGAGTCGCGACTCCACTGTGTACCATCGCAATGGAGCTGCGAATCCATATGGTAGTTCAAAAACCTATTACTAATAATACTAGTAGTATTTTGTATGAACACACCACTTCTAAACATACTACTGATTTGGGAAATCTTACTTTAATAACATATCACTTATATATAACTTACAATTTCATATTTTAAAAGCACAGCTAACTTTCTACCCTTTCCCCATTCTGCTTAATCCCAGCTTGCATAGTAACAGTTTCTGCAACATTCCACTGAACTGGCAGGTCACATGTTCACCATATTTACAAGTTCAGCACACAAACTTACAAATGCAAATAGCAGGTGTGGTTGACTTTTGCCAAATATTTCCTAATCCTATCTACTGTAGCTTTCAAACATTTTTAAATAACCAATAAGAAACATGCTTTTTAAGAAAGTAACATGCATCCTATTTTTGAGAGTACATTGTTCATGAACAGCCAATCAGTTATCTGCTTTTTAAAAAACAGCATCTTGTCCACCATTTTAGATACCTCTTATTCTACCAATGGACTACCTCAGCTACAGACATCTTCTCATAACTTCTAGACATCCCTTCAAGATGCTTACAGTATGTATTGTAGTGCACAGCTATGTTTTCTGGTGCAAAAGGTATGCTGAACATAGAGGTATTGACAAAGACTTAGCTTTGCAAAATATGGATATTAAATGGATTGCACAGAGAGGATACCAATTGATGCCTTTTGTTAAAACCTTTTTGCATCTCCAACCCCCTGACCTCATGATTGTGCACTGTGGTGGCAATGACCTAGGCACATAGACTGGAGTAGGACTGGAAATGCTGATGAAGGATACCTTTGCACAGTTGATGTTGCTTTTCCCCCAAACTGTCTTTGTATACTCTAATATATGCCAAAGACAGAAATGGAAGTGGTTAAATCAATTCTGTCCACAGATTGAGAAAGCTAGAAAATATGTCAATAAAGCTGTTTCTGCTTACCTCAGAGACCATAGGATGGGCTCCATCTATAACAACAATCTACGCTTTGATATGGATGACATCTACAGAAGTGATGGAGTACACTTCACAGATCAAGGAGAACAGAGTGTTTCTCAACAACCTAAAGCTGTGCATGCACACTTACATGTAGCTACAACAAACTCATAATGAAAACAAGGGCTCTTTTTAGAGCCACCCTATAACACAATAGTGAATCTATTTTTTTTTTACACATTCATACTTTTTTTCAATTTTTTGTGGATTCGCGCACCCGTCGCGAATCTGCAAAAGCATGAATTCAATGTACTACAACACAATAAAAAATATATAAATCCGTATTTGTAAAACTACTCACCCTTACGGGTCTCAAGGCGCTGGGGGCCGTCATGGAAATTAAGTGAGCTATTGCCCAGAGTCACATGGTGCTGAGCTGTGCTGCCGCAGGAGCCGGGGATCGAACCGTGAGCCCTGTGCTCCGAAGTCAGCTGCCCTGGCCGCTGCACCACACCTCTCCACTATACACTTTTCAGGTTTAACTTTTAATTTTAAATTTTATATATTTTTGCTAACTATATCAAATTTAATATTATTATTAACTTCAATCACACTACCTCTATAAAGCACCTTCACAAATGCAACACTACCTTCTAAATTATATACTACTAAATTATTTATTTGAGGTGGATCCGCGAATCCAACGTGGCGTTACATGGGGGAGCTGCGCTGAGAGCCGCATTGGGGACGTGACTCTAAAACCAAAAGAAGAAAAAAAACGCCCCACTTCCATTATTCGGTATCCGCCCCGGGGACCCCATCCCCCGGGGCATTACCTCTTTTTTATTTTTTTTAACATTAATATTATGGGAGGGGGGCCACGTGGCCCCCCTTCCCTTGGCAACTTTCGGCCCCAGGGACCCCATCCCCGGGGGCATGGCCACCTATTTTTTTATAATTTTTTTTATTTTAAAGGAGAGGGGCCGCGCTGCCCCCCTCCTGAGGCCACTTCTGGCCCCGGGGACCCCATCCCCCGGGGCCTGCCCTCACGTTGGGGACTGCGAGGGAGCCCCAAAGCCCCCGCGGTCCCTGCCGGCTCCCTGCATCCCTGCTGACATGCAGCTCCCCTTGTCCAAAAGCAATTCTGCTTTGCTTCATGGAAGCGAGAGCAGGTTTCTTGCTCTCGCTTCCATGAAGCAAAGCAGAGTTTGCAATGACAGGGCGGGAACCGTGCTCCCGCCCTGTCATTGCAAACTGCAATGTCCTGGGGGTAGGCACCCCGGGACATTGCTGGAGCCGGCCCTGGGATGGTGGTCCCCAGGGCCAAAGAGGGCTCCAGGAGCGGGGCCACGCAGCCCCCCTCCCAACTGATGTGAAGCACCGGGGAGGTGGTGGTCCCCAGGGCCGGGGGTCCGCAACGGACTCCCACACTTAATTTAAAATTGCCCCGGGGAGGTGGTGGTCCCCGGGGCAGTGTGGGGAGGGTCAGGAGCCCCCCCACACTTTCTTATTTAAATTTAAGCCCAGGGGAAGTGGCGATCCCCCGGGCTTGGAGGCCCCCCGCCCATAATCAGTAATGCCCCGGGGAGGTGGCGGTCCCTGGGGCAGTGTGGAGGAATAAGATTTTGATGAATTCCGAGGTTCACAAGTCCTTGTTAATTTGGGAATGCATAAAAAAACCATGAGAGTTGTGTGGGAACTACCACCGCAATACCCATGCAACGCCTCGCTTGCGCAGAGTAAGGCGACGCAGCGATTTGCACTACTTTGTCTAACTGGTTTATGAAGCCATTCAAAGCCACGCAATGTGGCTTTGTGTGGCTTCATAAATCTTACTTAGAGACTTGCATGTTGCAAACTGTGAAGCAAGCCTCTCATAAATATGTCCCTAAGACACCAACTGCCTCATTAATAGAATGACAGTAAGCGTGTGGAACGCAAAAATGTCCAGTAAGTGGATTACCAGACAATTTCCCTCTCCCTACCATTACCAAAATTTCAGCTAACTGCCAGGAGTTGCAATTATAATACCCTGCATTGAAAGAGAATATCACACACCTACTGGTAATTACAATAGTGTGTCCAGCTTCTTTTTACTGCTAGAGGTAACATGCGTTAATGACTCACAGAAGCAATGTTTCTACCTGTTAATCACTGAAATAACAGTCTGCCTTCTAATGTTTCCTGATGGTACAAGCTATTTCTCGGCCAGATTGTAGTGACCAAGCTGGGCACTGCAGGCCCAATAATGGGACAAACAAATGCAAGAAAATATTTTCATCATGTGTAAAGCTTTTAAGAAATTAAATCTAATTGAATTTGAAAATAAAGACCTTTGAGCCCCACATTCAACATAAACCTGGGTTGTATTGTGCAATTATCTTAGATTGCACAAGTGATATACATGTGTTATAAGGCACATGGGTGCCGGACACATTCCGGTCTAAATTTGTTCACTGTGTCTGTTATTGATACAAGGTCATTCCTGCCTCTGGATGCGTGAAAAATTTCAAAATTCTAAGACATTTAGTTTATTTATTATTATTTTATTTTGCTTTTTTATATAGCAACGACTACGGCCAAAGGTATTAGAACACTCTACAAGAGAGTAGGAAGTAAGGGGCTGATTAGGATGGTGGTGGGACCACCACCGACAGCCCGTCAGTGGCGGTCCAACCGCCATCTGAACCATCTCATCCGCCCGCCATATTACAATGGCTGGCGGATGGTTGGCAGTCGGAAAGACCGACCACCACGCATGCAATGGGGTGCGGTGGAGGGGGATGCATTCCTTACCATGGTGGCGGTGCCTGCCAGGTACCGCCGTAGAGATTACAATGCCCCTTTCCGCCCGCCTTTTCATGGTGGTTAACCCGCCATGAAAAGGCAGGCGGAAAGAGACTTTGGGGGCCTGCAGCGAGCCCCCCTTCCCCTGAGCTGTGGGTTGTGGGGGCACTGATGGTGCCCCACCTACATATCCCTGCACCATGGTGCCTGCCACATAGTGCAGGGATATGTCTGATGTCCCCATTTTGCATTGCAGCAGGTGCTGCAGCCAACAGCACTCGCCGCAATGCGAAGTATTGGTGGCGGTCGCATCATAATGCCTATGTTGGAACCGCCGACAGCCTGTCGGGCTGTCCCGTTTTCTAATAGGGTGTAATCAGCCCCTAAGTTCTGATCAACAAACATCATAAAACAACCAATTAGCACCAGGAAAACAAGGAACAAACAGTTCATAGCAGCAAAAACATTTGTTAGAGGATAAGAAGTGGTTAGCTAACCATCATATTAAATTAGCAGCAAGTAATTAAGACAGCAGAGAGAACAAATATTTCATAACAGGAAAGAGGAGTCAAGTCGACACAGGAGAAGCACCAATCCCACTTTAACCAAGGTGTTTCTCAAATAAGTGGATTTTGAGTTCCCTTTTGAATGTGAACAGACAAGAGGCTTTGGGAAGGGCTGGTGGGAGGGAGTTCCAAAGCCTCTGTGCACTACCAGAGAATGAATGGCTGTCTCATGCAGTTTCTTGCCTGAAAGTCAGAAACATGTCACAGGTAAATTGAAATTCATGCCGTTTCTGTAGGAACAGTTCAGAAAGTAAAATTTAAACTCAAAATATATAGTAAATTACGACCTGACAGAACATTTGAACAATGTTTAATTTCACAAGCAAATGAAACAGTTCTCATATTTGTTGCTTAATGTAAGGATGCACTCCAACCAAAAACTTGAGGACATATTGGAGCAGCACACATCAAATGGCAAAAACAGTAAAACCATGTCTTCCCAAGATCTATTGTTAGACCTGGCATCCTTGGCGTGGGTCTCCCTTCCATTTTTTATGATGCCTCCTATGTTACCGATCCGTTTTGCTGGCGTTAGATGCTTTGGGCACTGTGCCACTGCTATTCAGTGCCACAGTGCGAGTGCTCCCTATGATAAAATTGTGTTATGTATTAGTGACTCCATGATTGGATGATTGGTTTACTTGTCAGTCCCTAGTACAGTGCACCGAGTGTGCCCGGGCTTGTAAATCCAATGCCGCTGGTGGGCTTGCAGCACTGGTTGTGCCACCCACAGGAGCGGCTTGTAAAATGTGTCTCAGGCCTGCCATCGCAGAGCCTGTGTGCAGCCTAGGGCTGCCATGTCGACTTGGTGAGTGCACCCACTTACCAGTCCCTAAACCTTCCCTTTACTGCATGTTGGTCACCCCTAAAGTAGGCCCTAGGGCAGGGTGCATTGTAAGTATAAGGTAGGACATGCCCTGGTGTGTGTGGCATGTCCTAATAGTGAATTACAGCCATTTTCGTTTTTCACTATTGCAAGGCTACCTGCTCCCCATAGGCCAGAATGGGCAGACTGACTATTACACCTTATAGTCAGAACTGACCCAGGGAACATGGTAGAAAAACGAATTTAGTATGCCTGAACTCAGAATGATAAAATACATCTTTTAGTGAAGTTGGTTTTAACATTCTGTGTTTGAAAATACCACTTTTAGAAAGTGGGTATTTTCTTGCCTAAACTTCCAAGCCTGCCTCTGTTAGGTTGTGTATTCCTTGTCTGGAGATTGAGTGACAGGGGCTGGGGGTGGCTACAGGAGACAGGGTGAGTCAGCACAGGGCTGAATAGAAAGATCTGCATCCAGAGTGGAGGGAGGAGTTGCACCTGGGTCTGAATAGGGCTGTGCCTGCCTTCCACAATGCTGGCTCCACCTCCTGCCGGGCGGCTGAGCACCCTGCCCCACATTCTGAAAGGAAAGAAGGAGTCAGAAAAACAAAGTGCTCCAGGACTGACCAGAACTGGTTTTGACTAGGCAGAGGCCTCTCTGCCTTCAGAGAACAAAGGAAAACTGTGTATAAAAAGGGACCCAGACCCCTAGGAAATTAGATCACTTTGGGAAAACAAGAAGAAACCTTTGCTGAGGAGCGGAACCAAGAAGAAACTGAGGAGAAGACTATCCCTAAGCTAGAGGGATCTGCCTGCAGTGGTTGCCTGACTGCCAAAGGAAGGAGAAAGGACTTTGTGTGCACTTTTATTCAACTTGTAAAGTATCTCCAAGGGCTTGAGAAAAGAGCTTGCCTCCTGCTGAAGTCTCAGGGACAACAGACTTCAACCACCAGCTCCCCAAGAATCCTTTGGAAGTGCCTGCTGCTGTTTTGGGCCTTCTGAAGGGACTGCGTGTCGCAAGGAGCTGGAAGCGCGACTCAAGAGGAAGAAGCGTGTCGCCGTCGCTGCTGCTGCCGTCGCAACTCCGAAGGAGGGTGTCGCCGCTGTAGCTGTCGTATTGCACCGCATCGAGAGAAGCGTCCCGCAACGAAGAGGAAGCGTGTCGCCGTCGCTGCTGCTGCCGTCGCAACTCCGAAGGAGGGTGTCGCCGCTGTAGCTGTCGCATTGCACCGCATCAAGAGAAGAGTCTCGCATCGAGGAAGAAGCGTGTCGCCGTCGCAGCCGCTGCCGTCGCAACTCCGAAGGAGGGTGTCGCCGCTGTAGCTGTCGCATTGCACCGCATCAAGAGAAGCGCCTCGCATCCACGGAGAAGCGTGCCGCCGTCGGAGCTGCTGCCGTCGCATCACGAAACAAGGGTGTCGCCGCTGCAGTTGTCGCATCGAGCGGAAGCGTCTCGCAACGTCGGAGAAGAGGGTCGCCGCCAAAGCCGCTGCCGTCGCATCACGGAACAAGGGTGTCGCCGCTGTAGCTGACGCATCGAGTCGAGACTTCTCGCAACCTCGGAGAAGCGTGCCGCATCAGGAAGAACTTGACGTCTTTATTTCTTTGCACCAGAACTTTGTCGCATTTCCATCGCTGCAACATTGCTTGTTGTGGAAGCGTCCCGCATCGTAAGGTACATTGACTTAAAGTGTCGCATCTTAAGAACTGAACTGAACTAAGCTAAAACTACCATTTTAAGTACAGTATTGTGGATTTTTGTCGTTTATGGTCTTGTGTTAAAACTATATAAAGAATACTTATTTTTGATATAAACCTGGTGTGGTGTCCATCTGTAGTGTGTCACTAGATTACTGTATGTGTTCACAAATGCTTTACACACTGCCTCTGAGATAAGCCTGTCTGCTCGTGCCAAGCTACCAAGGGGGTGAGCAGGGGTTATTTTAGGAGTGTACCCCTTTACCCTGACTAGAGGCGAGGGTCCCTATTTGTCACAAGTACCTACCTGTGCCAACTAGAGACCCCCAATTCTAACATTGGTGGTCAGCGGTGGGGATTCTGGACTTGCATTTGTGACTCATGTACAGTGATTGGTGAACACTACTAGTGAGTGCAGACCAAAACGCGACCACATACTGTTGGTATATTTTTTTTTCTGGGACTTTCCATTTTTTGCCAAGTTTAACCATCATGGAAGACACAGCATCCATAGCATCTGTTGATTTTGAGTGGGAAGAGGAGAAACTGGAATGCTACAAAGTAAAGCAGCTGAAGCACTTCTGCAAAAAGTTTAATGTTGTAATTACCGGGCTCACCAGGAGGGAGGAGTTCTACAAGGCGCTGAGGGCCTGGGTAGAAGCAAGGAAAACCCCTGAGATTGAGGAAGGGGAGAATAATGCAGATGTGCAGCTGGAAGGGCCATTGGGTCCAGGGGAAAGGAAAGCACCTTCCCTAGTAGGTAGCAGTGTTTCTGCCAAAGGCCTGTCCCCAGAAGAGCTGGAGGATAGGGAGAGAAATAGGATGCATGAGTTGGAGCTGGCCAAAATGAATGGGCAATTGGAAATTAGGAAACTGGCCCTGGAAGAAAAGAGGATACAGCTTGAGCATGATAGAAGTTTGAGGGAGTTGGATTTGAAAGCTAGGAGCTTAGAAATTACTCCCTCTGGTGGCAGCACACCGTCAATGCCTGTGGAATCTAGTGTATTTTTTCCTAAAGATGTGGTCAAAGAGTTTTTTAAAAATGATGACATTGGGCAGTGGTTCAAGGCCTATGAGGTAGCCATGTCTTCCCACCGGGTCCCTGAGAAGGATTGGGGAGCGGGGTTGTGGGGACGGTTCCTTAGTGAGGGCGGGACACACTGCTAGATTTGCCTTCTGATGTCCATAATTCATATCGCCACATGAAGGATGCTTTAATGTCTAGGTATGGTTTAACTCCTGAATTGTATAGGCAGAGGTTCAGGGGTTGCACGAAGATAGAGAACAGTACCTGGGTTGAATATGTCACTTTTTTCTGCAGAGCATTGGATGGTTGGGTGAAGGGTAGCAAAGTTGATGATTTTCAGGGGCTCCTTGATTTGATTGCATGGGAGCACTTGTCAAGTAACTGTTTTCCAGAGCTACGCCAGCACCTGATAGATAGCAAGCTGACTATCCCTAGGAAGCTTGCTGAGGAGGCGGACCGCTGGGTCAGTACCAGGGTCCACAAGGGTCACGTGGGAGACTCAGCCAAGGGTGGGCAGGGTCCCCAGCAGAAGAGTGGGGGGGACAAGGGTAAACAGAGGGAGTTCTAAAGAAGGCCCCAAAGTAGTCCCCAAGGGAACCAAGGGAAAGGTTCCCAGCCTCCCCCCCAGAAACCCTCAGGGGCCCCGACAGGTCCACCTGTTCAAAGGGGACCCCTGAGATGCTACAAATGTGGGGACCTGGGTCATATAGCGAGTGATCCCAGGTGCCGCCAGTTTGGAAAGACCGCACCCCCTGGTGCAGCCCCCGGCAGATGGCTAGTGTAGCCCTGGGGGAGGAGATGGATGCCCCAGAGGGGTGGGGTCCCGCACAGATGTCCCTTGTCTCATTAGGAGTCTGTGAGATGGTCCCCAAGACCCAGCTGCCTGATAACACTAAGAAATACAGGCAGTGGGTGACCATCAATGGCCATAGGGTGGAGGCTCTTAGAGATACAGGAGCCAGTGTGACAGCTGTCAAGTGTCACCTGGTGTCTCAAGAGCAGGTTGTCCCCCATGCATTCTATCCAGTTGTTGCCGCTGACAACACAGAGAGTCACTGCAAAGTGGCTCAGGTTCCCTTTGAGTGGGGGGGTCTCTGGTACTCTTCAGGTAGCTGTGAGGCCCGCCATGCCTGTTGACTGTTTGTTAGGGAACGACTTGGAGAGCTCACCTTGGGCGAAGGTGGAGTGAAGTGCTCATTTGGAGATGTTGGGTTTGCCTGACTGGGCGTGTGTGACCACCCGGTCCATGGCAGCAAGTAAAGGTGCTCAAGAGGACCTGGAGCCTGAGAGGGAGGCCCAGGTACCTGCTGTCACGAGAAGAGGCAGGGGCGCGGGAAACCGGCCCCGAAGTTTCCCACGGTCCAGGAGGAGGCAGACCTTGAGGGGGATGCCCTGGAGCCTACAGGGGAACAGGTAGCTGAACTGGGGGACCTGCCTGAGCTGACCCATTGGCAGCAAGAAGGAGGACCCTCCAGGGAAGAATTCTGCAAGGAGCAGAAAGAATGCCCTTCTCTGGTGGGTCTGCGGCAACAGGCGGCAGACCAGGCAACAGGTGATCAGTCTGGGTCGCATTGGTTCTATTGGGAGAATGATCTCCTGTATACTGAGCCTAAGGTTGCTGAGCCTGGGTCAGCCCGTGTGCTGGTGGTACCCCAGTGCTTCAGAGCCTTCCTACTGGGGCTGGCTCATGATGTTCCATTGGCAGGACATTTGGGGCAGGACAAGACCTTTGAGAGGCTTGTCACCCACTTTTATTGGCCCCAAATGCGCAGGAGTTCAGACACTCACTGCAGGACATGTCAGACTTGCCAGGCAAGTGGAAAGAGTGGGAGGAAGCGCAAGGCTCCTCTCCAGCCATTCCCTGTAGTCAGCACCCCCTTTGAACGGGTGGGTATTGACATTGTGGGGCCACTGGACCCCAAGACAGCCATGGGCAACAGGTTCATCCTGGTCTTGGTGGACCATGCCACCCGGTACCCGGAAGCCATACCTCTGAGGACAGTGACGGCCCCCGTGGTGGGACGAGCACTGATGGGAATTTTCTCCCGAGTGGGATTCCCTAGCGAGGTAGTGTCTGACCGGGGGACCAACTTCATTTCCAAGTATATGAAGTCCCTGTGGCAGGAGTGTGGGGTAACCTACAAGTTTACCACTCCTTACCACCCCCAAGGAAATGGATTGGTTGAAAGGTTCAACCGAACCCTCAAAGGCATGATTATGGGTCTTGAGGAACCTATGAGGCGTAAGTGGGACGTCCTCTTACCATGCCTGCTCTTTGCTTACCGTGAGGTGCCACAGAAATCTCTAGGGTTCAGTCCCTTTGAGCTTCTCTATGGACACCCAGTAAGAGGACCTCTAAGTTTGGTCAAAGAAGGCTGGGAGCAATCTCCCAGGAAACCTCCCCAGGATGTATACAGTTACATGCTGGCCTTTAGGAACCAAACTAGGCGTTTCAGGCAACTCGCTGAGGCGAATCTGGAAGCCAGCCAGGAGGAGATGAAGCGGTGGTACGACCAGAATGCCACTCTGGTAGAGCTTCAGCCTGGTCAGAAAGTGTGGGTCATGGCCCCAGTGGAGCCCTGCGCGCTCCAGGATAAGTGGACCGGACCCTTTGAGGTTGTCGAGCGCAAAAGTCCGGTTACCTACTTGGTGGACTTGCGGTCTCCCAGGAACCCCTTGAGGGTCCTGCATGTCAACCGCCTGAAGCCCCACTTGGAGAGGTCCCAAGTGGGCATGCTCTTAGCGACCGATGCTGGGATGGAGGAGGAGACCGAGCCTCTTCCTGACCTCCTGTCAGCAACAGAGCAAGATGGGTCAGTGGATGGTGTCAACCTCTCTTCCACCCTGACCCCTGAGCAACAGAATGACTGCCGCCAGTTGCTGGGACAGTTTTCTGATCTGTTCTCCCTGGTTCCCGGTGTCACAGATTGGTGCATCCATGATGTGGACACTGGGGACAGAACACCTGTGAAGCACAAATCTTACAGGGTGACTGACAGGGTGAGAGCTTGCATCAAGGAGGAGGTCTCCAAAATGCTTGCGTTAGGGGTGATTGAGTCCTCTAACAGTCCTTGGGCCAGCCCAGTGGTCTTGGTCCCAAAGGCTGCCGCACCGGGTGCCACACCAGAACTCCGGTTCTGTGTGGACTACCGAGGACTCAATTCAGTCACCAGGACTGACGCGCACCCCATCCCCAGAGCTGATGAGCTCATAGATCGGCTAGGGGCTGCACGGTACCTCAGCACGTTTGACTTAACGTCTGGGTACTGGCAGATCGCCTTGACTGATGGGGCAAGAGAGAGGTCAGCATTCTCCACCCCAGATGGGCACTACCAGTTCCGGGTGATGCCCTTTGGGATGAAGAATGCCCCTGCAACCTTCCAGAGGTTGCTCAACCAGGTGTTGGCTGGACTGGACTCGTTCAGTGCCGCCTACCTGGATGACATCGCGGTGTTCAGCGCCAGTTGGGAAGAACATCTGCGCCACCTCTGGGAAGTGTTGATGGCGCTGCGGAGGGCAGGCCTCACGATCAAGGCGAGTAAGTGCCAGATCGGGCAGGGTTCCGTGGTGTACTTGGGACACCAAGTGGGGAGCGGCCAGGTGGCGCCCCTACAACCCAAAATTGAAACCATCCTGAATTGGGAACCCCCAAAACCCAGACAGAGGTGAGAGCCTTCTTAGGACTCACGGGTTACTACAGGAGGTTTGTCAAGGGGTATGGCAGCATTGTTGCGCCCCTGACAGAGCTGACTTCCAAGAAGCAGCCCAGGAAAGTGATTTGGACTGGCACCTGTCAGAAAGCTTTTGAGGCCCTGAAAACTGCCATGTGCACGGCGCCCGTGCTCCTGGCACCCAACTTCTCCAAAGAGTTCGTAGTACAAACAGACGCTTCAGAGCATGGTGTGGGGGCTGTTCTGTCACAGATGAATGAGGAGGGCCTAGATCAACCCGTAGCCTTCATCAGTAGGAGGTTACTACCACGGGAACAGAGGTGGAGTGCTATTGAGCGTGAGGCATTTGCTGTGGTCTGGGCACTGAAGAAGCTGAGACCATACCTGTTTGGGACTCACTTCCGGGTTCAGACAGACCACAGGCCCCTCAGATGGTTGATGCAGATGAGGGGTGAGAATCCAAAGCTGTTGAGGTGGTCCATTTCCCTACAGGGGATGGATTTCACGGTGGAACACCGCCCTGGTACAGAACACGCCAATGCTGATGGTCTGTCCAGATTTTTCCGCCTTAGTGAAGAGAACTCCCTGAGGTAGGGTAGTTCTCCCCACATTTCAGCTGGAGGGGACACGTGTTAGACCTGGCATCCTTGGCGTGGGTCTCCCTTCCATTTTTTTATGATGCCTCCTATGTTACCGATCCGTTTTGCTGGCGTTAGATGCTTTGGGCACTGTGCCACTGCTATTCAGTGCCACAGTGCGAGTGCTCCCTATGATAAAATTGTGTTATGTATTAGTGACTCCATGATTGGATGATTGGTTTACTTGTCAGTCCCTAGTACAGTGCACCGAGTGTGCCCCGGGCTTGTAAATCCAATGCCGCTGGTGGGCTTGCAGCACTGGTTGTGCCACCCACAGGAGCGGCTTGTAAAATGTGTCTCAGGCCTGCCATCGCAGAGCCTGTGTGCAGCCTAGGGCTGCCATGTCGACTTGGTGAGTGCACCCACTTACCAGTCCCTAAACCTTCCCTTTACTGCATGTTGGTCACCACTAAAGTAGGCCCTAGGGCAGGGTGCATTGTAAGTATAAGGTAGGACATGCCCTGGTGTGTGTGGCATGTCCTAATAGTGAATTACAGCCATTTTCGTTTTTCACTATTGCAAGGCTACCTGCTCCCCATAGGCCAGAATGGGCAGACTGACTATTACACCTTATAGTCAGAACTGACCCAGGGAACATGGTAGAAAAACGAATTTAGTATGCCTGAACTCAGAATGATAAAATACATCTTTTAGTGAAGTTGGTTTTAACATTCTGTGTTTGAAAATACCACTTTTAGAAAGTGGGTATTTTCTTGCCTAAACTTCCAAGCCTGCCTCTGCTAGGTTGTGTATTCCTTGTCTGGAGATTGAGTGACAGGGGCTGGGGGTGGCTACAGGAGACAGGGTGAGTCAGAACAGGGCTGAATAGAAAGATCTGCATCCAGAGTGGAGGGAGGAGTTGCACCTGGGTCTGAATAGGGCTGTGCCTGCCTTCCACAATGCTGGCTCCACCTCCTGCCGGGCGGCTGAGCACCCTGCCCCACATTCTGAAAGGAAAGAAGGAGTCAGAAAAACAAAGTGCTCCAGGACTGACCAGAACTGGTTTTGACTAGGCAGAGGCCTCTCTGCCTTCAGAGAACAAAGGAAAACTGTGTATAAAAGGGGACCCAGACCCCTAGGAAATTAGATCACTTTGGGAAAACAAGAAGAAACCTTTGCTGAGGAGCGGAACCAAGAAGAAACTGAGGAGAAGACTATCCCTAAGCTAGAGGGATCTGCCTGCAGTGGTTGCCTGACTGCCAAAGGAAGGAGAAAGGACTTTGTGTGCACTTTTATTCAACTTGTAAAGTATCTCCAAGGGCTTGAGAAAAGAGCTTGCCTCCTGCTGAAGTCTCAGGGACAACAGACTTCAACCACCAGCTCCCCAAGAATCCTTTGGAAGTGCCTGCTGCTGTTTTGGGCCTTCTGAAGGGACTGCGTGTCGCAAGGAGCTGGAAGCGCGACTCAAGAGGAAGAAGCGTGTCGCCATCGCTGCTGCTGCCGTCGCAACTCCGAAGGAGGGTGTCGCCGCTGTAGCTGTCGTATTGCACCGCATCGAGAGAAGCGTCCCGCAACGAAGAGGAAGCGTGTCGCCGTAGCTGCTGCTGCCGTCGCAACTCCGAAGGAGGGTGTCGCCGCTGTAGCTGTCGCATTGCACCGCATCAAGAGAAGAGTCTCGCATCGAGGAAGAAGCGTGTCGCCGTCGCAGCCGCTGCCGTCGCAACTCCGAAGGAGGGTGTCGCCGCTGTAGCTGTCGCATTGCACCGCATCAAGAGAAGCGCCTCGCATCCACGGAGAAGCGTGCCGCCGTCGGAGCTGCTGCCGTCGCATCACGAAACAAGGGTGTCGCCGCTGCAGTTGTCGCATCGAGCGGAAGCGTCTCGCAACGTCGGAGAAGAGGGTCGCCGCCAAAGCCGCTGCCGTCGCATCACGGAACAAGGGTGTCGCCGCTGTAGCTGACGCATCGAGTCGAGACTTCTCGCAACCTCGGAGAAGCGTGCCGCATCAGGAAGAACTTGACGTCTTTATTTCTTTGCACCAGAACTTTGTCGCATTTCCATCGCTGCAACATTGCTTGTTGTGGAAGCGTCCCGCATCGTAAGGTACATTGACTTAAAGTGTCGCATCTTAAGAACTGAACTGAACTAAGCTAAAACTACCATTTTAAGTACAGTATTGTGGATTTTTGTCGTTTATGGTCTTGTGTTAAAACTATATAAAGAATACTTATTTTTGATATAAACCTGGTGTGGTGTCCATCTGTAGTGTGTCACTAGATTACTGTATGTGTTCACAAATGCTTTACACACTGCCTCTGAGATAAGCCTGTCTGCTCGTGCCAAGCTACCAAGGGGTGAGCAGGGGTTATTTTAGGAGTGTACCCCTTTACCCTGACTAGAGGCGAGGGTCCCTATTTGTCACAAGTACCTACCTGTGCCAACTAGAGACCCCCAATTCTAACATCTATATTTAATTTTTATTAGAAATCTTGGTGTAAATGAAATATTCTGGTACAAAAAAATACCCCCTATAATGTATTCATATAAACTTGCTACACAAAACAATGCTTGAAAACAGACATCTCTTTAGGGGTGTCAAGCTCTGAGAAATTGCCTCAATTTCATGAAATATTAAAATATCCAAAGACAGGCAATTGGTACAAACTGTGTACAAAACAATAAAGCAATACAGCACAACAAAAGCATGTAGTTGTCACAGTCAGAATAAAGCACATGGGACACAATCTTGGTCGAGTCAGCAGTGTATGACTACAGCCAAAAGAAACTTTGGGCCTTATTATGATGTCGGACGGACTTATGTCCGCCCAACACCGTTGCAGTCTCGGGACGGACCGACCTCCGGGCAGCGGTCCAGACACCACTATTACAATGCGACCACGCATGGTGCGGTCGCATACTCCCATTTCTCTATGGGAGCTTGTTCTGTCAATCAATCAGGGTATTGTAAGCGCGCTACTCACCCGTGAGGGTCTCAAGGCGCTGAGGGGGGGGGTCCGCAGATCTGTTTAGCCGAAGAGCCAGGTCTTGAGGGTCTTCCTGAAGGTGTCTGATGTCTGCCGGTAGATCGTTCCAGGTCTTGGCTGCAATGTGAGAGACGGATCTTCCGCCTGCTCTGGCTCTGTGGATGCGGGGGGTTTCGGCCAGTGCGAGGTTGGAAGATCGGAGGTTTCTTCTGGGTCGTGGAGGTTGATTCTGTCGTTGAGGTATTTGGGTCCGTTGTTGTGTAGGCATTTGTAGGCACGAGTGAGGATTTTGAAAGTGACTCTTTTCTCCACGGGGAGCCAGTGGAGATTTCGTAGGTGTTGGCTGATGTGTTCGTGTCGGGGGATGCCGAGGACGAGTCTGGCGGCGGTGTTCTGTATTGTCTGGAGTTTGCGGAGTAGGGACTTGTTGATGCCGGCGTAGAGTGCGTTTCCATAGTCCAGTCTGCTGGTGATGAGTGCGTGGGTGACTGTCTTCCTTGACTGAGGGGGGATCCACTTGAAGGTCTTGCGGAGGATGTGGAGGGTGTTGAAGCAGCTGGAGGTGACGGCGTTGACCTGTCGGTTCATGGTGAGTGATGAGTCGAGTACGATGCCGAGGTTCTTGGCGTGGTCTGAGGGGGTAGGTGGGCTTCCGAGGGTGGTCAGCCACCAGGTGCTGTCCCATGCAGAAGGGGTGGTACCGAGGACGAGGACTTCTGTCTTCTCGGCGTTGAGCTTCAGGCAGCTGTTGGTCATCCATAAACCGGCCATAGCACAAGCTCCCATTGAGAAATGGGAGTTTCTGTTAATCCCTGCACCATGTGGCAGCCCCCAAATGGAGAAGGGGGCCTTGCTAGGGGCCCCCAAGGTTAATTTCCAACAGGCTTTCCATGTCAGAAAGCCCGACGTGGAAAGTCTGTCGGAAACCGACATCGTAATCCCGACGGCGGAGATGCTGTCCTTAGGGATTACGGTGAGGCCTCGGACTACCCAACAGGCTCCTTGAGCCTGTCGGAATGACTGGCCGGTTTCACTATCGACCATCTGCATTGTAATGCGGCAGTTGGAAGTGAAACCTACAATGTGACTCGAAAAGCCTCCGACCTGCGGTCGAAGGTTCTCCGAGTCACATCATAATGAGGCCCATAATGTCACCTTCAATTCGGCAAATCACACAAATAATGCTGTGATTAGCATCTTGTATTTATCTATGTAGAAAATTCAACTTATCAGCATGGTAGCACAGATTTTTCACCTTTTGTTGGATTCTATATCTCTGATGGCTTTAGAACTTTGTGCACTTTACGCTGTGCCACCACTTTAAGCATAGTTGAATTGGCATACTCCTAAATGGTATATTTAACTTACCTATAATTCCTAGTATGTGGTACAAGATGTACCCAAGACCTGGAAGTTAAATGCCACTAGTAGACTCAAGCACCTATTTTCCCATTTCCTACAGTGGTAGTGCAAACGTGGCTTCGGGCCTTACCAGTGCAGCCTGACTATAGCAGTGTAAAAACTGCAGTACGACCTGCCAAAATAAAGCCTTTTAACAGGTAAAAACCTCCCTTTTAAATTCTAATAAGTCAGCCCCTAGGCAGGCCTTGTCACCCACAAAGCAGGGTGCATTGTATTTAAAAGTAAGACATGTAGAAATGTAATTGCATCCTCAGATTGACTTGCACCCAAAAGCTATTTTCACTTTGGCAGGCCTAGCTGGTAGGTGGCTGAACCCCAGCCTCACGAAGGATTACCAGGCTAAGCAGTTTGCAGCTAACTGCTTTGGGGTCCTGAGACTGTTAAGAAAAGGAGCTCAGTTTCCTTCCTTTCTCAGTCAGAAGATTGATTATCCAGGCCCTCATCTTGTCACGTATTGACTATGGTAATGCCTTTTACCTTGGTTCCCCTAAATACGTGATCAACAAGTTGCAGGTCATTCAGAATGCAGCTGCCAGGCTTCTGATGAATCTTCTAAGGAACCAATTGGCAAAAAAAGCCTTGAAAGATGTGCATTGGATCCCAGTGGAACGGCGAGTACAGTTCAAGGCTCTCTCTGTTTGGCACAGGTCACTTCATAATAAAGGTCCTATTTTGTTAAGGCCACTATCCACTCCTTATATTCCTGGGAGGTCACTGAGATCCTCCTCAGCCCACTTGCTTCAGGTCTCCAGGAATAAGAGATCTGGTGGGGAGGTCACTCATTTTCCCATTTGGCTCCCAGACTTTGGAACACCCTCCCTCATTAATTGCGCCAGCTGACTAACAAACTTCCCTTTCATAAAGCCTTGAAAATCTGGCTCTTCAGGTATTGACTTCCCTTGCTGTAGCGTCGGGAGACTATTATGACTATGTAAAAAACCAGAGTACAGATTAAAATCCTAATACTGTATCTCTGGGATGGGACTAGATAGCGTTAATAAAAATCCAATTTAATAGTGAAGAAGAATGTTTAATAAATAGTAAAGAAAAGTAACTTTTAGAAAGTTACCTTTTCCCTGCCTAAAGTTCCTGGAAGCTTATTTTTGTTTGCTCTTAAACTGTTCCAATTCAGGAATTAGCATTTGAATAGGTGTGCAAAAGGTGTAAGATGCTTCCCAGGAGCAAAAAAGGCTGACCTGAATGGGCAGAGATGAACATCACCAACTATGCAGGGTGGGGCAGTGAGCATCCCTTTTTGACATTCCAGTGCCAAATCCTGCTTGACAGGCCTCCTGAGTATACTTATAACCCTTTGGGGCCAACGTGAAAGGAAGTGACACAATACGTAAATGTAAGAAATTGCATAAGTTGAGGGGGTGGAAGCACCACTCAAGCAACAACCACAATTCTTGTCAGAGTGGAACACAAAAGTCACTAAATAAACCCGTGCTTAACCTTCTAGTAGTTTGGCACAAAAGGAGTCAGGCTTAACTTAGAAGCAATGCGTACAGTATTAATGCAACATACTAACAGTAATAAAGTGAAAACACAACACAAGAAAAAATCCCCCAGCCATTGAGAAAAATAGAGAACATTTTAATAATTAAAATGACACCAAAACAACTGAAACCCAATCAGTAGAAACAAAGTCATTGAATTTTAAAGTTTTTAGTGAAATCTAGCTCCTAAAGATCAAAGCGCCATCCGCAGATGACTGGCCTTGCGAGACTGGGTCAAAGTCAAAAGTTAAGGCTGACAACGGTGGAAGGGGTAGATTAGGCCTGGTCTTGGCTTCCCTTTAGACTTAGAAATATTTCTGAAGAAAAGTCTAGAGTTCAGCGGGCAGGGCAACAGGCTGTGTTTGAGGAGGAGTTGTCGACACCGGGGTGCCTCGGGACAAAGTCTCAGTTAATCCCTCATTGGTGGGAAAAAGCTCCAAGTGGGAAAAGCTGGATTTCCAGGCCAAGCTGGTCATCGCTAAGCCCAGAGAAAATGTTTACCTTTGGACTTAGACAACGTTTTGGAAGTCAAAAATCTCCAGTAGGATGAAGCTGCGAAAGAGTGCTCCACGAGGCCAAATACCTTTCCCAGGAGGACCATTTGAACAGGATTTGCTGCTGCAGAGAAGAATGTGGTGGGAGCTACCATAAAGCCTGGCCAACTGGCAATGCACCTTGGGCAGATCGTCTGGCAAGTAGGTCCCTGTCTTCTGTCAATTCTCCAGGAAGTTTTTGGAGATACATTTTCTAAATCCCAGCTTTTGAAGAAGTACAACCGACACCACTACCAAGGGTCCAGAAACTTGGGGGCACCACTTGGGGGTTTAGGACTCACTCCAGCAGAAGCCAGCAGCAAGGAATAAGGTTCGCAGGAGTTTGTTATGTCCCTGTAACTCACACAGGAGGCCAGGCAACTAGCCCTTGGAGTTACTTCTGGTGGTCCTGCGTTCATGGAGATTGTCAAGTTTCCTTTCAAGCAGCATGGCAGTTCTTCAAGCTGTAGAGCAGTCCTCTGGTAGAAGCAGGGCAGTTTTCTCCAGGCTGAAAAGTCCTTCTGAAGTCTTCCACAGGCCCAGGAGGTCACTGAAGAGTTGTTCTGAGGGTCCACTATTTTTGTGTGTGGGGGAACACCCTGTCCTGCCCCCCGCATCTGGTTCTTCAACGTTTTTCCTTTCTGCTGTCAAAACTCCAAAAGTTTCAAAAAAGTATGGTGTGGCAAAATGCTAGTGTCAGGTTTGTTTGTGTGTGCTGGAGGCAAGCCCCTTTGAAGTGTATGTGGGGCAGGGACCTGCTCCGCCCCTAGTCATCCTGGCAGGATGGATGAATACAAAAAGCCCAACAACAGACCCATTTACAATTATGTGGCCCAGGATACTGGCAGAGGCACAAAATGGCTAGGACAGGAATGTGCCAACTTACTAAAAGTGTGACCTAAAATCAGATTTCACCATTTAATAGGATTTAAATTACAATTAATTTGAGTATAAACCAGTAGTGGCTGCTACGGGACGGGAGTGGTGGGGCGAGGAGGGGGGGTAATAAAAAAGATTAAAAAATAAAACACTTACCTGGAATCGCACTTGCCATCACCTCTACCCAGTCCTATTTGTCTGCCTTGAGTCTGGAAGCAAGAAGCACCCAGACTCCCACGCTCCTCACAGCCAATCACAATGCTTCAATGCAGTGTTGTGATTGGTCTGAGTGCCGTGGTTCGGTGCTCAGCCAGGGGATGGAACGCTGGGCATGTTCTCCACCCAGGCTGTAATTCGGCTTGGGTGGAGAACATGCAAAGTGCACATGACGCTTTGGCCGGCCCGAGAGGGCCGGCCAACGCTTCATGCGCACTTACAGAGTGCACTCACCACTCCTCCCCCTGCAGTGCTCTGGTTTCACGGAGCCCAGCACCGCCCCAGCTGAGCCACTGCAGTAGGAAAAAAAAAGATAATAATGCTGCGTTATTATCATTTTATTTTTCCTCTTTCACCTGCTCGGAGAGCAGTGGGGCGACGCTCCTCCGCCTTAACGGAGGAGCTGCAGCTGGTCTAAATATGACATCTCTACCTGGTCCTAATCCAAAGTTAGCACTTAATAATTGTAATAACGTAAACCATTGTTAGTCAATGGGAGAGATAGGTCTTACAGCAGTGAAAAGCACTGTTATATTCCATATAGGCGCAGGTAACATCGCAACCTTTCACCTACTACCTTCCCTACATTACATACATAACGGTTCTTAGGCACTGACCTTTTACCTAGATATGACACTGCATCCAGAACGTGGGTTTTTCCCTGGTTCGATTCTCATACATTATGCATGAGGCTTCTTGGAAGCACAGCAGGACTAACAGTAGGATTACCATCTCCTGTATAATATCTCTGTATAGAGTTCAGGCCCGACGTCATCCTTTAGGCTGACACAGTAACACAGCAAGGTAGGACCCCTGGGGAGACCTATGGGTATATATACAACACATCTTGCTTAGGAAGATAGAGGAGACCGTGACTTCCTGGCTGACACACTGACCAGAGACGCTGAAGTTCCTGCATGCAGACGCTCCCGCTAGCAGTGGTCTAACATCCCTCGCGGGGTGTCCAACTCGAGACCAGGAAGGGGTCCCATATTCTCTAAACTCTCAGGTAATGGGGTGGACTATATCCTAGAGGGATTCTTGGCATAACACCTACATAGATGCTAGGTACATTTAGGTACATCTAGTTAGGGAGGCATCGTAGGAGTACGTACTTTTTATCATGTGTTTTATGTACGTGTATATATTCAGGATTTCTGCAAGATGGTAGAACTATACCATCCCTTTACTTTCATAGTATTGCTAATCATATATCTCTGCTACTGTCTAACGGTTGTTGCAGCTCATCTATTCTACACTAGAATAACAACTGTTTTTTGTAATACTGCAGGGACTGGAGTAATACTGCAGGGACTGGAGATGTATGGGATGCTTTTAAAGCGGGTTTTAGGGGGGAGACCCTTAGCTTCGGTTTATATAAACAAAAAGAACTGTGGGCAGTGTTACAGGAATTATACGCTGGTCTTACTGTAGCAGAAGAAAAACTTATGCAGGGCATATGTGCGGGTCAGGAGATCACTGCTCTGCAAACGGAAGTAGCCCGGGGCAAGGCCAAAATAAATCTCCACTGGAGCAAAGAGATAGCCAAGAAATATTCTATTAATAGGAAATTAAACTATGAATATGGGGAGGCAACTGGGCGTTGTTTGGCACAGAGGCTTAGATCCAAAGAGGCGGCTCAGAGGATTAGCTCAGTGGTAGATTCTAGGGGCAATTCTATAGAAACTAATGTGGGGATCTTAAACGTGTTTCATGATTTTTATGAGGCACTCTATACTGGGGAGGGTTATGATACACAGGCTGGGGAATCCCTGCTACAGAAACTCAATGGTAAAAACTAGGATACGCAAGATGCAGAGTTACTAGAGGCCCCGATTACTATTGAGGAGTTGGAAAGAGCTATTAACAACTTAGCCTCGGGCAAGGCTGCAGGGACCGATAAACTTCCACTTGAAATATATAAAAGTTTTTTTGGAGTATTAAAAATTGATATGCTAGCCACCTTTCAACAGGCCCAGGCTGGAGCTGCTCCCCGAACATGGGACGAGGCCAGCATTATTGTTTTTAAAAAAAAGGATAAACCCGCTGAACAACCAGGCTCATACCGTCCCATTTCGCTTCTAAATTCAGATGGCAAAATTTATGCCAAAATCCTAGCGACCCGGCTCGCCGAAGTAATAACCCCGTTGGTATCAATCCTGCAGCATGGGTTCATTCCCAAGAGGGGAACAACGAATCATATCAATAGGGTTGTAACTCTGTTAGACATCGCTAGTGCAACGGGGAGTGAATTCGGTTTGATTTTATTAGACGCCAAAAAGGCATTCGACCGGGTTGCTTGGGAGTTTTTATGGGCTTTTCTACATTGTATGGGTTTTAAACAAAGCTTTATTACTGCCATACAAGTTTTATATCGTCGCCCAACGGCTAAGATCTGTATTATGGGCCTTGAATCTACCCCAGTATATATCACACGGGGAACAAGGCAGGGATGCCCCTGCTCTCCTTTGCTGTTCTCACTATATATAGATCCTTTTTTAAGAATGTTAGAACAAAGTGCAGAGATAGAGTCTGTAATTTGGAGGCAAGAGCACTATCGTGTGTTTGCATATGCAGACGATGTGGCAGTGGTAACGCCGAATCCCATTACAGCTATGCCAGAAATTGAGCAAGTGGCGTTAAAGTTTGGAGCCGCGTCAGGATACAAACTGAATGTGGCAAAGACACAAATTTTATGTTCTAACATTACTGTATTTGATGATCAGCGAGTTTTGAGTGAGGTAACTTATTTGGGGGTCACGCTGAGGACATGCTTAAAATCATTGGTGGAGGTCAATTGGTGTAATATTTTAGATGATGTTCGGAAGCAATTGGACCGGTGTGAATGTTTACATCTTTCACTCGTGGGACGATGCAATATTCTTAAAATGTTGATACTACCTAAAATTTTATATTTTTTTAGATCTGTACCATTGGAAATCCCTTGTGCCCAACTTGCAGTTTTACAGTCAATCTGTGCGAGATTTTTGTGGGCTCATGGCAAGCCCCGCAGAGCTATGTGCTATATGACCCTCCCTCGGGAGAAAGGAAGTTGGGCTGTGCCCGATTTTACTTTATATTACTTTGTATGTATGCTGCAGCATATGAATATACTTTTAACCGGGGCAGAACCAATTTGTACTGCCGAAGCCCCATCGATATATCAAATGTTGTTTGGCAGTGACGCTAAAAATCGGCTGTTTGTAAATTTAGAGCCAAGTTACTATAAGAGAACTAGGTTTAAGGTTTTAATCACTGCCTATAAGGTGTGGAAAGCTGTGCGAAAGTTTTATAGATTAAAGAGGGTATCTCAGTATACCCTGTTTACAGCTACGACACTTCTTCCACCGATATTCTGGGACAGAATCATAGATAGATGGCGGACTAAAGGGATTCAATATATTGGAGATTTATATGCTAATGGGGAGCTGATGTCTTTTGAAATGCTAACTGATAAATTTCACCTTTCCAGGTCTGAATTTTTTTAATATTTGCAAGTTCGCGATTATTTATGTAAACATCAATGGAATATTGAAGTTAACCCTGTGATTGAAGCCGTGAGGAAAAACGCACGTATTGGTATATTGTATAATTTACTGTTGGGCACTAGGGACGGTGATTTAGAGATGCATAATGCAAAATGGGATAACAGGCTAGGGTGCTTGGGCACTCAGGTAGAAGCCTCCATTGAATTGGCGGGGAGACTGTTAATATCTGCTAATCTCCGGGCACAACATTACAAGACTGTGTTTAACCTTTATTATACCCCAGCCAAACTATCTAAATGGGGTGGGACAAATGATGGAAAATGTTTTCGCTGTGGAACAGAGGACGCTGACATTGTACACATTTTTTTTACATGTAGGCACCTAATTAATTTTTTCGGGCATATAGAGTAATTTTTGGCAGAAATTTTGGGGGGTCCACTCAGATTGTCAGCTGCTCATGTTCTGCTGGGGGTAGCTGAGAGAGAGGGTACTGATCAGCTGTCTTATAAATATCGGTATTTGTTGTTTTTAGCTACAGCTGTGGCTAGGTTGTGTATTGCCTCAATGTGGCTCCAGAAGGATGTACCAACTTTTGAATTTTGGAGGGCTAGATTTTTATCCATGTTTAATATAGAATATAGTTTATATGCACTGAAAGGTATTCGGAAAAAGAAATTAGGCATGGAGATTTGGGGGCCGGTGTTGTCCTACATGGATGAATGAGGTGTGAGTGGGGACGCATTTCTATGGTTTTACGCACATGCACTTTAAGGAATTCTCATGTATTGAGATCAACATTATATATTTATGTATTGTGAACTGTCTTTTTTTTTTTATTTATGTATTGTCTTTCTCTTCTTTTTTTCTACTGAACAATTTCTGTCTTAATGCATTATAATGTATTGGATTTATCATGGATGAAATAAACAAAAATTAAAAATTAAAAAAAGAATAACAACTGTTCAATAAATACTTATTGAAACGCCCAGCCTGTTTATTCTGTGTAACTCTCTGAGACAAACTAAGGGGCCCATTAGGATGGCGGGCGGAAGCACCACCGCCGTGCTGGCGGATGCAAAAAGCACCAGTTACCGTCCGCCCGCCACAGCACACACGCCCGCCCAATTAGGATGCGAAAAGTCAGCCAAACACCGCCCGTAAGCCAGCTACGCCCTCCGCCATCAAAGTGCGCCCGTCCACGGAGCGGCGCGGCCTAATGGAGACACAATGCCCGACGAAATCACGTACCGCCCGGCGTACAAATTACGATGCCAGAACCAAACAGTTCCCCCGGCTAAGAGACACCGCATGTGAAAGCAAGGTGGAAAACCGAACGCACAGTACGGATAGCAAAGAGGCGGACCCCCGAGCATGAATCCAGCACTGCAGGCCCTCCCCATGCTCTACCTGATGCAGCACCCAGGAGTCAACGCACCGCGGCGACGCAGGTAGGCAGACACACAACAGGGGCACGCAAACAGCGCACACAGTGCAAGGGCGGGAAAACTGTATATGGCCCCCCCGACATCCCTGCGTGGACACGACACATCCACCACTGCACCCACACATGCGCACAACGCAGAGGCCAACGGCAGCGCAATGCATGCGCCGCACACAAACAACACAGGGTCACAACCAAACACCACACACACCAGCACCACCCAGAACGCACATGTCACGTGACAGCCCTGCCACAGTCATGTCCCCAACCGGCAATTCACTTTTGCCAACCTGACGTCACACAAGTGACCCGAACATGTCAGTGACGTCACGCCACATTAGGACACACCCCTGTGTGCAAAACACGGCGAAGCACACAGCGGAGGCAACATCACCCAGCAGAATATGGACCCCGTCGGGAAAAGGTACGCCAGTACCACACAGAAACACCGATGCCACCCTGCACCCAATAACAAGACATGTAATACGTAACATCAAAGATATCGGGGACAGACAACAGGTGGGACCAATTATAACACAAGGCCCAACGTATAGCGGAAACGCAGCCTGCTGCCCACACACGGGAGAGGAGACAGCACTGAATGACCTTCCATTCCCACTCTGAAACCACATCCCGACTAAACAAGCCGGAGACAACAGTCATTGCACCAAAAAAAGCCCAACACAGGCATGCAGAGGGAAGCGGCCACAGGGCAGATAGCGCATAACACCAAAGAACATTCACAACGGAAAAAAGAAATGATAACACTCCCCCATGTGGTTCACATGCAAGTTATCTGGAAGGAGTCAGACACCACTGACCTTGACCATTCAGAGAAGCATGTGGGATGAGGGCCCGTGTCCTCCGCACAAGCCAACATAACACAAGTCCTGCCTCCCTACGACCATTACAGAATTCCCAGCAACGTCGGAGGTTGCACACTGCAGACTGCACAGACAGCCGGAGCACGCCACCACAGCGCCCTGCAGCAAAATGGCACTTGCACCACACCTACCCAACTACGCCGGACAGATTAAGCTGTACAAACATAACCTGATACAGATATTGGGATGTGACAATCTGGCCTTGCTGAACGTAAGTTACCGACTAACTTACCGCATCGCATTGTTCAGCTGCGTCATCCCCGTCTTCTACTGTCGGAGGTGTCCCTTCTACTATCCTGTGGATTTATGTCTCTCCAACCCGGCATGTCCAAGGGCGGACCTGCTACAACTATTCAACCCCTGGACGTCCACGACAGGGTCTGTTCAGCCTATGGGGGCATGGCGTATGTGGCGACTATCGGACCCACACTGCAATGGGACCACTGTGCCTCCACACGACGGATAATGGATTACAGTTACATCGAATGTCATCCAACATGTCCCATCATGCTCCTACAAGGGACAACTCACGACCAACACCTTGACAGCCACCATCCGCTACATTGGATGGCATCCATGTCCACCACCAATGCCATGGAAGCCCTGCTGGAAGGTATTGCATACCTGACAACCTGTCAATTCGTCGGGCCCCGCCGCCATACCCCCAATTGAGCAATGATGTCCCACACCGTACCCATGCTTGGCTTCCGCACGGACTAGGCAGTTACCAGTACAACAACTATACCATACAACCTGCAACTGACACCACATCATCAACTACACTGCCATGACATCTGATACTTTTCGGGACATGCACCCTGTTCCTCATCACATCCAGTAACTCTGCATGAACAGGGGGAGGCAGAGGCATGGGATTTGTGTATGGCAACCACATGGACAGAACTGCACGTACAACCATGCCATGATATGGATCCTGCGCCCATGAACATATGCACCGGTCAGTGGACAGTAATCGTCCTGCTGTAGTATGTGAGAGCTGTCACCTCACCTCCCTCTGAACGTCCGTGCCAGGAGCTTTGCATGGACACCAAGTGCATCCACCAACAACATGAGCCCAGTGACTGTGACATGGCCAGTACCCACCACATCGCAACAACAAGTGGGACGCCGTTGCATGCACGTAAGCCCATGCCCTGATGTCACCTCCACGCACGTGTGTATGAGTAACTATAGCAGCAAACCTGTAACATGGAACTGAGATGCACTGTGCCCATGATGACAAGCGGACTGGTAGGCTAAATGTATACTGTCTGTGTCAAAGTCAGCAGCACCACAGTAATTAGCAAATGTACATTAGCACACCAACGGCTAAGCAGTTGTAACTCTGAAGCCCACATCCCACAGTCAACAACTAATCACATGTACCCCTACACCCTATGCTATGTGTACACATGCTGAGTATATCCTCCACATGCATTTCGCTGCCAGTAGTGTTCACTATACTGCATCACAGAGGACATAAGTCCCAATACATGGCTTGAAGCAAAAATGTGTCTCTGCTGATTCATTTCACAAGTACGAATGAGAGAGGATGAGAGTGTGTGAAGTACACGGCAGTCGTGAGATGACCATGTAGTCCACTGTCATTGGATGTCAACGCAAATGAGTAGCACAACTGTGGAAGACACACATGTGTCATGTGAAGCGGGAGTTACGCATGGCTCAGGTGGGTGGGTGTGACGGGTAGGTGCGCACATGCAATGTTGAAACACGCTGTGTTGGGAGGACTCAGGAACAGTACATTGGCGCTCTCCTGGGAATCTGTAAAGACCACCTGTCTGGTGATGAATGTGAACTCGTGTGTGCACAACAGGCGGGCACACGATCAATGCTGCATCAAGTGTAGACGTCAGCCCACCCTCCGTGGACATGCTGGATACTGCTGTGCGTCCGCCAGGCCCTTGCCAAGGCACTCACATCCCCTGTCGACCTGGTGTATCCCCAACATTGTCCACTTGCACAGGCAATCCAGGGCACGGGATGGCAGTAGAGCATGGTGGGTGAGAGGTCATGGCGCGCTCCTCCTGGTCACATCACGCAGGCAACACATCCTCAATGTGTAGTATGGCACAAGTCAAATGGAAGTAGTGGGGGACGCACACATCACAAGCAGGAGTGACGTCACGGAAGGTGGCTCGCACCATCCCACCCATTGACAATACACCCACACACGTTACATGCCATTGCAACAGAGAAGCCAGCGCGTGCACAAGCAGCTCCAAGCTCGCCCCAGAGAGGCCAAAGAGTGAATGTGTGGGGCCATGAGCTCCAGTTGGACGCGGCCTGGCCCGCTAGGGCAGCTACAGCCTCTGTGTGTTGCAGGTGGTGTATCCGGACTGCGGAGCCTGTCATGCATTGTCAATGTTGCCCGGGTCTCGAGTCGGGGCACCACGCATCTGGACGGCGTCCCGCCACTTATTATACCGTGAGACAGACCACTTGTTCAACTGGACCCACACATACACTCCTTGGCCTCTCTGCGGCGAGCTTGGAGCTGCTTGTGCATGCGCTAGCTGCTCAGGTGCAAACGCATATTGGGGCGAGCGAGGGGAGGCCATGAGGACAGTGCAAAAGATGACTGTTTGATTTTCAGCCATTTTAAGGAATGACCCTGATGTGGTCGGAAAAAGACGTGTCTCGTGTGTATTGCAACTAGTAGATCAGCCGATGAACTTCCCATGTCTTGCATGTAGCCCCGCACCCAGCCCCGCCCACTCAACACATTAAAATGAGTACCAGCACCACATTCTACCCATTCGAAGCACTGACTGGGGGTGACAACCATTGGACAGTCTTGTGTAGTCCACCCACGCGTACATGTGGGCCCTCCATGATCCATGTCACCTGCGGCAAAGTGATGTCATGGGCAATGACGGAAGTGAGCAGAGCTGTCTGCCCCACGCACAGATGGTGCATCAGCTCAACAGACCCAGCACTGAGTGCAGCAGGGGTCACATGTGCAGGGGCAGTTGTGCCTGGTGTGAAGGCACATGCATATAGACAGCACATCGAGCAATGTGTAGCCTGCCCACATCTACTGTCCATTGTCAGGCGGACCTAGAAAAAGATCACAAGGCAACACATCTGTGTGGGTGTACCCACTGTGACCAACACTGCGCAACCATCAGCGTACTCGCCCTGTGCATGGCCCACCCCGCAACGAAGGTCACATTCAGTGCCACTATCTCTCACACACATCCCTATCACGAGTCATGGTGTGTCCAATCGACAGTGCAGAGTAAGCGCTCATCCGGGGGTCCTGAACAGGAGACACATGTAACCCACTAGGCAGTCTGTGTCGGCACCTACTGGCATTGTGCAGTCAATGTGCAGGCCAGGCCTGCTGGGACTGAGAAGGGCAGCATGGCCCCAGCCTGACTTCCACACGACCAACAAGTGCACTGAGACCTGCATTGCCAATTGTCTGTGTCACTGGATGTCTGACATGAAGTTGCCATGTACCACCACTCGGGAGGGACAGACAGGTCAAAGCGCCCGAGAGCTCACATACCCATGCCACCTGCAGTCAGCATGGTGAGCAGTGCATGTTTGTACACCACAGGCTCTGACTCATAGTGCTGCGGAGCAACGACATGTGTGTCCCCCACATGCACACCCACACACACTGCAGTTGTCTCTCACACACAACTTTCGCAAGGAATAGCCATGTGCAGTGTGCGTGGAGCTCGGAATCCAGGTTCTCCAGCTCCTCGCTGGTGAGTGGACCTGGACATGTCCTCAGCGTCATCCACGTGTAGGTGGAGTGGTGGCAGCAGCAGGTGTTGTCGAGGGGTGCCAGGCTGCAGTGCCAGGTAGCTGTGGTTATGCCTGTCCCACTCACACACACATATAACCCCCTGGGGCAGTTTCAGTGGGTACAAGCTGCTGCAATTCGTGTACCATGTCTGGCAGCTTCAATTGCAGACGTTGGCCTGCTCCCAGCTGGCCATGGACGCCTACCTCCACAGTGGAACACGCAGGGTGCAACCGCGAGGGTCATTGGAGTTGGCCGTAAGGGCCTGGCCCATGGCGGGTACAGTCCGCTGATGCCATGTGCACCACACAGTATAATGTGCGCAATGCATCTGCAGGTGTGGCCATGATTTGCGTGTGGGTGCAGGTCCACAATGGACAGGGCCACAACATGCTGTGTGCATAGGCAGGGACGGCCAGTGCTCAGCCTCCACATGTCTGTTGGCACATCATCATGTACACATTGGCATGGGAGCATGGGATATGCATATGCACACACATGCCATCTTTCACTATGTACATCTGCCACTTGGCACGTGCAATGTTACGTGTCACTTGTGATGTGTAGTTGCAAGCACACAGCCGTGTTGGCATGGGGCTGTCAATGTGTACACCTGTCAATGTTTCTGGAGGTGTGATCCGTACAGTGCTGTACATAGGGTGCAGTAGTGACATCAATGACTGTCTCATATCCCCTCGTGCCACAGGTCCCACTTGTTTTGGCCGCTCAGCCTGTGTCCATAGCGTTGTTGGTGTGTGCCCTACACACCCAGCCTCGGAAGCAGTGTGATGCACAGCAGCTAGTCATGTTGCCGTGGTGTTGCCGCTTGCCGAATATGCAGTCTGTTACCATCAGCATGCCTTACAAGTTATTGAGGCCTAGATCCCCATGTGCATGCTCATGGCAATGGGGTGTGTCACTGCCCATTGCTATTGGTAGGGGACCTGTGTAAGTGTATTGTGGCTGTGCTGTCCCTACTTGTCAGCCGTTCTGTCATTCAATTGCCTGCTCAGTCATTTATGTTTTGTGTATGTGAATATGCCATGTGGCGTGTTGCTTTGACATGTGTCCACTTCCATCTTTCCTAGGCGGAGACCAAACATTCATCGCCCCTACCAATTGCTGTCAGACATGGTGGATGTGGAGGTCATCCGCAAATATCGTCTGGACCGACCCACCCTGCATCGTCTATGTGCCTTGTTGGAACCCCACCTCCGTCCTCGCAGGGTGTATCCAACAGCATTCACCCCCACGGCTAAGGTGATGGCTGCACTGCATTTCTTCGCCACTGGGTCATTCCAGCACACAGTGGGCAGTGGAGGTGGGATGTCCCAACCCATGTTCAGCATGGTGCTCAGGGATGTACTGTCAGCCATGATGCTGTACAGGAACAGATACATCCGCTTCCCCAGGGCTCGTGAATTGGCGGCAGTGAAGGGTGCATTCTATGCCCTTGGACGGATCCCCCACGTCGTTGGTGCAATAGACTGCACCCATGTTGGCCTTGTTGCACCACAGGCCACTGAGCACCTCTACCGCAACCGGAAGCACACGCACTCCCTGAATGTGCAAGTGGTGTGCCTTGCGGACATGGTGATTTCACACGTGTGTGCGAAATTCCCAGGATCGGCCCATGACGCGCACATCATGCGCAACAGCATCCTACCACGTCTGATGACCGATCTGCAACCGGACCGTGGCTGGATTGTTGGTGAGTATGTGGAGTAGTGTAGCGTGCTGGCTGTGCGATGCTGTCTTGTGTCCAGTTGGAATTGCAACGGTTCTCTGTGTCCCTCACACCCAGGTGACTCTGCTTACCCGAATGGGCCCTGGCTGCTCAGCCCATTGCGACGTCCTGGGAGCCCAGCTGATGTCCGCTACAATGAGGCACATGGGAGGACCAGACGTGTGGTTGAGCGGACCTTTGGCCTCCTCAAGTCCAGGTTCAGATGCCTGGACCGCACCGGGGGCGCACTGGCGTACTCCCCACAGAAGGTGTGCCAGATAGTTGTGGCTTGCTGCATGCAGCACAATCTGGCTATCCGCAAGCAGATCCCCCTAATTGTGGATGACGGAGATCAACCAGGGCCCCAGCCTGCAGACCAGGACAGCTCTAGTGAAGAGGACAGTGGAGAGGATGAAGCTGTGAATGTGCGTCAGCAGCTCATCGCCCGCTACTTCACTTGACGGTGAGTGTCCATGTACGACAGCTGATGTAGCTGTAGTTGTGCAGGTGTATGTGTGCTCTGTCACGGGGGCCTTTTGTTCACTGAGTGCTGTGTGTCAATGGTCCATGTCCAGGTTGGTATGCCACTGACAATGGCTGTAGCATTGTGCCCTGTTGCTCTGTGAGATGTGTGTGCATTGCTTGTAGTTGGTGACAAGTACTGTGTGATGAGTGTGTGACACACTCATTGAATGTACTCTTGTTCTGTTTTTCACCCCTAGGTCCCTACAGCCTCTCCTGTCCCATCGACATGCCACACAGCAGATGCATTTCTGCTCATGGTGGCGATTGCACATCGTGGAATAAACCCAGGACACATTAAGCCGATTGTGATCAAGGTGTATTTATTAACAGCGGTGACATGTGATTGTGTGCAAGGTGATGACAAATGTGGTGCATGCTGTGACAATGAGTTGACGGTCATGGCTGCGTGATGGTCAAGGTGTACCCATGGAGTTCTATGTCCACAGTCCAACAGACACATGCCATTCACATGGCAGTGTGGGGTAGGATCGTATTACAAGTCAATGCAGTAGGTGGTCAAGGTGGCTGGCTGACTCACTGGCGTTTGGTGCGTGCGAAGTCCTCTCTGGACACCTGTTTCCTCTTCGGACGGCCCCTTCCACGTTTGGTAGGGGGGTGTGTTGATGTTCCGCTGGTGGTGGTTGAGGAGTGCTCACTCGCTGTGGACGCAGGGGAACGCGATGCTGCACGAGCCTGCGCCACAGCAGGTGGTGGCGGAGGTGGTGTTGCTGGCCTTGCTTGTGCCCTCCCCCAACCACCAGCTGGCCCATGAGGGCCGCGATTTGGGCCATATGGGCGTCCATGGACCTCAACACCGCAAGGACCTCCCGCGTGTCGCTAGCCGACCTGGCCCATTCTCCTTGGGCCTCTTGATAGGCCCCAAGGACTCTGTCGATTTGCGGCAGGGCTTGGCTCCCAGGCACAGTTGGCGTTGGCCTGGCCCTGCTCCTCCTACCAGTACTGCTGCCACCGACCTGCCCACTAGCCACATTGCTCACCACGGTCCTCGCTCTGGCTCCCAGGGTGGAGCCCGACGGCGTGCCGACCCTTGCGCAGGGGCTGTGGCGAGGGATGGCGTGGTGGTGGTTGTTGCGGCGGTGGTGGTGGTTGTGGCGGTGGTGGTGGCCGCAACGGCTGTGGCAGCAGGGGTCTGTGACTGGTCAGCAGCCCTGGGTGATGGGTTGGTGGGCAGGAGGGGCCCTGGGGAGCGGTTGTGCCCTGCCACTCCAGATGGGCCTGCTGGGTGGTCCGTGTCCGGAGAGGTGTCCAGCTCCTCTACATCCGTGAGTCCGGGTCGGGGGCTTGCGGACTGGCTGTGCTGGCTGCTGTCACCCTCTCCAGCATCCAGCAGTTCGGCACCTGTGGGGAGAATGAGATGGGTCATTGTGTTGCACCTAGCAAAGTATGTAATGGTTGTCTGACATTCACAGTTCGTGCACTGTCGTGCACAGGTTTCCCAGTGGCGTGTGTGTGGATGTACGATGTGTGTATGCGTGGGCTAGGCAATGGGACTGTGTGATGTGGACATGTGGCATGGGACGGATTAGCAATGCCGATGGGTGTGTGTTGCTATGCTCCTACATTTTGTGGCTCGGGTGTATGCGTGCTCCAGGAACATCAACGATGTTGGGTTGAACGATGGTTTAGGGGGAAGGATGGAACGCTTAGGTACGCTGATGCCAAAAGGGGGTACAGCCCCCTACACGCTCTTGGGTTGAAATATGCTTTTGGGGTACATACTGTGGGTAATGGGTGCAGAACGTGACATGTGTTCTGGCAACATGACAGTGCATAGACAAAGGTGTGTGTCTGTCTCACATGCCCGGAATATCTGCTGACTGTTATCATTCATGGACATCACATTGGTAGCTTTGTTGTGAGTTCGTGCTTGTTGTGTGCCACACAACCTATTGCAGATGGGCCAAATCCTTTGTGTGCGTGCTGCCCTGGTACATGTGCATCAGTGCTGTGCTCTTGAGGTGTTGACTATATTATGTGTGTTGTTACTCGCAGTGTGACGTGCGCTTCAGTCACTGCAGGCACTTGATTTGTCATGGGCAGGTATCTTTGCATAACTACTGTATGAGGGCCAGCTGTTCGGATGACATACCTTTCATGACACTGTGGCTGAGAGATGAGATGGATGATATGTTGAATGTGCATTGTGTGCCTGTGTGTTTCATGGGTCCAGTTGTCTTTGTGTGCAATATTGTGGTTCCAAGCTGTTACTTCTAGTACGGTCTGTCTTACGTGGGCGTTGTTGTACGATGTGTGGGTGACAGGCAGTGAGGACTACATGGACAGGACTTCGATGGTGTTGCTGATGTGTGTGATGGGTGGCACAGTGCCTGCCGTGTGGTTCTGTGCTCCAGTGGGACTTGTGCATGCAGACGTGGCTCCTTAGGTGTTGCTGTATCTGTGATGGGTCATGTGGGGTTTGACTCTGTTGAACATGTCCGTGTGCACATTGGTCTCATGATTGTGACTGGGAGCAGTGCTGCGTGTTCCTCTGCTACGTGACATGTCCCATGTGTCAGTCGTCGTACAGTCCTCATGCCTACAGACGCCCCGCCCTGTACATTTTCCCACCTACAGGTTGTTTCTGAGTGCGCAATGCAATGGATGCCACATGGTACTGGGAGGGAGGGGTGCTCCACCTTGCTGGTCTGTGGGAGTGGGAGCCTGGTGGGTGTTTTACTTCAGCTGTCCCCCTCTGACCCACTGTCTTTGTGTTCCGGCTACTTACCTGTTACTTGTCGGTCAGTGCAGCTATGGCGGACACATGGATGTGGGGTGTGCTCCACCTTGCTGGTCTGTGGTAGTGGGGGCCTGGTGGGTGTTTTACTTCAGCTGTCCCCCTCCGACCCACTGTCTTTGTGTTCCGGCTACTTACCTGTTACTTGTCGGTCAGTGCAGCTATGGCGGACACATGGATGTGGGGTGTGCTCCACCTTGCTGGTCTGTGGTAGTGGGGGCCTGGTGGGTGTTTTACTTCAGCTGTCCCCCTCCGACCCACTGTCTTTGTGTTCCGGCTACTTACCTGTTACTTGTCGGTCAGTGCAGCTATGGCGGACACATGGATGTGGGTGTGGGGAGTGCTCATTCTGGCGCATCTGAAGTACAAGGGGACCTGGTGGGAGTTGCGGTGCTGGCTGACTGTACACATGCCCCCATGGTTTTGTTAGTTGGTAGCTTTGGGCTGAGTGTGTGTGAGTGTCTGTTGCATGTGTGGGTGATGTCTTGTGTATTGTGTACTGGACATGGGGGGGTTTGTCCCTAGGAGCTATGGCATGGTGGTAGTGCATGTGAGTACATAGCGGTGTGCTGGTATACATTAGTTTGTACTTACCAGCCTCCACTCCCCCTGCTAATCCGGCGAGGATCTCCGGATGGATTACGACTCGCACCTTCTCCTCCCACGCTTTGAAGGTCTTAAAGAGCGCGGGATTCCCTCCGCCAGTGACGGCAGCCAGCTCTCGATTTTTGGTCTCCTTCTTCTTGACCACGCTTTTGAGGTCGTTCCACCTTTTGTTAATTTCTCCTCTGTTGCGTGGAACGTTCCCGACTGCATTGACCTGGTCTACGATCCTGCTCCAGAACCGGTTTCTGGTGGATAGTGGTGTCTGTTGGACCTGGTTGCCATAGATTTGTGGGTGCACCTTGACGATCTCGTCGACCATGACCGTCAGCTCGGTGGAAGTGAACTTGGGCATTCTGTGTGGTGCCATGGTGTGTGTTTTGGTGTTTGTGGTGCTGGTGCGGTGTGTGGTGTGTGATGTGCAGGGGGTTTGTGTTGCCGGTGTTTGGTGGTGGTGGTGGTGATGGGTGTGATAGGTGCGTGTCTGTGGTGTGCTGCTGTCCTTTCTGTCTCGCTGTGTTGTGTGCTTTCGTCCTCAGTTTGTAATGTTGCAGGGGGTTGTGGTCTGTGAAGGGGCTGGTTTTGTACTTACCTATGTGGGTGTGTCATGATGGTCTGTTGTTTTCAGGTGTGTTGTGGCTGGTGTTCTGGGATTTGTTGTTGATTTTTTTGTCCAGGGGGTGTGTGTTTCAGGGATGTGTACTGTGTTTGGGTTTTTGTGCGTGGGTTGCTGTGTGGACTTGTTAGCCATGTTGTGTGTGTTTGTTTTCGTCAGCGGATGGTTTCTGTGCATGGACGTGGCCACCAGGGCTCCCGCCGTGTCCATTTTCGTCACTGTTGTTTGCGCTGGCGGGCGGTGTATTTGTGGATTTTCCGCGCTCATGTCGGTACGATCCTAATTTCACGGGCGGTGTCTCGGTCATCAGGGCGGGCGGTTTTGGCTTGTCGTGCGTCTTTCCGTCCGTGGCGGGCGGATGGACTTAGACTCGGACATGGGCGGGCGGTTTTTTCTGTTTATTTTCCGCCTCCGGCGGTTTTCGGTTTGCGGCATCGTAATTGCTCGGTCGGTATTCAGACGGTGTAGGCGGGCGGATTTTCGCCACTGTGGTTGATGGCGGATTTTTATCCGCCCGACATCGTAATGGACACCTAAGTGAGCACGAGTGACTGAGCGAAAGGTAGTATATTGTTTCCACGATTCTGGGGGATCAGGGTTGTCATGTTCTGAGGTTGCCAGAATCTATTCTCTCCATGATAAGAGGAGATTATAGTGGCACTGTGAGCTAGCTAATGCAGACAGGCTAATGTATCCAGTGGGGGTGCTCGGAATCCGTCCGCCACCAATCCCACAGTTTATGTTATCCAAAACGCGCAGCTCCTGTATAGGTAATATAGGAACTTCACGACAACACCTTAATGGGTTTATCACTACCAGGAAATTTAAAACTCAAATCCATATGTCCTACTTTTTAGACACAATACATCCTCCTCTATGAACCTTTAGGCTCTACCTTAGGAGTGACTTATATGTATTATAAAGGAAAGTTTAGGCCCGGCATAAGGTTTAATTTGGCAGGTCGAAATGGCAGCTAGAAACTGCACTACAGGCTGCAGTAGTAGGCCTGAGACAAGTTTTAAAGTGCTACTTTAGTGGGTGGTACAAGGAGTGCTGCAGGCCCACTAATAGCATTTAATTTACAGGCCCTGGGTATATGTAGTTTCACATACTAGGGACTTACAACCAGGTGTAGGAAAATGTTGCCATGTTTTAGGGAGAGAGCACAAGCACTTTACACTGGTTAGCAGTGATGAAATTAACAGAGCCCTAATGCCAACAGAAATGAATGCAACCAAGCAAGCTGGGCTAATACAAAACGTTTGGGGTGACCCTGCAGAGAGGGCCAGCTCCAACACAAAAAAAATATTGTGTATCCACTGCCTGGATGCTGGAAACCCCTATTTTGGTTCTAAAAGACTTCTGCTTTTGAGTCTTACATAAAACACTAGGGACACTTTTCAAAGGAAGGAAAACAGGATGCCAAAACAATTCTTGTGTATCTACTGTGTGGTTGCTCAAAACCCTACTTTTGTTGAACCAGACGTCTGTCTATGGGTTTATTGTGGGTACAGTGGTTACCATAGTACACTCCCCACACAAACATTCAGCCCTCAGAGCCCACGTTTAGTGAGGCTGAAGATGTTTATCATCTTGAAATAGCCCCAAAGTGGGTAGGGTTTGCAACAGGAACTTTTACCCCATTGATTAGGGTGTGCCAAGGAATCATTCCCATCTGCTAGCCCATGCCATGCATAAATGCAACATCTCCAGGCACCCACCTCAGAACACTCTTTAATTTGAGAAAGAACAGAATAGGGCAGGACCTGCTATCTGTGGCCTGAGAGGAGCCCTGAAGGACTGGGCCTGCTCCCTACTGTACCCAGGACAAAAAAGTTACAATAGGCCTTTTCCTGCAACTGCCCAGCTGACCAGCGGCAATTGGATCTCAACTGGACCTTGCTGTTGGCCTCTAACTGACACCCTTTCAGCCTTAAAGTGCCTCCCCTGAGGTCCATGGGTGGGGGGGCTTTAGAAGTGTGCTCCTGTGGTGGATTGGGGCTTAAAGGGCTAAGTCAGAAGGTAAAATCTTTGACCAGGATGAACCTGGTTGGTGTGAGTATTTCCCGAGGTGTGTAAGCAACCATCCCACTTAATAATCCAAATGGTTATAATCTACAGTAAGAAATATTTGTGCTTTATCTGCGTTGGTGTGAGCTCTGAAAAAACAAAATCAGCACATGTGTGCATGGACACACAAACACACACACACATGTGTAAACAAACACATGTACACACGTGTACATTTACACATACAAGTGTACACATACACTTGTACATGAATATGCACACATGAACATGTACACATACACTTAAAAGTGTACACGTACACAGTCACATGTGTACATACACACATGTGTACGTATACACATACACGCATACACATACATGTGTATGTGTACACTCACACATACAAATGTGCATGTACACATACGTATGTATGTGCACACATACATATTTACATGCACAGATACTCATGTACACATACACATGCATGAGTATGTGTTCACAAACACATGTGTATGTGACCACCTACATGTGCATGTACATATACAAATACATGTGTAGACATACATTTGCATATGTACATGAACACATGTACACACACATACACATACAAGTGTACATCTACACATACACATACACATAAACCTGAATGTGTATATGTACACATGTATATGTACATGTACACAAAACATGTGTACAAGTACATATGTACACTCACACAGACATGTGAACATGTACACTTACTGATACATGTATACATGTACAAGTACATATGTATGTGTACACATACATTTGTACACATACATCTACATGTGCATGTGTACACCTACATATGCATGTGTATGTGTTCCCATACTCATACATGTGTACATGTACACATACAAGTACATATACACTTGTACGTATATACATACACATGTATGTATACATGTACACATACACATGTAAGTGTACAGAAACGCTCATATGTGTACACTTACACATACATGTGTACATCTACATGTACACATGTGGGTGTAAACATACACATACATGTTTACTCATACATGTGTATGTGTACACATACACATGTACATGCACACATACATGTGTTCATGTGCACATGTTCACATACATGTGTACGTAAACACGTACACATATATGTGTACATGTACACACATGTAGACATACACGTGTACATGTACACCTACACAAGCACATGTATAAGCATACATCTGTACGTGTAAACTCACAAATAAATGTACACTCACACATAAATGTGTGTACACATACACATGCAAGTGTACACATACACGTATATATGTACACATACGCATGTATGTGTACACGTACACATACATGTGCACACATGCTCACATACACATACACATGTGTGTCTACACATACATTTGAACATGTGTACACATACAAATACATGTGCACACATACATATACACGTGTATACATACACAGGTAGGCACACATACACATGCATGTGTACACATACACATATATGTGTAGGTGTACAAATACACTTCTACATGTATACGTACACAAGTACATGTACACATACACGTCTCTTTGGATTGCACAAACTTATCTGCAATGGGCATGCCGCATGCATGCTCTCTTAGCCCAGATAGCCACCAAGACAAGGGCCTTGATAGCCAATAGAATACGAAAGGAGGAAGAAATCCAGGGCTGCAACACACACATGCCTGCCGGGTCCCCCAAGGCAAGGGGGAAGCAAGCAGCCACGGTCCGTGCAGGTACAGCGGTGGGGCAGTGGGGCCGGGTAAGGGGGGATTTCAAGGGATGATGCAGAGGGAAAATTAAATAAATAATTAATTTTCCCTGAGCATCGTCCCTTGAAATCCCCCCTTATCCGGACCCACCACAGCACTGCTGTTACCTGCACTGACCACTGCTGGAAGCAAGGCTAAGGCCCACAGGGGAAATGGCGGTATCCCTTGGAACATGCGTGCCTCTAGGACCTCCGAATTCAGCTTTTGCTACCCCCCAGCACCTCAGTGTACTGGGAACTGGCACAGATGCTGCCTGGCACTACGTGGTGCATTCTCCGTGCCTGAAGCCCCTTTTCCACTGTCAGATAGGTTACCCAAACGCGTGGTTACCATAGGCAATACGGCACACAAGGTAAATAGAAAACCACCACAAGGTTTCCCCACCTACCACTCAGGGTGGGAAGCAGAGCACAAAACGGGTTGGCATTCATGCGCGCACCCCTGATCAGCGACCCACTAGGAAGGTTCCACCACAAAACCCCAAGGGATTTCCACGTAACTATAATGGTCGAAGGGGGAGATGGCAACAAACAAGGTCCAGAGAGTGTCGGTATTGCTGCAGGATGGGCCACATGGCTGACCAATGCCAGTTAAAAGCATATCATGTGCATCGGTCAATAGACATGGGCCAGTCCCCGCAAAACCAAATCCGCAAAACTAAACACACGGGGACCCGAACCAACCAAACACGCAGCCTCAGGGAAGTCAGCCAGCTATCACACCACCACAACAGGTATCAGGTAGATGGACAAACGCATGGCAACAGCAACAACAGACAGGGAACCACAACCACGGTAGGGAGGGGTAACTGTCTGGGGAAGAAATGCCTTTACATAATCGCAAAACCGCATTACGCAGTAAGTTTAATACCCTAATGTGAAACATCCACTTCACGCACACTTCAAACTACATTAAAAAAATTAAGACTAGTGGGACAACATTAAGAATTCAAGTCTTAACTAACTTGCATTTGGGATATTCAGAGCTGCTGTACGTTTTGTCGCTCTGGAATCCTCACTAGAGGTCGGCTATTCAGGATTTCTGCGGGAGCCTAAGCCCCACTCTGCTGCTGAGCCCCCGGGGCACTGCTGGCTGACCACATCCTAGGGGGAGGGCAGTCTGACAAGAGGGGCAGGGAGGCCCCTGTCTATATCCTTAAAAGCAGGCACCCAGGTCACCTCACCTAAGTCCAATTGCGATGGGTTCCAATTACCAGATCGAAAGGACCCCATTATCAGGCCTCTGGCTCAGGGCCAAACTTCCTTCATGCTGTGTGGTTCCAACCACAGCACCCCCAAAAGCCAGAGGCCACCAGCCAATAGAGTCCCCCTTTCAGTTTCAAAACAAAGCTGTCCTCCAGTGTCTGGAACCAGGTTTCCTGTAAGCTCGGGACAGCGAAGACCCCATGACCTCCAGCGCACAAGATCTGACAGTTGGCGAAGTGCCGCACGGCATCAAGTCAGTCAGGAGGAGAGGTCCGCCCGAACAACAACTGTCCCAGCCCATCTCCTCCGGTTATATGAATTTTGACAAGTTCTGGCCTCCCACTGGTCTCTCATTGTAGAAATTTTCTGCCTCCTCCTTTCCCTCAAAGTTTTTCAAAAATCCCAAAGCCAGCTCGTTGGGTCATTTCCCTCCAAAACAAAGAAAGTAACGTGTCGCCAGTTAGAAGTCCATGGCCAGGCCCAAGGATCCTGGATCAGCTATAGTAGGAGGGAGAGGGGGTGCTGGGAAAAAGAGAGTCAGCAAAAGTCCAACACACCTCTGTGCGAGATACACCAGATTATGCTCACTGCCGTATCCAGCCTAGCGAACACACAAGGCCTTATGCACACTGTCTGGGGAGGCAATAAGCCCAGTCTCGGACATTGCCACATCAGAAACACATGGGGACCGTGGGACAGCTCTCTGACCCTCTCCGACACACGACAAAAGAGAAAGCAAATCACATGAAAGCCTAGGGACATGCCCAAAAGACCAGCAAAAAGAAGCCCAAAGCTAAACCAAAAAGAACCCGCTAGAAAAAGGGCATAGTCAATACATATGGCACCATTAGGAAGGGTCCCACTGCACGCTGCGTTCAGGGACTTGAGGGTATACACATGGCCTCTGGCAACACCCATAAAACACTAGTTAAATAACCAAGATCCTCCACATACTCACAAAGACCACTCCTTAAAAAATATCATTTTCTGTCATGGTGAGGGTGGAGAACCAATGACCTCTAAGTTAGAATTTGGTTAACTCATGAATAAACACCCACTATTTTTTTTTTTTTAAAGTAGATACCCCAATTGGGGCCACTGCCCGGTGCCCTACTAAAATAGCACAAACACATTAAAAGCACACCCCTAAAAAGGAAAGGCACAGGGACTCTGTGTATGTAAAGATGCAAATGTTTTCTGAACTAAACCAATGAACAACAACTCTTGTCCAACAGGTCTGTAATCGAGCCACCAAAGTGTTCCACCTTTACAGCGTGCCACAACCTCTGCAGCAGCCATTTCCGTAACACCAACAAGACCCAAGTGTGCGAGTCAAAGACTACAAACTTTTTCCACAAACGTTTTTGGAAGTAAAGAAACCCAGAGTCACCAGAGGACTACAGACGTCTCCCCTGGAAGACATCCAAAGACAAGCAATGTTCCATAAGTTATGTATTGTTGCACTTCTATGTACCCTCTGTTTGCTATGGGTGTTTCCATATCCATTCGTCATCAACGCACTGCTTAGTCTGATGGAGTCTACCCCGAAGCTATCACCACTGTTGCTTAGGGACCTCTCCCACATCACTTATAATTACACCAAAGCCAACATTAGCATTCCACATGCGATACAGAATGCCATCTTACACAACATATCGTATCAGCACATGACCACTGTGGGCTTCCAGACAACAGCCAGGTCATGTTAATTTTGATCGCTGATACCACATGCAGTAGGCGCAGACAGGCTTTACTTGTCCCAAGAGGGGGCCCCTGAAAAAGCAAAATGCCTTCTCCACCTATATCTATGTAGGATTAGGGCCAAAATACAACCCAATAGAGTAAAACCCCATAGAGTAGTAGTGAACCTGACCTGATATAAGACCAATCCCACCGCATTGGATCTTTTCACCGAGCCTATCAACATTCAAACAGAGCTAGATAGGATTTGTAGGAGGGGCATCAGAAGGGAGAATACTGTTTGGCACCAAGACTTTCCAGAAAAGAGGTTCTTGAAGGCAGCTAAACCACCACAGCAGTGCACAAACACGTCCGCTCCTGCCTCCGTCTGTAGTCCCAGGGAGGCCCTTAGCATTTCAGGGGCTTTCTTCTTTAATAACAAATGGAACCCAGACATGGAGTTTCAGTGTAGGCCATCCACCTTGATGATACACAGGGAAACGAGTTTCGTAGGAGAGGGTTAAACAACAGCGTGAATACCTTATGTAAGGAAATCTGGGACACTGAGGTGAATAGCTATACGTGGTTAGAAGGGAAGGGGTAACCCTTAATAGTATGGAAACTTACACTGTATTCCTGGTGCTTCAGAGGAAAAGGAACCATCCTGATAGGAACATATGAGAACTGCGGTACAGTGCTGCACATTCTGGACATGTAATGGGGCACCTCCACACTGATTGAAACCTACTGGCAGTGTGGTGAGTTTGCTTACACACAGCTCGTCCCCGGATGGTATGGCCTCTGCTCCCTCGTCATCATACACACCCCAGAAGATCTGTCAGAGTTGCATCAACACCTACTAAGGAAGAAGATGACTCTGTTGCTTCGGCTCGAGAGACAAGAACTGCTAAATATTTTGGCTGGGCTCAGTACAAGGACATTCCAGATAAATACAGACTGTTTTCTGACACATAAATCAATGCAGGGGGGTCCATACCCTTCTTCACAGTGCAAATGAAAGCGAAGGCCCGCTGGTTAATGATAACCAGGTGGGAGCTGCTTAAGATGATGAACAGCACTGAGCTCATCCTTAATGTGATCAAGGAAGAACTGAGAGAAATCCGCCTCATGGTGATGCAACATCGATATGTGTTGGACTTAATGACCGGAACGGAGGGAGGGGTGTGTGCCAAGATCAGTGCGTCCTGCTGTATGTTTATCCTAGGTAACTGTAAGTCTCACCTGTTGTTTCTGCAGGGGCGGGATGCAAGATCTGAAGATAGGTCCCAACTTCCCACACCCACCAATGTCAGCCCAACAGTGTTAAAGCTAACACAGCAGAGTTGGGGAAAGAGGGGAAACAAAACAAGGAAAGGGAGAAGGGAAGACACAGCATCAACACGCATCATGTAAGGATATTCTTGTTGGATGGTCCTTATGTGATTCCTGTAGTAGAGATAAGGTTATATGTATTACCATAAACATGTAGGAGGAAAACAACACTGAGGCCCAATTAATGATGCGATGGGGTAATTACCTGTAAAATTCCCTCTTCCACTTAGGTATTTCGATAATAGTAAACAGGGTCAGTGGTATATATCTATATGGAAGAGACATGAAATGATGAGCTGCTACTTAAAACAGCAAGATACAGTAATCAAAACAGGTATAACTTATACTAACCTAAAAGTGGTTACGCGTGGAATCCAGGTAGGCCCCAACGTATTCATAGCCCATAAAACCAGGAGAAAAACAAAAAACATATTCTCCCAGAAAGGATAATAAATAATACAAAAATATATACAAAAATGTGCAGGGCTAATAACTAAGAATATAATTCAGCACCTTCAATCTCAGGAGACTAAATCTATCTATTCTTCTTACCTATAGCCATCAAGCAATATCAGCAAGGGAACAGAATATCCATACACCAAGGAGACTAACTCAGATAAGTACCATGTATGATTCATGCAAGGTATAATAAATGTTATCACATAGAAGACCGTGGATTCTTTGTGATCAACTGCTTTTGTTTGTATTGTCAGGAAAACCACCATAATCATGGAAGACTCTGCAGACCCCTGCGGCGTCAGACAAACCGTTGTAATTGTGGAAGGACTCTGAAGGCCCCCGTTGCACCGGGCGAATTCGAAGGCAAGGAACAGGATTCCGGCAAGAGATTTCCAACAGACGTCGGAGCCACCCGAAAGGAAGTCAGGTAAGTGCAGCGAGGCAGGACTGGAGACTCACGCACGTCATCTAGAGCATGAAGCCCTCCTCCATCCTCCTCAGCTTCTTTTGTTCCTGGCTTGCTCCGCCCCCATGCAAACACGATCAGGAGCAGAACAAGTCCAACAGTAACGACCTGGATAACGGAACTTTGACTCTTGCCATCCAGGCACTGCACCGTTTACAAAGAGACATGCGTGAGAAGGGAGTGCCCTTTAGCAGGCATGGTATCTAAACTGGTTTGCCTGGCTCCCCCTATGGATGACCAGACTGTGCACGTCACTGTTGACCATTCTCATCTTTTTATTTTTCTTGTGTGGTTTCCTACAATCGGGGGTTTCCTGCTGTAAAAATGCAGTCCTCAAATTAGGCAGAATGCAAATAACTAGGAAAGTAGTATTAGTCGAAACTGAAGAACAGAATGTCCCCAATAATGTGACTGTCATGAAGTATGGGTTAGATAATGTAGCTTAAACTTTAACTAGTGGGGGAATGTTGATATTGATCAAAAGTATGCTAATGCTTATAATGGTACACTCGCATACAGAAATTAAATCACATCTTTATTGTAAAATTCGCCCGTCATGAACTCTCCATCAAACCTGACTCAAAAATGTGCATGATTAGGCAGGCTCTGTAACCTAGGCGCGCAGTAACTGATTGACAGGTCATAGTTGGGGTGGCATGTAGCCGGCAGGCTAACATAGGAACAGGAAACTCAGGTCCATCCCCCAGATAAGAGCAGCGACACCATAATGGTCCAGGGAAATTGGCCATCTTAAAGAACACATGGCCAGAGGTGTGCACTCATTCCCAAAACACCATAAAGTCAGATGCCGCATGGATTAGGAACACGCAGCAATCAGGACACAGCACACACAGTGATCACATTCCCCTCATACCGGACATCTGGACATATTACCAACTGGCCCACACTGTGTTCACGCAAGGTCGAGGCCCACCTGCATTTGTTATCAGGGACCTTTTATTTTATTTTTTTAAATATTTTATTGAGTGAAACAGGTAGAATGAATAAATAGCATTACAATTCATCATTAAATAATTTTATTGTCACAGCAAAAGTACATCAGTTCATTAACAAAGTGTTTGTATACCTAAACACAAAGAAAAAAGTAACAATTCATGTAAATAATCCTGATGTACATCACAATAAAGAATGGCATATTTGTTGCGGCACACTGATTCTTTGGGTAAATTATTCTACTGCGGCTCCTCCGCCCAAATTTTTTGAAATTTCGCTAAATCTCCCACTCTTTGGGAATAATGTTTCTTCCTCGATTTCACTTGCCTCATCTTAAGTACCCAGTATTGGTAGGATGAGATATACACCAATCTCCATTTTTGTAAAATCAAAGATTTGGCCACAAAAGATGCAATAGAGAATAACTGCTTCTGCCAAAAATATAGATTTAGTGTGATGTTAATTCCATAGGGCTCCCTAGGGTCTGGAACTACAGCTACCTAGAGTTTAGTACTAATGCACTGGAACACATTTCTCCAACAGTCTGTTAAAGCTGGGCAGGTATAGCATACATGGACCCAATCTCCTAAGTCATGACCACATCTAAAACACACCTTGGATATTAAAGGAAACATTTTGGGCAGACGAGATGGTGTTTACTAAAGCAGCCAATTTGAGAAAAAAGCCATTCTTTTAAAGTTGTCCCTTTTAATGGCTTTATGGGCCTATTTATTATATAGTTTCCAGGTACGTAATTCCAATCTTAAACCCAGTGGAATTCTCAATTTTATTCAAAGCTATTGGTTCCATTTTGGCTTGGAGTTGTTGCTGCAATATGCGATACCACTTACCCACTCATATTGCTCCACTAATATAGTATGCTTGGCTAAAAATGGAGGTCAATCCATCCCTTGGAGGTTGGATCCTATGCATAAAATGGTGAAATTGAAGGTAAGAAAAAAGCAATGAAGGAGGGATCACCGGATTGCTTAATTTCAACTGACCCCAGAGTTTGATGATTCCAGCTGCTAGGAAATCATTGAATCGATGGATCCCTACCTTTTCGCAGTCTTTAATGGTCCCCTTTACTACCTGGAAACCTAATAGGTTGCATTCACTTATCGGCATCAAGGTGGAATTGGGAAAAGTGGAACTCTTCCTTCAATTGGGTGTGCTTAGAAAGCACTATATGAGGAAGTTTATATCTATTGCATTTTGGGAATTTGGGAATTTTAATAAGGGGGGAGAGCTGAATATTGTTTTGAAGGAGCATTTGCTCGAGATAAAAGTTGTTGCAGAGATTCTGTGATGCGACAATCCGAACACTCCAATCAAGAAATGCGGCCTGGTAGAATGTTTTGAAGAGAGGCAGTGCTAGGCCCCCATCCTCAATGTTGAATTTTAATGTTTCCAATTTAGTATGAGGTTTCTTTTCAAACCAAGCCAATTGTTGCAACATCTGGTCAATTTCGCTAAAGAATTTTTAGGGAACCTTAATTATTACGTTGGTGAATATAAAAAGAAAAAAGGAAAAGTGGGAAAATCATCATTTTAACTAATGCTATACTCCGATAATTGATAAGGGAAAATTCTGGCATTGACATAGTAAATTCTGAGCTTTAATAAGAGTTGGTAAGTAGTTGAGTTGTTATAGTTCCGAAAAGTCATGAGATACCTAAAGACCCAAATACCTGATAGAGTTCGAAACCTGAAATTGTGGCTGCATATAAGTAGATAGTACAAGATCGGAGCAGTAGATCAACAGGGCTTCTGACTTCGTATGAATAATTCTATACCCCCCCTAAATCAGAGAATATTTTGATTTAGGCAAATGTTCTAGCAACATTTTGTTCTTCTGCGTCCAAATACAAAATCAAATCAACTGCATACAACTCAAGTTTGGATGCACCCTGCAGAGGTGCCATGATTTGAGGATCTTGCAGCAAGGCTGTAGCCAACTGTTCAATAAAAAGTGCAAATAGCACCGGTGACAGAGGGCAGCCCTGGTGAGTGCCAAGACCAATTGACAATGCTTCCACCGTGTGTGAGTTTACTATGAATTTGGGTTCTGCCTTGCTGTATAGGTTTTCCAGAAGCCTTACCAGCTTCGAAGGAAATTTAAACTGATGTAAAATGGTGTAGGAAAGTAGGATCTGCTTCTTATGGTTACCCCCACTTTTTGCTTGATGTTACACTGTTTTTGACTAGTCTGACTGGGATCCTGCTAATCAGGACCCCAGTCTATCTGCTTTCTCCCTAAAATATATTAACATGTACTTAGGTACACTCCAGATTAGATACTGGGGTACCCTTAGAAGTCCCTAGTATATGGTACCCATGGCATAGGTACCCCAGAGGCCTCCCATAGGCTGAAGCATGTATTATGCCACCCATGGGAAGCCATGCAAAATGGAATTACAGGTCTGCCATTGCAGCCTGTGTAAGCTGGTGCATGCACCACTTACGATAGATATAGGTTTACTATATCTATAGGTCACTACACTTAAAACCTATAAGTCACCCCTATAGCAGGCCTTAACAATCCTGAAGGCAGGGTGCTGGGTTTTATGTGAGAGGGTGCCCCTGCATGAGCAGAGCCCCTCTGCAGCCTTCGGAGACTATTCTCCCGGGTTGTCTGTGACACAGCCAGATATATAGGTAGAGGTGCATTATAACCTCGCGGTAAATGCTATCTCGAAAACGGCTGAAACAAAACATGTCGTGTTTGGTATCAAACACCTTGGAATCATAACTCCACACCGGTAACCGATGTGTGAGGTATGATTCCACCCTTCTGAAGCAAGCTTCGTGGGTCCCTGGTCTTCCCGGTACCAGCCTTCTCGACCCGGACAGCACAAAATGGTTGCTGCCGACCAGAGACACATTTTTGCCCTCCTGCTGCTGAGCCAAGCTCGAGCAGGGGAAGGCAGCACAATAGGCATACTGTCACAGGGAGGTGTGACCACCTCCCAGACAGGATTTAGTGTATTGGAGCTGGGTGGGTGCACTTTCAAAGTGCCTGAAAGTCTGCACGAGGGGCACATTTGGTGTCCCTGTGCATAGTCCAGCTCAAACCAGTTCTGGGAGCCGTTGACTCCTGCTCTGGCGCGAAACTGGACAAAGGACATGGGTGTAACCACCCCCTTGTCCTGACCCTCCTCTACGAGGGTCCCCTGAATCTGTCCTACCCTCTCCCGTGGGTACAAAAGGGCTTACCTGGCTGTACGACCCTAGATTCGACGTGGACAAGATTCTGAACAAGAAACCACTGACCTTGGGCCGGACCGTAACCTTTCTTGACCTTCTTCGTGGGTTGCCATTGCCAAGGCTTGTTGGTGCTCCCGCCAGACACGGACCCCTTGGCACTCGACATCCTTTGTGGGACAGCTCGTATCCGGCTCCTGGTCATCCTCGACATCTCCTGGTCCCTGCAGCTGTAGAGTCAAGGTCTCCTTCTTCGTACCTGAAGCACCCGACATCGGTGGGCATTCGTCTACCGAGCCCCTGGTCACTCCTGAGTGACCGAGACTCTGTCCCCTCTGCTTTCAGGTTCCTTCCATCAAGAATCCACCTGCGGATTCCACCGGGCACTTTTCTTCTTTCCAGCAGTGGCATTTCTTTGAAGACTCCATTGAGAACGACGGCGGTTTCTGACGCCACTTCAGCCCTATGCACCCGGCTCCTCTGGGATAGGTAACTCTGGTACTTCGGTATCCACGGGTGGGGTGGCTCTCCAACCTTCTATGATCCAAAGGGTTTCCTCGTAATCCAGTGGGAAGGGTCCTTAAACTTTAAAATTGCAACCACGACTCTCCCATTGAATTATACGTAGCACGCGGTCGTGTTCTCACACTGCACCCGTCCTCCGTGGGGTCCCTACTCACTCACCTTGGGTGGTTCCTTGAGGTCCCATCGATTCTACAGATTCTAGACATTGCCTTGACTCGAGTCGTGGTTCTTATACCACTATTTTAGTATATGGTGTGGTCTCCCCCGGGAGCCCTCTGTGTATTAGTGCTACTTACGATTGTTTCTGTGCTACAGTATTGTGTGCTTTGTGTTTATCTGCATGTAGCAGATACTGTGAGGTATTTAAGGTGTTATAATAATTAATATATATTCTTATAACTACAGTGTGGTTCTCCTTTCATTTAACCAATGCAATAATATTGCATTTTGGTAAAACAAGCTGCTTAACATTCCTTCAAGACTAAGGGGCCGATTCCGATTCGGGCCGGAAATCTCCCCGACCGAGCCGGACCCGGAGAGATTTCCGACCGAATCGGACCCGTGCAGTCCGACCGAACGAGTACAATGCGCACGTATGCCATCGGACTCGAGTGGGTCGGACTCCCATTGAAGTCAATGGGAGCCTGTCGTACAACGCGTACGCGGGCTCCCATTGACTCAATGGGTGCGATGCGGACAAGTGCGCCCTCACAGCGTGTACGCGGCGAAGCGATTCGCGCCGTACACGCACAGGTAGGGGGACCCATGGGTCCCCCTGTGTGCGACTCGCGCGGCTACGCGTACAGGGGGGTCCGACACGGACCCCCAAAGTACGGCTCCGACAGCTCTTTCGAGCCGGAGTGCGCGGCTCGGTCCGTCGCGGCGCGCATCGTACTTACCCGGCCGGGGAACGTCTCCATTGCGCGGTGCGAGTCGTGTCCGTGCGAGTCGGTCGGTGCGGTTCGACCCGGGATCGAGTCGGTCGGAGTGGTCGGGACGCCCGGACGAGTCGGTCGGCGAATACGCATCGTACTCGCTCGCCCGGACGCGCGTACAGATCGGTCGGGAAATAGGGCTCCGAATCGGATCCGGTTAAGCCAAATCCGATTCGGAGCCCTACCGGCCGAGATCGGAATCGGCCCCTTAGCCTGAAGGCTGCTCTCCACAGCTACCACTTAGATAGCTTTCTAAGGTTATCTTTGACCTCTTAAATCACCATAAGGTTTGTTTGGACTGGTGCAAGGTGCCCACTTTAATTAGTGGACATCATATACCAGGCCAACTTCTCACAAATGGCGAATAGGATCTCCTCCTGAACTAAATCAAAGACCTTTCTTGCGTCTATCATAATAATAGCCTCTTTGACCTTATTGTTTGAGAAGTAGTCGATTGCCTGTAGCAGGAAGTTTAGTGTTGGTCGAAATTGCTCTCCTGGTAGAAAACCACACTGGTCACTATGGAAGACCTCTTGTACTAATGGGGTTATTCTAGAAGCAATGGTCTTAGTAAGTAGCTTACAATCATTGTTTAGGAGGCTAATGGGACGATATGAACCTGGCTCACTGGATGGTTTGTTCTTTTTAAAAAACTGACGATTACACCTTCTGTAACGGAGCAGGGAACCTGACAGCCCTCAAATATTTCATTGAACAATTTGACCAGAAATTCCGCAATCTGAGCCATGAAACTTTTATACATCTCAGCAGGCTGCCCATCACTCCCACAGGCTTTCCCATTGGGAGAAGTCTTTATGGCTCCTTGAACTTCAGTAAGCATGATAGGAGCCACCACCTGAGTCTGAAGTTCTCTACTAAGCGTAGGCAGATCGATTACCACAAGATATTCACTGATTAGTTCTGAGAAGATAGTGGATGAGGAGGCGTATAACTTGGTATAATGCGTTAGGAAAACCCTATATATATATATCCTCAGACTGATCTGCCATCAAACATCTGGCCTTGTCATAGATTGATTTAATGGAGGCACGATTGCGCCTTTTCTTTACTGACGAGGCAAGAAACCTTCCAGCGTGTTCGATCTCTTCATAATGTTGTTGAAATTATGTATTCTGGCTAACTATTGCTTGAGACACATAGGGGCATATGTACAACAAAATGTCAGAGCACCGAGCTGCGCCAAATTTGGCAGTGCCGCACTCTGATATTTTCAAAATGCCAGGATGCACCATATTGACTACAATACGGCGCACCCCTGTGTTTTCCCTAGCGCTGGCACTAAAATTTTCTGCTAGCACCAACACATAGTGCAAGGTTGCTTGAGCTATAGGGAATGATTTGTTATGCGCAGGAAGGTGTCCCCTACAGCACATAAGCAATCCAGAATGACTATTTGTTACTTTTATGTGTGCTGCATTCTGCAGTACATATAGAAGTAGAAAATCATCATTATTTAATGATTGTTTATGTGCAGGAAGACACACCTCCCTGCACATAAATAATCAATAATGGCTTTTTGCTCTTTCTATGTGTGCTGCAAAAGGCAGCACACATAGAAAAAGCAAACACAAGGAGAAATGAAAGCATTTCTCCTCATGTGCCAGTCTAACGACTTCCCTTACATGGCATTAGTTTTTGCCGCTGCCACAGATTTACACATCCTTGTAAATCTGGGCCAGTCTCAAAAAGCAATGGGTGTTGCAGTGGAATGCCCACAGCAATACCCATTGCATGCCCCCTTCACGCTGATACCTGCGTGAAAGAGTAGCATATTTGCAAAGCGGTGTCAAACCACAAAAAGTGACTTAACGCCACTTTGTAAATGTGGTGCAGGGCATACCGCCACTGGAGCATGAAAAAAAGTGATACTTCGGTGGCGCTAGGGGCCTGAACATATGCCCCATAATGTTCTTTTTAACACTGTTTGCCTGATCTAGATCTAGTTGCAGAGCTAGGGATTTTTCCCTCCTTAACTTAGATATTTGTGCTTTATATGAAATTGCTTCGCCCCGATAAAGACTGAAAATGTAGAGGCCAAACCTATGTTCCTCTCTAAGAATTCTGCAAGGTTGGATAGCATAATTGCTCCCCACCCGGTATCGGTTAACAGCGTTTTATCTAACGCCCTATGTGGTCGTTCTGCTCATTTAATACTCACACTTAATTCTATCACGGGGACTCAGTGGTCAGAAAAGGGATTTGTAAGTATATGAGATTTCCCCTATTCCATTGGTGTGAAATTCTAAAAAAATCAATCCTCAAGGCTGAATTAAACCTTTTGGAGAAGCAAGTGAGTTCCTGAGTTTGTGGATAGTGTAATCGCCAGGGGTCAACTAACGCAAGATCTCTACCCATTTTAGCTAAAAACCTGGAGGCTCTAGGGGGCATATTATCAAGAACGGCGTTAAAATTATCGCCGATTTAGCGGCAGGAAACTGCCGCTAAATCGGCGATAATGGGCTTGATAATATGCCCTTGAGAATTCCAATAGAAGCCCATGTTCTGGTGTGAACCTGGGCTTCTATTGGAATTCTCAAGGGCATATTATCAAGCCCAATATCGCCGCTTTAGCGGCAGTTTCCTGCCGCTAAAGCGGCGATAATTTTAACGCCGTTCTTGATAATATGCCCCCAGGTTTGTTCTGCGATTTATTCTTGTGAGACGAATTCAGCCTTATATCGTAGGCCAGGGCGGAGTTCGAGTAGTCGCGCTACGCAGAACTCCACGAAGTGACAGAAATACTCCGCTTCGCTATGCGGAGTATTGCTTGCTCAGCCACCCCCTACTGTGCAGCAGAGGATGAGGGAAACAGAGTGCCCTTCCAACGAGCCCCGAGCAGTTCTCAGCAGTTTTCCTCCCTGCAAAACCCTCTGAAAAATGCTCATCAGTTTTATCCAGGATTCATAGATTTGAAAAACGCTCAGCAGTTATATCCAGGATTCAAAGATTCGTTGCTTGCCTAAGTCTGTCCTTTAGAAGTGTGTAATATGACAAGACTGCTGAATTTTCTTGTACAGAATAAACATGAGACCTATTCACTTCCATGTGCTTTGAAAAAACGTGGGTGCAAATTTGGTGCGAGACATAGAGAAAACGATTGGGGCCACTGGTTCTCCAAAGGTGTGCTAGCTTCTCACGCTGCCTTACAGCAGCGGCTTCTGATCCTGCCTTCCAGTGGCAGCTTCACATGCTATCTGCAGTGATAGCTTCTCACACTAGTGCCCACCAATTAGAGGGTATCTCAGTGCCAACCATTGTCGAATTTCCACATCACCTGCTGGTGTAAACATCTCACACCGGTTTCCAGAGCCTGCTTTTCAGACTGTCTTGCAGTGCCGTCTTCCCACACTTGCCAGCATCTCCCTCTTGCCTGCCTGCATCAGTTTCTCATGCTAGCCAAAGTGCACTGTTCTGACACTATCTGCAAGTGCCTGCTTCTCACAACACCACACACGGCCCAACTATGCTAGTGTCGCACACTGTTAGCCAATGCTATTCTCATACATTTGCACTAGTGCAAGCTTCTGACACTGCACACCACTGCAATCTTCTCATACTTCCTCCTAGCTTTTCACACTGCCAAAAAGCAGCAGCTCTCTTATAAAAATTCCCACCAGTGCCTATTTCTCTTTACCCTCAGCAGTGCCACGAAGAAAGAAGCACATTGCAAAAAGGTGGATGATTGATGATTCATGTTTTTTTTATCACTTAAAAAGAATACAATGCATACTGCCTACTTTACAAGTACTTGGGCCACAGCCTGTACTATCCTTTTGTGTGCCAAATCGCTAGCATGACCATATGACTACTGCACTCGCCAGTGCCAATGTTACAGCACTGCACTACTGTCTGCCAAACTTCACTGCAGTGCGCTACACTTACATTTCCGCTAATTACTTCCTATGGCCATTAATCCGTTGCACTTACCTTCCACCCACATGCAGCAGGAGGTTCCCGCTCTCTGCTGCACACGGCTCCGGAGTCCTTCCGTCAGACACAGCATGAAGAGACCGATGCGCGGTGGCTGGCTGATCACTTGCGGAGCAGTCTTGTCCAGTGCCTCAGCAGAAAAAGGCAAACCTTGGCAGGACGTGACGTGACCTGACTGCTAGTAGCTTTGTGTGCCCTGTTGAATATGTGTAGCTTCTAAGCACTGCCCACTCCCCATACACTCTGAAATTTCTATTCTGGACCAAAGTGGTGCATTATTCACCACTTTCTTCTTGTGTCTCACGTATAGAAAATGTACTGTGCAAGAAGGGGTGAGTGGCGCAATGGTAAACTTCTCTCTGCCGGGAGTTGACAGAGTTTTGCCAAACTTCGCTCTCCAAGCTGAGCGCGGAGTGTCAAAAACTCTGCAAACTTCACTGGCAGAGCGGAGTTCCCCGCCCACCCCTAATTAAAATCCCCCCTATCCTCAAAAGACCTGGAAGTGGAAGAAGAATATCATATAGTTCCTTGAGGGTGGTTATATTATCCCCTATAGGGCCATAGAACCTGACTATATGGACGGATTGGCTCTCTACTTTCAGATTCACTATAATCCACCTTGGTTTGGGGTCCCTAATAATCTGGTGCACTTCCCTTGTAAATCTCAGAATAATCAGAATTGCCACCCCCCTAACTGCTGTACCAGCTGACGCAAAGAATGCTTGGGAAATAAAACTGGACATTTTTGGCAGTTTGGATTGTGTCTTGAGATGAGTTTCTTGGAGCAGATTTATCTGCACACGGGTTCTCGCGAGCCACTGAAGAGTGGAGCTAAACTTGACATTATTATTGGCCCTATTGATTAGCTATTCTTATGAGATGTTTATTCATCATTGAAAATATGTATTGATTTGGCCCCGTTTATTGCCCTGCTTCTAATAGCTTGTCTACTTATCTCCTTTTTCGAACCCTGCCTCCTCAAATTATTCATATTAGTGAAGCGCTTGGACCTGCATACCAGAAAGTGCTGCCGAACCCTTTCCTTTCTATCTGCGTTTTTCCCACTTTCATAACCCCTGTGCCCCAAGTGACCCACCACCCCCACCCTACCAGCCCTAAGCCCTACCCATCCAGGGCCCCCTCCCGGGCAATAGCTCTGCCCCCTCTCCACCCCATTCATCCCCCCTGCATGAGTGCCTTGGCATGGCAGTCTCTGAATCAGCTACCGGGGGAGAGCAGCATGAGACACAAGTCTACACATAAGAGTTACAATACGCCTTTTCTACTATGAAACATAGTGCTGTGTAACTGGCTAGAAAAAATAAGAACACCTGTAGGTGACACGTACACATACACACGTACATGTACACATAGACATACATGTGTACACATACACATAAACGTGTATATATACATGAGAACACATACACATGTACACATACACACTAGTACATATATATCTGTTCACTTACACATACACGAGTACGTGTACACATATGCATACACATGAATGTGTACACTTAAACATACACATGTACACATAACATGTACATGTACACATACACGTGTACATGTACACAAACATGTGTACACAAAAACATACACATGTACACATACCACGTACACATATACATGTACACATACACATACTCTTGTACACCTACATGTGTACACTTGCACATACACGTGTACAGAAACACATACACATGTACATGTACACATACCCATATAAATGTACACATACACATACACTTGTACACATACAAATGCACACATGCATGCGTACATGTACACATACAATGTACACATACATGTGTACACTTACACATGCATGTGTACTTGTACACATATGCCTATACATGAAGGTGTACAAGTGCACATACATGTGTATGTGTACACAAACACATATGCGTGTGTGTGTACACGTATACATACACTTTACATGTGAGATTACGGAGATTGTGCCATCCTAAATTCACTGGGCTTACGAACAGGACCTGATTCACTTGGGCTATTTTAACTGTTTTAACTGTTTAAATCCTTTTATTGCGCATTTTGCACTTACTCTGAGCTCCTGCTGCGGGGTGACTGGTAGCGCTGCCTCCTCGTTCCCCCGTGAGCTACTTCGCTCGATTGATGCGGAGGGGGGCAGACACCATTCACCGGCATTGCACACTTCCGATTTACCCAGAAGGAGGGGCCAAGACACAGGTAGCGGTCTAGTGTTTTGGCTAGGAACACTACTTAACTCTCATGGGGACGCGGACGCGCACGGACATTGTGCTGTCCTGAATTCACTGGGCTCACGAACAGGTCCTGATTCACTTGGGCTATTTTAACAGTTTTAAGTGTTTAAATCCTTTTATTGCGCATTTTGCACTTCCTCTGAGCTCCTGCTGTGGGGGGTGACTGGTTGCACTGCCACCTCGTTCCGCCGCGAGCTGCTTCACTCGATTGATGTGGAGGGGGGCAGACATCATTCGCCGGCATTGCACACTTCCGACTTACCCGGAAGGAGGGGCCAGGACACAGGTAGCGGTCTAGTGTTTCGGCTAGGAACACTACTTAACCCTCATGGGGACGCGGACGCGCAGCGGGCGCGACGCTGGTGCTCCAAAGGCGCGCCAAGGGCAAGCACATCTTTGTCCGTCCACGGCCGGACGGGGCCGGGGGCCAACCACTATGTGCGTTTTGTCAATTACTCTTCAAAGGAATTGCGATCTCTAGCACCCAAAGCAAACCAGATGATCGACCCCATAACCAAAAACAAGTTGGTAAGGTACTGCCTCCTTAATCATGCTCCGGCTGTGCTACCGAATATTTCAGCGCTTGAACCCCCCCCTATTAAGCATGACGGCGCTACACCAAGGGCAAAGCCCTTAGCACCAAAAGAGTTAAACAAAGTGTATTTAAACACGCGTTCCATGGTCAAGCACCAACTAGAAATGTTTAATCTCTTAGATACCGAAGCCCCAGATATATTATTACTCACAGAAACCTGGTTAACTATGGAATCTACCCCTGATATTGTAGGAGCGCTACCTGGCAACTACCATTTGTTGCAGGCAAACAGACCTCGTGGAAAAAGAGGAGGCGGGGTAGCAGCAGTTGTTAAAAAGGACCTCTCTGTTACCTCCATTGCCCATTCGAAGTGGCATCGGTGGATAGCCTCACGCTAAAATAAAATTTCCCAACGTCCACATTGGTGTGTGTCCTGATTTATAGACCCCCCATTGCAATGGGGAAATTCACCAGTGAACTGGCAAACTATCTTGCCCTTTTAACCATAGACTATGCGAAAACATTGCTAGTTGGAGATCTGAATTGTTGGTCTAACGAGGAAGAGGGGAGCTGGGGTTCTAAGGAGCTAACAGATCTATTGGGAAATTTGAACTTAGAAGGACACATAAACGAGCCCACACACATTAAAGGACATGCATTAGACCAGCTGTGGACCTCCAACCTCTTGGTCCACAACTTAACTGTCAAGCCATGTATTTGGTCAGACCACCACCTAATACACTTTACACTAAGTGATCTATCCTTAGCTAAACCCTTGGCCGGCCCAAAAGTGCTAACTAGGAACTGGAATCGTATCAGTTTGGCAGAGTTCCATAGCACCCTGAAATCTACAAGTCCGCCTAGAATAGACAATGTCGATGAGTTGGAGACAGCTATTACCAACTGGCAATTAAGAGCGAGTGAGATTCATGCCCCTTTACAAAGGAAAGAGAGTTGCATGAGGCGGCATGAGGCCTCTAAGTGGTTCACCGTTGAGCTGAAATCGGCAAAGCTTAAAACCCGCCAGGCGGAACGCTAATGGCGGAGAAGCTACTCTCCTGCAACAAGGAAAACATATGAAAAAGCTCTTACTGACTATAAAGCAGTCATTTTGGAGGCAAAAAAAGCCTTGTATACGAACAGAGTTCTTAGCTCAGAAAATAAATCTAAAGACATTTTTAATATAGTTAAAGAATTATCTAACCACGACCGTGTTACACCGGCAGTCATTCATTCCCCGGCCATATGTGACGATTTGAATGACTTCTTTGTGAACAAAATTAAGGCAATACAATACTCCATCACTCCTAGTTCACAGGACTGGAAATTACATCAGCAATTCACCAATCCGGTAACACTTTCTACCTTTCAGAACATAACCCTAGATCGACTTACAGAATTAAGTAACAAAGTAAAATCTGGCTCCCCCAAAGACCCCAGTCCTTCTACTATACAAAAATAAATTTTTGCCCACTTCCCAGATACCATCCTCTCCCTGCTCAATCTATCTCTGGAGCAAGGCATGGTTCCACGGGCATTCAAAGAGGCAGTGTTAATCCCGCTTCAAAAGAAAGTCGGATTAGACCCCAAACAATTGAGCAACTATAGACCCATATCGCTCCTCCCATATCCTGCAAAAATACTTGAAGCACACGTAGCAAAACTCCTATGCGCCTTCATTGAAGAGACAACATTTTTGGACTCTCATCAAGCAGGCTTTCGGCCATCACACTCGACCGAATCAGTCATCTTAAGTGTAGTGGATGACCTGAAGGAGGGAGCATACAAGGGGTGCTCGCAGGTACTGGTCCTGCTCGATCTGTCGGCTGCATTCGATACCGTGGATCACACAATATTAGCGGATAGAATGGCAGCGGCAGGTCTGAGAGGAACGGCCCTGGACTGGATGAATTCATTTTTGGGGGATCGCACCCAGTCTGTGAGGCTGGCATCCTATAACTCGGCCAGGGTCAATACCACCTGCAGTGTACCACAAGGCTCGTCCCTAATCACCCCACCTGTTCAACCTTTATATCTGCCCCCTGATACACTCCCTCCAATGTAGGAGGGTTAAGGTCTATAACTACGCAGACGATATGCAGTTGATTTTCCCAATAGACGAGACAAAGGACTCTAAGGCATTTTTTCAAAACGATATGCTATTCATTAAAGATTGGATGAGTCATAACCATCTCAAACTGAAATCTGACAAAACAGAGATAGTCATTTCTAACAACAGACTACACCATTGGACGCCAGGACACTGGCCGGCTACATTAGGCACTCCACCTATCCCTAAGAACTCTGTAAAGAGCCTGGGCATCCAAATTGACGCCAACCTATGTATGCACGCACAGATTAGCTTGGTCACATCATCGTGCATCTATCAACTAAGGAATTGCAAGAAAATCAGGAGATTCTTCACTAGGGAGGCAAGTGCGGCGATCATGCTGGCCATGATTATGTCCAGGCTGGATTATGCCAATGCTATCTATTTGGGTCTCCCAGCCAATCAAACCCACAGACTACAGCTGATACAGAACCAAGCTGCCAGAGTAATCTTCCAGCAACCGAGACACTGCCACACTAAGCCATTGATGAAGCAGCTTCACTGGCTTCCTGTGGTTCAGCGGTCTATGTTTAAGACAGGCTGCATGCTTTTCAATGCACTCCAAGGTAGGGGCCCCAAATTTATCTCCACAAAGATTTCACCGTACCTTCCCAAACAGAACCTAAGATCAGCTTCTATGAATCTGCTGACGACTCCTAGGTTTAAGCGCAAGAGAATAGGTGGCTCACGATTTGCTATGTTGGGCCCCAAATTCTGGCACTCTCTGCTGATGGATATCAGAATAACACCGGACTACATGGGTTTCAGGAAAAAACTGAAAACTTGGCTGTTCACCCAAGCCTATTGTTAGATCATACCTCGGGATGGCTCCCAACCTCCAATTAGCGCCAAGAGACCTTTTGGTGGACGTGCGCTTAACAAATTCCCTAAACATAAACATAAACATGTACATGTGTACACATGTACACATACACGTACCTGTGCATGTATACACGTACACATGCATGTGTACACATACACATGTACACATTCACATGGATGTGTACATGTGACACATACACATACATGTGTACAGATACATGTCTATGTGTACACATACACATGGATTTCTGTGTGACACGTATATATACATGTGTACGTGTACACATACATGCGTACACGTGCACATGTAAGTGTACACATATACATACATGTGTATGTGTACACATATACATACACATGTATGTGTACACATATACAAACACACTTATGTGTACACATGGACACCTACACTTGTATGAGTACAAATATACTTGTACGTGGCATGTACACATACATGTGTACACATCCACATGTACATGACACTTACACAAACACGTGTACGTGTACACATAAGCATACACTTGTACACGTGCCCATGTATGTGCACATGAACACATACATGTGTATGTGTGCATATATACATACACATGTATGTGTATATGTGAACACCTGTATGTAAGAGTATTTAAGACACACATGTTATCATATTCCTTATCTGTAGCATTCCAAAATTGTCACAAGCCTACTGATGGCATATCACTCTCTTTACAAGGCATTTCTTGAACTTTGGAGTTCAAATAAGCATTTTGTTTTATGTTTTATTGTTTATGACAGGAAACTGCAATTACAATCTAAGTCCTAACTTAGGGTCTGATTCCAATTTTGGCTGACAGGGTGACTCTGTCACAAACATGACGGATATCCTGTTTGCCAAATTACAATTCCATTATATCCTATGGAACTGGTTTTGTACAAGTTAAATGTGAGCCTAACTATAAGGTTCCTGTAACCTTTGTTTTATAACCTTTGTTTTTTTCTGTTACTATATATATAGTCACGGAAAAAACCAAAGCTTGCAAGGTTACAGAGATGTTATAGTTAGGCTCAAATTTCACTTGTGCAAAACCAGAGAAATTCAGCAGTTATATTTACCTGAGCAAACTATAACTTATGCCCCTGCAATGAACTGCTTATTACCTCACATATTGCATCACTCATGACATGGTCAGTGACATCACTGATGAAATAACTGATGACATCTCAAATGACATCACTGATGACACATCCAGCCAGTGTAATTGTTTTCTAAGAGTTTATGATTGTTAAACATATATACTATTCTACTACAAAAGTTAAATTAGTATACTAGGTGCACTACTACTGAGTGATACTGCTTCTAACATATATTATGTGAGTGACTCTGTGACTGTATGTATCCTTGTGTGTATGGGTGTGTGAGTGGCTGTATCGGTGTATAAGTGGGTGTCTGAGTAGCTGTGTAGGTGAGTGAGTGGGTGCGTCAGTGGTTGCATAGGTGAGTGAGTGGCAGCATTTCTGGCTCTATGGGTGGGTAAGTAGGTGTGTAAGTGACTGTATGGGTGAGTGAGTGGGTGTATGAATTGTCTGAATGGCTGTATGAGTGAGAAACTGGGTGTGTAAGTGGCAGTATGGGTGAGTGAATGGCTGTTTGAGTGGGTGTTTGGTTAAGTGATTTGGTGTGTGAGTGTCTGTATTGGAGAGTGGGTGTCTGTGTGAATGGCTGTATGGGTGAGTGAGTGGATGTGTTGAGAGGCTCTATGAGTGAGTGAATGGGTGTGTCAGTGACTGTGTAGATAAATAAGTGGGTGTGTAAGTAGCTGTATGGGTGAGTGTGTGGCTATGTGACTGACTGCAGAGGTGAGTGACTGGTTGTATGAGTGGCTGTATGGGTGAGTGAATGGTTGTGTGAGTGGCTGTATGAGTGAGTGATTGGGTGTGTGAGTGCCTCTATGGAGGAGTGAATGGGTGTACGAGTACTGGTATGGGTCTGTGAATGGGTTTGTGAGTGGTTATGTGGGTGTTTTAGTGGGCATATGAGAGGTTGTATAGGGGTGTGAGTGGGTGTGTGAGTGGTTCTGTGGATGATGTCATCAGTGATGTCATTTGAGATGTCATCAGTGATGTCACTGACCATGTCATGAATGATTTAATATGTGAGGTCATAAGCAGTGCATTGCGAGGGCATAAGTTATAGTTAACTCAGGTAACTATAACTGCTGAATTTCTATGGTTTTGTATGAGTGAAATTTGAGCCTAACTATAGCATACCTATAGCTTTGTTATTTTTCAGTGAATTTCTAAGGTTTATTTAATTCTATTTCCTAACTTTGTTTTTTTCAGTGAATTTCCAAGGTTTTTCAAAATCTATTTCCCAAATATCACTTCCCTGATATCTATGCTTTTTTCAATGATTTTACATGGTTTTTAAACAAGTAGTCGTGTTTGTAGAGTGGTGGAGAAAGGGGGTGGGGACCCCCACCAGCTCTCATGAATCCCATTGTGTTGGACTTACAGGAGGTAACAGGAGGGCTTATTGGCCCCCAAGTACTTTCAGCAACCAAGAGGATTTCATCCTCCAACCAGTATTGTGCCAGGAGGTGCATTTGCAGAGTGGTGGAAAAGGGGGCAGGGCCTCTGATCAGCTCACAGTAATCGAGCTATATGGGACTTACTAGAGGTAACAGCAGGAGTTTTTGGCCCCCAAAGAACCTCAGTGGCCAAGGCGTCTTCATCCCCCAACCAGTAGCACACCAGGAGGCGCGTTTGCAGAGTGGTGAAGAAAGGGGTTATGGCTTCCGAAGACCTCTCATCAATCCTGCTGTGTGGGACTTACTGGAGGTAACAGGAGGGCTTGTTGGACACCAAGGACCCTCATCAGCCAAGGGGACTTCATCCCCCAACCAGTAGTGCGCGAGGAAGCACGTTTGCAGAGTGGTAGAGAAAGGGGGTGTGGCCTCCGACAACCTCTCAGCAATCCCGCTGTTTGGGACTTACTGGAGGTAACAGGAGAGCTTGTTGACCCCCCAAAGGCCTTCCGCATCAAAGGGGGCTTCATCCCCCAACCAGTAGTGCACCAGGAGGTACGCTTGCAGAGTGGTGGAGAAAGGGGGCAGGGCCTCCGATGACCTCTCAGCAATCCCGCTGTGTTGGGCTTACTGGAAGTAACAGGAGGGTTAGTTGGCCCCCAAGGACCCTCTGGAGCCAAGGGGACTTCATCCCCCAACTACTAGTGCTCTAGGAGGGGCGTTTGCAGATTGGTGGTGAAAGGGGGTGGGGCCTCCGGTAACTTGGTGGGCCGGCCTTTTTTTTCTTTTATTACGGAAGGGTGGCCACATGGGCCCCCTTTCCTGGGATGATTTGGGCCCCAAGGACCCCATTCCTCAGGCTAGGCCTTTATAAAATGGGGAGAAGGGCCGCACTGCCCCCCTCCCAGCCTGATTTTGGACCCGGGGACCCTATCTCCCAGGCCCAGCCTTTTTTAAAATTTAAGTGAGAGGGGCTGTGCGCCCCACCTCCCGGGCCGATTTTGGCCCCAAGGACCCCATCCCCAGGGCCTGGCCTGTCCTTTTTTACATTTTTAAAGAGAACAGAGCCGTGCAGCCCCCCTCCCTGGGCTGATTTTGGCCCCACGGATCCCATCCCCGGGGCCCGGCATCTCTGTTGGGGACTGCAGGGGCTGCCTGAGTGCCCCCGCAGTCTCTGCTGCCTTCCCTCCTCCTGCGGAGCCGGCATTACTTTGATACACAGGAAGCTGCTAAACATGTCAAAGCAAATGCTCTGCTTACAACAAGCAAGAGCATTTCTCCACTCTTGCTTGCTGAAAGTGAATTGTTTGCTGTGGTTTGGCGGGAAAGCTCCCCCCAAGCCACTGCAAACAGCTACGCACCGGGGGTGGGCACCCTGGGACATAGCAGGAGCCAGTCCTGGGGGTGGCGGTCCCCAGGGCCAAGTATGGCTCCAGAAGAAGGGCCAACACGCTGCTTCATTTTTTTTCATAGGGCCTGCCCTGGGGAGGTGGTGTCCCCTGGGCTGTATATGGCCCGGTACAGGGGCTGCACTGCACCCCTCCCTCTTTTTAAAGTTATACCCCAGGGAGGTGGTGGTCCCCGGGTCACGGGGTCCAAGAGGCCCCCCATGCCTTATAATTTAGCCCTGTGGAGGTGGGGGTCCCCAGGGTATGGGGGGTCCGAGAGGCCCCCCATTTCTGTGTATGTAGCCACAGGGAGGTGGCGGTTCCCGGGGCTGGGGGGATCCACACGCCCCCCATTTGTTTGTATATAGCCCTTGGGAGATAGCGGTCCCCGGGGCGGCAGGGGGTCCCCCCATCATTTATTATTAATACCCTGGGGAGATAGTGATCCCTGGGGTTATATAAACCCTAAGAGGGGGGCCCCATGAGTCCCCCTCCTTTACTTTTAAATGCCCCCATATCTTTTTTTTTCAATTTTGCTGCAGATCCACCCGCAAATTTGCGCCAAAATTGACCCCTAAAAAAATGTTTTAACCCCCAGCATGGTCCCTGTAAACATTCTTCTCGCATCAATCTCCACACTACATGAACTATACCTCACCACTATACCATGGGCTACCATCGGTGCGTGACGTATATTAATTGAAAATGGTGCGTAAATTATGAATGTAAGTTCCAGACAGTGGTGCATGAAGTAGAAATTTAAGTTATAGCTATAACTTTGTAATTTCTCAGGCTGTATAGTTTAAGTTAGGTTTGTATACAGAGAATAAATAACGTTTTTCTAACTATAACTTAGCTTCAACCTTTGGTATTTTCAATAAATATTAAAAAAATTCTCATTTTGTAATAATAATCGTAGTTTTGAGTTTCATTTAATTGAGTGTTGTTAAGTGCAGTATCACAGAGAATAGTAAAAGACAGTGCTGTACAGTATAATGTCATAGACTCTAGTGTTGAAGTGTGGTATAGAGAGGAGTGTCATTGCGTATAGTGGAGTAAAGTGTTATACAGTAGAGTGACGAGGTGTGTAGTATACTGGAGTGGAGAATCATAGAGTGGAGTGGCATGTTGTACAGTGGAGTGGTGCTTCATACAGTACAGTTGAGTGTTGTACAGTGGAGTATCGTTCACTGTAGTGTTGTTGAGTTGAGTGTCTTGGAGTGGAGTGGAGTGGAGTGAGTGTCATTGAGTGGCATAGAGTTGCATAGAGTGTCATAGAATGGCATTGAGTGGAGTAGAGTGTTGTACAGTGCAGTGTAGGGGCATACGGCCTAGTATGGTGTCGTACAGTGGCATGAGCAAGTGCTGTGGAGTTCACTTATATAGAGGAGAGTAGAGTGTTGTAGAGTGGAGCAGAAAACATTGGAGTGTCATACAGTGACGTAGAATGGGCCAAACTGTCATACTATGTAGTAGAGTGGAGTGGCGTAATGTAGAGTGGACTAAAGGCTCATATAATAGATCAGCATCTTGCATAGCACAGTGCAGTGCAGTGGAGTACAGTGTAGTGGTGTACCATAGAGTGGAGTAAAATTTTATAGAGGGGAGTGGTGTGTCATACAGTACAGTGTATGCTGTGTCATAGAGTGGGAGAAGCTGTCGCAGAGTGGAGTACATTGTAGTGGAATAGAGTGGAGTACAGTGTGGTACAGTGGAGTGAGGTAGAGGAGACTAGAGTGGGGTAAGATGTGCTGCAGTGGTTTGGCATACAGTGTTGTAGAGTGTAGTGGCATACTGTGCCATTGAGTGGAGTGGCACACAGTGGTGTGACATACAGTGGAATAGTGTAGACTGGAGTGGTGTCAAATGGAATAGCCTACAGTGGAGTGGTGTAGAGTGGCATATACTGGAGTGGCACAAATTGGAATAGCATACAGGTGAATTGTGTATAGTGGAGTGTCCTAGACTGGATTGATGAACAGAAGAAGTTGGGTAGAGTGGAAAAGTATACAGTAGAGTGGGGTACAGAGGACTAGCATACAGTGGAGTGCCATAAAGTGGAATTTCACACAGTAGAGTGGCGTACAGTAAAACAGCATAGATTGGAGTGGCATACAATGTAGCTGCACAAAGCGGAATACCACAAGGTAGACTGACGTACAGTGTAGTTGCATACATTGGAGTGGCGTACAGTGGAGTAGGGTAGAGTGAAATAGCATAGAGTCAAGCAGCATAGAGTGGAATGGCTTAGAGTAGATTGGCATAGAATAGATGTGAGAGGCTGGCCTGGTATATGATGTACACTTATGTAAGTGGACACCCTGCACCAGTCCAGACAACCCTTATGGTGATTTAGGAGGTCTTAGACAACCTTAGAAAGCTCTCTAAGTGGTAGCTGTGGAGAGCAGCCTTCAGGCTTAGTCCAGAAGGAGTGTAAAGCAGCTTGTTTTACCAGAATGCAATCTTATAGGTATAGATTAAGTGAAAAAGAACCAATGTATCTGTAAAAAATATGTATTTATTATTCAACACTCACTCATACGTACAGATATCTCCTACCCAGAGATATACACAATGCACACAATACTTTGCAAGTAAATAGCACAGAATACACAGTGGACCCCAGGGGGGACCAAACCATATACTAAGAAAGTGGCATACGAACCATGACTCATGTCAAGACAAGGTCCAGAGGACGTAGAAGTGCCGGGGACCCAAGGAACCACCCAAGGTGAGTAACTAGAGCCCCACGGAGATAGTGTGCAGTGTGGGAATACGACCGCGTTCTCCGTACAAATCAACTTGTAAGTTGCGGTTGCAATTTTAAAGATTAAGGACCCCTCCTAGTGGACCCTGAAGAAACCCCATGGAAGACAGAAGGTTGGAGAGCCACCCCACCCGTGGATACCCTAGTACCCACGTTACCTACACCAGGGAAGCCGGGTGCATAGGTGTGAAGTGGAGTCAGAAACCGTCGTCAAACCCAATGGAGGACTTCAGGAAAATGCTGCTGCTGGAGAAGGAGAAAGTGTCCGGTGGAATCCGAAGGTGGATTCAAGTTGAAGAGTACCTGCAAGCAGAGGGGACAGAGTCTATGTCACTCAGAAGTGACCCGGAGACCTGGAAGACGAATGCCCACCGATGTCGAGGTTGCAGGAGAGTTGACGGTGACCTTGACTCTGCATCTGTGAGGACCAGGCGATGCTATGGAAGACCAGGAGCCATTCACGAGCTGTCCCAGGTCGGATGTCGACAGTTGAGGGGTCGGTGTCAGTCGGGAGCACCAACAAGCCTTGGCAACTGCAAACAACGTAGAAGTCAAAGAAGGAGCAATGTCGGGACCAGCAAGGTCCAGGGGACGCACCACAAGCAGGGGAGTCAGGGCAGGCCCCGAGCAATCAGGGGAGCCCAAAAGAAACAAAGATGACCCTCAACAGGACCTTCGAGCAGCTCACCAAAAGATGCAGGCCACGGTGCAAACAATGCGATGTGGATGAAGATTCTGGTCACTGGAGATGCTTGAGGTTGGGGCTACTTGGAAACCGAAGATCTTGGTGGAAGGAAGCCAACAAGCCTTTGCAACGGCAAGTCAATAAGGTGCACAGGGGTTTGGTTCCTGCGGTTCCTACGAGGGATGCTGGTCTCAAACTTGGTGAGAGGGCAGGCCTCGAGAGCTGTGGAGAACCACCACCTGTGTTGCTGAGCCAGATGCAGGGAAGTGACTCCTTCACTCCAAGGGAGATTCCTTCAGGTGTCTTGGATGCCCACAGGCCTTGGAATGTTCCTGTATGGTGCACAGGCACAGACGATGCAGAAGACTGGAAGGGAGACGAATTCGAGCCCAAACAAAGTCCAGAGTGCCCAGACGGTAGAAGTTGAAGTGGTGTCTGAATTGAATCGTGTCCCACGACGAATCTAGGGTCCTACACCCAGGTAAGCCCTTAAGTACCCTAAGGAAAGGGTTGGGATGATTCAGGGGACCCTTCCAGGGGAGGGTTTGGACAGGGGGGAGGAAACTCCCATGTCCTTTGTCCAGTTTCACGCCAGAGCTGGACCCAACGGCTCCCAGAGCTGGTTTGAACTGGACTATAGATATACACAAAAGGAGATAAGGCGAATATCCGTCGCAAAAATTTTTATGAGTATAATATGTGGTTGCAAAGGGAGCACAAACACTTTATTAAAAACTGTTTTTAATAAAGTGTTTGTGCTCCCTTTGCAACCACATATTATACTCGTAAAAAAATTTGCAATGGATATTCACCTTATCTTCTTTTGTGTATATCTATCGTGTTTAAGGAGGATGAGATAGGGCTGAATCCATCTCCCCCTTTTTTCTGTGTGTACTGTACTTAGCACGGCCGCTGAGCCGTAGGGGATTCAGTGTCCTCTGGTGTCCTGGAGGGCACCATACGTAGTAGTGGCTAACATATAGGGTGTGCTGTTTTTGAACACTTCCAGAGCCTATCATGGCACTAGACCAAGGCCTCGCTTTCGATGAGGAGGCAGTTTTGGAGATCTTGGCAGGACCATCATTATTAGGAGAGACAACTATTAACCAAGTTCTCACCCAAGGGGATGGGTGGGACACTCTAATTGAACTTAGAAAAACACATGTCAAGGCCATCTTACATGGTGCTATCCTCACGGAATATTTGAGGGCAAATGCTGCGCCAAGGGGTTTATTAGTAACCAACGAACCCCTGATCTTTTTGGAAGATCCTTCTTTTAGGAAGGATTGGGCATTAATTGCATGGAAGTGTACCAGAGATTGGTTAGTTTTCATTATAACCACAGCAAAGAAGATTGCAGATACCCTGCTTATACAGATACAGAGTAGTGACAGGGGTTGAAGGCAAGTGTGGTCTTGACAACATACAAAAAGAAACTTGAGGAGACTAACAAAGAGATCGGAGAGTATAAGGATTATCCTATGCAATCCAAGATCTCTAAGTTACAGAAGGGCTTGAAGAAGTTCTCAAAAGACAAGATCTATCCATATACTACAGATGAGTATGTAGAAAAAAGGATGGAAGAGGCAAAGAAAGGGCAACAGGGAGGACGTAGAAGTTCTGACTCTATGAGCTCAAACAGTGATGGCAGTGAGTTTGACAATAGACCTAGGAGAAGGGGAAGAAGTAGAGGCAGAGGACAGTATCAAATCCCTGGATTTAACTTTAACCCAATGTACCAGAATTACCCAGGACAAGGGTTTGGGTGGCCGCAGATGTACCAACCATACCCACCGATGCAGGGTCCTAACAATAACCAACACTTTCCACAGACACCAGGTCTCCCTTTTTTAGGCAGAGGCAGGGGCCGAGGCAGGGGAAAGCAAAGAGGAACACTGGGGGTCCAGTGGGAGGATCTCAACCAGAGGGTGACCAGGAGCATGGCACGGGATCCCTCACCGGGCACCAGCTGGGAGGGAATCTAGTGATTAACCTCATGGATATCCAACTGACAACTCCCCAAGAGACATTGCTCAATAAGGGACTGGGGTTTGTCCCTACTAACACCTTGGACAACTTCAAACTGCGTCAGGAGCTCTCAGACTTCTTTAGGTCTGTGAGACTGAAGGTTTTCTTTGAGGGCCGGGAAGACAGATTTGAGAATAGGGGTGACACCAACTTTCGCCCAAAATCTAACTTTACCCCAATGGGCTCCACACTCCCATTAGAAGTTATCACGTTCGAGAGAGCAGTGGTCCATGACATTGAAGAGCTGGGAAAAACACAGACTCACCCCTTTAGGAACATCACTAGAGCAGAAAAAGAGGCCCTTGAGGAACTCAAAAATAATCAAGAGTTGGTCATCAAACCCGCTGATAAGGGTGGGGCTATAGTTATCCAAACTAAGGCAGCATATGATCAAGAATGCCGGAGACTATTGGGGGACGAAAGGAACTATAAGGTCCTCCCGAGAGATCTCACACCTGATTTAAGAATAGAAATTGCTACAGTTATAGAGAAAGCCCTGAGCAATGACTGGATCTCGGAACACGAGGCCAGCTTTTTGCAGCAAAAAGATCCCATCACACCTGCATTTTACACATTACCCAAAGTCCATAAGACAACAAGACCACCTCCAGGCAGACCAATCGTTGCTGGCATCGGTTCTATTCTTGAACCTTTGTCACAATTTTGTGACTTCTTTTTTAAACCATTGGTCCAAAGTAGAATGGCTTACCTCAAAGACACCACTGAGGTTCTCAACCTTCTCAGTGATATGGACTTCAACCCTGATGAGGAGTATTTGGTGGGATTAGACAGAGAATCCTTGTACACCAATATTCCCCAACTTGAGACCTTGCGGGTGGTGGAAGAGCTACTCTTTGAACAGGACTGGCAATACCAGACCCCCAGGCCATTCATTTTACATCTGGCGGAGTTAGCACTCACGAGAAACTTCTTTGAGTAAATGGGGACCCGCTACTTACAAACCCATGGTACTTCAATGGGGAGTGCATTCGCGCCGAGCCTGGCGGGGCTGTATGTAGCTGCCTTCGAGCAGAAACATATCTTTGATGCAGGTAACCCATGGACACACAACATCCGTGTCTGGAAACGTTTTATAGATGATGTCCTCCTCATATGGAAAAGCAATGAGGAGTCTATAACAGAGTTTATGCAATGGCTCAATAGTCGGAACCCTTTCCTGCATTTCACCACCACTATTACCAAGGAGGGCCTCCCTTTTCTGGACTTGGTGATTTTTCCGCATGAAGGGAAACTGTCCACAAGAGTCCACCACAAACCCACAGACAAAAATGGTCTGCTTCAGTTTGGGAGCTTTCACCCCAAATCCCTTAGAGAAAATCTCCTGGTGGGGCAGTTCCTGCGACTTCGCAGAAACTGCTCTGAACCAGAGAACTTCAGGGAAGAAGCAGCCCTTCTCTCTGAAAAACTGAACAACAGAGGTTACCCTAGGCAAGTGGTTCATAGGGCACAGAAGAGGGCATGGAACTGCCAGAGGGATGCCCTGTTGGAAAAAGTAGAGAGGCCTGAGAAGAAGAACACCATCTCTATTACAACATTTAACACTTCCTCTAATGCAATAAAAATTATCATCTTAAAACACTGGCGGATACTGAATTCCAGTGGCCTCCATCTTGAGAAACCATTGTTCTCTTTCAGAAGAGGTTCAAACATCAGGGACCACTTGGTTCATTCTAGAATGCAAAACAATCCCCGGGGGGACCCTCGGGGGACCTGGGACCTTCCGCCTGTCACAGGCCACACGCGGTGTGGCTCAAGTGACGTATGTAGATTGACCACCAACAGCAAGAACGTTGATGTGGGCCTTAATCATCCATGGGAACAGAGAGTGCACACTAATTGTAACTCCTCTAATGTCATCTACATAATCAAGTGTCCTTGTGGCCTGATTTATGTTGGTATGACATGTAGAAAGGTCAAAGTGAGAATAGTGGAGCACAGAAGCAACATTCGCTGTGCCAGGACAACCACGCGCCTCACATCACACTATGCGGAGAAGGGCCACACTGTGGAGGACATTTATTGGACCGTGTAGGACAAACCTTTCATTTCACCCAACACGAGGGACCCCTCACATGCTCTGTTCATACGTGAACAAAAGTGGGTCTACAGGATTCGCACTCATGAGACAGGGCTCAATGATGATATCCCATGGACATCCCTGGGGAGACAATAGATCATATATCATTATAGTACATCTGTTTCCTTACTAGTGCTCCACCTCTAACATGCCCGGAGGACTCAGGGACCCACCCTCCACAATCTAGTGTAAGGCTCCCTATATGTGTTACTTAACAGTCTAATGTTTCTGTATTAACGCTTGACTTGGATTTCCAACATCACAGCGTAACTTTATCACAACCCATACTCACATTGGGGCTCCCTACAATCTTGCGATGCCACACTGATATCGGATAGCTCTGCCTCTCTGTAGTTATTTACTTGGATGAATATTAATGGAATACCATTTATTCTTTGGCGCATTTTGCTATAAAATTGGAATTACTTTCATTCCCGTGCCCGTTTCACCACTTTAATCTGTCTCTTCATTGTAGGTTTTTATTTTTATTTTTACGGTGGCAAGGTCAAAGACGTCCGTATCACGCATCGATGGATGTGTAGGTCAGCGTTCTAGCAATCTCTGTCTCTCGTCACGGGGCGCATGACGTCTTACGCAGCGCCCACGTGACGGGAAGTGAATGCCTATCTATAGACGCTGGTCCTCCGCAGCCCGTGTATCTTCACGGCACCTGGGGAGACCGACAAGGTGGCGGTGAACCACCCTTGATGAAGTATGGAGCATTGGGGGGTTACAATCCTTTGAGAGAGTGGTATTTGGGGGCATTTGCTTCACGCTCGTACACACGAGCAGTAAATCCTGTCTCCAGTTACTTGGTGGCATTTACTTCGGAGTGCTGAGCTTTGGCTCTATTGGTTACAGACATCAATCTGGGCAATATTGCCCCAGGACTACCTATATCCTGGGATTTGGGTGGATTTGCTACACGTTCGGATACACGAGTAGTCAATCTCGTTTCCACTTATTTGGTGGCATTTACTTTGTATTGCTGAGCCTTGGCACTTTTGATTACTGACATCAATCTGGGTAATAGTGCGCCAGGATTTCGTGTATCCTGGAGGGATGTATACTTACTTGACAACTATTTTTCCTCACAGAGTGTGACTACAGGGGTCGCCCTCTACTCCAGTGCCATTTCTAGCACTCATCATAATGAACTCGGTAAGGTGTGCCGAGTGAAAGGACATATATGACCCAGGGAGACCACACGTAATGATACGCCTAAAACTATGAGTAGGATGTGGGGCAGGGTGCCTTCACATTTTGTTGTTTACGGAGGTGTTCCTTATCAGCATGAATATTTGAAGCACGTTATTTTATGAACGTATGTCACTCACAATTTGTGATCATGATATATACGGTAGAGAGGGCCACTGTTTGCCCATTGTTTAGGGAGTGTTAATTGTGAATTTTGAAACACCCTAGTCGCACCTAATGGGTTGTTTTTATGTGGTCTAGCACTGTGAGCACACATTTTTCACTTTATCTTATGTATATATTGATTTATCACTGTACAGATTGCTTTCACTGTTTTTTTATTCTTTCCATTTACAGCTACCATTTGATGAGTTAGGTATCCAAATGCTCCAGACTTACAGGTGGAGTAATACCTAGTACAGTGGGTATACTAGAGGGGATTTTCTAATTGGAAAAGTAGCATAGGGATCCTGTTTGTCCTGACGAATGCAGGTTAAAGAATCGGAACCCGGCAGAAACATGTTGACCTCTATGCAGAACGGACGGGTGGTGAGTACATAATTTACTCACACCACCACCATCCGAGGGTATTCAATACCCTTTTTTATATCTGACTAGGGAATCTAGGAATAAAACTATTATGACGATATCTCATAGTCAGTTTTAAAATCACTATCTGTCTGCACCTTTGTAGGATCCTTTTCTTTTCCTTCTTCTAATCGTTTGTATTGTCTACCCCTCCCTATTGCTCCGCCTCTAGCGTTGGTTTGCGCAGAGGCGTTCAGTAGCAGCCCTATGATGAAGCATGCCACAACTTGTTGTGGGTGAGGGCAGTTTTTAATAAAGTGTTTGTGCTCCCTTTGCAACCACATATTATACTCGTAAAAAATGTTGCGACGGATATTTGCCTTATCTCCTTTTGTGTATATCTATCGTGTTTGAGAAGGATGAGATAGGGCTGAATCCTTCTCCCCCTTTTTTCCTTTTTTCTGTGTGTATTGAACTGGACTATGCAAGGAGGCATCAAATGTGCCCCTCATGCAGACTGAGTGGCGCTGGGAAGCGCACCCACCTGGCCCCAATACACTAAATCTTGTCTAGGAGGTGGTTACATCGCCCTGTGACAGGATACCTATTGTTCTGCCTTCCCCTGCCCGAGCTTGGCTCAGCAGCAGGAGTTCAGAAACGTGTCTCTGGCCAGCAGCAGCCCTAGCTTGCTGTCCGGGTCTGGAAGACTGGTACAGGGAGCACCGAGGGCCTCCCAAAGGAGCTTTACGGTGCCTGGAATCATACTGTTTACGGTGTGGGGGTATTTTTCCAACATGTTTGATACCAAACATGATAGGATTCGTTGCAGCCAATTTCGAGATGGTCATCGCATAATTACGCGGCGCCTCTCTATATGGTATATGGCTGCTTCACTGACAACCCTGGAGAATGGACTCCGTAGGCTGTAGGGGTGTCCTGCTCATGCAGGGCAACCTCACACTTAGAACCAAGCACCCTGCCTTTAGGATTGTAAAGGCCTGCTATTGGGGTGACTTATTGGTTTTAAGTGCAGTGACCCTAGATATCAGAAACCTATATCTTTCGTAAGTGGTGCTAACATCAGCTTACACGGGCTGCAATAGCAGGCCTGTAGTTACAGTTTGAATAGTCTCCCAGGGGTGGCATAATACATGCTTCAGCCCATGGGCGACCTCTGGGGTACCTATTCCCTGGGTACCTTAGTACCATATATTAGGGACTGATAAGGGTACCCCACTATCCAATCTGGGATGTACCTAAGTACTGAACATCACAATTTTGGGGAGAAAGCAGAGAGACTGGGTTCCTGATTAGCAGGATCCCAGTCAGACTTGTCAATAACAGCTTAGCACCAGGCAAAAAGTGGGGGTAACCATAAAAGCAGATCCACCTTTCCTACAGTAGAGTAGTGTACAGTGGAGTTTCTGAGACTGGAGTGGCGTACAGTGGAGGGGCGTTCAGTGGAATTGCGTACAGTGGACTAGCGACAGTGGAGTGCTGTAGAGTGGAGTGATGTACAGTGGAGTTGTGTAGAGTGGAGTAGAGTACAGTGGAGTGTGGTACACAACGCAAAGTGAAGTAGCGTGGCATAGAGTGGAGTGGCATAGACTGGAGTGGCGTACAGTGGAGTGTGGTACAGTGCAATAACTTATAGTGAAGTGGCGAAGAGTGTAGTTGCCTACAGTGGAATAGTGTTATGCTGTAGTGGGGCACAGTGTAGTGGAGTACAGTGGAGTGGTGTAAAGGGGTGTGGCATACAGTGGTGTGGTGTACAGTGGAACAGCATACAGTGGAGTGGCGTAGAGTGGGGGGCATACAGTGGAGTGGCCTACAGTGGAGTGGTATAGGCTTGAGTAGTGTACAGTGGAATGGCATACAGTGGAATAGTATAGAATGCAGTAGCATACAGTCAAGTGGCAGTGCAGTGGTGGATACTGGAGTTTCCTATACTGGAGTGGCGTACAGTGGAGTGGGGTAGAATCGAATTCCATACAGTGGAGTAGCATAAAGTGGAGTGGCATACAGTGGAGTGGCATACAGTGAAATAGCATAAAGTGGAGTGGCATACAGTGGACTGGTAAACAGTGGAATTGCGTACAGTGGAGTGGTGTTGACTGGAATAGCATACAGTGGAATATCGTGAAGTGGTGTACTGTGAAGTAGAGTAGAATGGCATAGAGTGTAGTGGTGTACAGTGGATTGCTGTACAGAACAGTGGCATAGAGTGGCCTAATGATGTGGAATACGTTTGTCAGTAACGTAGAATATGGTGTGCAGATTAGCACAAGACAGCGATTTCCGCTTCCCTGAGATTTTTCAGATTTACCAAGCCACGCAGGGCCAATCATAGCCGCCCTGTGTTGCTTTGGAAATGTGACTTAAGAATTGCATTAAAAAAATCATAAACTGATACATCATCTCTTTCAGCTGTTCTGTACCATATCCCTCACTGTCATTGACGCTTAATATTACCATTTTGTTACACCTTTCCTTAGCTTTATAGGATAAGGCTTTATTGATGGATTCCCTGTATTCATAATCCTGACCCTTTCTGGATTTATAAGCAGCAGTATGTTTGTTTACTATCTTGCTCTACCTATCTCAACTTTTCCAACTGTGCAACCTCCCCAACCCGACAAACTCCCACCGTAGCTAGCTGACCATATCCTTTCTCTCCCATCTCTCAGTGGACCTTCCCAAGCCACAGGGGAAAATCATCCCATATTTTTTCTGCCAAATGGTATAGGCAGCAGATTGTGACCGACTCTACCCACCCGCTGCGTACAGCATGCGATAGTAGTGTAGGAATATCACGTTGATGTCCACCTGTGCAAACACAAGCTGCTCGGTGGAATCCCGAATCTGAAGTATATTGTGCCCACCCATCTCCTCCCGGAGGAGCCAGGCCAGCATGTTCCCCGACTTGTCTCACTCCGCGTGGGCCCTCACAACTTATGCCCTATAATCATAGTGGCGCAGGTATTCTACCGATGTAAACAATTTCTTGCGTTTGGCAAGCATCTGCTCTTGCCAGCAGGTGTTTTGCCCAGCTCCGGAGGGAACCCAGCAAGGACCAATTCCTGTTGACGTATATCTGAGTGCAATTGGGCACGCACCCAACCTTGTTCGAGATGCAGAAGCCACACACAACCCTCTTAAAGCCTCCCATTCGACCCCCACCGAAGATGCTGAGCCCTTGTTATCAAGCCAGATATCAGTGATGCTCTTGTGGAGCAGAGACCAGAACACCTGGTCCTCTAGCAGGGACGGGTCCAACCACCAGTTCGGGATGCAGGACCTGCGAGAAGACCACCGAAAGGTGCATAAAAGGGGACGATGGTCAAAGTGTCTCCTCACCAGGTATTCAGCATCTATCATCCTCTCACACACTGGAGCACAGCCAAGTAAATTGTCCACTCGAACCTCCAGGACATGTAAACCAGTGTGATACAAATACACCCACGCCCCGGAGTGTCTCACCCTCCAGCAATCCGCCGGGCTCCAATGCCATACTTGTGTGCAGAAAGCAACCGCCAGTTTAGACACAGGTGTCAATCGCAGAGGGGGGTGGGATCTGTCCATATTGATGTCCCCGACACACTTAAAGTTTCCACCCCCTAGTCGAATGTACGGCAGCATCGACAGAAGGAGGAGAGTCAAGCTATCCAGAAATTAAGCCTGATCAGTATTGGGAGCATATACTTTGAGCAGTGCAACACCCTTACCATCCAAACATCCCAGTACCAGGACAAAGCTACCCACAGGATCAATAACTGCCTTATGTAACTGGAAGGGCACCCCAGGTCTGATCCAAATAAGGGACCCCGTTGCATACTCAGAGTAAGCTGTATAATATAATTGCCTCCCTCCATCTCTTGTGAAGTGCCCTGCCCTCAGCATCCGTCAGGTGAGTATCCTGCAGAAATGCGACCTACGCGCCCCTCCATTTTAGGTAAGACAATATATTATAGCATTTGGATGGCGAGGACAGTGCCCATACATTCCAGGTTATCAGCCGGAGTCTATCATGCATTCCAACAAGCGTCTATGTGAGCTAGGGGCACACTACCTGTAGAAGGAGCCCCACAACAGCCCTAAGTGCCATCCAATCAATGTGTCAACACCTGCTAGAAACACACCAACAAAAAGAACAATCAAACAAAGCCCCCAAAAAAACACCTTCAACTTGCCCCCAGACTAAGACATGAGTGCATCCTGTCCAAATAAGATCAACTGGGGCCCAATAACAAGGGCCATCCAGGTCCACATCGGAGTGCTCAAGAGTGGCAAGAGTCTAGCCAAACCAACAGTTAGATAGTATAGAATGGAGTAATACAGAGTGCATAAAGTCAAAGTCCCCCGCCCATCCCCAGTACCCCCTGCCAATGAATAAGAAGGGAAATGCATAAAATCACCTAGACTTTGGAGGATATAATGTAGTCACCACACCACAACACTGAGCAAATCACCCCCATCAGCATGCCAAATGAGGCAGTCTGCCGTAACCGGGGTAACCGACCAGAGAATTTCTTCCAGCCCGGGCAGTGTGTAGCCCTCCGAACTCGAAGCTGATCCCCTCATGAACGTGTCTCAGGAAGAGGAGAGCTCCCACCGGAACAGAGAGAAGTTGCTACCTCAACAGCTCTCGTCCATTCTGAAGCTGCTTGTTGCATGATCAGTCAATTCGCCCCCCCAGCATTGAGAACGCCCATGCCTCTGATGCATCAATCGGCAAGGGACCTCTGAAATACCAGCATTTGTAAAGCGCACAGCTACCTCCAGAGAGGTGTCCCGGCGCTGGGGGCCATCGGTAAGATTAAGCGAGCTATTGCCCAGAGTCACAAGGTGCTGGGCTAACCTGCCGCCGGCGCCGGGGATCGAACCGTGAGCCCCCGTGTTCCGGAGTCAGCCGCCCTGGCTGCTTCACCACACCTCTTCCCTCTGACTCTGGGCGCACCGTCTCTTTATTGTAGCTTTCCACCCAGTCCCACGCTGCAGCAGGATCTAGGAGAAAATGGGTGTTGTCCTCCTCCTGCACTCTCAGGGGGACTGGGAAGATTAGGGAGTATGGCAGCCCCAGCTCATAGAGCCACATCCTGACGGAGAGGAACGACGTAAGCTGAGTTTGCACCTAGAGGGTAAAGTCCGGGTAAAGTGAAGCCTTTGCATTTTCCTCTGTGAAGGGGCCATGGAGGCGGGCTTGTTGTAGAATTTGCAAAAGAAACAGTTGATGGACGGAATGCTGGACAATGCAAACATTCACCCCCAGTCACAAGGATCTGGGTTTAATCCATCATTCTTTTGCTCACCACACCACCTCAGTTTGGACCCAGCCATATGCAAATCAGTCTTGACCCTGTTCCTTGTGGGAACAGTCCAGCCCGAACTGCCAAGCCAGGTCCTCCCTGGACCGGAAACAAGCATCCTGGGACCGGTTTCAGGGATTCACCCTTCTTCAGCCAGGCTAGCTTGAATCCAGTGGTGTAGTGAGCACGGGACCCACGTCTGGGCATACCCTTCCCACATGTTGTAGAATTTGGACAGTCCCTCAGGGTCCACTGCCTCTTCAAGCCAGTCCTCCAGAAAATCAAGCATGGCGTCACGCTCCACCCCCTCCGGCAGGCCAACAACACTAATATTGTTGTGGTGGGCCATCCCTTCTTGAACGTCGAGCTGGTCTAAGGAGCCTGAGGCAGGTTGAGAGGGAGGCAAAGAAACCACTCACTTTGTATACGTCATTGATAGCATTCTGTCTCCCACATGAACAGCACTTGGAGAAAAAAGATGCCATTCTGACTGAAAAATTCAATGAGACTGAAACAAAATGATTCTCTCAGCACAGATGTCTAAAAACATTTGAGTGAAGTAAAGAATATCGTTTCCTGACAGGAAACCAAGAGATATTTGAGTTGAAAGAATCTCCAAAGGGGTTCTGAAATTCTTCTCTCACAAGCTGGAAAACAGAACTGGATCTGAGAGGCAACTGCCAGTACAATTAATTTTGGTAAGGGGTGCCCCCAGGGTCTTAAAGGGACAGGCTCTTTTTTTCTCTGTGTTCAATGTAAGCCTAACAGGCTACATTTTTTAAGCTTCATGTTCACTGCTAAAAGGAGGTTAATTCTCTGCATCTGAATGTGACAATGCAGTTCTATGAGTTCTGTGAGGTGGAATTCAATGGCTTGAGCGTAGGGTACCAGAGCTTGCACCATTGCTTCCAGGGCTGACTCCCTCCCAGCCACTTTCTTAAAGTCCTCACAGATTAGGCCATGCTCAACCACAATGGAGTCTATTTTGCCCTTCAAGTGCTCCCCTGTAGCGTTGATCGCCGCCAGTAATTTATCGAGTTTGGAGTCCATGTTGGAGACGCCTCCTCCCCCAGCACCCTCCTTGATCTCCTCTTGGGGGCCCTCAGTGAAGTGTCATCCCTGGTTCTCTGTGTGTGGCCCACGTTCAGCATGGGGGGAAATGGTCAAGGCTCCACCCCAAAACAGTACAGGCAACCGATCAGGGCCACCAGGCATCACAATACCTCTGTCCTCACTGTTCCCCAATGACCACAAAGTCAGGAGGCACACTCAAGAGTCCCTTCCTGCACAAAAAATGCTGCCTACAATGCAGGCACCCTTGCACCATGACGCAAGGGTGTCTGCGTTGGTGCTAAGCAGCCAAAAGTTCACCAGTGCCAGGAAAGGTCAGGAATGTGCTGTATAATGTTAATTACGGTGCATACCTGCCCTTTCCCTTTCACACAACGCAGCAAGGTGGCTTGCTGCATTGCGTTGCGTGAAATAATTATAAATATGGGCCTAAATAGATCATTAATTTAGTTTGTAAGACTGAAAGACCTCAATCTGGATGAGGAAATTTGTGTACATTCATGAATATTAACTTCCCCTTCTTTACATCTGTAAATGACTTTATTATTAAACAATAAGATTTTTTTAATAGTTTTAGACTATGATTTTTTTATTTTTTGTTTTACTAGAAATAGTGTTTTGATGCTATAAATTGTAGTCACACAAAATACAAATAAAGTTTTATTCCTTTTGAGTATTCAACTAGTTAAATGGAATATTATAATTATGTGGATTATTTCCAGCCAAATATAATTAATGGGCTTACATAATATTTGCCCACTCGGTCTTATTATGTTTCTATTGTGCAATTATGCATATACATTGCTTCTTATATTGTATAACTCCATATAGCATCATGATCACTCACTTAGGTCATGCTGAACGTTCATGTGATTTTATAGGTAATAATAACTACACATGGCACTGGTGTCTTATTAATTCGATATTTTGCAATGGAATTTTGTGATGTACATCATATCAATGATTTATAATACTGGATTCATTCATGTAACAAATTATATTTGTGACAAACAATATTTTGATATGGCAAGGGATATATTTGTTATTGCAGCTGCTTCCTTACACCTGTGAGTACAAACACCACTAAGACGCAGTCTCTGTCTTCTATATCTGTCGCAGTTGTGAGTTTGGCTACCATTAGCTTGTAAATACCCTCTCCTATTGCCAAAATTTGTTTTCACAGTGTTCAATTTTTATGGTGACATTGGTATATGCAATGAAATCCAAAGAAAAATATTGTTAGATCATGACACAACTCTATGTATGTATGTTTGTGTAAAAACAACAATTGATGGACAGAATGCAGAACAATGTCATACATTCACCCCAGTACAGAGATCTGGGCCTAAATCCATCGTTTTTTTGCTCACCATGCCATTCCAGTTTGAACCCAGCCATATGCAAATCAGTCTTGACCCTGTGCCTCATGGGAACAGTCCAGCCCGAACTGCCAAGCCAGGTCCTCCCTGGACCGGAAACAATCATCCTAGGACCGGTTTCAGGGTTTCACCCCTCATCAGCCAGGATAGCTTGAATCCAGTGGCACAGTGAGCCCGGGACCCAGGTCTGGGCATACCCGGCGCACTTAGGGTGAGAAATTGAGTCTGTTTTCACTTTCAGAACAATTGCTTCAAAAGCCCTTTTTTAAAATTATGTAATCATGTAACTAAAACCTGCATATAGGTAAAACGCATTCTTGCTTTGCCTTCTTGCTGCAATTGAGAAATACATGCAATATCCTGATTCCATAGTGGCCCGTGGCATTCTGTAAATCCTAGATCCTGTCGTTCTGTTATATGTGGTGGGTTTTGGATAGCCTGCAGCATGAGCCCTGGCCGTGCAACTACCTGTGAGCTCTAAATCTGAACATTTCCTTGAGAAATAAAATAGATCGATAGATAGATAGATAGATAGATAGATAGATAGATAGATAGATAGATATGCCACACTGACAAAACATAGGTTAGAATGACAATAGTTAGGTGAAAATGTCAGTTAACACATACTGTTTTATTAGAACAAAACCACTCAAATTCACCAGTTATAGTTTCTCAAGTAAGTGTAACTCATGCCCTAAGGTAATTATAACTTGCTCCCTTGCCATTCACAATGTTGTTATCAATTATGTCATTTGAGATGTTGCAGTGATGTTATTAATGATATCATAGAACATGTCATGAGTGATGCAATATGTGAAGTAATTAGCACGGCATGGCGTAGGCACGAGTTATAGTTACTTTAGGGCACGAATGATACTTACTTGAGATAACTGTAACTGGTGAATATCAGCGGTTTTGTTAGCTTAAAATTGTATGTTTTCACTGACATTTTCACCTAGCTATAATGTTCCTTTAACCTTTGTGTTATTTCAGTGAATTTCTACGTTTTTTAAAATTTAAGGGTAGATAGAATTACAATTCTCAACTTTAACGTCACTTTAACCTTTATTTTTTTTTCATAGAATTTCTATGGTTTTATTGCCATAAAGTAAGATGTCCACCACAGTGAGTGATGTTGGATTGGGTGGAGTGCCTGGCCTGTGGCCAGGGTCTGTTCCCAACCCACCATGGGCACCCTACCTCCCACAGCACATGGCTTTTGGCTGTGCACGACATGTGGTTGGGTGCAGGGCCACGCATGTGGCCAGGCCCTGCACACAACCTCGAATGGGTGCCCTTTCCCGTCCTGCACACAGCCTGTTGTGTTGGGCGCAGGACAGGCCTGGCACCTAACACACCCATGGGCCAGCACGACTGACTATGTGTTATAACAGCATAAAGGGTATCATTTTAAGTAAGGCAGTCCTAATGACTTTGTCAAAGGGTCAGAACACAAAAATATAAAAAGTGGGCCTATTGGCTTTATGCATAGATTCAATGATCCAGGAGACTGTGTTTTTTTAATGTTGCTGAGGGGCTGCTGCACTCCTTCCAGCCTCCCACAACATTAACAAAGATGGTTGGTGGTGCCCATGCCTCTTCTATGGACACCACGAGGGTGAAGAGATATGATTTTAAAAAGCCCTAGGGCTATATGGAGTGTTCCTTGCCAGAGCAGTGAATACTAAATGAGTGGCTCTTGCCGCTCATTTACTACTCTTTTCCTGGTCTTTGTTTTTTCATTTTTTTTGATGCCCTGGTACCCTCCCGGGGATTCCACACTTTTTTTTATAAGTTGGGGCTACAGGGTAAGCCCCAGTGCCCCCTTGGCTCTTGCCAGCTCCCCAGCCACCACTATATCAGGAGCCAGCCATTTTATTAGTATTTATTCAAAAGTGGGCATCCCTGTTGCTACCCAGGGTGCCCACAACTAGACAGTTGTTAAAGCTGCTAGGAGCCTTAAGCCCCCTGCTTCCTCTGCCGGCTCCTCACCCACCACTATTGCGGGAGCCGGATAATCTTTTATTATTTTGTTCAATGTGGGTGCCTCGGTGCCCACCAGGGGCACCCTCAACTTCTTTAATATTTGAGGGTTGCAGGGGGGGCTCCAATGCCCCCACGGCCCTAGCCAGATTCCCAGGCAGCACCTACAGTGGTGCTGTTGTGAGCCAGCTGCATGTCCCCCTTCCCTAAAAGTAACATCAGCCCCAGAGATGGGGTCCCCAGGGCCTCAATAAGGCCCGGGAAGGGGAGGGTGGTATGCACCCTCCCTAATAATTTACTTATTGGCCCCGGGGGGATAGGGATACCATGGCCTTAAGAAGGCTCAGGGAGGAGGCCACACAGTCCCCAATAAATTAAATGTGCTGACACCCCTGGCCCTATCCCTCCCCGGGGGGCCTTAGTTTTTAATAACGCTGTAGACCGTGCCTTTTTTTCAATATATCACCGCAGATCCATGCTGGCAATTAAAACAATGTTTTTGGCCCAAGTGGGGGGTCCTGTGGGACCCCCCCACCAGGCCTAGGGGGCAAGTATTTCAGCCCTGCGCCCCACATGTTTTTTTATGCTTATTTGCAGGACAGGGTACTGAATCCCTGAGTCCTAAAATGGCTGCCACCACATCTTTATTGATGTGGTGGCAGCCAATCCGATGTTAAGATCTGTTGGCTCCATGTAGCCTCCGCAGTGTGAAATATCCAAAGTTTATGAAGGTTCATTTCCCAAAAACTACTGAACGGATTTAAAACAAGTCACAAAAGCACACTTTCTGATCTAAAATCTAGCTTTTGGCCAAATTTGTGGTAATTCAGCAGTTTTTGTGGTATCGCTGTTCAATTTTCAGATGGAAAATTGCATGGAGAAAACACTTTTTAGGGACCCCTTCCTTTATCTTGGCCCCTGCTTGGCGGATCATCCCGAAACATTCCAGGAAGGAACTGAGGTTAATTACATTTTGTTTGGAAGGGTTCATGAAGATTCGTCAAGTGGTGCCAAAGTTATTAGCAAACCAAAAAAAAATGTGCCTATGGAAATGTGGTCCTAACTAATTCCATCCAGTGGCGACTGTAACTGGGTAATATATGTATATGTATGTTTATAATATATGCATATTGGTAATAAGCTATTTGTTACCATTGTTAAGTGTTGGGAGGGGCCATAACTCATAAGAGGCAGAGCGTTGAGTGCAGTGGCGGCCGGCACTGCTCGCGGGTGGCAGGGTGGGCACGGGGGAGCGCAATGTAAAAGTTTTTTAAAAAAATAAACACTTACCTTGTCGCAAGGTCCCGAGTCTCTGCTCCTGCTCACCTCCGTCGGACTCCAAGAACAGGAAGCACAGCCAGGCTCCCCTGACCAATCACAACGCTGCAATGCAACGTTGTGATTGGTAAGCACCCAGGCTCCCCTGACCAATCACAATGCTGCAATGCAGCATTGTGATTGGTCTAAGCATCGTGGTTCGACGCTCAGCCAGGGAATGGGGACCTGGGCATGTTCTCCACGCAGGCTGTAATGCAGCCTACGTGGAGAACAGGGAAAGTGCGCATGACTGTTTGGCCAGTCCCAGAGGGCCGGCCAAACAGTCATATGCACTTAGGAGTGGGCAAACCACTCCTCCCCTGTCCTGCTCCAAGAGCAGAGAAGCCCTGCCCGCCGGCCCATAAAGCAGCACAGAAACATAAAATGATAATAACTCAAAGTTATTATCCTTTTATGTTTCCTTTATTTGCACTGCTTAAAAGCAGTGGGCCAACGCTCCTCCGCCATGGCGGAGGAGCAGCCACTGGTTGAGTGAGTTATGATGCCCTTCCCCTCCTTTAACAATGGTAATAAATAGCATATTATACTCTGCGCATCTACACATATGGTGCGGTAGTACACAAAATGCACCGGGGGCACAACAGGCGTTTGCACCCGCTCTGTGCGCCCCCGGGGCACTTTGGTATTACAGAAGGGGCCGCAGACACTTGTGCAGCCCCTTCCGTAATACCAATAGCGCTGGCGCACATAAAGCGCCAGCGCTATCTTCAAGGGGGCGTTCTCTCATTTGCATGGGGGCGAGCCCCATGCAAATGAGGGAATCCCTTTGCCTCTGTGCCCGTGCTGTATTACAGACGCAGGCGCAGAGGCAAGGAAGCCCTCAGGAGGCACACTGATAATGTGCCACCTCAAAGGTGGCGCACTGTCAGTGCGCCTCCTGAGAGCAGCCCTCTGCAGGGGGTAAAGGGGGTCCCATGGACTCCCCAGACATCCCCTTGCAGGACTGCCCCCCCTGCAAGGGGATCTCTAGTCCCCTTTAAAAGTGCAGGCAGGATGCCGCCTGCACAGTGAAACACAGGGCGGCTTCAAAGCAGCCGCTCTGAATTTCTCTGTAAATGCGCTGCACCCAGGGCAGCACGAGTTCGCAATTGCCCTGGGGCAGGCAATTCACCATAATGCGGCACACTTTCCTTCATTGTGTCGGGTGCACCTTTTTAAGGCTGCACCCGGTGCAATGAAGGAAAGTGCGCAGCATATGTAATACGGCCCCTGGTTTTTATGCCATTGCACTTTTATTTGTATTTATTTTAACAAAATATATTTCATCAAAACCAGGATGCAAGGGTTATATTTGTGCAGAAATTTAAAATCACACTGAAAGATATTGGCGATTCACAGAACTAACTTACGACAAAATCCTAAACTTACTACCATTTTGGTATTCACAGAATGAACTTACTCATTTTGGTATTCACAGAATAAACTTACTCATTTTGGTATTCACAGAAGACACTTACACATTTTGTGTAACTTACACATTTTGTGTAACTTACTCATTTTGTGTAACTTACACATTTTGTGTAACTTACACATTTTAGTATTCACAGAAGGCACTTACTCATTGATGAGTAAGTGCCTTCTGTGAATACCAAAATGAGTAAGTTAATTCTGTGAATACCAAAATTGTTGTAAGTTCATTCTGTGAATACCCAAATGTGTAAGTTCATTCTGTGAATACCAAAATTGTTGTAAGTTCATTCTGTGAATACCCAAATGTGTAAGTTCATTCTGTGAATACCAAAATTGTTGTAAGTTCATTCTGTGAATACCCAAATGTGTAAGTTCATTCTGTGAATACCCAAATGTGTAAGTTCATTCTGTGAATACCAAAATTGTTGTAAGTTTAGGATTTTGACGTAAGTTAGTTCTGTGAATCAGGCCCAATGTGTCTATTTGGAGAGTTCTTTACTGGTGGTATCTGTATGGCTGTAAATAGTATATAATGTGTCTGAAATTCCTTTGAAGTGGGTCATTCTGCATAAGATTTGTATTTTTTTTCAAATGTTATAACTATAAAAATAAGTGATATCAGGAGGTGATGTTTTTATATTAATGGATCGCCTGACTAGGCAAAACAGAACTATTTTAGGAGATGCTCAGCACCTCAATAACTGCAATTATCTAGCAAAACGAAGAGATCTTTGAACGCTAAAGAGTTTCCTCCTTGGGTTATAGTTGTTTAAGGAGACACATGATGTACAGCAATGCTTCAGACAGACATTTTCTGTCACTGTCTATAATATTCTGTTTTTTAGAAAACATTCCAAACAGAAAAACATACATGGGGGCATATTCTCAAGGACTTATCGCTGAGTTAGCGGCACTTTATCGCAGCCAAAGTGGCGATAGATTTATCGCCCTATTCACAAGCTGGTGCTAACAGCCGATATCGCCAGTTTTCCTGCGATAGCAGCCACAAAAAACATCGCCACGGATGACACCGGCAACTAACGCTAATGAGATGCAGAGTAGGCGTTCCCGTGCAAAAACCCGCGACAACACCATTTTGCAACATTCTCAACGACCAGCCAGATCGGCGATAAGATCACAAAACATGCGATAAGGCGCGTTAGCAGCAGGGAATTAACACCTGCTCTTTCCTGGTATTAAGTCGGACGATAACCTGCACCAGAAATGGGAGCCCAGCCCACAGCCACACCAGAAGAACAACAGATGCCATGGAGCTACTGATCATGCAACCGGACACCCAAGAGGGCCACAACACCCACCGCCACCCCCCCCCAGGCCCCCTCCCCGGGGCCCTACCCCGGACAAAGATATTTTACATCAACTTTACAAAATCATGAACAAAACAATTCGCCTGATGTCGCACAAGTACAACAATTAACATTCATGTGTGGTCAGAAAAAGGAGAATCATTCATTCATCTTTGAATTTCCAAACAAATTATTTTATTCAAATTTAACTCAAAACAACTATTCGGAAGAGTCGTGGCGGGTCTTCTCTGGACAATCTGTAAGACACAGCCTGCAAGACAAAATTCAAGATAAGAAGGTGTGTCAGGCGCTCATCAAAGGACAGAGAGAGAGAGAAAGAGAGAGAGAAAGAAAGGGAGAGAGAGAGAGAGAGTGAAAGAGAGGGAGAGAGAGAAAGAGAGAGAAAGGGGGAGAGAGGGAGAAGGAGAGAGAGAGAGAGAACAGAGGAAGATAGAGAGACAGTGAAAGGAAGAGAAGGAGAAGGAGAGAGAGAGAGAGAGAGAAACAGAGGAAGAGAGAGAGAGACAGTGAAAGGAAGAGAGGGAGAAGGAGAGAGAGAGTAACATAGGAAGAGAGAGAGACAGTGAAAGGAAGAGAGGGAGAGGGAGAGAGAGTGCCGACACTGCGGACCCAGGCCTCACTGCTCACCTGCTGCCACCGGTGTGTCTCCAACCACGTGCCGGTACACAGCAGACCACCAGGTCCCTTATCTGAAACAGAGTCAAGATTTATGAATGGCAGAGTTCATATCATTGCACACGCCATCATCGCTTGGCCGCCCCTGTGCACACAGGCTGCTGCACCCCAGCCCCTCCCACCGCCCAGCGGTGTTTGCCCGCCCCTGCGCACCCAGGCCCCACTGCTCACCTTCCGCCACCAGCGTGTCTCCAAAAGGGCCCACCACGTGCCGGTGCAAGCTCCAAGCCCGGGGCCTGCGACCTTGGCAGCCTCCACATCATGCAGCCCCGCCCCGCGGGCCACCAGGTCACACACGTGATTCTGGGTCTTTATTTTGCAATGGCAGAGATCATATCAGTGCACACGGCATCCTCGCAGGCTGCACACCCGCTCAGCTCTATAGGTGCCACTAACTCTGTGAACCGCGAGGCAACGCCACGTGGCGCTAGGCACGCGCTGCCCGCTGGCTCAGGCCTACACTGTGGTCCAGCAGGGCTCACACAAATCCTTACCAGTCCGGACCGCCAGGACGGCGCATCATCGCAGGCTGCACACCCGCTCAGCACCTAAGGTGCCCCTACCTCAGTGCACCGAAAGTCACCATCCCGTGGCGGTAGGCCCGTGCCGGCCGCAGTGTTTCCGGTGCCACTAACTCTGTGCAACGTAAGTCATGGACCCTTTCTGATTGAGTCTCGTGATATGCCAGGCGGACGCAGCCATGTCACCTCCGGCAGTGGGGAAGAACTGGGACACGTAGCGTTGTCGTCCCCCCTTTATAGGTAAGCCGAGTGGGCTGGGTCGGAGTACGCCAGGCCAGCGTAGGGGTGTGAATAATTATCCCTGGGCTCTGGGCGTGGTTCATTTCTGGGCTGGACAGGGAACCAACTTATGAGTGTGTCTCTGTTGCAGTGTCTGCGCCACACGGCCCGCAATCGACAATGTTGCAATGTTGCATGCACCCGGAGGGTGGCCGCGCACGAAGGGATTGTACAAGGAGCGCAAGGCCGCTCGGGCTCTTGGCTCATGCATGCCAACTGTTGTGTGTATATCGCTATTGGTGCACCATAAGCCTAAGGCCTAGCCTCAATTGCAGCACGAAAGCCACATCACATTTCCAGAATGCAAGCAGTAGTCAGACTAACATTAGGGATGAAAGCTCCTTTGTCTCAATACATAAGGCGGAAGGACATCTGCACCTCCGACCTTGGTCTTGCATGCGGCAGGCACCCCCTGAGAGAGATACGATAGCAGATGATGACGACTCCCACACTACGCACAGCGCTAATGAAAGACCAACGTATCCACACCCCACACACAGAAGTTCTTGCTCGAGGTACTCTTGCATGGAATGCCCTTGACACTTACGTACACAACAACCCATGCAATCAAACGTTGCACACACATACGACTCATTGCTCCGAGCTGTGGCATATCATCCACATAACTGCCGCAGGTCAGAAGAGTGCCGGTTCTACGAGAGCCACCAACGCGATGGCAGAACATCACGGGCGCATGCACGCCTGTCACGTGGAACTGTACCGTGACCGAATGCTGCCTGTTAGTGTCTGATGCATTGGTCTGCATGTTGTGGCCCTTGTCTTGCCCGTACTGACATGCACATGGCAATAAAGTCTACGCAACTTCACTAGTGTTCAACTGTGATGAGTGTTGATTAGAATGACAAATCGTGTGCCTCAATGAGCATTGTCCGTACACAGGGAGGGACTGACTGACGCATTTCACTTAGGGGTGAGTCCCTATTGGCAGCTCCACCTCTGTGAGCCAGACATAGTGGTTGGGATAGTTGCTGATAGACCTGTGCTCTTACGTGTCTTCAGCAATGTGAGTATGGTGTCCATATTCTTGCCATGTGGATCAATGTGATCCATCACTACAGGCTGTGTCCACCCAGTTGAGTGTGAGTAGGTATGCGAAGAGATGTTCTGTTGTCAAATGTGATGGGGGACACTACTTTAGGCCTGCCAACGACTTTGACATTTCATACCCAGCCCTATTTCTAACATTGCGTGGGGCAAAGTTGAGGAATTGTGCGATTGTTGTTTCAGAGCAATGAGGCCACAGCTAGTGCACACATTCCCAGTCATCTCACTTCCTATGTGTGTCATGGTCAAACATGCGCATTGCTTTCATTTCCCAGGGTGTACCTTTTTGAGCAATCAATGTCCTTACATTCATCCATACTTTCATACTTGATCGATTATGGACATGACACATCTGTGTGAATTTGAATGATTTATTCACATTCGGTGGAGTGTCGGAGCTGGAGCAGTACATGGCCATGCAAACCCCACATTACATTGTAGCCCAGTGGAGGGCCAGCCAGAGTCATTTAGGGATTGACAAGTACATCGGAAGAGAAAGAGTACAGTCTGCAGTCTGATTGCTGTGTCATTGGTAAGCAAACAAAATATGGCAGTCCATGTCGAGGTCCAAGGTGAGTGTCGCAGAGTGTTTCGGGGGACAGTGGGAGGTGTTGTTACAGGGCATGATGCAGAGGGCAGAACCAAGCTGAAACAGGGCATATGGCGGAGAAGAATGCTACTGGCTCCTTCTTACTACAAAGGTGGAATCACTCGCATCTTCGTCCTCTTTGTCATCTGTCTGACATGTGGGTGCTGATGTTTGGTCTGCAGCACTGTGTGCCACTGACACATCTGGGGCAGGAGATGTGTGTGTAGAAGTACCAGCAGCATTCATCAGTGACTGCCTTAGTGGCAGCAATGCGATGATGAGGATCTGCAGGGCATGGAAGATCCCAACAACTTTTCGCTGGTGTGCATCCGTGGCATCCATTCTTTCCGCATGCATCCGCTCCATGTTCTCCATTATCCTCAGCATCTGTGCCAACTCTCGGCTGACATCGCTGAGGCCACTCTGACTAGACAGTTGTTCTCCTCTCAGAGTCATGACTCCAGCGATGTCGGGCATGGATTGTTGGACATCATGGAGTGAACTGTGGGTGTCCGTTAGGGAGTGTAAGTGGTCCCTGATGGGACTTAGACACCCACGTATGTCATCTAGTTTGGCTGCCATGAGGGCGAACCCCACCCGTACCTGTTCAGACACCTCCTTCCGGCAGTCTAACATATGGCCTTGGAATGCGATGTGTTCTTCGGTGAGGTGCTGGGAGCCAGCCGTGGTGGTGGGTGCTTCCTGCTGTGTGGTCTGTGCAGGGGGTGGGGTCTCCTCGATGCAGCTGGGCTGCCCTGCTCCTGGAGGTGGGTTGCCGGAGCTGTCCATGAGCTGTTGTAGGGCGTCGGTGTCGAAGGTGTGGAGGTCCTCTTCATCATCACTGATGAGTTGTCTGGTCTGCTCTGCAGGAGGTGTTGATTGTCCCTCTGCAATGTGAAGGGGAGATGAATTTTAACATTGTGTTGATATGTATGTTGACGCATTGTTCAAGTTTACATACAGACTGCATGACAATGTACATTGTGACTGTTTGGGAGGAGCTGACTATTTGATGCGGGACAGTGGACATTTGAACTACATCACGGATGTGAGGTTGTACACGTACATTATCATCTCACAGTTTCCTGCTATGCCAGATGTGATTGGCCAGTTTCTACGCACAAGCAGAACCAGTTGTGTCCTCTGTTCTGTAGTGAGAGTGTTGCACTTTGTACCACATTGTCGTCAATGATGATGTGCTGTTATTGCTATGTGTGTGTGCTGCATTGTGGGAGAGTCACCCCTGCAGCTGTGATTTTGCTGCCCCTTATCCCTTTGAGGCGGTGTGCCTTTGACTTCTGTGCTTATACAGTGCTGAGATGTTGCAGACTTGGGTAAATTGGGCTCTTGGTGGGAGTTGGGACTCTTGGGCATGGTTTGTCCGCAGATGTCTTGTTGACGTCAGGGGTTGTTTGTGCACGTGGATGTGTCAGAGTGTGACCTGCTCCTTTACGGATGTGTTCCACACTCAGCCACCTCAGTGTCGTGGCGTGCACCATGTCATGATAATTGGACTGCAGCCATGCTGTTCGTCATGCAGTGTCACTTGCATTGTCAGTGTGGCTCACAGACACGCAGCTTTGCTGGTTTTGACACGTGTGCATGGGTTGGTTGTGAGATTGGTGCTGTGTGGGGAGGGACCCCTTTGTGCCCACAGTGGACGGGGGCCTACTTGCTGTTTGTATGTGCTGCAGTGTGCCAAGGGGATCAGGGACATGATCCAGAGTCATTGTGGGTGTGCAGTGTGCTCTGCTTAATTGTGCATGTGTGCCATTGTGCCCATCTCCCCCCGTCCCCCCAGTCCCTGTTCGGTACTCACACTGGTGCTGTTGTGTCAGGTCATGTCGAGCAGTGTCCGGACCCCCAACTCCTGCCACCGTCTCCCCACTGATGTCTGTGGCCACCATTTCCTCCATCTCATCCAGCTCCTGGTGTTCCGCTGGACTGCCACCTCCAGTCTGCATTGCTGCCTGATAGTTGTCAGCGAGTTTCTTCTTGGTTTTGTGCTTCGCATCATTCCAGCGCCTCTTGACCTCTCCAATTGTCCTCCTCCTCACTCCGACTGCATTCACCTTGTCCAGGATGGACTGCCATATTGCATTTTTATTTGCCAATGACACGTTGGAGGTGACGGACAGTTGTTGGTGGTGTTCTATCACCTCCGTGATGATGATCCTGTTTTCCTGCGGACTGAACCTCGTCTTCCTCGTCTTCTTCTCCTTGCCCTTCCGTGACCCCGAGGTCCCAGGCTGGTCCTTCTGGGGGCTTGTGGGGTTCTGGCCGTCCTCTGTACTTGCTCCGGCTTCCTCCATGGTGCTACGCAGTTTGAATTATTTTGTTTATGTTTTTCGGTGCTTTTATAGTGCATTTTCCCGCATGACGCGTGGGAATTGCAGGCCTGTCGCTGATTATCGCTGATTTTTTTATCGCGGTTGGCCACATCGCAACTTTTTTCGCGTTTTGCGTTTTTTTGCCATCACGGTAATTTTATCGCGGTCATTTGACGCGTTAGCGTGAGACTATCGCATGGTACCGCCGTGTTGAGAATACAATGTTAACACAGCGTTATTTTCCCGCGATAGACTGCGATGTACAAAGTTGCGTTAAGCTAATTTTGTGATAATTATCACACGTTCTTGAGAATATCCCCCATAGTGTCGGTTTGACTTAAGGTGTGATAGGCCCATTTATTAAACTCACTGCACTAATACAAATTCATGAAATAAATGAACACAAAGTATTAACCTTTGGTGTTAAATGGAAGAGAGAAGGATGCGAATCTACAGTGACTGAATTGCGCAACCAGGAAACCTGATCACAGGTCCCAGCTTCACCATTTGACAAAACTGTGCTATCCAAGGCAAATTGCCTTACCTCACTATATATTATTTTCCTTACCCAACGAATATGATAACACATTGAAGTAATTCAGTTCAGAATCTGCTCTACACAAAAATATCAAATGTGTATAGTTAATGTAAAATAATCTTGCTTCACATTTAATAGCAATATAAACTATATAGAGAACATGACAAGCTGCTACGTCTTGGGTAACTCTTGCCAATGTCAACGGGGTGTGTGGGTATTCTTGCATGTTACATGTTTAAAAATATATTAGTTTCGATTAATGTCACTCAATGCAGTGATATAATTGTATGTATATAACTGAGATACTTAGAAATGTTAAAAAATGTGCTTTTGATTTATTTTCTTCATCACAGTTTTTGACATTTATTTCTTGATTTACATGTTGAATGTTTTGATGTCTCTGCTCATAGTATGACTCCTAAAGCCAAGCCAGACCAATTGCTTGGCTCTCTCTATAAGTTTGCTGGCTTGCCATCTTCTAGGCTGCGAAAGCTAGTTTTGCCTTATGGTGGCATCCCTTAACTCTGCTGCAAGGCTTATCACTGGATCGAAAAGGTACAGCCACATCACTCCAGATCTGAAGGCACTAAACTGGCTCCCTTATGAGGCAAGGATTCAGATGAAAATTGCTTGCATGACCCACAAAGCCCTACACTTCAATACACCGAAGTACCTAGCTGACAAACTGGAACTGTCCGGCGGTGGCAAATCATCTAGAAGCACCAGCACTTTACTGTTGAAACCTCAAAAATTTCAAAAAAAGAAAACCTACAACTGAGCCTTCTCCGGATTGGCCCCTAGAATCTGGAACTCCCTGCCCCCTGAAATCAGACTGATCCCTTCAATCACTTCATTCAAAAAAGAAATCAAACTGCTTTTAATGAACAAATCTCTACCCTGAACCCACAAACTCATTCTCTGGATACTGATCTGACCAGCTGTTCTCCAACCAGGGCTTGCACGCCGTCTAAGTACTGGTTTATAACTCACTGTCCCACTCCTGATTGCAATGGACATCGTCATCGTTTATGTTTATTGGTTATCTATTTTCTACTTATTTAACTAATCTGTAAAGCGCTCTGATACCCTCTAGGGTCAAGTTCGCGCTATATAAAACTTTATAAATAAATAAAATAAAATAAATAAATATGGTCTGTGTTTATCAGGTGATAGAGAGCTTCTGTGCTGGTGTGACGGCCAAACTTCCCACCATAATGCATGCAATACCCACTCTTACATTCAATCAATCAATCAAGCAGGATTTGCATGGCACGGCTGCTTCACCCTCGAGGGTCTCGAGGCTCTGTGGGGTCATGCTGCGGGATCGCGCTGCCTGTTCCTATTGGTTGAACATCCAGGCCTTGAGGTCCTTCCTGAACTGTTGGAGCGATGCTGAGGTGCAGGGGGAGGGTGTTCAAGGTCTTAGCCGCCAGGTGGAAGAAGGCGCGGCCTCTGCTGTTTACCCGGCAGATGTGCTGGGTAGCTGCTAGGGAGAGGGATCCGGAACGGAGTTCCCTGGTTGGCTGGAGGAAATTCACTCATTTGTTGAAGTACGCAGATCCTTTGTTGTGCAGTGCCTTGTAAGCGTGGGTGAGCAGCTTGAACTGGCATCTCTTCGCGACTGGTAGACAATGGAGTTTCCTAAGGTGAGGGGTGATGTGCGTCTGTCTAGTTAGGTCGAGGATGAGCCTGGCTTCTATGTTCTGGATGGTCTGGAGTTTCCTCATGAGTTGGGCGAAGATTCCTACGTAGAGGGAGTTGCCATAGTCAACACTGCTGGTGACGAGAGCTTGCATGACATTTCGCCTGGTGTTGGGAGGGAGCCATCTGAAGACCTTTCTGAGCATTCGGAGGGAGAGGAAGCCAATGGCGGCACTGGCCTGCTGCCTCATGGATAGCTGGCTGTCGAGGATGATGCCAAGGTTGCAGGCATGTTCGGGGGTAGGGCCTAGCTCAGGTGGCCACCATTCGTTGTTCCATAGGATGTCCTTGCCCAGTCATGCAGTTACAGCAGACGCCAAGCTAAAGAATGGGAAAATGAGACATAGGTTTTCTGCACTGGGTGCAATGGTCGTTAGGCGATGCATAACAATTCCATTCTTACGGCTTTAAGAACCACAGAGGCAGGCTAGGCAGAGGGACATGATTGAGTGGGCAATAAAAGATGAGGGACGATGAAGAGATTAAGAACAGACGAGAAATTAATGGAGAACCCGGTAGAATGGTCAGCCATGATAGAGGAGCTGTCTCATCTTAAGCATACCAGACCATTCTAAAAAGGGTACCTCTAGTTTGCATTTCATGGGGAAAGATGGGAAAAGGGTACTTGATATATTTGCACATTATCACTTGTTAAGAATGTCTAGAAAAAGCTGAAAAGAGAAGGATTATTTACAATAAATTGATAGCTGGCAAGTCGAGTCTAAGGTACGAATGGAATAAATGCCCTGTAAATATAATGCTCTATTTCTGTTTATTTTGGACAATGAAGTCTCACTGAAGAGTATTCCTAATATGCTACTTCACCAAATCTGTTCACTGGGTTCCACGAACCTTGATGTTTTTGTGGTTTATATACGTTTTGTAGTCTAAAAAAAAAAATTTAAAAAACGCCGACTAAGAAAATCTCCGCGAGCTATGGGGATTACTAGATATACTCATTGACAGCTTTTCCGGGCTAGCCAGGTGGCCCCCTACAACTTCTGGGGGGCTTCTTCACGGATGTCTCTCCTACAAACTCCCATGGGAAAATGAAGATACAAAAATGCGCCATTTTACTCTGGGTTTGACCCCATAGCAATATGCCTATTGCTTTCCTAGCACCTGGATTAATAGATTTGCATCCATTCAAGCCCAGCAAGAGCCAAATCAAATGGAAAGTCAATTTCACACCTGGCCCCCAGTCAGCCTGAATGCCAAACAGTAATTACATAATTTAAGAGCCCCAAAGTAATTGCTCGCCGATTACTTCTGCTCGTGAACTAGTAAAATGATATAATCTGAGGAAAACACCATGACTCCTCCTTGAGGTTTATGATGTCTGTCATTGTTTTGCTGCGTGTAAAACAATAGACATAAGCATGTTATTAGAAGAAAAAGGAAATACATTTCTTTCATGCTCTGTATATGTCCTTAGAAATGAAACAGAAAACTTCTAATGGAAAACAATTTATAAATCTCTCGGCAAACATCATCTGGTGAGATTAAAAGAGCAATTACCGACTGCTTCATTGTGCTGTTTAGAAAGAAAATCCCAAACCTCTGATGTGGGGGCTGCTTTAAAAACAAATCTGACATAGAGCCCAAAAACACTTCTCCTCCTACAACACCACCTCCTATTTTCTAATGGTCAACATGAATGATATTGCCATCTCAAATACATCTACGTCTGGGGTTTTCTTTTATTAATTTGTAATCGATACATAAATATTTCATTCGTCTAAAGATCGGCTTGATTATAAAACTTTGGGGGACATAAGATGAGCTTTATTACGCTTGCCAAATGTGTGGCTCCATGCACAAATCTGCCAAAACAACACAGTTTGGTTCCCATTGTATTCTAATTAAAGCTTTAATGAGCCTCCTTGGATAGCCAAATCCGTAATCAGCTCTATCAAAAATACGTCTGCTCGGAGAAAGACTCCTGTTAATTCTGCTTAATTCCTGACAGTGGTTAAGCGCCATTAATACTCCATAATTTCCTTGTATGCCATTGTAATCATATCAGCGTATATCTCAGCAGCCGCAGACGGCTCGCGAGGCAGCGCGTAAATTATCAGTCACGTGACCGCCTTTCAGGAAGCGGCGATCTTCCATCACAGCGAGACCTCCCCTGCCCTCCGCGCCGCCGCGAGCCCAAGCAGATATTAATAAAGGTCTCCTTTTTAAAATTGCACTACTCTAAATGGTCTTTAAGGGACCCAGCGGTAATCTCAAGATCCCAATATTTCAGCAGAAAAGCAGGACGGAGGAATTAATAAAAGCTCTTTTTTTCCCCTGTGCAAACTGCTCCCTGCTCCGAGGCTATATCCTGATGTCAGGGCGCTAAGAGAATTTTAAATGCACAGGATGGATTGTTTGTGTTGCCAAAGCGAAACAGGGGGCAAAGGCTAAGAGACTTGAGAAAATTGAAAGACTGCCAGGGATGCTGGGATGCAAATAGCAACAAAACAGGGATAAATGCTCCTGCTCGCATATGCTGGAGTCCTGCAAGGAAGGGAGAAAAAAAGTGTTATTAATTTTCACCGGGCTGCATCTTACAGCTGGTAGCTCAGCGTCAGTTTTAGGTGTAATGAAAATGGCCCGAGCAGAAGATAAATGGATCATAAAGTGGACCATTTAGATGCAATCGAGACTCAATCTGGCCAGTGACTAATCACGTCCCCCAGTAAAGCTGAATTCCACGAGCAGACTTTTTTTTCCTGCTGTACCAGTGAATTGTAGTCAGGTCTAAGTTCAAGGCAGGCAGAGAATTATCTTGATTTATTGGAGCGCTGCTTGGCTGTGCCACTTGCTCTGCTCTGGCTTTGTGGGCTCCTGCCCTGTTGCTGTCGGAGTGTAATTTTTACTGTTCCCCTGTGACTAGCACACAGCATCATTTTCAGCAGCTAGAAAAATGGGCTGCTTGTACACCTGCAATTTTTCTTCTCTTACGGCTGAAGGTGTATAATATATCTCTAAAGGGTATAATAAGTTTCAGAGGAACGTGCTTTTAAAGGGGATTGATTCCAGTAGTTTACAAACCCGAGCAAGGCCGCACAGGGAAATGTACCGCATTGACAGTGTTTGTTTGGCTGAGTGGGTAGCCATATTCGTCGCCATTTTTAGGACAAGCATTCAAGACCTCTTGTATATACTTTAGTATATACTTATATACTTTAGTATATACTTATATGTGTATGTACTTTGTGGGCTCTGGAGATCAGCCCTAGGACTTGTCTGCTTCCGCTTAGGGACTTTTTTTTTCTTTTCAACTGCCTCTATTCAACTGTCTTGATAGAAAACGACCAGCAGAGGTCAGTAAAATACCAGAATTGCTTTCTGCTGAGGGACTTTCTTTTTTTACATTTTTCTGGCAACTGCTCTATTTAACTTTCTTGATAGAAAACGACCAGCAGATGTCAGTAAAATACCAGAATCACTTTAGCATTCTCTAGATTCCAGTCCATAGAAATTGTATTCCACGAGCACCCGTAGACAATATTTTTTCCAAATCTTGTATTTTCAGTGATAAAACCACCGAAGGCCCTGATTTTATATTAAAAACAGAGCTTTGGACTATACCATTTCCCTCTGAAAGGCAACATTTCTCTCCATGTGTTCCCATACCTAGCGTGTCACGCAGTTTGGTGCTTACTTTCCCTCCATGTTAAAGAACAGTAGATGTTTCAGCACCCAGGCTAATGTGCTGCATAGCTAAATACATATAAGGTCCCAAAGGCGAGACCGATTGCATTGCAAATGCTTGTTGGAGGTTGGGATTCCCCTGTTTGGAGAAGGGACTCACTGCTGTTACCAAGACGCTTAGCAGCAGAGAAAGCAATATATTTTACTTGCTTGCTGATTTTCATGAAAAATACATAATTTGTGAGAGTACTTTGCGAGTGCAATAATATTTCGTGGCAAAATGAGTTTCAGCTGTGTTTAATCCATCCTCATTTACATGCTCTAGCTTGCTAGCCCGTGAAGGCCTCCTAAAAGCATGTGTAATCATGAAGGTGATGCAGTTGTAGTCTGTCCGGTCACAAGGGACGATAGATTCAAGTTGAATGGAGTTGGGTTTACCAATGATTAGATTAATAGAATTAGGTGAAGATTTCCTTTAATGTTTTTCTTCAAAGAATTGAGAGTGATCCATGTGCCCATTAATGACTGGTTCACCTGTGGCATGAAGGTCAAGCAAGCATTTACTGAGCGAGCAGGGGCTGGGGGTGAGGATATAGCCAATGAAAACGCAACGCTGTCTGAATGAAAGGAAAAACAAGCAATGGGAAAGCCAATAGGCTTTTTAAAGTATATGTGTTTTTTATAATTATTGGTCCATTGAAAACAATAGTCATAGTGGGAGACATGAATAAATGTATAGAATAAGGCATAAAGTGTATTGATGAAGCACTACAACCACTGTCATGCATGCCTTCTATCACAAAACCTACCAGTGTACACACACATGTCCATACACACACACACACACAATCACCCACCCACAATGATGAAGGATTCAACAGGTGAGGAATCTGCACGTTTAAGTATACATCAGAAGTAATCAGCCTCAAACTCCTGAAATTCAAGATTAAGGTGATCAATAAGAGCATGATAACGACTCTGTGCAGCCTCACGGCTTAGGAGAGGTATGCGAAGCTATAGATAGCAAAAGCCCTCATACTGCGGGCAAGAAGATGGAGGGAGCCCCACTGTACAAGGGAGAAAAGCAATCTCCATGGCCCTACAAAATAGAATCAAACATAAATTATTGGATTTTTATTATACTAAATGTACCATAGAAGTAGAGGAAGAGGGCAAGAACATCTCCAATTCCTGCCTCAAGTCATCTGTAGCTGCAGCTGATATAGTCAGCCGACAGTTACGCACTAGAGCATTACTTCTTAGAGATATATGGTTACTAATTTCAGGATTTATCCCAGAGGTCCAGGCAAACAATGTTAATATACCTTCCATGGGGCACAGTCTGTTTGTAGGATAGTTGATGACTTCCTTAAAACATATGAAGTTCTAGCTCTCAAGGCATCCACTGAAATACAACAAATCTACCTAAGCATGTCAGTAATGCCCTCATTTTACACCTAAGCAATTTCAAATAGGTCAACCCACAGTGTCAATTCACAATGGTGGCAGGCAGGGCAACCTAAACACTCATTTTGTGGCTGCAGACGAGGAAGGGGACAGACAATTCAAAAGTGTGTACAAAAGAAGTTAGTTACTCACTGCAGTTGCCCCTGCAACCTAAGATACATGTAGGGGGCAGGCTAAAGGAGTTCCTGCATGAAGGACAGATTACCTCTGACAAATTTTCACCAAATATTATAAAGCATGGACATTGAATAGAATTGGAGTGCACACCACCAACAGCACCTTAAAAAAGACAGACATACAAAACAATCACATCACAGTATGCTAGAAAGACGTGAAGAACTACTAATGAAAGGGGCATTAGAGAGAGTACTGTGGAAGGAATGGAATAGAGGAATATACTCTGCCTGCTTCCTAATACAGGACTTCACCTTAAGACCCATTCTCGATCACAAGGTTGCTAAATCAGTTTGTAACACTCAAAAATTAAAAATGGCACTACAAGAGGTCATTCCATTGGTGAAAGAGGATGATTACTTAGCTACAAGAGATCTCAAGGATGACTGTTATCACATTGGTGTGAACAGGGAACATCACAAATAACTTAGCTGTGTGATGGGATAATCCATTAGCAAGCCAAAGTTTTATCTTTTGAAATAAAGTCCACATCAAGCATGACTGTCTGGCAGTGGTGGCAACATATCTAGGTGTCAGCCCATCCATGTATTCACATTCAGACGATTGTTTGATAAAGGAGAACTCATTCCATCAATGTTGGAAAAGTATAAGTCAGTGATGAAAACAATATTCAAATTGTGTGCCACTGTCAGTATTGAAAAAGTTGCTGTACACCCTTCACAGAAAGAGGTGTTCTGTGAAGTAAGTCTAGACACAATGACTATATAAGAAATTCCCATTCATAAGAGGGTTTTAGCATTACAGGAGCTAATTCGGCTTCACCACATGCCAAGTCTCTAACAGCAAGGAAGGTGATGACAATATTGGAAATGCTGGCTTTACCCTTTCTTGTATGGATTACACATCTAATCCATACACGAATGGCTCCTAAACTAATGATCACCATAAAACGGAAGTTGGAATGATCTAGTGTTTTTAACAAGCACACTATGGATAGAGTTAATGTGTTGGATTTAGGACAACCCGATGACAGGGAAGAATTTTCAAAGCACATTCCCAACAATAATCATAACCACAAAAGCTACACATGTGCTGGGGAATGCATGCGGAGAACTGTCAAATTTGTGTTCAAGGGAAAGCAGAGGAGGCAATCTAATCCATAAGTGTGTCGGAACTCAGGACTGTATTTGGCATGCAAAGCATTCCAAACATAAGCAAGTGAAATACCGAACTATACTATTGGGCTGTCTGTTCAAAAAGCAGTAAAAATAATAATGCAGTTAAGAATGTAGAATTTGGGAAACGCATCCTTTACTTTGTTAAAAGCACATTCTGTCTGTAGCAGGGAGAGATTGTTCGAGCTGTTTTCTGCAAAATGCATTTTTCCCTAGCTATCAATTCCTAGGGGACAACTTCTTGCTTTCAGGTAACCAAACAAGATTCCACCTAGGAAAAAGCACAGAATTAGCTTTTAAGTGCTATTTCTGATCACTTGATATATACAATTGACAAAAACAGAGAGCCCGATTCATAAAAGTAAAGTTAGACCAAAAGTCTAAAGTTAGGCCAGCGACAATCAGTATTCACAAAGGGACTTACGAGTAGCATCTTTACGATTGTGGAGGCTCTGCGCTCGTGGAAGAATCTTTGCACTCGGGCGGAAGCTCCGTACTCAGGGCGGAATATCCACACTCAGGGCGGAGAAAGTTAAATTACACACACCTGCAGGCAATTTATGCTACCTGCAACCCATGCACTGCCAACCACATAAAAGCAGCCCACATCCAAGGCTCTGTTTTATCCACACATAGACGCCACCTGCCTGTTCTGCGCCTTGCCTTGACTTCTACCACCATCAGCATGTTAAATGTCAGGAGGAAGAAGAACTTCACTGAGGGGAAGACAGAGATAATTGCAGGATTTGTTGTGGGGAACTACAAAAAACGACATGGTCTTCCTCCATTCCTCAACAGTGCAGCACAGAAGGCAGCCCTATGGCAGCAATTGGCTAATGCAGTCAGTGGATTCAGGGAGGATGTCTGGACCATCATAGGCATCAAAAAGAAGTGGCAGGATGAGAGGAGGCGGGTGAAGGAAAAGTTCACCTGGATAGAGGTGGCCAGAGCTCTCCCTGGTGGACAAACTGGACCCCGTCTCTGTCTCATACAATCTTGAGAAGGACGTCCTCTCCATCATACACCACCACATGCTGCGTGGGCTGTTTGTGAATGATGACTTTAATGTGGTGCCAGGTAATATGTGATGATTAAACAATTACTTTATTTGTTAAATGCTTACAATGAACAGCAAACTTGACATCAGAAGTCACTTCAAGTGTGTGCAAATATTCATGGTTTATTGGACCCTTATGTGTTTAATTTTGTCTATCACACTACAAGTCCCAGAATCCTAAGTACTGCAAATGTAAACTCCCAATTTCTACTTCACAAACAGTGGCCCATTTCTTCTGGTGATTTCAGTGTAGTTTGGTAACTGTCACATGAAATTGTGCATGAATCAGTAACCATCAGGTCATACTGCTATGTTGTGCAAGACACAACAGGCTACTATTATCTTGCACACAACTTCAGAGTAGTACAGCAGCACCCACCCTGTACGGTCAAGACATCTGCATTGCAACTTTAGGAGACTAAAAGTGCACTCTATGATGGCTCGGGTACGTATGTGTGCCCTATTGTACCTACGCTTAGGTACAGTGATTGCACGTCTGTATGGTGTGAGGAGATGAGGGGAGAGTGCATATGCACCATCACCTGAGGAGGAAAATGAGGAAATCTTTGTATATGTCTCTCTTGCATCTATAGAGTTCATGATGTATGAAACAGTACATGCAGTATCTGTTAAGGTCATGAATGTGTAACAAGAATCTTACAGTTATAATGGTTGTGTATATTCTAACAACATTTCTACATATCAGACTTGTCTGGTACTTGAGTACTTACCCAGAAGCCACATGTTGGCAAAATCTACCACTGCCATATGCTGGGCAAGAGGTGACCAGTGGAATATGTTGCTGTCATATGTACTGCCTGGGAACACTGCATGCACATCAGTAAAGCAGCCACTGGCATCACACACACCCTGCACGTTGATGGAGTGCCAGCAGTGTCTGTTGCAGAAGATGTGTGCATTGTGGTGAGGTGGCTGAAGAGCCACATGTGTGCAATCAGTTGTGCCTACCACACGTGGGAAGCGGGAAAAGAGGTAGAATCCCTAGCAAACCTTTTCCTTCCTGCTAGTGTATGTGGCATACAGATGTGGAGATGCATTCTCCTATTTAGACAGCTCAGAACCAGACGCAAGCATCGGGACTGACTTGCCTGAGAAATGCCCATGATGTCACTGGACACCCTCTGGAAAGATGCAGTAGCAAATAAATGGAGAGCTTCTAGGATCTTGACATAGGCTGGGATGGCGTAAGAGAGGCTTGTCTCTGAGTCAAGGGCCTGCTCCCATTCAGAAACCATGTCCAAGAAAACATCAGGGGAAAAGGGAATCTGGAGATGACATCTTGGCTGGACATCCCAAAGAGGTTAATCCTTTGTCTAAAGACCCTCTCAGCTCTCCTCCTCCTGCCTATTCCCCTCACATCAATATGTCGCATCACAAGGGGAAAACCAACAAACACATTCAGCAACATGTTGTAAGGTCTTTAAGGGTTCGCATGTGGCAGCTCTAATTTTATATATGCAGCCAGGCTGGGATTGGATGTTGCTCTAATGACTTTCACCTGGGTGGGGGTTGGTAAGCACTGACACAGGTGTGTGTAGTGTGCTTGGGAGAAACTTAGAAATCTGAGGTTTGCTCAGAGGTTTTGAATTGTATATTAGATTCACATTTGTGGAAGACATTCATGACACATCACTAATAGTTAAATGTGCAACTCTAGTAGGGATGTTGTATGATCCAAACTTGTGATGTTCTGGTTGCCACTTGAAGGGAAAGCAAAAAGGAGGGGGGTTAGGATCCAATGAAGGTCCAGTACCTAGGCTCCGAAAGCAATAATCCAACCAACAAGAAGGGTACTGTTCCTATCAGAAAGAAAGGAAGAAAGACAAAATGGTGGAGGAGACACAGGATGGGAATCCTAAGGAGTATTTCTTGGTACCCTCACATGTCCCTGGGGATGTCATGCATCATCATTGGACATTGCTCCTTGTAGGGCCGGTGCTGCAATGCCCCATGGGCCCCACAAAGGGTTGCTTTAGCGGAGATCTTTTCTTGTTCTTGCCGTATGATGAAGGGTGAAGTGTGAGGGTGTTCTAAATGTGTGCGGTTGAGTGGTAGTGTATTCAGAAGTGAGGAAAAAGTAGATGAAACTGTATAAGAGATACCAAGAAAAATATTTTAATGTGATGGTTCTCCTGGCAGAATTAAAAACTCATAAAAGTGTCAGGGCTACTGTAGGGGCGTAATGTACACAAGTAGCTTCAAGTCTATGGGTGTAGTCAGGTCAGGTTTTATTAGATTGATATGTTTTGCGCTCTAAGGTCCAAAAAGGATCCACTGCACGTCTTCACGACCTAAAAAAAGAAGGGTGGTAACCCTACCCCACTCCTAAACCGTGATGTGTAGTATGGGTATTCTCCTAAAAGAAAATACCAGGTACAGTGGTAAAAAAATGATCGTCCTACCCTTTGGATCAATAAAAAAATGCCCCATAGTTCAGAACAGAGGTTAGCGCACAGATGCTAAGTGGCTTCTACGCATGAAGTGAGAGAGACCTATCCTCCTCTGCTCGCCCAGATCGATCCCACCCTTTGTCTCATCCACTGCTTTGTCTTTCTTCCTTTCTTTCTGATAGGAACAGTACCTTCCTTGTTGGTTGGGTTATTGCCACTTGAAGTGTCACATGTATATGCTTCTGGTATTGTTTCTTACATGATATCTCTACACTGTTGTCTCAGTGTGTGTTTTTGCTATCACATTTACCCCTCCAATACACTCCCTACACTTACACATATGTAACAGTCCAGTGCCTACATTTTGCTCTTTGCTATTTTAAATTAGGTATTTTGTGCTATGTTGGTTGTACATCTAGACGTCATGGATCTGATGATGTGTGCATCTAGGCATATGTGTTGAAGCATACACCAAAGAATGTCCTCTTCTTTCACTGTGTTGTGTTCTGCCCAGATAGTGGACTTTCCTCCCCGAGAGTGGAGATTCTGCCTCAAGTATGGAGACTCCACCCACAGTGCGGAACCTCAGCAGTCATAAAGATACTACTCGTAAGTCCCTTTATGAATACCGAAAGTCGTAAAGTTAGACTTTTGGTCTAGCTTTAGGTTTTTGGTGTAACTTTACCTTTGTGAATCGAGCCAGAGTGGCTGCACTACTAATTCTATACTTTTTAGCACCTTTCTACATGGTTCATCAATAAACCTTAATTCGCAGACCCATAGAAATCAGCATCGATGGCATAATTCTTGCCTGGATCTCTTCTTATCTAGAGGACATAGCTAACCTGATTTGTATACCTCCAGTCCATTGGCATCTTACAACTTAAAAACAGGCTTCCCCATGGATCTACCATCATGCCTCTCCTTTTTAACGCATGCATGAAACCATTACTAGAACTAATAAACAGCTTTGATCTTACATGCTACAATTAAGTGGACAACAACCAAACAATACTCAAGCTTGAAAACCATAGAAACGAAGGAAACTCAAAACTCAACAACTATCTCATAGACATATACCTATGGATGACATGGAGCCATCTCAAACTAAATGCAACAAAAAGCGAAATACTCACATGTGGAGAATGGATATGTTATGTTCCATTAAGAATCTGGCTGGACGAAATAGGACCAACATCAAGAAATGTCTAAGGAAGTGTGATATCTTGGAATTCTCATGTACTTTGCATTCTGCATGAATGTCCAAGTGATAAACTGTATCAGCTTTCTGCACTATGAAAACACTTTGCGGTATTTTTCTACATCTTGGACTCTACACAAGGTTCAATCAACAGCATCACTCTTGCTCTCAAACTGGCTTATGTATACGGACTATATAATGAAATTCCATTCTTCAACTATGAACAGACTCCAGAAAATTCACAACTCTGATTCAAGATTGTCGTTACATGTATATACACAAATACACATATCTCTTGTCTTGAAGGCTCTCCACTGTCTACAGGCTCCAAGAAGATCACCATTCAAATGAGTATGTTTCACTCAAAAGGCTATAAACAGCAAAAGTCTAGAATGCCTCCAACTGAAAAATACAAATACTCCCAAACTAGAAAGTTATATTGCAGCCTTACGCCATGAGTAATCACTGATCATTCTAACAAAAACACAGTCCTTCACACAACTTTCTCCATAAAGGCTGCCAGAGTTTGGAACTCCCTCTCTGAAAAACATCAGAGCCACCGACAATCACCTGGATTTAAGAAGAAGGGGTAAGAGCCAGGTCTGGTGGCTCAGTGGACTAATGCGTCCACTGCAGTGGCCTGTGTTTGACCTCATGGTCACAGGTTTAAATCCCAGTGGGTCCACTCAGCCTTTTGTCCATCTGAGGTCAATTAAATGAGTACCATTGAGTTGGGTACCAATAAACATCTGTTATTCAGCGCCAAGATGCCTCCGGGTGAACGTGCGCTTTACAAATAACTTAGGTTATTCCAAACCTGACCATCATAGATATCCAGATGCACTATCTTCAAAAAGATGGAATACACAGGATACAAGATGAAGGCTGGCCACGCTGTCCATTTGACAGAAGTTTGTTCCAACTTGACGCAGTCCTTATGGGACAATGAAATCAGTCTTCTTGGTGGACAGACCATAGGCTCACCTTTTGCGCTTATCAAAAGTACATAATAAAAATACTGTCTCAAGTGCAAATAATCCAATATTTCTACACCGTACACACTTAAGATTGTATACAATTTCAACTAACCTCCTACTGTCTTATTGCTAAAACCATGCATTGAAGACTGACTTTGAGTCAGAACTATTAATGGTCTCCTCTCCTATTACTACTGCCTGTCAATATCTACCGATACAAAAGGGGATGATGGACGGAACGTTTGAGCCAATCAAACACTCACCCCCAGTCAACTGATCTGGGTTTAATCCATCATCATTCTTTAGCTCACTCCACCACCCCAGTTCAGACATGGCCATATGCAAATCAGTCTGACCCTGTGCCTCATGGGAACAGTCCAGCACGAACTGCCAAGCCATGTCTTCCCTGGACCGGAAACAAGCATCCTAGGACCGGTTTCTGGCATTCCAGCCGTCATCAGCCAGGCTTGCTTGAATCCAGTGGCAAAGTGAGCAAGGGACCCACGTCTGGGCATACCCCGCCAACTTAGGGGCGAACAAAGCGATACAAAAGGGGATGATGGACGGAACGTTTGAGCCAATCAAACACTCACCCCCAGTCAACTGATCTGGGTTTAATCCATCATCATTCTTTAGCTCACTCCACCACCCCAGTTCAGACATGGCCATATGCAAATCAGTCTGACCCTGTGCCTCATGGGAACAGTCCAGCACGAACTGCCAAGCCATGTCTTCCCTGGACCGGAAACAAGCATCCTAGGACCGGTTTCTGGCATTCCAGCCGTCATCAGCCAGGCTTGCTTGAATCCAGTGGCAAAGTGAGCAAGGGACCCACGTCTGGGCATACCCCCGCCAACTTAGGGCGAACAAAGCGATACAAAAGGGGATGATGGACGGAACGTTTGAGCCAATCAAACACTCACCCCCAGTCAACTGATCTGGGTTTAATCCATCATCATTCTTTAGCTCACTCCACCACCCCAGTTCAGACATGGCCATATGCAAATCAGTCTGACCCTGTGCCTCATGGGAACAGTCCAGCACGAACTGCCAAGCCATGTCTTCCCTGGACCGGAAACAAGCATCCTAGGACCGGTTTCTGGCATTCCAGCCGTCATCAGCCAGGCTTGCTTGAATCCAGTGGCAAAGTGAGCAAGGGACCCACGTCTGGGCATACCCCCGCCAACTTAGGGCGAACAAAGCGATACAAAAGGGGATGATGGACGGAACGCTTGAGCCAATCAAACACTCACCCCCAGTCAACTGATCTGGGTTTAATCCATCATCATTCTTTAGCTCACTCCACCACCCCAGTTCAGACATGGCCATATGCAAATCAGTCTGACCCTGTGCCTCATGGGAACAGTCCAGCACGAACTGCCAAGCCATGTCTTCCCGGGACCGGAAACAAGCATCCTAGGACCGGTTTCTGGCATTCCAGCCGTCATCAGCCAGGCTTGCTTGAATCCAGTGGCAAAGTGAGCAAGGGACCCACGTCTGGGCATACCCCCGCCAACTTAGGGCGAACAAAGCGATACAAAAGGGGATGATGGACGGAACGTTTGAGCCAATCAAACACTCACCCCCAGTCAACTGATCTGGGTTTAATCCATCATCATTCTTTAGCTCACTCCACCACCCCAGTTCAGACATGGCCATATGCAAATCAGTCTGACCCTGTGCCTCATGGGAACAGTCCAGCACGAACTGCCAAGCCATGTCTTCCCTGGACCGGAAACAAGCATCCTAGGACCGGTTTCTGGCATTCCAGCCGTCATCAGCCAGGCTTGCTTGAATCCAGTGGCAAAGTGAGCAAGGGACCCACGTCTGGGCATACCCCGCCAACTTAGGGCGAACAAAGCGATACAAAAGGGGATGATGGACGGAACATTTGAGCCAATCAAACACTCACCCCCAGTCAACTGATCTGGGTTTAATCCATCATCATTCTTTAGCTCACTCCACCACCCCAGTTCAGACATGGCCATATGCAAATCAGTCTGACCCTGTGCCTCATGGGAACAGTCCAGCACGAACTGCCAAGCCATGTCTTCCCTGGACCGGAAACAAGCATCCTAGGACCGGTTTCTGGCATTCCAGCCGTCATCAGCCAGGCTTGCTTGAATCCAGTGGCAAAGTGAGCAAGGGACCCACGTCTGGGCATACCCCCGCCAACTTAGGGCGAACAAAGCGATACAAAAGGGGATGATGGACGGAACGTTTGAGCCAATCAAACACTCACCCCCAGTCAACTGATCTGGGTTTAATCCATCATCATTCTTTAGCTCACTCCACCACCCCAGTTCAGACATGGCCATATGCAAATCAGTCTGACCCTGTGCCTCATGGGAACAGTCCAGCACGAACTGCCAAGCCATGTCTTCCCTGGACCGGAAACAAGCATCCTAGGACCGGTTTCTGGCATTCCAGCCGTCATCAGCCAGGCTTGCTTGAATCCAGTGGCAAAGTGAGCAAGGGACCCACGTCTGGGCATACCCCCGCCAACTTAGGGCGAACAAAGCGATACAAAAGGGGATGATGGACGGAACGCTTGAGCCAATCAAACACTCACCCCCAGTCAACTGATCTGGGTTTAATCCATCATCATTCTTTAGCTCACTCCACCACCCCAGTTCAGACATGGCCATATGCAAATCAGTCTGACCCTGTGCCTCATGGGAACAGTCCAGCACGAACTGCCAAGCCATGTCTTCCCTGGACCGGAAACAAGCATCCTAGGACCGGTTTCTGGCATTCCAGCCGTCATCAGCCAGGCTTGCTTGAATCCAGTGGCAAAGTGAGCAAGGGACCCACGTCTGGGCATACCCCCGCCAACTTAGGGCGAACAAAGCGATACAAAAGGGGATGATGGACGGAACGTTTGAGCCAATCAAACACTCACCCCCAGTCAACTGATCTGGGTTTAATCCATCATCATTCTTTAGCTCACTCCACCACCCCAGTTCAGACATGGCCATATGCAAATCAGTCTGACCCTGTGCCTCATGGGAACAGTCCAGCACGAACTGCCAAGCCATGTCTTCCCTGGACCGGAAACAAGCATCCTAGGACCGGTTTCTGGCATTCCAGCCGTCATCAGCCAGGCTTGCTTGAATCCAGTGGCAAAGTGAGCAAGGGACCCACGTCTGGGCATACCCCCGCCAACTTAGGGCGAACAAAGCGATACAAAGGGGATGATGGACGGAACGTTTGAGCCAATCAAACACTCACCCCCAGTCAACTGATCTGGGTTTAATCCATCATCATTCTTTAGCTCACTCCACCACCCCAGTTCAGACATGGCCATATGCAAATCAGTCTGACCCTGTGCCTCATGGGAACAGTCCAGCACGAACTGCCAAGCCATGTCTTCCCTGGACCGGAAACAAGCATCCTAGGACCGGTTTCTGGCATTCCAGCCGTCATCAGCCAGGCTTGCTTGAATCCAGTGGCAAAGTGAGCAAGGGACCCACGTCTGGGCATACCCCCGCCAACTTAGGGCGAACAAAGCGATACAAAAGGGGATGATGGACGGAACGTTTGAGCCAATCAAACACTCACCCCCAGTCAACTGATCTGGGTTTAATCCATCATCATTCTTTAGCTCACTCCACCACCCCAGTTCAGACATGGCCATATGCAAATCAGTCTGACCCTGTGCCTCATGGGAACAGTCCAGCACGAACTGCCAAGCCATGTCTTCCCTGGACCGGAAACAAGCATCCTAGGACCGGTTTCTGGCATTCCAGCCGTCATCAGCCAGGCTTGCTTGAATCCAGTGGCAAAGTGAGCAAGGGACCCACGTCTGGGCATACCCCGCCAACTTAGGGCGAACAAAGCGATACAAAAGGGGATGATGGACGGAACGTTTGAGCCAATCAAACACTCACCCCCAGTCAACTGATCTGGGTTTAATCCATCATCATTCTTTAGCTCACTCCACCACCCCAGTTCAGACATGGCCATATGCAAATCAGTCTGACCCTGTGCCTCATGGGAACAGTCCAGCACGAACTGCCAAGCCATGTCTTCCCTGGACCGGAAACAAGCATCCTAGGACCGGTTTCTGGCATTCCAGCCGTCATCAGCCAGGCTTGCTTGAATCCAGTGGCAAAGTGAGCAAGGGACCCACGTCTGGGCATACCCCCGCCAACTTAGGGCGAACAAAGCGATACAAAAGGGGATGATGGACGGAACGTTTGAGCCAATCAAACACTCACCCCAAGTCAACTGATCTGGGTTTAATCCATCATCATTCTTTAGCTCACTCCACCACCCCAGTTCAGACATGGCCATATGCAAATCAGTCTGACCCTGTGCCTCATGGGAACAGTCCAGCACGAACTGCCAAGCCATGTCTTCCCTGGACCGGAAACAAGCATCCTAGGACCGGTTTCTGGCATTCCAGCCCTCATCAGCCAGGCTTGCTTGAATCCAGTGGCAAAGTGAGCAAGGGACCCACGTCTGGGCATACCCCCGCCAACTTAGGGCGAACAAAGCGATACAAAAGGGGATGATGGACGGAACGTTTGAGCCAATCAAACACTCACCCCCAGTCAACTGATCTGGGTTTAATCCATCATCATTCTTTAGCTCACTCCACCACCCCAGTTCAGACATGGCCATATGCAAATCAGTCTGACCCTGTGCCTCATGGGAACAGTCCAGCACGAACTGCCAAGCCATGTCTTCCCTGGACCGGAAACAAGCATCCTAGGACCGGTTTCTGGCATTCCAGCCGTCATCAGCCAGGCTTGCTTGAATCCAGTGGCAAAGTGAGCAAGGGACCCACGTCTGGGCATACCCCCGCCAACTTAGGGCGAACAAAGCGATACAAAAGGGGATGATGGACGGAACGTTTGAGCCAATCAAACACTCACCCCCAGTCAACTGATCTGGGTTTAATCCATCATCATTCTTTAGCTCACTCCACCACCCCAGTTCAGACATGGCCATATGCAAATCAGTCTGACCCTGTGCCTCATGGGAACAGTCCAGCACGAACTGCCAAGCCATGTCTTCCCTGGACCGGAAACAAGCATCCTAGGACCGGTTTCTGGCATTCCAGCCGTCATCAGCCAGGCTTGCTTGAATCCAGTGGCAAAGTGAGCAAGGGACCCACGTCTGGGCATACCCCCGCCAACTTAGGGCGAACAAAGCGATACAAAAGGGGATGATGGACGGAACGTTTGAGCCAATCAAACACTCACCCCCAGTCAACTGATCTGGGTTTAATCCATCATCATTCTTTAGCTCACTCCACCACCCCAGTTCAGACATGGCCATATGCAAATCAGTCTGACCCTGTGCCTCATGGGAACAGTCCAGCACGAACTGCCAAGCCATGTCTTCCCTGGACCGGAAACAAGCATCCTAGGACCGGTTTCTGGCATTCCAGCCGTCATCAGCCAGGCTTGCTTGAATCCAGTGGCAAAGTGAGCAAGGGACCCACGTCTGGGCATACCCCCGCCAACTTAGGGCGAACAAAGCGATACAAAGGGGATGATGGACGGAACGTTTGAGCCAATCAAACACTCACCCCCAGTCAACTGATCTGGGTTTAATCCATCATCATTCTTTAGCTCACTCCACCACCCCAGTTCAGACATGGCCATATGCAAATCAGTCTGACCCTGTGCCTCATGGGAACAGTCCAGCACGAACTGCCAAGCCATGTCTTCCCTGGACCGGAAACAAGCATCCTAGGACCGGTTTCTGGCATTCCAGCCGTCATCAGCCAGGCTTGCTTGAATCCAGTGGCAAAGTGAGCAAGGGACCCACGTCTGGGCATACCCCCGCCAACTTAGGGCGAACAAGCGATACAAAAGGGGATGATGGACGGAACGTTTGAGCCAATCAAACACTCACCCCCAGTCAACTGATCTGGGTTTAATCCATCATCATTCTTTAGCTCACTCCACCACCCCAGTTCAGACATGGCCATATGCAAATCAGTCTGACCCTGTGCCTCATGGGAACAGTCCAGCACGAACTGCCAAGCCATGTCTTCCCTGGACCGGAAACAAGCATCCTAGGACCGGTTTCTGGCATTCCAGCCGTCATCAGCCAGGCTTGCTTGAATCCAGTGGCAAAGTGAGCAAGGGACCCACGCCTGGGCATACCCCCGCCAACTTAGGGCGAACAAAGCGATACAAAGGGGATGATGGACGGAACGTTTGAGCCAATCAAACACTCACCCCCAGTCAACTGATCTGGGTTTAATCCATCATCATTCTTTAGCTCACTCCACCACCCCAGTTCAGACATGGCCATATGCAAATCAGTCTGACCCTGTGCCTCATGGGAACAGTCCAGCACGAACTGCCAAGCCATGTCTTCCTGGACCGAAACAAGCATCCTAGGACCGGTTTCTGGCATTCCAGCCGTCATCAGCCAGGCTTGCTTGAATCCAGTGGCAAAGTGAGCAAGGGACCCACGTCTGGGCATACCCCCGCCAACTTAGGGCGAACAAGCGATACAAAAGGGGATGATGGACGGAACGTTTGAGCCAATCAAACACTCACCTCCAGTCAACTGATCTGGGTTTAATCCATCATCATTCTTTAGCTCACTCCACCACCCCAGTTCAGACATGGCCATATGCAAATCAGTCTGACCCTGTGCCTCATGGGAACAGTCCAGCACGAACTGCCAAGCCATGTCTTCCCTGGACCGGAAACAAGCATCCTAGGACCGGTTTCTGGCATTCCAGCCGTCATCAGCCAGGCTTGCTTGAATCCAGTGGCAAAGTGAGCAAGGGACCCACGTCTGGGCATACCCCCGCCAACTTAGGACTGTTCCCATGAGGCACAGGGTCAGACTGATTTGCATATGGCCATGTCTGAACTGGGGTGGTGGAGTGAGCTAAAGAATGATGATGGATTAAACCCAGATCAGTTGACTGGGGGTGAGTGTTTGATTGGCTCAAACGTTCCATCCATTATCCCCTTTGTATCGCTTTGTTCGCCCCTAAGTTGGCGGGGGCATGCCCAGACGTGGGTCCCTTGCTCACTTTGCCACTGGATTCAAGCAAGCCTGGCTGATGACGGCTGGAATGCCAGAAACCGGTCCTAGGATGCTTGTTTCCGGTCCAGGAAGACATGGCTTGGCAGTTCGGGCTGGACTGTTCCCATGAGGCACAGGGTCAGACTGATTTGCATATGGCCATGTCTGAACTGGGGTGGTGGAGTGAGCTAAAGAATGATGATGGATTAAACCCAGATCAGTTGACTGAGGGTGAGTGTTTGATTGGCTCAAACGTTCCATCCATTATCCCTTTTGTATCGCTTTGTTCGCCCTAAGTTGGCGGGGTATGCCCAGACGTGGGTCCCTTGCTCACTTTGCCACTGGATTCAAGCAAGCCTGGCTGATGACGGCTGGAATGCCAGAAACCGGTCCTAGGATGCTTGTTTCCGGTCCAGGGAAGACATGGCTTGGCAGTTCGGGCTGGACTGTTCCCATGAGGCACAGGGTCAGACTGATTTGCATATGGCCATGTCTGAACTGGGGTGGTGGAGTGAGCTAAAGAATGATGATGGATTAAACCCAGATCAGTTGACTGGGGTGAGTGTTTGATTGGCTCAAACGTTCCATCCATTATCCCCTTTGTATCGCTTTGTTCGCCCTAAGTTGGCGGGGTATGCCCAGACGTGGGTCCCTTGCTCACTTTGCCACTGGATTCAAGCAAGCCTGGCTGATGACGGCTGGAATGCCAGAAACCGGTCCTAGGATGCTTGTTTCCGGTCCAGGGAAGACATGGCTTGGCAGTTCGGGCTGGACTGTTCCCATGAGGCACAGGGTCAGACTGATTTGCATATGGCCATGTCTGAACTGGGGTGGTGGAGTGAGCTAAAGAATGATGATGGATTAAACCCAGATCAGTTGACTGGGGGTGAGTGTTTGATTGGCTCAAACGTTCCATCCATTATCCCCTTTTGTATCGCTTTGTCAATATCTACCAGCCTCGGTGTACCCTACTCTAAGTGTGGGAATCCTACTCTAAGTTGCATGCCCCCTTGTCTTTATTTTCTCTTATGTATCTCTCTGAATTGCCTACACTTCATTTCATTGATCACAACATCTCATTTCCTTAAGCCCAGTAATACCTTCTAGCCCTCTAATTATCCTACCAATCATTTGCATGTTGCCATAAAACCCCTCCTAGTGATGCCATCCAACTCTTAGGAACTGAATTCACCACAAATGAAACTGAAGTAAATGCAAAAATGCTTTCCCTGAGAGCACAAGACTAAACCTAATAACCAAATAACTGCTGGATTTGAACACTAACTTTCAATGCCTTGATAGGGGGGGTTAATAAATGAAATTACAGTTCAATAAAACATGGGCACACTTGCTCAATGACATCAACATGCCCACTAACATATCTACTTTCACATGCATACTGGGTACAATTAACAAAGGCACCCAATGTATTGCATTTTTTTCCCACCTCTAAAGTTTTTATGCTGCAAAGTGGTAACAAAGGATTTTTAATTCATACCCTGCCACTATAACCATAGCTGAAAGACATGCTAACAGCTATGGTGCAATTTCAGCGCAAGGCTGCACTCGCATTTTTCTTACACTATAGTTGAGTCTTTCTTTAAGTAGATACTCAAGTGCAAATCTAAGCTCAAAGTCCTACTTCAATCATTACCAAGTTCTTTTACAATGTGCTAAAACCATTTTATTAATGCGAGTAGAAGCACAAGTGCAACTCCTGGTCATGCAATAAGCATTCTGTCAGACTAAGGGCCTGATTTAGAGTTTGGTGGATGGGTTACTCCTTCACAAGCATGAGGGATATCCCGTCCATCGCATTACTGGTGCCATTGGATATAATGCTCTTGTAATATGGCAGGGGGGGTATCTGCCACATTTGAGATGGAGAAACCTGTACAAGGCCATAAGTTTATAGTGCAAGCTCTGGCCTTCAAACACTGTCTAATATCTATGTTTACTGTATGATAATAAGATTTAAAAATAATTGTTCCCTGATGAAATTTGTCTTTGCTTGAAGAGTTTTGAAACAGTCAAGACAGCACAATGTTGGAAGGGCCGCAGTACCTATTTAAAAAAAAAACAATTCCCCCTCACATAATGTTCAATACATTTTGTGGAGCAATGGTCTGCAAATGCTTGTCCTCTTTCCTAGAGCTTTTAAAAGTGAATGCAGCAGTGTTGTGAAGGGGCCTGCCATCCTTCATGGGATGATTAAAAATGCGTCAAAAAAGGGGGGGGACCAGGAGTCGTTATTTAAACCAGGTCCTGCACATGAGGCTCCTAATTAACTGTGCTACAGAGGGGTATGCAGTTCCTAAAAAGGGGACAAGGGAAAGGCAGGTCTTTCTTCGTGATGCCCTCACACACCCTGAAGGATGTCATGCTTCATCATTGGGCTCTGCTCCTCGTCGGGCCGGCGCTGCAATGCCCGACGGGCTCCCGTAAACGGGGCTCTTTGGTGGAGATCTTTTGAAGAAGCCGTGGGGTGCGTGCGGGTAAGAGGGCAAGGATAGTGTAGTGCACAGGTAGTGGGTTTTAAAATAAGTCTGGAGCAGTCCTGTTCAGAAATAATTTTAATGGTTCAGGTAGTTCCAGCTTAGTTAAAAGTTTGGACGCCCTACGTGGATGCAATGTTCCTAGAGGGCTATCGCTATGTGATGGGTCGACATGTTTCGTGCCCTAGTTGCTCCTAACGAGTCGTTTGGCACTTCATCAGGACCTAAGTGAGTGAGCGGTGCACTACTAGAGGTCTGGTTCCCTAAGTGTGGTATGGTGACCAGACACAATAGAGTGAAACCCTAGTAGACTTGTACTGGGCAGTTGTAGACCTGTGGGGGAGGCAAGGGGAGAAACACACAACAACAATGGAGGTTAAAATTGAGGCCTGAATGAACAGGGAGTATCTCTTTTGAGTAAAGGATCTAACAACTGGCTAGGTTGTGGTTGGTCCTAAGCATGCATGGATGGTAGAAATTAGTGGCATGCGTGTGCTTATTTAGTGAGGGCATAGTCGCATAGTGCCACTCATAGACAACAATTGTTATGGTGATTTGGTATAGTGCCCCTTATAGTGAACGGTACTGGCCACAATGGCCTAATAGTGACCAATTCTCCAAGGATCTTCCTTGAGGACAAGCAGTTCAAGGAAGAATGGTCACTAGTATCCTGGAAATGTATAAGGGACCTATTGGTCTTAATTATCAGGACAGCCAAACGTCTGGCCGACGAACTCATCACAAAAATCACGATAGCCGAAGGAGCTTTGAAGGCCACCATCGCCAATGCAGCCTTCAAGGCTAAACTGGCAGAAATCACCAAAGAAATTAACGACAACAAAGATTTCCTCATTAGACAAAAAGTGACCAAACTGCAAAAAGATATTGCCAGGTTCAGCAAAGAAAAGGTATACCCATACCTTAAGGAAGAATATACACCTTCAAGAGAAGACTACTCGTCCGATGAAAGTTCCAGCTCACGCAGACGCACATACTCCTCCAGCAGTAATTCAAGCACTGAGACCCGGGGGACCAATCAACAACAACGGAACATGATGTACGGATATGGCCAGGGTCCACCCCCATACCACGGCCAACAGATGTGGCAATGCCCCCAATACCAGCATGGTCCCCAACCTCTTTTTGCCCCCTTCCAACCACAACCTTTTTTAGGCAGAGGCTGGGGCAGAGGGCGAGGCAGAAAAAGAAGAGGGACCCAACAACAACAGAAACAGGTGCAATGGCAGGATCAAACCCAACAAATGCAAATGGAACTGAGGAGCCATCTGGAGAAGAAAAACTAATCGTGAATCTCTCTGAGAGACAACTGACCCCGACAGAAACCACCGTACTCAAACGCGGGTTGGGTTTTGTACCCACACCCAGCATCGACAACTTTCGCACAAACTGCGAACTCCAGAGTCTGTTTAGGAAGATACGCCTAAAAGCATACTTCGGCAACCAACCAGTACCTTCACCTGACGACATGGGACTACGAAAACCATCCACCTTCACCCCTAACTCCAGCATGGTCCCCCTGGAGATCCTCACTTTCGAGAAAGCTGTGCTGAAAGAGATAGCAGAAAAATGGACCAGCCCCGCCTTCACTAACACCTCCAAAACGGAATCCGAGGCCATCAAACTCCTGGCCAACGATCCCACGATCACTATCAAGGAGGCCGATAAAGGGGGAGCAATCGTGATCATGGCTACAACCGATTACAGGAACGAATGCCTACGCCAACTACGGAATGAGCGCTATTACACACCCCTCACTGAAGACCCTACAGCACGCCTCTTCACCTTTATTAACTCAATGGTCTCCGCAGCCCTCAACCAGGGTTGGATCACTAAACACGAGGCGGATTTTCTAACCAACAACAACCCTAGACTACCCTATTTCTACACTCTGCCAAAAATCCACAAAGGGGTGAGCCCCCCCCCCCCCTGGCAGACCAATAGTTTCAGGCATAGGGTCAGTCCTGGAACCGCTCTCAAAATTCTGCAACCATTTCTTTCAACCCTTGGTCCGCACCACACCAACTTTCCTTCAGGATACCAGGGATGTTCTAAAACTAATTGAGACCACCAATAAAGAGGGCCTACTACCAGGCGTTCTACTGACTCTAGCCGTAGAGGCCCTCTACACCAGCATCCCCCAACAAAGCACACTCAAAGTGGTGGAAACTATTCTGCGCAGTAGCCCATGGACCTCACCTACCCCCATTAATTTCATCATGGAATGTGCACAGATTGCACTAACTGAAAACTTCTTCCAATTTGAGAACAGCCTCTTCCACCAAACCCAGGGTACATCTATGGGTAGCACCTTTGCCCCAAGCCTGGCATGTCTTTACATGTCAGAGTTTGAGGGCAGGCACGTGCTCACTGATACAAATCCCTTTAGGGATAATGTCCAACTGTGGCGACGCTATATAGACGACATCCTAGTGTTTTGGAAAGGAACTAGAGACAAAATCTCTGCCTTCCTCACTTGGATCAACAGTCTCAATCCATACCTTAACTTTACAGCTAACAGTTCGGAGTCTGAAATTCCCTTTTTGGACCTCCTGATCATAAGAAAACCTAACAGACTGGTAACTTCTACCTATAAAAAACCCACAGACAGCCACTGCCCCTTACTCTACCAGAGCTTCCATCCAAAAGCCCTCAGGGAAAATCTTCCCTATGGGCAGTTTCTGCGTATACGCAGAAATTGCAGCAATATGGATGACTTCAAGATACAGTCGTCTGAACTGAGCACCAATCTAGCACAGAGACAATACCCAGCTAACAAAATAAAAAACGCCCAAAAAAGAGCCCAAAATACCAACAGACAGGCTCTCCTCGAAACCCAAACCAAACCCAAGACCGACCTGCTGACTTGTGTCACTACCTACACCCCAGAATCCAACATGATCAAGAAAGTGATCAACAAACACTGGAAAATCCTACAAGTAGGGGAGCAGACATTTAGTAAACCCAGGTTCGCCTTCAAGCGCACAGCAAACATCAAGGACTTGCTCATTAATACAAGACCTAGAAAGTACACTACACCCCCTAACACACTCTGGGATTTACCTCCTGTTTCGGGCCACTACCCCTGCGGGCAATGTGTTGTATGTCCATTAACAAAAGCCACTAGAACCATCGCACTGACCGACACATGGATACGGAAACAAAATAAACACATCAATTGTAACACTTGCAATTGTGTTTATTTAATCACATGTCCTTGCCAGCGCCAGTACATTGGCATGACAACACGCCCAGTAAAAACAAGGATTACGGAACATAGGAGTAACATCAGATGTAGAAAGACCAACACCAAGATGTGTATGCGGAAGCAAACCACACCCCTAACGATCTTAGCTGGACCATCCTGGAATCCTGCAAAAACATCACTAAAGATGCACTGTTCAGAAAAGAACAACGCTGGGTTTTCAAATTATCATCTCACATCAGGGGCCTCAATGACGACATCCCCTGGGCAGAACTGACCCGCTAAGACATTATCCACAGCATAATTCAGGGCCTCCTCCAATTACGCCCACTACTAACACTATGACATGATTGTCTAGCACCAAATACAAACACGCGCCCTCCCCAGACATGACCAACCATATCTTCTCGCTGTAACTAGATAAGGTCCACAATACATTGACTCCTGCGTAGGGAATGCCCTTCGAGTGTCCGTTCCTTATTGAACCTAGAAAAGTCCTCCCACTAGCACTCTGTCGTCATATCTGACACATGCCTGATATGAGCCTGAGACTGACTAGATGACAATTCCGTATTTGATCACAATACGAGACTTTGCAAGGAGATCTTTATGTCCGTGAGACATTATGGCAATAATATCACGCACTCATTCAAACGGGCCAGAAAGACAGCTTGGTATAAATAGACGATAGTGGCCACCAGTAAACACATTCCAATTTTTAAATGAGCACCATACACAACGCAGGAACTCGCACTAGATAGCGACTGAGGTTATAGATGTTCGTCACATTCGCATACACACTCAATAAAGTTACTTCCTACTCAACCAAGATGTTAGTGTAGGTCTGCGTTCTAGTTTATGAATGCAATACTTTATATGAGCCATATACACAATGTAGTAATTCACACTAGTTAGCAATAGCGGCCACAATTGTTCTTCGCATTGCACATACACTTAATAAAGCTACATTCTACTCAACCAAGATAGTAGTGTAGGTCAGCGTTCTAGTTTATGGACTCGCGCTCAAGCACAAATACGCCGGTCCCGGAAGCAGCAGTCACGGGGCCCAGAGCAAGGGTAGGATCTGTGCTAGTTGACTGCCACCCAGCCGTGAGTATACGCTGCCCTCGCATTGGAGAATACCGGTAAGACTTGTAACTAACTTGTTTCCTAAACCGGAGTACTTCCTTTTTATTACAGCATCAGAGCAACAACATGCTCTGAATTCCCCCATCAGGCCGTAGGCTTCCATACTGGGGGTGAGTAGCCATACCGACAACCTTACCCGGGTTGCGCCACGCTGTGGCTTTTCCTAACATCTCCGCCCACAAGTGTGTACAGCATGTGTATGCAGTATATAATTTTTAAAGTTTGTCAAATCCTGCGAACCATCACGTATTGGCTATTACGCAACCACAATACTGCTGAATGTGTATTTTTAACCGAGTGTGTGTCACTGGTGCACCAGATCCTGTACTCACATGGATCGCTACACAGTATACAAATGAGCACAATGACACACTGTGGCCTCCCTAGCATTTCCATTATGCCACGAGTGTGTCGAGAATGTGTTGTTAACCGAGCATGTGTCACTGGTGCACCCTGTCCTCACAAGGATCGCCAAAAAGCGTGCATATGAGCGGAACTACGTACTGTGGCTGCCCTAGCACCTCCGTTATGCCACGAGTGTGTCCAAGTATGTGTGTGTAGCGCTTTTCAAGCGTGTTAAACCCTGCGAGCCAGTACGTACTGGCTAGCACACTACCTGAAAACAGCAGTATATGGGTTTGCTAACTGAGTGCGTGTGACTGGCTCCTTTCGCTCTGTCCGCAGCATAGCATGCATAAGAATCCAACGACGAATCGTACCTTTTTCCCACTCGCCGCTCAAAAACGCACTTTTTAGGCACAAATAAACTCACGAGTCTCTAACCGAGTGTGTGTCTCTGAGGCGCTATATCCTGTCCGCACAAGGACCGCCTCCAAGCATACATCCGAACTCCACGACGTACCACACTTTTAATTGAAGTGGCCAGTACCGTTCACTATAAGAAGCACTATACCAAATCACCATAACAATTGTTGTCTACGAGTGGCACTATGCGACTATGCCCTCACTAAATAAGCACACGCATGCCACTAATTTCTACCATCCATGCATGCTTAGGACCAACCACAACCTAGCCAGTTGTTAGGTCCTTTACTCAAAAGAGATACTCCCTGTTCATTCAGGCCTCAATTTTAACCTCCATTGTTGTTGTGTGTTTCTCTCCTTGCCTCCCCCCACAGGTCTACAACTGCCCAGTACAAGTCTACTAGGGTTTCACTCTATTGTATCTGGTCACCATACCACACTTAGGGAACCAGACCTCTAGTAGTGCACCGCTCACTCACTTAGGTCCTGATGAAGTGCCAAACGACTCGTTAGGAGCAACTAGGGCACGAAACATGTCGACCCATCACATAGCGATAGCCCTCTAGGAACATTGCATCCACGTAGGGCGTCCAAACTTTTTAACTAAGCTGGAACTACCTGAACCATTACAATTATTTCTGAACAGGATTGCTCCAGACTTATTTTAAAACCCACTACCTGTGCACTACACTATCCTTGCCCTCTTACCCGCACGCACCCCACGGCTTCTTTAAAAGATCTCCGCCAAAGAGCCCCGTTTACGGGAGCCCATCGGGCATTGCAGCGCCGGCCCGACGAGGAGCCGAGCCCAATGATGAAGCATGACATCCTTCGGGGTGTGTGAGGGCATCACGAAGAAAGACCTGCCTTTCCCTTGTCCCCTTTTTAGGAACTGCATACCCCTCTGTAGCATGATTAAAAATGCAACACTGCACTGTCCTGCCCATTCGTGTACTCCCCAGCAGAATTGTTACAGTAATGCAATAACGTCTTTAGAGACTGCAGACACCTGCAGGGCTTAAAATTTCTCCAGAGGGATTTGTCCTCGCATGTTATTTAAACTAATTACTGAATCAGTTCCTGTCCAGTGTTGCACCTTTTTTGGAGGCAGGTGGACTACTCTTAAATATACACTCCATTACTATGAGTCTCTGTCACTCACTACAATATGTGAGTGCACTGGTTTCAGGTTTCTTCTGTTTATTGATTCGCACAATGTACAAACTCAACACCTACCAATCGGGAAACAATAGTGCAGTGGATTAGTGAAAAGCCTAATGTGTTTCACTGAATAGCAGATCACTTCCAAGAGTTTTGAAAATGCATTATCTTTTTGAGAGCCATAAAACAAGATAGTCTCCTAGCCAAAATAATTTACATGCTATAACTCCTATATCTATAGTATCTTGGGGCTCCCTATTCTCTGTATGTCTGAGCTGGTGCCTGGAATGCTGAGACTGGAATGCTGCGATTTACTGATGTAACAGGATGTTGGTGTGTGCTCTGCAGTGGGAGTGGATGACTAGTGTTTATTTACACATTGAGTTAATTTTAGGGATTTTTTTGATGTAACTGTCCCAAAAGCACATGGGGGCAGACATCCAAAAGAAGCATCTTTCTTCAGCAGTACCTTTTCTAAAACTACATTTCATCTCTAATTCCCTAATTGTGGCCCTGTTTGCGTGTCCATGGTGTTTCTGTGGAAGAGCTTGAGAAGATACTTGTATTTGCTATTTCAATTGCTGACTTCACAATGACACTTTCATTGGCTAAAGAGACTAAAACATTCCCTTTTGCTTGAAAGATTATTAATAGGACAGGAACTAGATCACACTACTGCACGAACTAGGAGGGGAACACCTGAAACCTTAGTTTGATTTGCTTAGAGGTCATAAACTATTGTTTACAGGTCTTATCCTGTAAACTGACCTGCCTGACTCACTCTTAGCAGAGAGATGACTGGAACAGAAGAAGACAGACAAATCCCCCTGTTGCGCTGAAGGTTTCCTGACAATCTGTGGCGATATTTGTCTTCAGTCTTGTCTTGAATCACTGAGACTGGAAATCTTCTCCGAATCGCAGGTGGTGCAAGCCTCTTGATGAACCTTAAGGGCACAGTGGTCCATGTCCTGCCAGTATAGCCTGCCTCTCCTTGTGGGATGTCTCACCTTTGACTGAAAAGTGAACGTGGTCTTGGAGCATAGAAAGTTGTAACTTGCCATGAAGAAAAGCAGAGGAATGGTAACAACTGACTTTTGGACTTTACATTTAGGTGGTAATTGTACATCTGTCAAGAATTGGCCTTTTTCCTGTTTGTCTAATTCTTATTCTACATATTTCACTTAGAGGTTGAGGAATTGCTGTGTTTCTCATAATGGAGCCACCACCGGCTTTGCCATGGGAAACACCCAGTGCAGGTTAGTCACAGGCATTTAGCTGCTAACGTAGCACTGGGCAGCTTATCCTAATAACGGTGGTGCTTTTGATGTGATGATGACCTCTTTTTTTTCAGCCCTAGACCGCCATGCAAAGATATGGAGAGGATTTAGCCTTAGGGCTAGAGCGGTCGACCTCGAAGCTGGGGAACCGGGTTTGTGTCTCGGCAATGACGCTCAACATCCTGTGATTCTGGGCAAATCAATTAATCTCCCCGTGCCTACTAGAAATAAATGTGTCCTTCTGTAACGAAACTGGTGCTCGTGTAAAGGCTTTGATACCTGAGATCCTCAGGTCTGGTTCACGCTATATAAAACTCTAAAAAAAGAAAAATGTCCCCTAAGCACTGTGAGTAAATAACTTTGAGTAATAGTGAAATTGAATTAATATTGAAGCAACACACAACATGGTGTGCCGTCTTTTCAAAATGAAAAAAAGTTAACTGATCCATCATTCCAGCTGAATTGTATAATTTCAACAATATTGCTCCCACTGTCTCGATAAGAACACTTTGGGCGATAGAACAGGGGATTCAGAATATGGAGGGTTGCATCAGCACAGAGCTTGCAGGGGCATGATTTCCACAGTCCAGCAGTTTGGTAAACCCCCCTCCACCCCCACCCTAATGTGCAATGTGCTCTTAATTAGGCACACAGATAACTTAGTGTTTCTCTTAGAAAAGCCTTGTTGCTTAAGCCAAACTACCAACTGTGAGCAAGGAATTTCTTATACAAACGGTTTTACTTTTTAAATATAGCATTGTTTAGGCCCTGTGGGAGCTTAAATCCAGCTGTGATAAAATGTGTAGCCTCTATTTCTGACAGATTAACAATCAGTGTTTATATTGGTCTTTTATTAAGCAAGCTTACACACTAAGGAACTTATTACAATGTTGGTTGGAGTTTCCTCTGACCGACACCGTGGTGGCAACGGGACTGACCAATCTCCGGCCGGCGGTCCCGACCCCCTAATTATGATGCGACCACACATGGTGCGATCGCATTGCCACAATTCCTTATGAGAGCATGTCTAACTGCTGTAAACCGGCTGTAGCACAAGCTCCCCTAGGGAAATGGGACATTTTGTTAATCCCTGCACCCATTAGCAGGCACCTCAAGGTGGCCGGAGGCCGAAAACAGAAGCGGGCCCTGCTAGGGGCCCCCAAACACGCTTTCTGACAGGCTTTCCATGTCGGAAAGCCCGGCATTGAAAGCCTGCAGTAAACCATGCATCGAAATCCGGACAGCGTAAAACGGCGTCCATATGGATTACGGACCGGTTCCGACTGGCTGAAGGGCTCCTTGAGCCCGTCGGAAGCCAGGTGGAATGACCGGCCGGTTTAAATTCTGACCGGCTGTATTGTAATGAGCCGGTTGGAATTGAAACCGACGATCTTCGGTCATAAATCCTCCAACCTAAGGTCGCAGGCTTTACGACCGAGATGGTAATAGGCCCCTACGGCATTTTGGCAACATGGGAAAAGCCATGTTTTTAAAATAAATTGTGGGAGTAGGAAATGGAAGAGGCGTTCTAAATCTCCTGGTGAACAGAACTTAGTAGGGTGACAGTAAAGACTGAGAAGAACCATCCACCCAATATGGCGCTTTTTAGGTTTTGGCAACAGACAGCTTTAACTGTCCAATATTTAAGAATAGGGTAATTTTGTGAAAACTACAAGGCATATACACAATATATACTAGTGGCCCTGCTAAGATTCAAACCCACCAAACTGTATTTCCCCACAAACAGCCTTTCAAATCAATGTTTTCACAGTAATACCCCTAAGAAGCATTGTAATTGGTGGGGAGTAGAACGATAATATCGAAAGCCCAAACTATAAAAGTACCAATTTTTTTTTCCGGAAAATGAAATAAAAAAATTCCCAAACATTAATAATTTAAAGGTCATATCTTAATTCCATCATTAATATATTACTACAAAAATGTTCACATTTATTTCTGACACATTACTAAAGATAAATACAATAATTTATGACATACAATTACCCTAACATTCATTATTCACTTCTGACAGATTTAATCTCCAGTTCAAAAATCTTGACTAGCCCAAACTAAGAGGGTCATTACGATGACGGGTGGACAAAGTCAGTCCGCCCGCCACCGTAGCGGTGAATGGGACCGTCCGCCATAGGAGCGGTGGTCCCGCCGCAAGTATTAGGATGCCACCGCCATGGTGGCGGTGGTATCCCCTATTCCCAACATTGTGGCGGACGGTGTTCACAGCACCGCCCGCCACAATGCTGGGAATGCACGTCGTGCATTGGCATGCACAAGGTGACAGGCACCGCGCGGTGCCTGCCACCTTGTCCATGCCAATGCAGGGGGTACCATAGGTACCCCCAAGTGCACCCCCACCCCCCCTCCCCCAGGGGCCCGCAACGGGCCCCCAGTGTAAAGACCGTATGCCTTTCCATGGCGGCGTTGCCGCCATGAAAAGGCACATCTCCGCAGTAATCATAATATGGATGGTGGTGTCTTGCAGACACCGCCACCATATTACTGCCCTTTTCTGCCCGGTCACCTGTGTGACCGGCGGACGGTCTTTCCGTCCGCCGGGCACCCCCCCGCCATCGTAATGTGGCGGGGGGGAAATGGCATGCGGGCGGAGGGGAATGGCGGGCGGATCGCCACCGCCATACGGGTGGTGGCGATCCACCAGTCATCATAATGACCCTCTATGTTTCTTCTTCAAATTCATAGTCCTTTTTATTTGATTGCCATGAAGGTTCATCTGAAGACATTGATGAGGAGAGAAGTATCTGCAGAGAATAATACAATAAAAACAGGCAACACGAGTTTCGTGGTTCCTGCTGTACTGCTTCCTCAGGTCTGTGAATACATATTATAAATGGACACAAAGAAACATGAAGTACACAAAAGATATTATAAAACACTGAAAAATAGCAAAAATGTTTAAATAATAACACATCAAGAAATATTTTGAACAAAACAAGAAATAAAGAATAAACTCTTTCAATCGTTCTGATCCTGTTACAGTTTGGCATGATTATTTCTATAATCATGTCATGCTTACAATCTTCACTTGATATTAATTCACTTCTAGAAATTATAGATACATCTAACAACAAACACCTAAGAACAATATCAAAAAAGTTGAACAATACAACAATTCTTTTTAGATATTAGATCGATTTTACACAGCACCCTATCCAAAAGGAGAAAAGGAATTCAACTAGCTACTTCATAAGCTTATCAATTAAACATATATCTTCTTCTATTAATATATCATTTGTGGATAATGGACCCTACAGGCTTCTTTAAATTGCAAATAGCCAAATAGTTTCAAATTTTGTACAGATGAGCAAAACTAGGAGCCTTGCCTGTTCAAAGAAGATTGAATTTAGCCATCAAACTTTTGATGCGATTGGAGTTTGGCCTTATAAACTAAGCACAATACTAAACGTATTTTCTGCTGATTCATTGGTAACCAATGAAGAGGCCAAGCCCACTTAAAAAAGCACTTTGAAATTTAGGGCCTAATTAGGATGCGGTTCGGACCACAACAGACTTCTTGTCAGTTGCGGTCCGAACTGCATCTACTGCTGCAGTCCGACCGACGCATCACGATGCATGCGGTTGGAGTCAGCAGTGGGAGGGACCGACCAACGCTTTCCGACGGGCTCCTGGAGCCCGTTGGTCGGTTGGAAACTGCTCATAATCCCTTAAGGATGGCATTTCCGCCACTGGGATTATGATGTCGGTTTCTGACAGCCTTTCCATGTCAGCCTTTCAGACATGGAACAGCTGTCGGAAACCGACATTTGGGTCCCCTAGCAGGGCCCCTTTCCCTCCTGGCCCTCCGCATCTGGGCCTGCCCCCCGAACATCCCTGCATGGTGCAGCAGGCACACAGTGCAGGGATGTTCACAAACTCCCATTTCTCAATGGTAGCTTGTGCTATGGGCTGTTTCCATTGAGAAATGGGAGTTTCTGACTGCACTATGGGGCTTATTACGATGTCGGGCGGGAAGCCTCCTCCCGACAGTCGGAATCTCCTCGACCGCGTCAGAGCCGTTCCGACTGACTCGGTCGGCTTACATTCCGACCGCCCGATTACGATGTTCGCAGTCGAAATGTAAACGGCGCGGTCATTTCGAATCAGTTCAGAGCGATTCTCTGAGTATTCCTATCGGTTGGAACCGCATCGGACACCCCTATGGACAGCATTTCCGACCTCGGGACTACGATGTCGATTTTCAACAGCCTTTCCGCGTCAGCCTGTCCGACATGAAAAGGCTGTCGGAAAGTGACTTTGGCGACCCTAGGCCCTGTGGCCTACGGTTGATGGCAAAGGGTGTACCTAAAGGACCCCCCTGTAAAACCTTGCACTGAGTGGCAGGCACCGTGGGGTGCCTGCGACAGGGGGCAGGGTTTTCTGCAAATACCCCATTTCCCCATAGGAGCCTGTGTTATGGCCGGTTGTCGGACGGAACACGAGCTCCCATAGGGAACAATGGGACTCCAACCGACCAGTGTTCGGGCGCATCGTAATCCGGCGGTCGGAACCGCCGACTACAAGTCCATCGGTCCAGATTCGAGTCAGTGTTGGGCAGAGGCTTTCTGACCGGCATCGTAATGAGCCCCTATGTGCGGTCGGATCGTAACTAGGTGTGCGGAACTGCCGACCTATGGTCAAGCGGTTCCCTCACCGAAATGGTGTCGGTCGGAGGCAACTCCGACCCGCATCGCAATGAGGGCCTTGTGTATTAGTACATCTGAACTAGATGAAGAAATCATTTCATAAACGTGATTCAAGAGGAAAAGGGGAGATGTTTATGGGAAACAGCAGTACAATTGTTTAGTTTAGCACATTTCTTAGAAAAGAACAAGTCACTGAGATAATAATTATTTCAAGAATAATTATCAATAGGAGTGGCAATTGGTGATAACTGTATGGTATATCACAAGGAAGGAATAAAGGGGCTCATTATGATGGCGGGCGGACATCAGTCCGCCCGCCATCATAACGGTGGTGGGACCGACCACCAGACATGCGGCGGTCCCACCAGTGCAATTACGATGCGCCCGCCATACTGGCGGTCGCATCCTGGCCTTTTACCATTGCGGGCGGTGCTGCTGGCTGCAGCACCGTCCACAATGGTAAAAGAGCATGCACAGCATTTCCCTGCACCACGTGGCAGGCACCATGCAGTGCCTGCCACGTGGTGCATGGAACTGCAGGGGGGTACCCCCAGTGCACCCCCCCCCACAGAGGGGGCCCACAACGGGCCCCCAAAGCCAATCCCCGCCAGCCATGGAAAGGCCTCTCCAACACACACATCCTAATATGGCGGACGGTGCCTGCTAGGCACGCCACCATATTAGTGGCCCAGCTCTGCACGGCAGGCAATCGTAACGATTGCCACCGGCGGAAAAGCGGCAGACGGACTTTGCGTCCGCCGCGATACCCACCGCCATCCTAATATGGCGGTGGGTAGATCTCCTTACGATGGCGGAACGATCGCTGGCCCGGCGGTGGCGATCGTTCCGCCATCGTAATGAGCCCCAAAGTGTCTATCATGTGCCATTAATAGAAGATTTGATCTTGTTGTTATCGCATAATCTTAGTTTTAATTGCTTGTGAGCGGAGCATAATCGTGCATGCTTTTTTTCCCGGTGCATGTTTTCTCACAATGAAATCACTCCGTTTTTTGCACTAAACTTTTTCTGTCTCAAGTCACATTTAGATGTTGGCAGTATGTTTTACTATGTGCATCTGTCCATCATCCCGTAAATGTATTCATGTGTGTAACTACACAAGTCCTAGACAATGTAGATTGTACTGCTGTGGACTACAATCAATCTCCAATCTCCCAGATCCCTCTGCCATCCAGTACTTGGAAGTTAAACTGGCACTGATGTTCATGGCTATGTGTAAACTGGGGAACCAGAAGGGAACATGAGAAATAGGGAGAAAGACACACACATAAATATTGAAATATATCACTAGTGAGTATTCAGACAGAATATTCGAAAAAAATATCTTCCTACAAAAATATTGAGTCTTAAATATCGTGATATAGAAATATCGTCTGCAAGAATATTGTCAAAAATATCGATTTTAGGTAAGTAATATCAATGCTAAAAATATCGAAGTCATTAATATACTTTATAGAAATATCGATGGTATTAATATAGTTTACTAAAATATAGTTGTCAATAATATTGGTTTTTGATTACTTTAATGTATTTTAGTATGTATTTTAATTGTATATGTTTTAAAGTGTATGTATAAATATTGTTATTATTTTTTTAAATATTGTTATTTAATTGTTAATAGTTTGAAAATTTAATTTTATAGTTTAATTTTCTATTTTAGTACTGTAGCGGTTTTTGGGTTTTATAGGTTATACAGGGTGGGAAGTAATTTAGGGGCTCATTATGATGGCGGACGGACATCAGTCCGCCCGCCATCATAATGGTGATGGGACCGCCCGCCAGATGTGCGGCGGTCCCACCAGCCCAATTAGGATGCGCCCGCCACACTGGTCGGCGCATCCTGACCTTTTCACATTGCGGACGGTGCTGCTGGCTGCAGCACCGTCCGCAATGTGAAAATGCCACCTTGTACATTTCCATGCACAACGTGGCAGGCACCAAGTGGTGCCTGCCACCTTGTGCATGGAAATGTAGGGGGGTACCATGGGTACCCCCCCAGTGCACCCCCCCCACAGAGGGGGCCCGAATGGGCCCCCAAAGCCAGTCTCCGCCTGTCTTTTTGCGGCTGGATTTCCGCCGCAAAAAGACAGGCGGAAGGGCTCATCATGATCACTACGGCGATGCCTGCACGGCACCACCGCAATGATGCCCTGGTTTCGGGTCCCGCAAGGCGGGCGGAAAAGGACCGCCTTGCGGGACCATGGCGGACGGACTTTCCGTCCGCTGCGGAACCGATGTGATTCCCACCGCCATCCTAATTTGGCGGTGGGTGAATCCCAATATGATGGCAGGAGGATCTCCACCGCCGGCCCGGCGGTGGCGATCCTCCCGCCATCATAATAAGCCCCTTAGTTATTATTAATTAATATTTTATTTTTAATTAATATTTTGTAGTTAATTGATTATTAGTTATGTTAAATGTATATATTTTTTCAAATAAAGTTTTAGGTGTGGGTTGTGTGTTTTGTAGGGAAGTTAATTAATTATAATTAATTAATAATACATTTTTAATTAGTATTATTGTTTAATTGGTAATGAATTATTTTAATTGTATTATTATATTTTTCTAATTAAGTTTCACCTGTGAGTAATGTGTTTTGTATGGGTATTGGGTGGGAGGTGTCAGAGGGCGAGGCGTCTCAAATTAATTTGCAATATGTGGCGTGTGTTCAATAAGGGGAAAAGAACCAAATGCTTTGTCCCAAACATAGGCGGTAAAAGTTCTTATTGTTAAGAATCCGTCCAAAGGAGGCGGTTTGTGAGTCTGAGTCCTCCGTGTACGGATCCCAGGGCGTACACGGAAGACTCAGACTCATGAACCGCCGCATTTCCACGGATTCTTAACTTAACAATAAGAACTTTTTCCGCCTATGTTTGGGACAAAGCATTTGGTTCTTTTCCCCTATTGAACACACGCCACATATCGCAAATTAATTTGAGACGCCTCGCCCTCTCACATTGGAGTCGGCTGGCCCTTTGATCAATTTTTTCCACATCCTTCTGGTGGAATAAGGTGGCTCCCCCCTGCCCTGATGAAGACTCCGATTTAAGGATTATATGCACCTTTATCTCTTGGGGTCGAAACGTCGACATTTCCATACCTACCTGTACTGGCATTTGTACCTACAGTTTGATAACAGTGATTCATTGACTGTATCGCATTAACATCATGTACTTTGACTTTGATTACTGTATGGACCAGACAGGTCTTTGTAAATAGACTGTATATATCGCACAATTCTTTTTTACCTTCACATGAGCACATTCCCCTGCACAACCCTGTCACTTTGTCCGTGGAGCACCTCAAATTTGAAAGTTTTCGATGTTTTTATTTCATGTTGAATAATGATAAAATTCATTTGAAATAGTAACTTCAGATTCATGTGATTAGTTCATGGTGATGTGATTTATTGCTTTGTTGCCACTGTGACCACCCTTTTTTGTACTGCATACACCGAAAGCAGCAGTTGCCGAGAGCCGGGAACATTGTATTTAATGCCTCAGTGTATAATAGGCCATCCAGAGAGAAAAGAATAACATTCTTTAAAATTTTAGATGAGTTTGATTAGTTTAAAGATATAGGGGGGTATAAATCAACCCAACAAAAACGGAAGTTTTGCTTTTTAATTCTCCCCTCGAGGTCCTTCCACCACTTCTGCATGTACAGGCAGGGCACCAGGCACAAATTCGTTATTTGGGGGTATATATTACCCATGTTTATTCTAAGCTGTTCGAGCTAAACTACATTTCAATATTTTTTAAGATAAAGGCTTTACACGAAAAATGGACTCTGCTTCCTTTGACCCTAGTGGGTAAAGTAGCTCTTATCAAAATGGTGGTCTTCCTGCTTTTATTGTTTATATTTTCAAACATCCCTATTAAAGTCAAGAAATCTTTAATCTTTATTTTGTTGTGCTTCTTAGGTGTTTTATATGGAATAGTAAAGCGTCTAGGTTAAATTATTTCATTCTCCAGCTCGATATTCTCCATGGTGGATTGGCGTCTCCCCATCTCCAATCTTTATCATACCAATTGATAATAAAAAGTTAATTTATAGTATTTATGATAAATAATGATGTTAAATATATAAATAAAATATTATTTAAATTATATATTATGCGTGAGTTGTTGCATTTCTAGGAGTAGATGGTGGGAAGACATTTAAACATTATTAATTAATTAATTATTTGTTAATTTTTAATAATAATTGTTTACTTGAGATTTAATTATGAAAATTATGAAAATAATAATTTGTTAATATATATAATTGGTGTGGGTTGTTTTATTTTGGTGGATAAATGGTGGGGTGACAATTAACTATAATTATTTAGAATAAATAACTTATGAATATTTTAACTAATATTTAATTATGTAACGTGTAAATAATATTATTTAAATAATGTTTTTTATATATGTGTTATATACTTCTTTGAAGTATATTATAGAAAGTTAATTCAGTAATAAATTTAAAAACAGGTCATTTTTTAAAAATGATGTTATTTATTATTGTATGTGTTAATTGTGTTGTGTTTTTTAAGTATAAATAATATTGTAACTTTTAGTTTTAAATATTTTGAGAATATGGTTTTGCATTTAAATTATAAGAATATGTGTAGTAATGTATGATATGTATTTAACTTTGTAAAACATTCATTGTGATTAATTTTTTTTAAAATATATAATTATATTCTTTTTTTTACATATTTATATTTTTAATTGTTTATTATGTTGTTGAAATTATTTTATTGTGTTGAAGTGAATTAGTTTGTCTCTAATTTTGCATTGTCTGGAGTGGGAATAGTACATTTTACCCCTCTGCAATCCAACTCTTTTCCTACTGTTGCAGTGATTGGAGTGGGAATAGTACATTTTACCCCTATCCAATCCAACACTTTCCAACTGTTGCACTGACTGGAGTGGAAATAGTAAATTTTACCCCTCTGCAATCCAACACTTTCCCACTGTTGCAGTGACTGGAGTGGGAAGAGTAAATTTTACCCCACTGCCATCTAACACTTTCCATACTGTAGCACTTACTGCAGTGGGAATAGTAAATGTTACCCCTCCGCCATCCAACACTTTCCCTACTGTGGCACTCAGTGGTGTAGGAATAGTAAATTTTACCCCTCCGCCATCCAACACTTTCCCTACTGTTGCACTGAATGATGCGGTAATAGTTAATTTTACCCCTCCGCAATCCAACACTTTCCCTACTGTTGCACTGACTGGAGTGTGAATAGTAAATTTTACCCCTGTGTAATGTAATAGTTTCCCTACTGTTGCATTGCGTGAAGTGGGACCAGTAATTTGTATGCCTCTCTAGTCGAATAGTTTGTGTACTTTTGTATAAATTGTAGTGGGACTGGTATATGTATTACATTTAAAATATTACAGTTTAGTTAATATTGTTACAATTTATATTATTATGTTTTTGGTTATTTAAAATTATAATATTTTTAATTATTAAAGTTTTTAATGTGTAAAATAATTGAAATAAATGTTAAGTTTTTATGTTGTTTGCTTTTTTATTTATAATTAAAATGGCTTGCTTTTTAAATTTGTTATGTTATTGGGTATTTGTATATATATATATATACATTTCTTTTTATATTTTTACATTTTAAAAAGTTATTAAATTATAAAAGAAATTAAAATTATTAGTTTTATAATAGTTGTTTAAATAGATATAAATAAATATATATATATATATATATATATATTGATATATATGTGTGTTTAACTTTTCAAAATCAGTTTTATGTTATATTTGTTTAAATAAATATTAAATATATCATATTTTCATTATATTAATATTATTGCTTGATATATTTAATATTTACTATTTAAAAATATTTATATTTAAAATATGATATTTTATACAACTATATTAGTGACAACGATATTTTGTTCCGATATTTTTGTACTTAGCATTATAAGTATAGGGTGACAATATTTTTGACATCGATATTTATGTCATGATATTTTTGTATCTCAATATTTCCAGAGGTGATATTTTGTCAGTGAATCTTACTAGTGCCTACATAACATATATTATGGAGTGATAGTGAAAAATGCTATGAAAAAAATCACTAAATTACTAGTGTGAGTTATCCAGTTCTAGAGGGCCAAAAGAGGCAAGCAACAGGAGTTTTATCTGGAATTGACCAGATGCAAATAATTTGGATGAAGTATAAACTCAGCAACATGAAAGCTTGCCATGAAAAGTGTAATTGAAACATTCACATCTTAAACAGTCAGTGCCAAAGTTGATCTGGACGAATGGAAATGAAACACAACTGCAAACCTCTTGTGGTAACAATTAAACCGCACAATAACAGTGAAATGGGGCCAGTGCTTGACTGCTGTCTTATCATTATAAGGGAATATTTCACTGTTTCACAAATTATGTATAAGGTTTCTATTAGAGAAGCCACTTTGAAATAATGCACTCTCCTACCCACATTCAGGTATTCTACATCCTATATGCACTTTAGAACAAAAACTAATACAGAGCTCCATGGCACAAGGATTAACAGATGTGTCAGAAATTCTGATGTATCTGTTGGCGCAAAAGTGACACATTGCTGGAGTTGGTCGCAAAACTGACGCAACTCCAGCATTGCATCCGAACACATAGGTGAGTCCCATTGTAAAAGCCCTGCGTCAATCCTTACCCCTGGTCTGAGCAGGCACAAGGATATTGATGCAGTCAAGTCTTAGAGTGATGCAGTAAAATGTTGTAAATTCACATCATCAAAAACAAAAGAACTCCAGCAAAGAGCCCCGCTGTGGGGCCCGTTGGGCATTTCAGCGCCAGCCCAATGAGGAGCTGCCCGATGATGAAGCATGACACCCTTTGGGGTGTGTGAGGGCACTTGCTCCTAAGGGAGCCTTTCCCTCCACCTGCCCTCTAGGCAGCCTTTGACTTTCTATCTTGAAAAGAACTGCATACCCTTTGTTGGCCCATTAATTTCACTGCGCCACTTCTATGTGGCTTTTTGATTTTGATTGCCTACCTTGTATACATTATACCTGGTGCAGGTATAATGTGACGCAGGGCTCTACAAACTGACGCATTGGACCCAATGTGTCAGTTTGTATATAAGGAACAGTGTGGCGCACTGATTGTCCCGCCGCTGCGTAAAAAAAAGTGATGCAGCGCAAGGGCCTTGTAAATGAGGCCCTATGTTTTGTAGCATCACTAACTTCCATCATTGAAGTGGACAGCATTGCAGTAAAGAAGAGAGGTTGCACAAGTCATTTTTAAAACTTGTGTCAGAGACTTTACATCCCCTTAAGCGTTTTCCTAAGTGTTAAGGCTCTGTTACAAGAATATTGTTAATATCACCCATAGGAGTTAATAATAGAAAATCTACATCCAATGTGACACTTTTTTGTAAATTATATTTAAGAGACAATACTTATGTCAGTCAATATTTCTATGAACAATATTGTGACATACAACTATGGACCTCATTAATATGTCGGTTGGAAAGCATTCCGACCCACTCCATGTCGGAATCGGTTCCGACCGACTCGGGTTCGGCGAGTCCGACCAACCGATTATGATGTTTCCGAACACCGTTCGGTCAAACTCCCATTGACCTCAATGGGAGTCTATGTTCTGACCGACAACACAGGCTCCCATTGTTGCGGAAAACCTTGCACCCTGTTGCAGGCACCCCATGGTTCCTGCCAAACTGTACATGGTTGGAAAGAGGGGTCCCATGGGTACCTCCACGGGCCCCAACTGGATGCCTCTGGGTGAAGGGGGGCCTGCTAAGGGCCCCAAAGTCAGTTTCCGACAGCCAGTTCATGGCGGACAGACCGATTTGGAAAGGCTGTCTGAACCCGACATCGTGATACGTCGGTCGGAAACCCGGTCCATAGACCTGTACGATTCGGCTCCGACTGACTCGAAATCTCCGAATGCCGGTCGGAACTGAGTCGGAAAGACCGAACGGTTACCTTCTATCATAATCGGTCGGTCGGAAATATTTCCGAGTCGGTTGGAAACATGGGTTCCGACATGGGTTAGTAAAATCCAAATGCCATTCGGAGCCTTTCCGACTGACATCGTAATGAGGCCCTATATTGTGTTAGTAAATATTCCAGACTTAACTCATAATGTAAATGCATGAAAGAAGATCAAATATTCACAACATTGCTATCAATAATAGGAGGAGTTAAAGAAGTAACCTATGGAAAGAATGTAATTCTTAAATGATGAAGAACCAAATTAAGAAAGAAGTGCTGAAGGTGGAAATAAACTGTAGTTTGACATTTCTTTTCCACACAATGTCCAAGCTACCAATACTGCAAATAGCTAGCAGTCTGATAAATAGGCATAAAGTTCATCAACATGCATGAATCATCATTTAGTTGTGAATTGATGATACCTCGCACCCACATTAAGTTCCCTCTAGATGCATATAAACATACCCTCTTGAGACATGAAGTTGCCCTCGAAAGTATATGTGTGGCCAGAGAGCAAAAAAGGGTTCACTTCTCTAATGTTTTCCGCAAATATGGATGTTCTCAGAGGATCATTGGAAACTACGGGGCATATTAGCAAGGGCGTTATCACCGCTTTAGCGGCACTTTTTGGCGCTAAAGCGGCGATATTTCTATCACCCTATTAGCAAGCTGTCGCTAACAGCTGTTAGCGACAGCCTTATGGCGAAAGCGACCGTTTTGGTGCCTCTTTGCATGTCAGCGATATATATCGCTAATGACATGCAAAGTAGGCGTTCCCAACTAAAAGCAACTGAAAACAGTCGCAAACACAACTTCCCCTTATTAGCAATGCCCGCAAAGCGATAAAAAAAGTCGCGCTAACCGCGATTATCGCTGGAATTTAACACCTGCTAAAAACTTGACTTAACCGTTCTTGTCAATGGGAGGTGGATTATAAGGTTAAGTCCTCATCTGCCTATTAGCAAGCTTTTCATTAGCGCAGTGATTTTATCGCTGGATTACTCGCGCTATTGCTGGGTTTCGCTGCTATCGCTGGATTTTTTATCGCCTTGGAGATAAGCGTTGATAATAGCGCGTTATCTCCGCGATGAAATCCAGCGATAGCCGGCGATAAAAAAAACAGCGCTAAGCGCGCTTTACAATAATTATCGCAAATCCTAGGTAATATGCCCCTACATGTGGGAGTGGTGAGATTTAGAGAAATGGGGAATGGAACAAGAAACTAGATTGTGGATTATATCCTGGCATAGAAAGGCAGTTCATTCTCAAGAGTTTGTTATAGGTATCAGCTTTAGAGTGGTTATTAACACAATTCCAGGTTAGTGAAACAGATTCTATTCACTTTTAGGCCCAATTTGTCAATGAGGACTGATATTTTACTTCATCCCTGGGTTTCTTTTACCCCCTTCAGCATGCTAGGTCCCCCTTAGAGGCTTCATCTAGCCAGCTACTGCAGGAAGGGTGACCAATTTTTCCTTACACAGGTCCCAGCTCTGATTTGCAGTTAAGTAATAGATTTGCTCCTTGAGCACAGCTCGATGAGCAAGACTGACGCTCGACCAGACTTAAACCTCTACTGAGGGGGATGAGGCTTTGCCACTAATCAGGAGGTCACTTGCAATATTGGGTTGGAACGTTGCTAGGGTTAGTGATATTTTGTTAGGTGAGCGCAAGAGGAGTCTGCTGCATCCAATGGGATTATTTGCCTACAAGAGACATGGGATGTCACGGGAGACCTGCATATGGACAGCTATGCCACTTTCTTTGTTAATACCATGCCTTCGAAAATTGTTCATGAGGAATTGGGTGTAGGTTCCGTTTCAGATTACATGAAAGTCTGCCCATTATTCCTGTGGTTCTCAGTTTGACTCAAGGGGGAACTTGCTTTTAACAGAAAGATTTTAAGAGACTGCCTGGGCCTGGATTACAGGCTCCATATCCCTTGGTTGAACTATATTAAATGTACCTTGAGTGACCTTGGTAGACCTGATCTCTTTTTTGATCCAGACAATATCACTAAAGCTGATATACTGTAGGTCAAACAAGCTTTTTATTGTAAAGCTCGGGAAAAAAGGGGGGTGAGTTCAGTGTCCAAAAGTTCTCTTGCACACTATTATTTGGTTAAATCCTTGAACCGCATTGATTTATACCTGAAGATTGACATGTCTTTCCACCTCAGATGCTTTTTGACTTATTTTCATCTGAACCTGTTTCCCCAGCTCCTGGTTGGCTGGTGTAAGTCTTCTTAGCCTCCCCTTTGCACTTGTGATCCTGCTGCTATATTTGATACCTTGCACATTGTTTTTATATGTCCTAAATTTTCTAGGCTGCGTTTTAAGTTTATTCATCATCTTTTTGAATTTTACACAAATAAGACCTGCCTTATTGTATCTTTAATTTTATGGCCCACCTACTGTTTTTTTTATGTGTCATGGTTTTTAGCGGGGGTGTTTCATTCTTATATATGAGATGTTTTGACGGACTATTTGTTTTCTTGCTTGGGAAGCTTTTCTGTCCCATTGTCTGTACCATTGCATTTATGTGCTTTCATGATATGTCTAATCCAAATTGAATAAAGTGATTACTGACTGACTATAAGGGAAAAGAATTACTTGAGCTCAGTGAGGACTTTGCAAGATTATTGTTTTATAGAATTGGCATACTCTTGCTGTGGCCTTATATTGCCTCAAGTGCTAGTGCAGAGACCACACTGTAGTATTACCCTTCTCATGTTGGGAATATGTCATGAGAGATAGTGTGATTTTTTTTCATTGTTTCTTTCATCACTGAGACTTTTGTTTAGAAACTTGTAGCTATCTGTGGTGCTGACATCTGAGAGATTTTGTGCAAATACCATAGCAGATTCAATTTGGGATCAACTTGTTAAGTTATTCTTGTGTTCATTTTTACACATTGTTAGACCTGGCATCTTTTGGCGTCTTTCCCCTGTCTTCTTGCTTTCTGACCTCCTGTTTTTGATGGCATGCTGGACTTTGTTTTTGCTGGTTTAGTGTCTCTGCGCACTTTCTCAGTGCTGGAACATAAAAAAAGTGACGTTCACCTCTTGCCATCCTGATCCGCCGATCCCCTGACATTACAGGCATTGTTCACGGAGGAGATGACCACAAAATTGCCTTGTTCGCGGACGATCTCCTTCTTACATTGTCACGACCACGTTCCTCTTTGCCCGCCCTTCATACATTGCTACAGTCTTTTGAAATTGCCTCAGGCCTTAAAATCAATCATGCAAAATCGTGGGCCTTGAATCTTACAATCCCTGTATCCGAGATTCCCGTGCTCCAGTCCCTTGTCCCATATCAATGGGCCTCACACTCCATTCGGTACCTTGGCCTTAACTTAACCTCTAACCTTAACACGTGGTCACAAGCGAATTGGCAGGAATGTAAAACGGCCGTCTTGGAGGATCTACGAACGTGGAGATCTCTCCCTATCTCATGGCAGGGGCGTCTGAACGCGGTTAAAATGTCGGTGCTGCCGAAAATATTATATTTATTCCAAACTCTGCCCACACCTATACCGCAACACCAAATCCAGAACCTCCAGGGTGAGCTTACTAACTTTATATGGGGAGGGACGCGACCACGCTTCTCTAATAAAATACTTATGCTGCCTTGGGACAGGGGGGGTTTGGCTTGTCCCAACTTACTGGAGTATTACTGGGCCTCACATCTCCGTTTTATTTCGGAATGGGTTGTGCGGGAGAGCGAGAAGGTTTGGTTCCAGAAGGCTAGAGCTGTGGCTAGCCGACCCATATGGGATCTTGCCTGGCTTTCACGGGAGGCCCGACCGTGCAGCGCCTATATGGCCATACCAACAAAAACTGTGTTGAATATTTGGGATAAGCTAGCGCTAACCAGGGGTCTCACTTCCTTCTCGTCACCTCACACTCCCATTGCTCGCAACTCGCACTTTCCACCTGCTCTACACCCACACTCTTTCCTGGCCTGGTCAGAAGGGGGGTGCCGGACGCTCCGGGACCTTTTCGAGGGGGACACCTTTAAATCTTTCGAACAATGCAAACAGGACTTCCACCTCCCGAGGGGGCTAGATTACAATATCTCCAACTTCGGCACTGGGTACAGGCGTCGTCTTCCACTCAGGGAGCCACTCGTCCTTTCACCCCCTTTGAACGGCTGGTGCGTTCATACGATGAATCCAGGGGTCTGATATCTCGCACATATCAAGCCCTTCAACATGCCCCCCGACCTACTCCTCATACATATCAGTCACGATGGCAGTTCGGTACCTCTGATGAAATCACACCTAAACAATGGGAGCAATTATGGCGTGACATCCCGAGGGTTTTCCGCAGCATTTCTCAGAGGGAATCCGCATATAAAGTCATGACACAATGGTATTACACTCCCCATAAGTTGCACAAAATGTTCCCCAATTCCTCCCCTGTTTGCTGGTGATGTGCGAGCGCTTCTGGGGATTTCCTCCACATTTGGTGGCATTGCCCGCTATTGACCGCTTACTGGAAGGAGGTCCTTAGTCACAAGAAACAGGTGATTGGTTACCCACTACCCGAAACCACGACCACGCTCATCTTGCGCCTCAAACCTGCGAACCTACTCGCCATGACGCACAAGGACTGGCACCTAATTCTACACATGCTTGGCGCAGCTAAACAAACAATAGCGTTATACTGGAAGAAGGCTGAAGCACCCCCAGTGAACGTTTGGTTCACCCGTTTGTGGCATACCATGGCAATGGAGCTACTCACACGCGGCTTCAGCTCCGCGACACCAAATTCGCGAAAACTTGGCAACCATTGGTGGATTATTTTTGCAAACTCGATCACGCCCATCTCCAGCCCCCGAGGCTTCGGGCTTTGCACCTCTTTGAGGACAACATACTCCCCTCTGACGCGGACAGACTCTGGGGGCCCAATAGGGATGCTGCTTAATCTCCCCTCTGCATGGTACTGGTCATTTGCGTTGCCATGACTTCCATCGGGTCCTTCTCCACACTTGGTTCCTCCATTCCCAGGGGCTTTGTTCCTTGCTGTGGGACATTTCGCTCACCCCGCTTACACCTCACGTAGCTTCTCTCTCCTAACGGGTCCCACCACCACCTAGTCCCTCCTCACATGTTGGATGCTTTTTTTCTCCCAGAGTAATGTCCCTCTATATATGACAGATTTGTAATATGCTATTGCTTTGCCTTCTGTGTTTTAATTTGCTGATATTCCGGAGTTGTTAATGATGCGTTCTTCCCTTTCCTTTCCTTCCCTGGTCTTCCTTTTCTCTTTTTTCCTTTCTTCTACTTTCTTCCACTTTCTTCCTCTTCATGATATTTTGATTGTTGTATTGTTTTGATTTGTATTTTCAATAAAACAGATTTGAAGCAAAAAAAGAAAAGTGACGTTCCGGTGGAGCAAAAGTGCTGGTAGGGCCTCATAAATGAAGCCCTGAGTTTTTAATGCACACATTGTACTGTTATGAGTGTTGTCTTAAAGGCTTTATGTGCTCAAGACATGAATTCCGCCACCTGAATTGGCTACTGCTTGATCTTCTATTGCTATATTTCTAGAGATGCATTTTAAAGTTCACTCAGGTTGTTCCTGTTGCTGTGCAGTTTCTAATCTTTCATGCATTGCCCTTTTATAGCACCATATCTGTAAATTGATAGGGTGAAGTGAGCAGTAAGTGAGGAACAGTAAACAGTGAATTCAGAACGTATACCAATGATCTCTGCAGATGCGCACCTATTGATTCTGCTCTAATTGCTGTCATACTTGAAGATTTTTACCTGCTGCTTGCTGATTTCTACAAGGATTTGATGGGATAATTTAACCAAATATGAAATGAGCGATCTGTCTCATAAAATACCCAGTATGGTGACCCAGGGAAGCAAGGGAAACAGGAGGGTTTCTGACACTTTTTCCAGTTAGTGTGGTTCTCCTTGGCCAGCAAAACATGGTCCAGGGAGAACCATATGAACCACAAAATGAGCGAACTAACATGTACCGGGCAGTTCTCCGTTGATGGGCTGTTGGTTAACTGCCTCCCACCTTTTTTTATCCATGATAGACGAAAGCCACTCCATAAAAGGTGTGGATCCTGAAGTGATCCAGTTCCACTTACCACGGAATAGAAACAAAATGCACAGCCATAATTAGTTATTAAAAGAATCACCTGAGACGGTGGCACCAACTATATACTGGTGAAATAAGAATTATGTGCTGAGGAAGCAAAATGGTAAAATCAACTTAAATCAAGTCAAGTAGCTGCAGATCATTTAGAAGCATAGATGATCGAATATTCTCTGAATGCATCTAGTTGATGGTAGAAGGTAAGCAGAGGTACCTAATAAAATGTCTAGTAAAACAAAAACCATGGAGGACACTGACATGGACTGTGATGCCAAACACTCTAGCTGCAGAATCACTCTTTGTCAGTGACTAACAATATGAAGAACTGTGTCTCTGATAGTAAATACCAGACAAGGTTATTTGTGCTTTAAAACATTCAAATGCAACATAAAAAGCCATTCAGTGTTGTAACAGCTGAATAGATAGCACAAAATGGTGTGATCAAAACTGATGTAAATCGCAGGTGATGCAGAGTGTTGAGGGCCCTCACACGTCGGATGGTCCAGACTTCAATCCGTCCGATTAGGTACAAAGACTGAAGATAAAGGATGGTGGAGGCAGCAAAAAACTGCTAACGATTAAACCAAAGAAGAGGGACAGTGAGGGTATACAGCAAAGATCGACATAGGATTAACATAAATAATCCCCCTAGATTAGAAAGAAATACGTGAAAACTGCTGCTGCAAAGACCCAAAATGTGGGTTGTAGTAAAAAGGCACAACTCTCTGGGGAGAAGTGCATGAATGGATGCTGGTTGCATGGATAAAGCGATCCTAAATGGCATCATTTCACAGAGTGCTAAAAGCCCAAACATCCCCAAGATGCCAAATGTTTGAACTAGAAGTGATGCTGGGGGAGAGTGAACTTAGTTGGAGTCAGTGCAAACATGGTTCTGGAGCAATAGGTAGGCAGATGTGCCACTCCGCTGCATGTAGAGCTAGCCTGTGGAACTTTTAATGGCCCACTAGTTCGCCTCTTTATAGGAAATCAATATGACAAATGTGTTAAAATGATTTTCTTTACTGCTTTTATCTTGATCCATTCTTACCATCAAGGGAACCTAACATCACCCTTCTTCAAAGTGAAACGGTACAACCAGGTGAAGACCCAATCTAAGAATCCTCTGTATTGGATACAATTAAAAAATTAGGGAATCCATGTTAATATTACTACAGAATGGCATGGCTAATTTCAAGTACCAAAATGATATTTGACAAAAACCTCACAGGTTTGGTAAATAATAATGGGAATTAAAAAGGTAGTGATGTATTTTAAGTAAGGCTGTCAGGCCTTCGCTATTAGCAGTTACAGTCTTATGTTCTGCCACAGAGAGTAAGACAAATGTAACCCTGGACGAAATTGTAGCTATAAAGAGCCAACAGATAGAAAAGGAAAATACCAAATATGAGCTGACTGTAACAGCCAATTCAGGATTCGCTTTGGTGGTACTAGTAAGTAAAAGGTTCTTAGCAGTAAATGAGGAAAACTCTAAAGAAGAGAACTCGAATGAGACCCCAACTTTAGCAAGCAAGCAATAGTAAGAAGAAGTTATGAGTAATAAGAATCTATAGAAGGAATGGGGATACCTTCTAAGTTCAAACACTAAAAAAGAGGGAGGAAATAAAAAGTACAATCAAAGTAGAAAATAAACAGAAGGATAAATAAGGGACAATGAGAGATAGAATTTGAAGCGGACATGATGAATGTACAACTACAGAGAAAAAGAGAGAAAGTATTTCGAAATTCCTTTGTTACCTTATTAAAGAAATAACAATAGTTAAAGACATGAGAAATGAAATTACTCTGTGTATCAGCAAATACATTTTTGGGCCAATGAGGATGCGGTAATAGAAATATGCGATGTAGGGGTTAATGGTGCTAAAGACTTCTAAAAAGATGTTTGCAAAAAAACATAAACATACAATCAGTCTGATTAGGTAAAGGAAGAAATGACTGAAGAACCAGCCTAGAATTAAAGCAACTACATTACAAAACCAGGCCACCCAAAGCCATATGATTAGGCTGTTGGACAAAATCAACTCTTCAGAAATTTTGAAAGTCAGTCAGTTGCTATAGGTCTAAATGAAAATCAGCGGTATTGATAATGAATGAGAATGATGACTTAGAGGGTGCAAACACCAGTAGCTAAAAAGTTAACAAATTTGTTATACATCCAAAAGTCCCTTTTAAGCTCCAAGGGGAGAACGGGACACTAGCAGAAATACAATGTGGCATTTGGTCCAGTCATTAAGAGTGATTAACTTGAAGGATAATTTGGCAATGGTGATTTTTGAACTCAGTACTCTCTGTAGGCTCACCCCCGAACTTTTGCCTTTTCCCCTCCTGTTTTGTTGAATTAATTTTTGTTGGCCTTAGGACTCTGTGCACCTTACTATTGCTAACCAGTGCTAATGTGCTTGTGCTCACTCCCTAAAACATTGTAAAACTGGCTTACACCTGATTGGCATACTTAAGTTACTCATAAGTCCCTATTAAAGTGGTATACCATATACCCAGGGCTGGTACCTTAAATGCTACAAGTGGGCCTGCAGCACTTATTGTGCCACCCACTTAAGTAGCTCTTTAAAACATGTCTCGGGACTGTCATTGCAGTCTGCATGTAGTCTTAAACTGCAAATTCAACTTGGCGAATTAAGCCTTTTGCCAAGCCTAAAACTCCCTTTTTAAGACATATAAGTCACCCCTAGGTTAGGCCCTAAGCAACCCATAGAGCAGGGTGCATTGCATTTAAATGATTGGACAAAACATTTGTGTTTGAAATGTCATGGTAGTGAAAAACTCACAAATTCGTTTTTCACTACTGTGAACCCTACCTCTCCCAAAGGATAACATTGAGTTGCCTTATAACATTTACTAAATTATAACTTTTGCTTGGGAGCAGATGGAACTGTTCTGATTGGTGTCAAGGGAATAGTAATTTAAAATCCTCTTTCATGGTAATGTTGGATTTTAAGTTACAATTCTGGAAATGCCACTTTCAGAAAGTTACACAAAAAGATGAAGGACGGAATGCTGAACATTGTCAAATATTCACCCCCCAGTCACAGGTCTGGGTCAAATCCATCTTTTTCTGCTCACCCTGCCACCCCAGTTTGCACTCAGCCATATGCAAATCAGTCTTGACCCTGCTCCCCATGGGAACAGTCCAGACCAAACTGCCAGGCCAGGTCCTCCCTGGACTGGAAAACAAGCATCCTAGGACTGGTTTCAGGGTATCACCCCTCATCAGCCAGGCTAGCTTGAATCGAGTGGCATAGCGAGCAAGGGACCCATGTCTGGGCATACCTTTCCCACTTAAGGCGACTACAGGAACACAAAAAAGATGATGGACGAAATGCTGAACATTGTCAAACATTCACCCCTAGTCACAGATCTGGGTTAAATCCATCATTTTTTCTCACCCTGCCACCCCAGTTTGGATGCAACCATACGCAAATCAGTTTTGACCCTGCTCCCCATGGGAACAGCTTAGCCCAAACTGCCAGGCCAGGTCCTCCCTAGACCGCAAAACAGGAATCCTGGGACTGGTTTTGGGGTATCACCCCTCATCAGCCAGGCTAGCTTAAATCCAGTGGCATAGTGAGTATAGGACTCACGTCTGAGCATACCCTTCCCACTTAGGGCGACTACAGCAATACAAAAAGATGATGTTTGGAATGCTGAACATTGTCAAACATGCGAAAAATATTACCCACTTGACTCCCATTCCCACATCTTAGAAAAATAAAAAGATGCTCTACTATCCCTCTTCGAGTGTAGCCACCCAACCCGTCAGAGGAGCCCACACCCTTGACCCTTTCCTCCTAGCCCCTTGCCTATTTTTGCATATACTGCCACCTCCATGTGATAAATGCCATTAGACGAGCGAGCCATTGTTGGGCCGAAGGTGGAGAGAGCTCTTGCCATGCTGTAGCCAAGCACAGCCTTAAAGCCGTAATTGCAATAAACACAAATGCTTGTGCCTGGCTAGGGATTGATTCATTGCTAACTCCAAGTAATATAAGTTGCGGGCTCAGTACTATACTTAGTCCCAGTCTTCCCTCCAAGAACTCAGTCATGTCACCAATCAGGCCACCTAGGGCAGGTTGCGAACATGTGTATCAGATACTCCCCGTATAAGTGCGTGCATGTTTCTGTTTCCACCCCGTTTAGCTATTTTCCCCGGAGTGTAGTACAACTTATAATAGGTTTTAAAGTGCTGTACTTGCAAAGAGGCAGAAATTAGGATATTCTGGGCCAGATTTCTGGACTCCGAGAGGACGTCTGTTCCTGCCTGAACCTTGTCTTTCCACCACTTTTCCTTTTTTTCTATATTATCTGGCATGAGCCCGTTCAACAACTGATAAAGCTTCCCGATGGGGGTTTTCCTAATCAATACTCTATCAACCAGTTCAATCCTAGAAAATCCTTTAGCCCCTCCCGCTTTTTTTAGAAAAAAATCACGGATCTGAAGATATTTAAAAAACTTGTGATGCCCTAGATTAAACCTGTGCCGTAGGGTCTCAAACGAGATAACTTCCCCCCCCTGAAAGCAAACTCCTAATTTTAAAGGGCTGCTCTCTTCCCAACGATTCAAATAGGAGTCCCAAAAAATTACCGGAAGATTAGGGTTTTTATTTAATGGAGTATAAAAGTTCAGCCGGCCCAGCCCTACTTTCTTCCGAACCGCTGCCCATATTTTGAACGAGCAACGGAGGGTCTTAAATCTTACTCATTTGTAATACCCATGCTCAAGCTGCCTCCAAAGTACTCCCCATACCGCATCCCCAATCAAAAGCTCATATGGGATGGGACTTTGATAAGCCTCTCCTTTTATCCCCAACAAAATAAACATCTGTTGCAGGGCGGTGGCCCAGTAGTAGCTTCTTATATTACATACCGCTAGCCCCCCCGCACTCTCTCAGGAGGGTCAGATATTTCAACGCCCTTCTAGGCCTAGTATATGCCCACAAAAATCAAGAGATCACCCCTTCAATAACCTTAAACCATTGGTTCCCTACTTCAAGAGGGAAAGCTCTAAAAAAATAGAGCATTTTAGGCAAAAAAAAAATCTTGATCAAATTGGTTCTTCTTATTAGAGACATTAGTAAGTTATTTAATCTGCCGAATTCTACCCTTGTACTTTTTATTGATGGACCTAGAGTTGTCTGTATAATTTTATCTACGTCAGCTACTATTTTTACCCCCAAATAGGTAGCACCCTCTACCATGCGCCTATCCTCCCATTCCACTTCTATGTTTTTAACAATTTGGGTCTTATCCGATTCCTGAATTAATAGATATCCTGAAAATTTGCCAAAATGATTAGCTTCTTCATCTATTTCTCTTAATGCCACCTCGGGATCTGTAGTAACTACTGCCAAATCATCGGCGTAGGACAATATTTGTGTTTCCCAATCATGTAACCTAAAAGGCTGAATTAACTTATTGTTTACTATCCTCCTTATCAAAGGATCGATATACAAGGCGAATACCAAGGGAGCACAGGGACATCCCTGTCTAGTACCTCGCTGTATTTTTATAAGTTCCAACTGGCCACCCATCATGGAAATCTTAGCCTTAGGCGGCTGATACAATGCTTTCAAGGCAATGCCAAACCCGGCCCCTAACCCAATCTTCTCGATCAGAAACCAGAGATAGTGCCAGGAGACCCTATTGAATGCTTTTTCTGCATCCAAGAGTATTAAAGCCATAGGGTCTCCCTTCACTGCCACTACGTAGAGGAGTGTGATTACCCGCCTGATGTGATCAGTTGTTCCTCGACCTGGAACAAAGCCTTGTTGCCAAGGAGACATGATTTTGCTGATTGTTCCAGACAGCCTTGTAGCCAGGATCTTGGAGTAGATTTTAGAGTCACTGTTCATTAGGGTAATCAGCCGGTATGAGCCTAGTTCTAATGGAGACTTCCCTTTTTTTGGGAACACCACAATATTTACTAAGGCACAAGACCCAGGTGGCGCCTCCCCTCCCTGCACTGTCAGAAAAAGTTCCAGCAGGTACTTATTGAGGCCGGTGGACAAAATCTTATAGAACTCTCCGGGAATGAGATCCGTTACAGCTGCCTTCCCAGCTGCGAGGGCGGAGGTCGCTAACTCGATTTCCTCTGCCGTAGTCGATTGACCTAAATATTCCTGGACTTCCTCTCCTATATTCCCCATCCTCACTGAGTTTAGATATCTTATCATGTCTTCAGACTCTCCTCCCACATCCTCGGTATATAACCTTTGGTAAAATCTCTGGAAGGCAGCCCTTATTCCTTCTCGATCCGAAACTATTCCTGACACAGGATCTCGGATTTCCCGAATATGGGACTGGGCTATTTGCTGCCTAGTCCGGACCGCCAAGAGATGGCCCACCCACTCTCTATATCGAAAAATATATGTTTCTGTGCCAGAAATTTGTCTGCAGCTTTCTTTGTCGAAAGGCTCACTATTGCTGCCTTAGCCATGGCTACTTTCAGCTGTGCTGTCCGAGTCTCCATACCCAAGGCCACTGCTTCCTTCACCATAGCCTCTGCAAGTGACAACCTTTTATAGAGGTCACCCAGATGGAGTATCTCTTTTTTTGGACGGACCCAACTGTACTGGACAGTCTCACCTCGAACCCCAGTTTAAAGGCATTCCAGATTATCCCAAAGGGAGCACTACCCATGTTTTCTGACATAAAAGCTGGAATCCACTCCCACGTATGATTAAGGTATGCATCATCCACTAACAGAGTCCGTTTAAAAGACCAACACCGCGACTGGCCCAACTTATATAGGCGAGGGACCTCCATTACCAACGGGTTGTGGTCAGACATGACCATGGGATATTTCTCTATTCGGCTGCACTGCAAAAGATCTTGAGAAATAAAAAAATAGTCCAGCCTTACATATACTTTATGTGGAGCTGAGAAATATGTAAAACCAGGATCCAAGGGAAATTTCTCTCTCCAAATGTCCCTCAGATCGTGGGTGGAGCCTAGATCCAGCAGAGACCTAGGAACCTTAGGTTTACGGCCTTTATACTTTCTAGCCCCCTTGCCTACCAATTCCACATTCAAATTGATATTGAAATCCCCATGCATGATGAGTGGGAGTGGCCGTAAGGATAACTCTGAGTTTAACTACTCAAACAGCGCTGGGTCATCTAAGACTGGAGAACTGACACTCAGCGATGACCCAGCGGCCATATTTGTCTCCCTGAACCCTTGGGAACATGCTTCCCCCTTTCCATTGCAGCCTCCTGTGTACGTGCTCCTTGTGAAGTGCTACATAGCACTTGGTAGCCCAAAGACTCTAACAGTGTCTTCCTAGACCCCTCAATGTGTGTCTCTTGCATACATATGATGTCTGCCTTGAGATAAAGCATATCAAGGGCTACCCTATGCCTTTTCATGGGGTCATTTAACCCACAGATGTTAATAGTTGCAATCCGCAGATTACTCATTCATAATGTGTGAGTAAAAGCCCATTGTCCTATCTAACATACTTAATCCAACCCTCACACCAACACTTATGCAAGACTGTCCCTTTCCACTTGAATGACCCCCCCACCCCTACCCCACCCGACCCCTCCCCAACCAACCCTACAACACCCACCCCCGACCACCCCCACCGCAAATGAGCAAATAGGTCAGATCGGACCCTGGTGATGCCACACACTCCACCCGCCCGAAGTGCCCCCGGGCTCCAGCCCTCAAGTAAAAACAAGAGAAGAAGAAAAAAAAGATGAAAAAAAAGAAAGATTAGGAGGTAAAAATAATATAATCGAGTAAGAAAGAAGCCCCCTTCTTAACGTCCATAGACTGCCAGCTGTAGAAGCCCTCCGAGAGTTAACATTATAGGAAACTTTTCATTATAATCCTGTCAACCCGGACCCTCCTTTGATCTCCTGCAGGTACTCTTGAGTCTTAATTTCGGACATAAAAATCTGCACCTTCCCGTTAGAGATGACTTTAAGACTGGCCGGGTTTAATAGATATTCCTCGCTGCTTAGTCCCTGAAAGGATGATATCAGCTGGCGTAGTTGCCACCGCCTTTCTACAGTATTGTGGCAAAAGTCCAGGCGGAAAAAGAACATATGCCCCTCATAGGTACGCTTGGCTTCTGGTCTTGCCTTGTCGAATATGGATTGCAGGAAGAGGAAATTATCCAAGAAAACTAAAATTGCCAGAGGTCAATCAGGTTGCCCTGCCACTTGGTTTTTCCTTAGCGTCATCGGAAAACAATGAGCTTGTTGCACCTCAGCGTCCCAGTTCCAGTTCGGTGAAAGCTCCCTTTAGAAGTCCCACCATAAACGATCTAATATCACTCCAATAAATTTTTTCTGCTAGGCCCAGAAACCTAAGATTGTTTTGGTGCTGTCAGTTCCCGAATTCCTCAAGTTTACACATTACATCCGTCATTTGTGAATCTTGTGCCTCCTTATGCTTTTGGAGTTTCCTGACTTCCCCCTCTATTACTCCTGCCCTTTCCTCCACAAGGGCCACTCTCTCCTTCATTTCTGAGCAGGTTTTAATGATTTTCTAAATTGACCATTGCATTTTTTTTGTGGCCTGGTGGGCCCTACGATTATCCACCCAGGCCTCCCCTTGTATTTGTTTTAAGGTTGAGTAGATAAGTTCAATAGAGAGGGGGTCTATGGGACCTGGGGAGTTGCGGGCTGACTTGAGTTAAGCGCATGTCTTCCAGTGTGACTAGTTGGTTGGCCTCCTGATTGGAGGCTCTGAGACAAAAAAGTCTCCAACCATCTTGATCCCACTCCTGACCCTCCAAATGGTGCCCGTCTTGTCCTGGAACCTTGGAAGTGGTTCTAAAGGTGCCCAGATAGCACAAATCCAAAACTTGGGACTTTGAATATTTTCTGCCAAAAAGTGCCTTGAGAACCGAGAGGAGACTTGGACCTACCTGCTCTCCGATCCACACAATGCACATCACAGGTCAGCTTGACTTTGCAGCCGATCCTGCTACGCTTCTTTCCGCAGCAGCAAATCCTGGTCAGTGGCTTCTCACGGAAGGGGTTTCCGGCCTCATGGAGCCCTCGTCAGCTACATCCTGCAGCTTCATCCTGCTAGAGATTTTCGACTTTGTTAAAAGAGACCAAGTCCAAACATAGAAATCTTCACTGCGACTTCATCCAGTGGTTCCCCGACGATGATGCCTCCTCCTCGAACACCACTGGCTTCCTTTTATACTTTAAACTTTGAAAGTTCATAACTCAGGTTTTACTGATTGGATGTTCGTCGTTTTGGTGTCAATTTATTAAAATGTACTCTATTTTTCTATTTGGTGTGTGATTTTTCTTGTGTTGTGTTTTCACTTCATTACTGTATAAGTGCTGTATAAATTCTTTAAACATTGCCTCTAAGTTAAGCCTCTCTGCTTTAGTGCATAGCTACCAGAGGGTTAAGCACAGGCTAATTGAGTGACTTTTTGTGATTCACCCTGACAACAATTGTGGCTATTGCTTGAGTAGGGTTTCACCCCCTCAACCAACAACCCAGTTTCTCACATTGGTGATCAGCGGTGGGATACAGTACTTGTGTTTGTGCAGTACCATACAGTGATTAGTGTAGCAATAAAATTCCATTTAAACCATTTGATACCAGATTCAACCTTTTTTCTTTTTAAATTATCCTTCATTAGCCATTTTGGCTTTTCCCAAGTTCACTTCCATTCTACCTGTCAGTCTATGCTTGTGACTCAACCTGAAAGTATAGAATCGGAGCTCATCAACCTGGAGAGCTACACCGCAGCTGAGCTCCAAGGATTCAGCAAGGAGGAGCTCCAAAAAGGAGAAGCTCCAGAAGTCCCTCAGGGCCTATGAGGAGGCCCACCAGTAGCTAGACACAGCAGAGGAGGAAGAGGCTATGGAGGAGTGGGAGGAGGACCTGGGTGCAGGTCCTGAGCTGCAGCACTCAGAGGAAGAGGACAACCCACCCCCAGGTTGCTGCCAAGAGGGCACTTGAGGAAAAGAAGTTGGCCATGGAGGGGAGGAGAATGGCCCATGAGCTAAGTCTCATTCATGTGAGGCCTACATCTCCCAAAGGATAACATTGGGTTACCTTATTACATTTAATTAGTGATAACTTTTATTTGGGAGCAGGTAGAAATGTCATATTTGGTTTTTAGGAATTTTTATTTTAAAATCCTCTTTAATGGTAAAGTTGGATTCTAAGGCACCTTTCTCACAACAATATATATGTATTAACCAGTGGCGGTCACCACTGGGCAGTTGTTCCATAGGAAAAGCGTTTTTTGTGTTGCTAATAACTTTGACACCGTTTGATGAATCTCCACGAACTGTCCAAAAAGGTGCTACACTTTGACTACTTTGTGCATGGAAAGTTTTGGGGTGTTTTGTCAAGCAGGCATCGAGAAAAGCGGCGGGGTCTCAAAATACAAAATCCCCATTCATTTTCCATAGACTTCTTTAAGAAGTGCGACACCAAAAACTGCTGAACGGAATTACACCAAATTTTGCAGGAAGCTAGATCTTGGAAAGCAGATTGTGCTCTGTGTGATTTGGTGTAAGTCCATTCAGTAGTTTTTGAGATAATAAGGTTAAAAAAATATAGATATCTGGAGGGTTGGGATCGAGGGACTTACGGGAGAGTCTCTCAAATCCAATTTTAACAAATAGAGTGTTCCGATTGGCCCAGGTAAATTTTTTCCCTTGGGCCAATTCGCTCCCTTGGCAGTCAGACTGTTGTGGGAGCGAAAACTCTGTATCACTGCCAGCAACATAAGGAAATTGTTGCTGGCAGCCATTATGGAACTCGGGGACTTAGTCCTTGTCCTGAACATGTAAAAAAAGATCATAAGGGGACAGACTAGCAATACCCTGACACCCTAGGCCCCACGGGGGGACCCAGAGGGACCCCGCCCCCGGACCAAAAATAAAAGAAATCTGCACACCCAGGCTGCAATGGCAATCCTGAGACATGTTTAAAGTGCTACTTAAGTGGGTGGCACAATCAGTGTTGCGGGCCCACTAGTAGCTTTTAATTTTCAGGCCCTGGGTACAGGTAGTGCCACTTTACTGGGGACTTTCAAGTAAATTAAATATGCCAATTGGGTATAATCAATTTTACCATGTTTTAAGGACAGAGCCCAGGCACTTTAGCTATGGTTAACAGTGGTAAAGTGTGCAGAGTCCTAAAGCCATCAAACACGAAGCCGGAAAAACAGGAGGGTTGAAGGCAAAAAAGTTAGGGGAAAAGCCACGTCAAGGATTCCAAGTCTAACACGTGTCCCCCCCAGCCAAAAGTGAAGAGAACTACCCAACCTCTTGGGAGTTCTCTTCATAGCAAATACTTCCCTCTCTATTGCACTCTACCTCTGTTCCCGGGGAAGTAAACTCCTACTGATGAAGGCTACAGGTTGACCTATGCCCTCTCCATTCAGCTGTGAGAGCGCAGCCCCTATGCCATGTTCTGATGCTCTACAATGAATTCTTTGGAAAGGTCAGAGGCCTAGAGCACGGGTGCCTGCACATGGCCTCCTTCAGAGTGTCAAAAGCATTCTGGCACACTTCCATCCAGATCACCTGTCTGGGCTGCTTCTTGGAAGTCAGCTCTGTCAAGGATGCAACAATGGTGCCATACCCCTTGTTGAATATCCTGTAATAATCAGTGATGCGTAAGAAGACTCCCAATTCTGTTTGGTCTTGGGGGTTCCAAGCTAGGCCTGGAGGGGATGCACCTTACCTCCTCCCACTTGGTGTCCCAAGTAGCCTACTGAACCCCTATCTATCATTTACTGGCCCTGATAGTCAAGCCTGCCCTCTGCAGAGCCTGTAGCACTTCCCTGAGGTGGTGCAAATAATTCGCCCAGCTAGAATTGAAGACTGCAATGTCGTCTAGATAGGCCACACTGAAGTTATCCAACCCAGTCAGGATCCAGTTAACCAATCTCTGGAAGGTGGCAGGAGCATTCTTCAACCCGAAGGGCATTTCCCGGAACTGGAAGTGTCTTTCTGGGTAGAGAACACGGACCACTCTTTGGCCCCCTTGGTCAAGACAATCTGCTAGTACCCAGACATAAAGTCAAACGTGCGGAGGAACTTGGCAGCTTCCAATTGATCTATGAGCTCATCAGCTCGGAGATGGGATGTGCATCAGTCATTGTGACTGCATTGAGCCCTTGGTAATCCACACATAATCAAAGATTTGAGGTGGCACCTGGAGGAGCAGCCATGGGGACCAACACCACTGGGCAGGACCAAGGGCTGTTTGAGGGCTCAATGACCCTTATCACCAGCATTTTCAAGCCTTCCTCCTTTATTCTGGCCCTCACCTTGTCAAACAGCCTGTAGATCTTACAGTTCACAGGCATGCTGTCTCCAGTATCAATATGATGGTTGCAGCATGTAGTGAGTGAGTCCTGTGGTAAGGGAGGAGAGAGAGGCAAACTTCCCCAACAACTGGCAGCAGTCTCTCTGCTGCTCTACGGTCAGTGTGGGGGAGAGGCTGATACCCTTCACTAACTCATCCTGCTCCTTGATAGGGAGGAGGTCGGGGAGAATTTCACTCTCTTCCTCCACTCCATCATCCATGACCATAGACCTCTTTAAGTAGGGTTTGAGGTGAGTGATGCGCAAAACCCTCTAAAGGATTCCTGGAAGTCTTGAGGTCCACCAGGTATGTGACCTCACTCTTGCGCTCTCAAACCTCATAGGGCCCAGACCAGCAGTCTTACAGGGCTCTGGGCTCCACAGGCTACATCACCCATACTTTTTGGCCAGGTTGAAACTCGAACAGAGTGGTCTTCTTGTCACACCACCATTTCATGACCTCCTGGTTGGCTTTTAGATTCTCTTTGACTTTCTTCCAGAAGCACTTCATCTGGGTGTAGAGTGCCAGCATGTAGCTGACCACATCCTGGGGGGGCCTTTCTGGGAGCTTGCTTCCAGCCCTCTTTCACCAGACTGAGAGGTCCTCTCACAGAGTGCCGACAGACGTTCAAAGGGGCTGAAGCCAACCCCCTTCTGCGGTACCTCCCTGTAAGCAAACAAAAGGCATGGGAGGAGGAATCCCCCTTCCGCCTCAAGGGAGCTGACAGGCCCAAAATCATGCCTCTTAGGGTCTTGTTGAACCTCTCAACAAGCTCATTAGTTTGGGGGTAGTAAGTAGTGGAGAACTTATAGGTTACCCCACACTCCTTCCACATGGACTTCATGTACGCAGGCATGAAGTTGGTACCTCGGTCAGCTATGACCTCCTTGGGGAACCCAACACCCTGGCCACTGTGGGTGCAGTCATTGATCTCAGAGGTATAACCCCTGGGTACCGGGTGGCACGGTCTACTAAGACCAGGATGAACCTGTTGCCAAGGGCTGTCTTCGGGTCCAAAGGCCCAACAATGTTGATGCCCGCTCATTCAAAGGGAGTGCCAGTGACAGGGAATGTATGCCAAGTAGCCATGCGCTTACACTGGCCTGGCAGATAGGGCATGACCTGCAGAACGTATAGAAGGCCATCCTCATCTGGGGCCAATAAAATTGGGTGACAAGACTTTCAAAGGTTTTGTCTGTCCTAGATGACCTGTCAGGGGAACATTATGAGCCAGCTCCAGTAGGAAGGCCCTGCAGCACTGGGAGACCATTGATACACGGGATGCTCCAGGCTGAGGAACCTTAAGCTCACTATACAGGAGACCATTCTCCCTGTAGATCAGGTGAGTACCAGAGGTGTTGCCAGCTGCCTGGGCCTGCCGCCATATGCCCTCAAGAGTAGGGCATTCCATCTGCTCCTTGCAGAACTCCTCTATGGTGAGACCCCCTTCCTTCTGCAAGCTGGTCAGCTCAGGTAGTTTCCCCATGGCAGCAGTGTCCTTCCCTGTAGGTTCCAGAGATTCACCCTCAGGCTCAGCCTCCTTACAGACTGTGGGAGTTTTAGGAGCGGGTTTCCTGCACCCCCTTTCCTTCCTCTTTTTGGAAAGCACCGGGGCCATTCTTGCAGGTTCCAGGTCCTCCTGACTACCCTCTCAGGTGGTAATGGGCTGTGTGGTCAGGCACACAGGCTTAGTCAGACCTAACATATCCAAGCGCGACCTGAGCTCTACCTCTTTCCAGATGGTGTGCTCTAGATCATTGCCAAGAAGACAATCCACAGGCATGGATGGACTCACAGCTACCCTCAAAGAACCTGAGACCCCCCCACTCTCAAAGGGAACCAGAGCCACGGGTTAGTGACTCTCATGGTTGTTGGCTGCAATAACCTGGGAGAATGCATGAGAGACAAACTTCTCTGAGGTCCCCAGATGACATCTGACAGTTGTCCTGCTGGCTCCATTGTCTCTCAGAGCATCCACCCTTTGCCCATTGATAGTTACCCAATACCTGTATTTCCTAGTATTGCTAGGCATGTGAGTTCTCTGAATCATCACGCCATAACCCAGGGGCACTAGGGTAACCTCTACGGTGTCCTCCACACTTTCTGGTGCAATCTCCTCCCCAAGCGCTACACTAGCCAACCCTGGTGTCTGACCACCAGTGGGGGGGCTTGGGACACTTGGCATCCCCCTTGTAGCACCCAACCTATTGACAATCACAGCACTCAGGGGGTAACTTCCCTGAGGACTTACAGTCAGGGAACCGTTTATTTTTCTGTTCAGAGGGGGATTGGGAGTCATGACACCCCTTCAACCTAATTTGAGGGCCTTTAGAGACCTCCTTGCTTTTATGTTTGTCTCCACCCTCCTTCTTCTGTGGGACTCTGCCCACCTTTATGATGATCCCCCCAGATACCTTCTGGTGGACCCTGGTGCTGATCCAGCAATCTGTCTGCTTAGCAAGCTCCTTAGGATCAGTGAGCTTACGTGCTGGCTCAGATCTGCAAAACAAAGACTGAACATGTGCTCTCTCTCAAACTGCACAGCCTCTGATAATCCTTTACTTCAATGCCCTTCACCCAACCATCTAGTGCCTTGCAAAAAAGGAGTCCACGTAATCCACCCAGTACTGCTGGGGCAGCTTCTGGCTGTCCCTTAATTTCTGCCTGTACTTCTCAGGGGCCAGGCCATACTTTCTGACTAGGATTTCCTTCATGGGGGATATCTCATCCTGTCTCCCTTATCTAGGGCCAGTAGGGTGGCCCTCCCTTCACTAGGGATAGGCTCCCAGAGGCTAACCTCCCCAATCCTCCTCAGGGATTCTATGCATCTGCAAAGCTACCTCATACGCTTCACACCATTTGTCGATGTCATCCCCTACGACAAAGTCATGCACCAGACCTTAGAGAATATAGACCCTCTTGTCCCCAGAGGGCACTGTAGAAATGCTGCCACCATCACTGCTGGACCCTGGCTGGTTGGCCTTAAGGTCCAGCTCCTTCAGACTGAGTTCATGAACTAGTAACATTTTTCTCACCTCCAAGGCCTTCTCAGCCTTCTTTTTCTCCATGGCCAGTTTCCTCTCTTCCATTCTCAACTGGGCCATTTCCAGCCTAAACTCCCTCTCTGCCTTCCTTTCTGCCAGCTCCTCTGGGAACAGGTTGTGGGAAGGCACACTGATCCCTGCTCTGGCATGGAGTTCCAACTCGGGCAACAAGTTATCCCCCTAGCTGAAGGCTGCATCTCAGGGAGGTCTTCTCTTTGTCCTTCCAACTCATCATACCCTTCTGTGGCTTTAACTAATGACTGGAGAGCTTCTGCCCTGGCCCTCAGCGCCTTTTGAAGCTCCACCTTCCTGGTGGTGGACTTAGCTGGAAGTCCCCTCCCTTTGCAGAACTCCATAAACTGGACCATAGTGTAGACATCCATGTTGGCCAGGAATTCCATCCTTGCAGGTGTGGTTCAGACACAACAGTCAGAGGGACAATTTGGACAAAACTAAAAGAAGCCAATCAAGGAGAATTTAAACTCCAATTGGTCTTTGGTATGGGATGTTAGTGTACATAAAATCACTGTATGGCACTGCACAAACACAAGTCCTAATTCTCACCGCTGATTACCAATGTAAGAAACTAGGTCACTAGTTGACTGGGGTGTGATTCCTGGTCAAGCAGCAACCACAACCCTTGTCATGGTGAGGCACAAGCCAACCCTAAATTAACCTGTGTTTAACCCTCTGGTAGCTTGGCACAGAGTAGTCAGGCATAAATTAGAGGCAATGTGTAAAGTGTATATACAACATTTAAAACAGTAATAAAGGGAAAACACCACAAAAAAAGGATCCCACACCAGGTTAAAAAAATAGAACTTCCTTTAATAAATAAAACAAGACCAAAACAAAAAAGTCCAATCAGTAGAACTGGAGATATTCAGTTTTAAAGATTTGAGTGAAAATAGCACCAAAAAGCACAAAGCGCCAACTGTGAATATCTGGTTGCGCAATGGAGCACGGGCCGGCTACAGGGACCCAGCAAAGCCTGCTGAACACAACCTTAAATCCTAATTTGCGCAGCATTGTGAGGATCCGCCTCGAGGATGCGTCACACAGCCAAAGCAATGTCTCATTTCTGAGGTGCAATGACCCCGTGATGCGAGGGCCTGCAGCATTGTTGAGGATCTCGGTAATGGGTTGGCGATGCAAAGTCTGGGGTTGTACAGTTGAGGCCATGAGTCGGTTCCGAGGAGCTGTGATGCGGAATCATCGGCAAGGCTGCTGGTGAGGGGAAACAGAGTTTACAACTGTTTCCACAACGCATGGCCTTACAACGTGGTCGTTACAACAACCGCGTTGTTTTCCAACCATGCCATTATATCGCAAGCAGTGACAACGACTTGCTGTAGGGGGCGTGCAACACCAGGGAATGTGTTGGATTTTAAATCCAACACCTTCCCTGCTGTTGCACAAACTGGAGTAGGAATAGTAATTAATACTATTCCTAAGTCCAGCGCTCCCCCTACAGCAAGTCGTTCTTACGACTTGCGATATAATGGCACGCGTGGTAACAATGCGGTCGTTGTAATGACCGCGTTGTAAAGCCATGCGTGGAGAATGTATGCGTAGTAACGTCATACATTCCTGTTGACGAAGAATTTAAGGGCTTGCACCGAGGATGCGTTGAGCAGCGACGGGTCAATTTCATCCAGCAGCAGCGATGCGTCAGTTCTGCTCAGGGTTGTGCTGCGCAACAGAGGAGATGCGTTGGTTCCGCTGGATCTACAGTGGCCGGCAGAACACCCTAAGTCCACTTCCAGGTGTCCAGAACTGAGGTAGCACTCCTTGGCAGGGTAGACTCACAGATAGCAGATTCCAGGTGTTGTGTCCCTGAGTCTTCAGATCAGGGGACCAGCCAACTAACTCTTCGAGTCACTCTGGGATTCTGGGTTCAAGAGATGCAGGTCCAGTTCTTCTCACCCAGTCAAGACTGCAGCAGGCAGCAGGTCAGCACAGCGGGACAGCAGTCCTTCAGAGCAGCAGTCCAGCAGAGTGACAGTCCTTTCAGCAGCACAGCAGTCCTTCTTCCTGAAAGAGTATCCACACTTCCAGATGTGTACTGAGGTGGTGGTGTCTGAGGTCCAACATTTATACCCAGTTGTGCCTTTGAAGTGGGGAGAAGCTTCTAGTGACAGGCCTTTGAAGTGCACAGGTGCACTGCCTTCCTTGCCCTGGCTCCAGACTAACTGCAGGGTTTATGCAGCCCTTTGTGTAGAGACAGGGCACAGCCTATCGAAGTGTAAGTGGGGCTGGGCCCAACTCTTCCCTCCCATCCTGCCAGAGATTGGTCATCCAGTCACGCCTAAGCTCCCCATTGTGTGTGACTGTCTACGAGAAACACACAAAGTCCAACTGCAAACTACACCCAGTCAGTGACCCAGAGGCCCACTGCAGGCACTAAATGGCTAAGGCAGGAAAATGCCAAATTTCAAAAAGGAGCATTTTCAAAATTGCAATTTAAAATCTGACTTTACCATAAGTTAGGATTTTTCATTACAATTCCAAAGACACCAAGCATAAACTGGTTATCTGCTCCCATTTGGAAATTACAGTTTATTAAATGTAATAAGGTAAATCCAATATTAGTCTATGAGAGTGGTAGGCCATGTAGTAGTGAAAAATGAATGTAAGAGTGCCTTACAACCCGGACATGCAAAACTTAAAAGTACATGTCCTACTTTTTAAATACATTCCACCCTGCCCACTGGGCTGTCCAGGGCCTATATCACCTTGTCCCTTGTGTTCCACTATCCATCTCCATGCATCTCTGAAACCATATCAGCGCACCTCGGCCCTCCAGAAGCAATGTTCCATTGTCTCCATTTGACCCTGTGCTTTTATTAACCATGTACCACTGGTACCCCTGTCTCCATGTATACATGTAAAACAACCCCCTTGTTTCTGTGCACCCTATCACTGAGAATACATCTGCCAATGTTCCCCTTCTTCCTTGTTCTTCAGTTCTCTTGTCATAATGATATCCAGTCTCTTTGCATTCCTTCTCCTGTCTTCAGGTACACCTGTCTCCTTGTTAACTCTGTTAACCTCTATTTCTGTCCCTGAATTACTACCTCATCTGGTCCAGATGGCACTATAGGTCTAAGGTGTGCACAACCCTTTTCTTGGAAGCTTCTAACAGTCCCAGTGGGTCACGAAAAAACCATCTAATTGAAGTATGCCTCACACATTAGGATCTCATTAATTCTATTACCTATTTAGTTTTAGAATGCATCATCACCAAGATGTCGTCTTGGCAAACACAAATAAAAAAACTGTTAGAGAAGTGCAAAAGCAGAGACAAGAGCAAAAGTCTAGCAAGTTTACCAGAACAAAGGAATCTCCAGCTAACTTCTAACTGCAACGATCAGCGATGACCAGAAGGGACAGTGGGCGCTCATTACAAAGCTGGGGTCCTCGGAAATGGAAAGCTCTGGCCACGCTTAGCATCTGCTTAAAACACAGCAGGGTTATTTAGTAAAGTTTTTGTGTGAGATCAAGTGTTGAAAAGTAGAGCAAGGTGTCTCAAAGAGGTGTAAAGCAATGTAGCAATTTACTTACCATTGTAAAGGACAGTGAGTGCAGTGCAAAGTGGCAAACTAGCAATTTACTTGCCATTATAAAGGCCAGTGTGCACAGGGTAAAGTAACAATTTATTTACCATTATAAAGGCCAGTGGACACAGTGCAAAATTGTGCAGTGCAGCATGAGTGCCCAGTCAACCCTTTAGTAAATCTAGGCCAGAATTGGAAGAAGGAGATCTGGTCTCCATCACAGAAGGTAATTTGCAACAAGATCCTCCACCAAGAAACTGAAACATTTCTATAGTAGGTTGAGTGGGTTACGCACAGTACTTTAAACTGGATCATTTGCTTAACATGGAGCCAGAGCAGGGGACGTTTTATCTCCAGCATATGGTACGATTTCCAGCAACCACATAACAACCTAATTGCCAGACTATGGACATGTTGTACCCCTGGATTCTAGTTTCAGCAAGGTGGGCTATGGGATGTTTCCATAGAACATGCGGGATAGAATGCAAGCTTCAATCTCCACCACCTGCTGATACTTAGAAGGAAAGGCATGATGGAGCTTCAAAAAGTACATGGCCCGGATGTTTGGCTCTTAGTTTCAAAGGAATGGTACTGTAAATGTTGATGTCAAGATTTTTCACCTGCCTGTAGGGTGTTGGTATGGGGCCAAGATGGTCAGATCAAAGCCCCGATCCCAGAAGGAGACTGCTTCACCAATGATTTCTGGGCAACAGTCTCAGCATTATCTTGCACTGTAGTTCAATGTAGTTCCTTATTTTCTGGATTTTGGGGCTCCTGATAATCTCCTGGAAGTTCATTGCAGCTGGGCTGCTAAATAATGAAGTTTGGAGCCGGAAACCCCCAGTTCTCTGTCTATAATTGGTAATGCCAGTATAGGGCTAACCTACATAGTCGAGGACTCCATATGAAGTCGGACAGAATTCAATTCAGTTCCTTTAAGAGGAATATCAGTATTATCATTGGGAGTGTTACAAAATAATACAATAATGAATGAATTCATGAATTATTCTGCATTGTCACTCATAATTGAGCATCCTGGTGCTGTGCTGGGAATCAATAGGGATCTGTGCCTGAAGGGACTGCTCGATTAGATAAGGTAGTGACAAAGTTTGTCGGGGGCAGGAAAAGCCTTGTCTTTAAAGTATTTTTTAATAGATCTTTGGTTTTAATGAGACAGAGAGCTGGGGAGAAGATTTCAGGCTTTGGACCCTAGTACTGTGAAAGTTTTTCCCCCTCTGGATTTCAGTCTAAAGGTGAGGGGCCGCAAAAAAGATTTTAACATGCTTAGGGTCATGTAATGATGAAACCGGGCCATAAGATATTTGGGACCTGTGTCCTCGAATGCTCTGAAGACCAGGAGCAGGCTTTTAGTAAGATTCTTTTGTGGATAGGCAGCCAGTGAAGTTTTTTTAGGGCGGCAGACACACAGCTCCTTTTTGGGAGATTTAACTAGTCTGGCTGCTGAGTGTTGTACTATCTGGAGCTTATAAATTAGATGTTTTGAGCAGCCTGTATATAGACTATTGCAGTAATCGAGTCTGGATGTTATTAGGGCAAAGGCTACTTTTTTGCTAGCGGCAAGAGGGAGGAAGTGGGAGAATGTTTTCAGGGATTTGACCAAGTTGAAACACATGCCTGCCACTGACGAGGCATGTGGGTGAAAAGAAAGGTTGGTGTCAAATTTGACCACAAGATTTGTTGCTGCCTTCACTGTGTCAGGAAGTGGGGGAGCAGAGCTGGTCTAACAATTTGTGAATTTGTAGGGGAGAATACATATGATTACTGAATAGTTGAATTTTGGCCTTGTCGATGTTACATTTGAGATGATTGTCTTGCATCCAAAGGATGCTATTGTTAAGACAGTTTTGGAAGTTAAGTTCTGAAGTGAATGACCTTTTATCTAGGGAAAGATCGGTACCATCAGCATATGATGTGGTGGCAATTCCATATGAGGTGATCAAAGAGATGAGGGGGGCCATATAAATTTTAAAAAGGGCAGGACTAAGGGATGAGCCTTGTGGTACACCCATAGTGACTGAACTTTCTGCGGAAAAAAATTGTCCTAAGGCAACTGATTGTCTACTACAGGTCAAGAATGATTTAATCCAGGCTAAGGCTTGTGGGAGATCCCTACATCCTGGATCTGTTGGAGAAGAATCATATGGGAAATGGCATTGAATGCTGCGGAGAGATCCAACAGTATCAACACAGCATTGTTAACGGCATTGTGAGTCATTTTGATGGTTTCAGAAACTTCAAGTAGGGCTAACTCAGTAGAGTGTTTGGGTCTGAAACCTGATTGCCTAATATGGAGTGAATTGGTATTTTTAAGGAAAGTAAAGAGTTGGTGGTTGATAAGCTTTTCCAATATTTTTGTTGGGATCCGAAGAAGGGAAATTGGCCTTTAGTAGGACAGTGTGGTAGAGTCTGCTAAAGGTTTCTTGTAGTGGTTTTACAATTGCTAATTTCCAACCTGGGGGGACTTTAGCTTCGGCAATAGAAATATTTACAATCTGGGTAATCAGAGGATTGACAATGTCAATGGCTAGATGCAGTATGGACGGCGGGCATGAGTCCTGGGGAAAGCTGGAGATGCACGACAGAATTGCTTGGCGAGATTGGGATAGAGATTTCTTGAAAAGCAGTCATTCCCACATTGATGAGGGTTTTCTCTTGAGAGGACTTTAGGTTGAAGGAATACTTTAAAGATGTTGAAGATAATTTTAGGGTTATGATGGACTTCTTTGATTTGAGATGTGAAGTATGATTTTTTTAGTTTCTTTGATCAGCTTATGATAAGATTTTTGTGTCACTCTAAATTTGGGCAGGACTTTCGCTTTGTAGGTTTGACACCATTTATGTTCAAGCTGTTTACAGTGATGCTTATGTTCTGCTAGGGTCAGAGAGAACCAAGGTGCAGATTGCTTAGGCAGGCATTTGTTAGGGCAGATGGGGAGTGCTAGTTCATTGGCGGTGTTGGAGATCCGTGTAGCAAAAGAATTAAGGTCTTCAATTAGCGTTTCTGTAAAGGTCAGGGAAGTAGTGGAGAGTTTGATGCTAAGGTTAGGATTGTATTCATAATCCTAATAATAAATAAGTAATCATACTAAGACTACTGGCTTTGTCGCCGACAGTGGGAGTTTTTTCCAAAAGGCACTGTTGCCTTTCAGAGCTGTTAAGGATGTTCGTATATTTCATGCAATAACATCAGCTTAGTCTAGATAGATCTGAATTCCAGGTACCTGCTCATGTCAAACTTCCAAGTCAAGGTTGTTTTGGACAGGACTTCAAGTCTTTTGGACTGGAAAATGCATGTTTTTTACCAAGTGACTTTAACCCCATATATCCTACAGAATAATTGTAGTATGTTAATTGTTTGTCTCAATTCTGCTGTTATGTCTTTAAAATAAAGAAGAACATAATCTGTGTATAGTGAAATTATATGTGTGGTGTCCTTTAAGTTAGCACATATGCTGTGAGTACGCCTTTAAACACACTCTCCAGTGATTTGACTGTCAGTGCAAATAATAGTAGAGAAAGAGGGCATCCCTGCTGAGTCCCTCTCTTCATTGTGGAGGTTTGCAAATTACTTTCTTACTGCAAGTTCTTGCGGTAGGGACATTATATAACAAAGATTACTAGTCTAACTCCCATTCTTCAAAATGTGGCTTGTCATCCCAACATATCATCTGCTTTTTCCTGATTTGCAGGCACCACAACAGGCAGCGGATTTGTATTTACTCTTTCATCCACAATCTGGAAGAGCTTTTAGATGTTCCATGAGGTCTGAGGGATTATTCCACTCTGGTCAGGTTGCTCAATATTAGGTATAACTCCTGCAATATGGCTGGCCAATGCATTACTTACAGTCAGGGTTCAACATGGATAGGGGCCTATAAGATATTTTTATTCAAAGAGTTTCATCCAGATTTTGGAACAGTGACTAGGATTGCTCACCTAGTTGCCTATGGCAGTCTGTCTTATCATCTAGCAGTATGATATATGACAGCCAACCTTGGAGCCTAGATGTAGGATAAGTTATCACAGAACTGAAGAGATAAGCCATCAATACCCAGAGTATTCTCTTTTGCTAGTTCAGCGATGACCATTTGTATGTCCTGCACAGTAATAGAAGGGTATAATTTGTCTCATTGTCATGGAGTTAATGACTGATGGGTTATAAATAATCGTATCTTGTCATCTCATCAACCTCACATTTATCATGCAAGCTGGTGTAAGGAAGTGGGTTTCTGTTGCAGTAACCCCCCCACTTTTTGCCAGACCACTGATGTACTTTGACTTGATGTGCCCTGGGTCCCTGCCAATCAGGTTCCCAGGGCCTGTGTTCTTTCCCCAAAACTGTACCCAATTGGCATCTCTGGCCACAGGTCAGCACCTGGTAAATGGTACCACAGGTACCCAGGGCACTGTGACCAGGGAAGACCTCTAAGGGCTGCAGCACTTATTGTGCCACCCTTAGAGGCCCTGTACCTTTACACACACACACTGCCTTTGCAGGCTGCGTGTTTTGGTGCAGAACAAAGTGAAGAGTCGACATGGTACACACCTCTGTGGGCCATGCCTACAACCCACTGCCCTGGCATAGGTCAGTCATCCCTCTAGCTGGGTGCACTATACCAGTGGTGAGGGTACAGGTGCATGAGCCCTGTACCCCTACAGTGTCTAAGTCCATTCTTAGACATTGTAAGTGCATTGCTGCCATTAAGAGTATATGGTGCTGGGAGTTTGTCATTACGAACTCCACAGCACCATAATGGCTGCACTGAAAACTGAGAAGTTTGGTATCAAACTTCTCAGCACATTAAACCCACACTGATGCCAGTGTGGGATTTAATGAAAAATGCACACAGAGGGCATCTTTGAGATGCCCCCTGAAAAATGACCAGTCTCTGGTGGGTTCCCTGACTGGTACACAACAGCCTGCCACCATGAGACTTGTTTCTGGACCCCTAGGGTGGGAGCCTACGCTCCCTGAGCCCAGAAACAAAGCCTTTCCTGGGCGGAGGTGTACACACCTCCCCCAGGCCAGGAAGAGCCATCTGTGGCAGGGGAGCTTCAAAGACCTGGCAGCCTTTGTAATGCGACCCCCAGCCTCTCCTGCTATCAGGAGCAGGCCCCCTTCCAGTCTCCCTCCCTTTCGGCGGGAAGACAGGCGGGAAAAACTAGCCAGCCCAGGAGGTGTGCCCACCTCTGCCAACTCCACCCCTCAGGTGGGGGAGGCGAGGTGAAGCCCACTCTCCAGTGCTCGCCATCTTGCAGATGGCAGGCACTCCCCAATCAGGACTAGGGATTGTGCTCACTCCCCCACGTGGGGTGAGCACACCAAGGGTGTAGTCACCCTAAGGTCAGTAGCCCATTGGCTACTGACCTCAAAACCCCTAAAATGCCCCCTAAATACAGTATTTAGGGGGCAGCCCTGAACCAAGAAGGCAGATCCAGCCTACCTACAAGAAAAAAAGAAGAAGAAGGACGAAGAGCCGTGCAGAGCTAACAAGAGGACAACGCCCACTGACTTGGCCCCAGCCCTACAGGCCTGTCTCCCCTCAAACCTGCTCCTGTAAAATCCCGGCATGTCCAGCGGCCAGCAACCTCAAAAATCCCAGAGGACCTGCCTGCCTTCACTTTCCAAGCTGTTTCTCCCATGAACACCGGACGTGTTTGAACTGCAGCTTCTGGTGCCAGCCAGGAACCGCGAATCCAGCCCACTCTGCACCCGCCGAACCCGGCCCGAGCTAGAGTGGAAAAATACCACAAGGAGGTCCCCCCGGCGATCCTGACCCGAGATCCGGCGACCCCTGACCTGCCTCAAGCCTCCTGACGACGCCTGCAGCCTCAATCCAGAGGACCCCCCCCTACCGCGACCAGAGCGGGTAAGAAAATCCGACGTCCCAAGGCACCCCTGCACCCGACGCCCCACGGCCTTGTGTGCCCAATCCAGCGGTGCCTAACCAACCCTCAACATCCCAACTTACCCCTCGAAGTGGTGGTCACTCCTGGAAGATCCTCGTCCCTGAGCCTGCAGTGTTTCTTTGTCCCGGAGAATCTCCATTGAAATCAACAGGGCACCCGACCTCAAAACAGCACCCTGCACCCGGCCGCCCTAGTGCTGCTGAGGGTGCCCCTTTTGTGCTAACTTGGTCCCCAACTTGCCCTGAGCTTAACCCTAGGAGCTTTGCTCCCACAACCCTGTGGCCTGCTTGCCAGCAGCCACCAACCGGAGTCCCCCTATCCTCCATAGGATAACATTGGGCCTCAACACTCTGCACCCGGCCGCCCTAGTGCCGCTGAGGGTGCAACAACAGTGCATCACTGACCCTGGGAGACCCCTGAGTCTAACCCCAGAACCCTAACTCAAAAGACTGAATACTTACCTCGAAACCGATAACCTGTTTTTCCTCATAGAATAACATTGACACTTTTTCTCCCAAAAAGTTTCCAAGTGTCAACTTTTGAAAACTAAGAATATTCCTTAAAAATCGCACAAATAACCTAAACGAATTTTCTCAACTATTTGCAGGAAAGGTCCCAGTGCTGAATCTAGGTATCCAGCACTGAGTAGGAAAAGTAACGTAAAAGTAACTTACCTGTGAATTGAATTTCCTTCCATAGGATAACATTGGTGGTTCTATGTGAAAAAGTTTCCAAGTGTCAACTTTTGAAATACAAGAATATTCTTTAAAAATCGTACATCTAACTAAAACGCATTTTCTCAACTGTTTTCAGGAAATGTCCCAGTGCTGAATCTAGGATCCAGCACTGTGTTAGAAAAAGTAATCCGAAAAGTAACTTACCTGCAATTTACAGGAAAAGCCTTTGTATTTCAAAGTACTGGTCCAAAAGGTTTCTAAGTGTGGACTTTTTAAATCTGAAAATATTCTCTAAAAATCGTACAAACTACAAAAACGTAATTACTTACCTGTTTTAAGTAAATGTCCCAGTGCTGAATCTAGGAGTCCAGCACTGGATTACAAAAGTACGCAAAAGTAATTTTACCTGCATTTACCTTAAAAAGCCATTCATTTCAATGTACTGCATTTACTAAGTATTGCAACCTACTGCATCCCCTGTAAATCAAATCAAGTACAATCTTCATTGCTTTTTAAAACTGTGTACAACAAGTAACTTATTACTGAAAAGAATTGAATGCTTACCTGTATCAGGCTTGCTTGGTTCTAAAATAAAATAACAGTATATTTTTTATACAAAAACAATTGGCCTAGAGTTCAGTTCTTGAGTGTGTGAATTCATTTGCTGACTGAGTGTGTACATCAAATGCTTAACACTGTCCTCTGATACTGCCTTACTGCTCGACCAAGCTACCACTATTGGAGAGCAAGGTTCTATCTAACTTTAACCTCTGCCTACCTTTGGGGACTCTTGGACTCTATACACATTGTACCTCACTTTGGTGCAGTATATATAGAGCCAGTTTCTTACAGCTGGTGTAATAGTTAGCAAATGCCTGGTGTATTTCTTCTTGGGAGAATACCACCTCCCCTTGATCACTGTAAATAGCTGTTGACATTGACTCAACTGGCATACTTAATTGGCTATGCCAGTAGTCGCCTTCGGTATGTTGCTTGGTGAGGTATTACCTATATCTATGCATCTCAGTAATGAGTATTCTCTGTGGGCGGGTGTCCAATTCCCCAAGTGTCTTATCACCTATGAGGAAGCTTATGGTGGGAGTAACCTCTCTAGATATATGTTCATGATGCAGCTAAAGTTACTAACCCATATCGTGAGGAGATGACTTATGTGTGCAGTGTACAAGGTCAATTTGTTTAAAAATGCAGATTGATCATTAAGTGCATACATGCTTGCCACTAATACTTGTTTTCCATCTAGTCTGCCTGTAACCATGATATAACTGCCCTCCATGTCTTGCCCAATTCTATCCGCTGAGAAAGGCAGCAATGGTTGAAGCTAGATCAGGGCACTTAATGTGATATTTACCTAATTGGATTACCCGAGGACAGGTTGGACCCACCTTTCTGCCCAACAATAAACTATCAACAAAAATGAAAAGTCCCAATTCCATTTTTAGGCTCAAAGTGGGTGAGCATCTCCAGCAGGGGCCCCAACCAGATGTCCCCAATTTCAGATGGGTATGTTGCTGCAATATTTGTTCTATTTTTGTTGGAGAAATCCTGCAAGTGAACTCTGGACTGGGAAAGCAAAAGCAGCCCTGGCACAAGTGCTGAAACCAGTCTCACTCCCTTCATCTCCTTGAGCAATCTCTCTCTTTCTATCCATCCATTCTCTTTCTCTTCTTTCCTCTCTTTCTTCACTCTCTCAGATCACTTTATCTCTCACTCTCTCCAATCCCTTTCTCTTTGTCTTGAAACCTCCATTGCCTGCTGCAATTAACCTCGGGGAGCTGGGGAAAGTGAGAGAGGCACCAGGTGTGGACCTGGGCTTTCCAAACTGTCATTTCAAGTATTCCAGTCCACCAGGGAAATGCCCAATAGATTAAAAGACGTGTCCGGCCCTGGTAAGTGCATTGGGTCCATATAGTTTAGCTACTGTGGCATTTCCTTTCAGTATATGTCTCTCTAATAATGCCCAAAGGCTCTGATGCAGTGGGAAATGGAGCTCACCATGGCAGTTCAACAAGGCGATCAGAAATGGCTGCAAAGACATGCTGCTGTGCTGGGGCAGCTCCTCCTCAGGAGCGGAGGAGCATCACCCGCCTGCTGCCAGCTCTTTGCACGCAAACACAAATAAATAAATTAGAACTTCAATGCCATTTTATTTATTTGCCACCGCACCGGCTCGCACTGTGTACAGCACGAGGGGGGCGCGGGGCAGAATCCTGCAAATGCAGGATTACAGCACTGGTCTACATTGAGCATGACAGATTGGCCGGCTGTCTACAGTTGTCCTATTCAACATGCGCTGTATAGCCCTAATAATCCAAAGGCTGTGAAACAGCCTCAAAATGAGCGCTGGGTGAGCCTGCTCCCACCAATCTTGGAGCTGCTTTCACAGCATGAAAGCAGCTCCAGGATTCGTTGGAGTTCTGTTCCACAAGCAGGAAGGAAGCCCTTCCTTTTCCTGCTCGTGGAAGGGAGAAATGCTGCAGCAGTCATGGTCCAGCTCCAGCTCCGAGTTTATGGTGAGTAGCGCTTTCGTGCCCCACCATTTTTTATTGAAGGCAGCCGCCATTCCTGCTGTTATCCTTCTACTTTGTCCCATGTCTGTCTCCAATGTATGCATACTTGCTGCTCTTCCGTGACCTCAATGGCAGTGTGTCTTCACAGGCTGGGGAGTCAGTATTAACCAAAGCTCTGTACTTGTTAGGGTAACTTGTGCTACTGTGCCCCATTTACCATGCGGAACAAATCTACCTGTTTTCTAGCCTTCTTTTTGCGTCTCTTCGTTCTCTGCTGGGAGCTGTCGTGTCTCCTTCTCCATTTTGCTTCTATCACGCAGGAGGAAAGGGAGTACCCACTCTTCTGCCTGCAGAGGACACTACAACATGGGTATATGTTGACAAAGATTAATGGAGCAGGCTTATAGGGGGACTGGGGCATGGATGAAGTGAGTGAAGAAGAGAGGGTAAAAATTATTCATAAGGTAGGATACAGAGCAGTATGGTGGCATTCCCTTCCTTACTCATTGACTTTATGCTTATCTTTGACCATGTACGGTGAGCCGCTGCCATATACATACATACATATACTATACAAACATGGGGACAGTGGTGCAGTGACACATGGTGAAAGTGAGCTAAAGATGAGAAGAGCTAAATAAAACTTAACGTTTGATCCTAGGGATAGGGAACTTGTACCCAAGTGTGTTTATAATATGAAACTTGTTCCTCCTCATTTTATTCTACTATAAACTTCCAGATACATTTTGGCCAAACTTCCTGCAGGATACATTCAGTGAGAGAGCATACTTTCTTAATTTCCACACTGTGTCAATGTATACGCATGTGTACTGCAATTTTTACCATATTTGACATTACCTACGGAACCTCGTAGAATCAAATTCACATACATATATGCTCCTACATTTCCATATGTTGAAATGTAAAATCAGAATTTCCGATGTGTCATTTTCTCTGTATTTGCCATAGGTTAATCATGGATTCCTTAAGAGTTCCGCTTTTGGTAGATCTCTTGCACGGCTCTAGGAGGGGTAGTGAATTTCGCCGTAATTTCTGATACTATTCTTGCTTTCATAAAAAATATGCATATGAATAAAACAACTTACAAATTGAGGGCACAATTCACAAAACATTGTACTCACCAAGGTGTATCTGAGCTCACAGAAGCCAGCTCGCGAGTCAGAAAATCAGGATATGTGCAAATCTATGTGCACAACTTCCAATTTATACAAGGATGGGTCTTTTGCAAGCGAGGCTATAGGTCAAGCGCCCATTAGAAATGCTGAGAACACTAACGGAATTCAATTTTTGTGGGGATCCACTAACAATTGCAATCCAATCCCGATATTTATTGCATACATACTCCTACCCCTAAAAAAAAAAATAGGAGTAAAAAAGGAGGTACAGGCAGAGATGGAGGAGCAATTTCTTGAAACTGTAGGGGAAGGGGTAGCTCTATGATGAAAAATGTTTCCCATCCTTACAAAATCGACCAAAACTAAATGTGCATTTACGAATGCATGCTAACCCTTCAGCCCCATTACTGCCAATCTTCCACGTCCACAGTCTTAACATTAGAGTTATGACTATAAAAATAATATATTACCCAAGGGGCACCTGTGTTTTTGTGAATTAACCCAAATATTTAACCTTACACAAATCCTATATTGAGTTCTACTCAAATAAATCCCCTCCAATTCTTAGCGAATAATGAAAGTGTGGTTATGAAAGCTTCAGAAGACTTAGCATATTTTTGACACTGCAAACTAGAGAAGCCATATTTTAAGACCAAAATGTGTTGGTTTGTGTCCCATCAATTATGTGCTATGTAGGGGTTGAGGAATTCTAAATACTGCAGCCTTTCCGCACTGCACAATTTATGTTTTTATGTATTCATATTTCTTTATTTGCATGTAACGCAAGTACAAGAAAACTTTGATATACTTCAAACGAATTTTCACTATGTGCAATAAAGATTCTGTTATGTTAAAATGTTATGTTAAAAAAACATTTATAAAGCGCACGTTCACCAACGGTTTCTTGGCGCTAAGCGGGGTCAATCGGTTGCTGGGACAGGAAAATGGGGATTTCAATTGTAGGCCTGAGCAAATAGCCAAGTTTTGAGAGACTTCCTAAACTGAGTATAAGAAGTGGACAGACGCAATTCGGGGGGAATTCTGAGTAACAGATCTTTTTTGGGGAAATAAATATACTTTCTTTTTTCACTTAGTAACTAGTGAGATCTACGAACCATTCTATTGAATAGAGTTTCAGGTTAGGCATGTCGCTTTATCTACAAAGTATCAAACTATAACTGATCGCCCCAGTATGCATACGTGTATCCTCCACCATTGTCCCTAATGTATTTGAGGAGACCATCTCGAGGCAGGAGGCGCACTCCTAGAGTGTTCTCAGTGTGGAGTCGTCAACCTCATGGGGAAGTGAATGAGGCTTCATCCTCTCCTCTCTCACGGGTGCAAATAAAGTCTCTGCATACGTCTCTGAATTTCATCAAGTAGACTGGCTCTACATTTCTTGCAGCCATGTGTCCATTATGGGGCCACTGGCAGACATTTCGTGTTTTTAATTGTTTTTATTTATTATTTGTGTTGAATTATATTTGAATTTATTGTACACAAAGATATGTGTTAGGAGTGTGAAAGAATAGGGTGATAAACAACAAGAAGATATAGAATGACTCACCAGAAAATGTTGTTATAAGAAATAATTTTCCTCCGAAACAAGTATGTTTTTGAATTTTAGGAATTATTGGTGCTTGTTTGGTTAATGAATTATAATTGTATTAATATTTTAATAAAATAAGAGATACTACAATTCTACTGTCAAGGTAATCATTTCTTTAATTTTTTTCAAAAACCTTTTGTATGTCTTGTTCCTCTTTTTCTACTAAGAATAATCTTACTTATGTGTATACACAGATTTAGGGACATTATATAAAAAAGTTGCGAGGGAACAAAACTATTATTGAGCCACTGGCAGATCTCCATAGCCTCAGGATGCACATTTTTGCTGTGGCTAGTGATGTGGCCAGCAGTGGCGTAAGAAAACATCAGGGGGTCCCCCCTGCAAAGTACATGGAGGGGGGCCCCCACAATCTGCACCCAGTCAGAAGCTCTCATGGCAGTGGCCTGCAGCCAGGGCACAGTGCCGGAGGGGGCCCCCTAAAGCTTGGGTAAGTAAGTGAGTAAGTTTATTATGCATGATTAATTAAAACCGTTGCATACACATGATAATAAAATTCCATAGTAATTCAGTGAGTAAAAGCAGTGTTTAAAAGGTCATCAAAGTGCATTATATTAAAACTCGAATTTAGACAGTGCGCTCTTCAACAATTCTAAAGTGTATTGTGCGTCAAGGAGAGCTGGGCTAATGGGCGCTGTGCCAATTTAAGCAACCATCGTTATATGTCCAATTAAAATTTACGTTTTGTTTTGTGCTTACAATCTTCGTCAAATCGGTTGTGTTTGTGTGTCCATAAGGTGCAGTAGCAAGAGCTTGCCAGGACAAGCCACAGAGACAGACCAGCCTAGCTATTTTTATTTAGCCGATGTCCACTTGCGATGCATGTTTGAGTCTGAAGCTTGGGGGGAGGGGCCCGCACCACTGGGGCTGCAAGGGCTATTGTTACGCCACTGGTGGCCAGCCATCGAGACAGTTGATGGGAGATAAATGGGTAAGGGTCAAAGTCATGTAAAAGAACAGTTTGAGCAGTCAATTGGGCTCTCACCTTCAGTGTATCTTGAATTATGTTCTCTATGCGAGTCCAGAATGGCAACACCAAGGGGCACTCCCATAATATGTGGGCGATGTCTCCATCATACAAGTCGCAGCGCTAGAAAGAGGCCCGTGGGATAATATTGAATATGTGTAATTTCTTGGGAGGCCAGTGCCATTGATGCAGCACTTTAAAAGAACTCCATTTCAGACGCACTTCCCAAAGGGTTTATCATGAATGGCCGTGAGATCCGACCAATCCTTTCTTAGTATTTTATTTGTAGTCCATTGGTCCACCAGGCTTTCAGTGGCTGTGAGGCTGGGTTGGGCAATTTGTGATCAATCACAATTTTGTAAAGGCCTGAGACTTTTCCCTTGTTGGTGCCCCATTTCCACAGATATTCTAAGACAGGTGAAACTGGAAACACTATTGGGAGAGTCTAGTACCTTCCATATGCACCTGGTGACGCACCGGAAATCCCAGAAATGATGCGGTCATATGTGGAATGGTACACAAGCAGTGGCAAAAGATTCGAGGCTCCGTCCTCGAGAAGATCTGATAAAGTAGGTATCCCTTTAGCTTCCATCTCCCTCCATCGAGATTCCTTACCCCCACATTACATGTTTGAAAATGATAAGCTTCCAGGGGTGCAGGAAGTTTAAAAATTGGGCAACGACAGCAGTGCTGCACTGTATATGGAAAAAAGGTTCAAGCTGCTGTTCAGCTTAATGAGCAGTGCAGGTGTACTGTTACCACTTAGCAGTTATACACTGCAATTCCCACCAGTGAAAGTCACATAAAATGTGGAAATGTTTTTATTTTAATGGGGAAACTGTCTGTGCAAAAAGTATGCATTTTCATCTAAACCTGCCATCAATAAAAATAGTTTGCTGCGCTATATTAGTTCTTTCCCCAACTTTCAGAATCAGTCACAGTTGTAAAACAATTACCAATGCTATTGTATTTTTTATAGTGGTGGTGAATATTTCATATGCTTGCATTTCCACCTACTTGCAGAGTGAGGGGGGAAAGAGTTGTGAAAGCTATGGATGAACCTGGAAGCTATACATTTCTGAAAAGTAGATAACAATTTGAATGCAGCAAACAGATATTGGTGTAAATCGCCAATGGTTTTCCCCCAAAAACTATTTTTTTAAATCAAATATACAATAAATGTAAATAGGAAAAATAGAAACAGATGACAATATTTTCATCTGTAAGTTTTTGCACCGAATACTGATCTAAAAAAGTAATATACTGTTAGGTCTGTCAGACGCTTCCAGTAGCAGAGATATAGAGTGTTTGACGGTTACTAAAAAACATGCGATACACAGAGCCAGCAACCAAACTGTGCCTTATAATGTTTTTTCATTGTGTTTCGACCTTGCTTCATTTTATAAAGTAAAATCTAATTGATAATAAATGTGTATAAAGGAAAGTTATGCATTTGTGAAATGTGTCCAGGAATTTGAGTTTAGGAATGGGGGTTATGCGTACCACCCTGAACTCGGATTCCCATAATATCTGGTGATTTTGAGGGAGTTTTACAAAATGTGCATTGTGTGCACACTGACTTTTATTCAGAAGGCAAACATCTAGAGAATATCAATAGATGATTGCAAATGAGTGACTGTTCCCCCTGCAAGGGGACAGTGATTGACTGCACACATTTAAAGGGGGATGCCTGGGGGATCCCTGGAATCCCCTTGCACCTTTCAAACAATGCCAAGGAGGGGGTGTGGCGTAACGGCTTGAGCTGCCGATTTCAGAGCTGGAGGAGCCAGGTTCGAGTCTTGGTGTTGGCTCAACATCCTGTGATTCTGGGGAAACCAATTAATCTCCCCGTGATTCAGCACCTTGATACTCTCACTGGTGATTTGCTGCGCTTTACAAATCCTGGATTTATTTATGTATTTATGCCCTATGGGGCACATTGACTCATTTTGTCCCTGTGCCTTCATCTGTAATATGGTGTGGGTGCAGAGGAAACATGTTTCCTCATTTGAATTGGGTTACGACCCCATGCAAATGAGGGCATGCATGACCCTTTGAGATCTCCCGGCACACATGCAGCATTGGCTCAATTTGCATTAGAGAAGGGGTGGTGCAAGTGACTGAGGCCCTTCTGCAATACTAAAGTGCCCTTATGTGCAGAAATTGGGCACAAATGTCTCTTGTACCTCTGAGGTACTTAGTGTAATATGGCCCTGGGTGAAGTCCAATGCGGTGTGGTGTGCATGGAGCCCACTACCTTTCCCTACTCAGAATGCCCTGCAAACATAAAACCTTGGCTTCCCACTCTTCTCCTGATAAAAACAGTAACCCACTTGTGTGGGTAGGCATTTCATCTGGGTCAAACTACAATGTGGAGGTATCAAAATTACCTTTGAATCTCAATCATTCTGAAGAGGTTAGCATTGGTGGTCAGCTGGCACCATAGGAAACCTACCAACCCCAGGCATTTCCAAACACTATACATCAAGGTGAGTCCAGGCATGGATCGCCCTACCTTTTCCTACTCAGAATTCCCTGCAAAAGTGAAAGTTTGAGACAGAGAATGGCTCAGCACACACCTATAATGAAATATAATATAAAAGTCAACAATGGTATATAGTAATAGTAAGCGATAACCAATGTGCGAAAATTAGCACAATGTCTCCCCAATAGATCAAATAAGACTTCGGTTTCTTAATAATATATCCTTCCTTTATTCTTATTTCAAATTTCTTTTCTTAAAAGCACAGCACAAATTCATAGCCGACGCGGCGCGTTTCAGTCCCAACGGGACTTCTTCAAGGCTATAAAAACATATACAAAACAAACATTAATATTTACAATTAAAAAATATATACAACATGTGATTTTGACTAAACTATCAGCCTAATCACCACAAAATTCTTTATCCAATAACATTTAAAATATGTATAATCTAATCATGGGGAGACATAACTAATGATATTTGTGTATTGGGAGAATATTACAGCAAAAGAGAAAGTTTGGCTTGAATCACAGAATATCTTCACAATTTTGTGAGGAAAGGTTTTGGAAATTTTGGGGCTCAACAAAAGTCCTACCATCCAGCATTCCTGAACTTCTCAAAAAATGCTACCACGCTTGTGTGGGAGGGCCTATTGTCTGACAAGAAATGCCCGAAAATGAAACGTCAAAGCATCTAGTATTTTCTTTGAATTTCAATCATTCTGGAGATGTAGCTAGCCAGTGTCAACTGGCATCCAAAGAAACCTATCAACCACAAACATTTCTGAAAACAAGATACCCCAACAAAAGATACCTCATTTTGCCTCCTGCAGGGGCAGGAAAACTGTCTGATAGTGAGGGAATTTGGGGCTGCCTGATGCCAGGACAGACTGATTCCATCCAAATGTTTTTACATTTTTTTCCCTGGTAGTCTAGTGGGCTTTCACGCCCTCTGAGTAGGCAAATTGGGGTGTTTATTCCCAATTTACCTACATGGTGGTGAAGGTGGCAGAAAACCCAATATACTACCAGGGGAAAAAATGAGAAAAAGAATGGGGTGAGGGCCGTCACTGTCCTGATATTGGGCTGCCCTCTCCAAATCCATGCATCAACAAGTCTGTCTGCCCCCCCCATAGGGCAGGAAGATTGGAAGTGAAATAAAAAAATCTCAGACTGCAAGTGAAGCTTTTCTCTTGCACCCTGAGGCTTGGGTATGTAAAGAGGATCCCTCTGGTGCAATCACCAGAGGGATCCTCAGCGCTTGGCACAAGGACATGACGTTCATGTTCTTGGCTATGCAGAGGGAGTGCAGGAAATGTGAATAGCATGTTACCGACGCTAAAGAGGCTAATGGTCTACTCCCAACATTCATGCAAATTTGTAATTCATTTATTTCACTGCTGCACTAGTATTACCCCCAAAAGTGCTGGTACATTTCCCTTAGAAGACATGGAGGTGAACGTGAATGGTGTAGAGACTAAGGGGTCCATACGATGGCGGGCGGAAACACTACCGCCATGCTGACGGAGGCAAAAACTGCTAGTTACCGTCCGCCATCAACTGCACACACGCCCGCCAAATTAGGATGTGAAAAGTCAGGCAAATACCGCCCGTAAGACCGCGACACCGCCCGCCATCAAAGTGCGCCTGTCTACGTAGCAGCGCGAGCTAACGGAGACACACCGTCCGAGGAAATGACGTACCGCCCGGCGTACAAATTACGATGACACAACCAAACAGCCCCACCTGCAAAGAGACACCGCACGAGAAAAGGAGGCGGAAACCACATTGCTGACTACAGAAACACCAACCCGGCCTACTCCGACATGAATCCTGCTCTCCAGGCCATCCCAATGCTGTACCTGATGCAGCACCTAGGAGTGAACGCGCAAAGACGACGCAGGTAGGCAGACACACAACAAGGGCACGCAAACACCGCACACAATGCAAGGGCGGAAAAACTGTACATGGCCCCCCAGACACCCCTGTGGGGACAGGACACATCCAACACTGTACCCACACATGTTCCACCTGTAAAACAAAAACAACTCGCAACATCCTGGGCACCCATTACCCGGGACCAGGAGGTGACGTCCCCGTCACGGCACCGCAGCGCAGTGGCGATGACGCACGTACACATGCGCACAACGCAGAGCCCAACGACAGCGCCACGCATGGCCTGCACACAAACACCACAGGGCCACAACTACACACACCACACACCAGCCCCACCCTGAAGGCACATGTCACGTGGCCCTCCTGCATCAATCAGGTCCACAACCGACAACTCACAGTTGTCAACTTGTAGTCACACAAGTGTCCCGAACAGGGGAGTAAAGTGACGTCAAAATAGGACACACACCTGTGTGCAAAACATGGAGAAGCACACAGCGGATGCTACATAACAGCGCAAACAATGGACATTGTCTGCAAAAGGCACGCCAGTCTCATCCAAAAATACCTATGCCATCCTGCACGCAATAACAAGCCATGCAATGTACAAAAGAGAAAAACCCTGCTGCCTGAGAACAGGTGTTCACAATGACTACGCCCACACACAAGTCTCAATGTACAGCGGAAACGAAGTGTCCCGCCCACACACGGGAGAGCAGATAGCATTGAATGTCCTTCCATTCCTACACTTAAATCACATTGCAACAAATTCTGCAGGAGAATGGAGCCATTGTACCAACCAGAAGCCAAACATAGCCATGCTGAGTAAACCTTCCACTGGCAGATAATGCCTAACATGAAAGAAAGATAATACCACAAAATACAATTATACCTCTGCTCCTTGTGGCTCAAATGCAAGTAATCAGGAAAGAGACAGACACCACTGGCCTTGACCAATCATAGGAGCATGTGGGATGAGGGCCTGTGTCCTCCTCCCAAGCCATACCCAAAGTCCTGCCGCCTAACATCCATTCAAGAATACCCAGCTTCGTCGGTGGTTGCACTAAGCAGACAGCTCAGGCAGCCGGAGCACGCCATCACATCACCCTGCAGCAAAATGGCTGTTGCACCAGTGCTTCACACCTACGCCAGACAGATGCAGCTGTACAGTGATAGCTTGCTACAGAGAGTGGGCTGTGCAAATCTGGCTATGCTGAATGTAAGTTACCGAGTAACTTACCGCATTGAAATGTTCAGCTGCGTCATCCCCGTGTTCTACTGTCGGAGGTGCCCGTACCACTGGCCTGTGGATTTATGTCTCTCCAACCCGGCATGTCCAAATGCGGACTTGGTACACCTGTTTGCACCCCTGGACGCCCACGACAGGAACTGTTCAGTGTATGGGGGCATGGCGTTTGTGGCTGCAATCGGACACACACTGCAATGGGACCAGTGTGCCTCCGCACAACGTATGCTGGATTACAGTTTCATCGAATGTCATCCGACATGTCCCATCAGGCTTCTACAAGGGACAACTTACGATGAACACGTTGCAACCCACCATCCGCTTCATTGGATGTCATCCATGAATACCACCAATGCGAGGGATGCCCTGCTGGAAGGTATCGCATACCTGACAACTTGTCAATTCATGGGTCCCCAAATCAATACCCACAATTGAACATTCATGTTCAACACCGTACCTATGCTTGGCTTCCGCACGCAGTGGGCAGTTAGCTGTGCAACAACTATACCATGCAATCGGCAACAAACACCTTACCATCAACTCCACTGCCATGACACTTGACATTTTCGGGACATGCACCCTGTTCATCACCATATCCCATGTCCCTGCATGAACAGGGGGAGGCAGAGGTATGGGACTTGTGTACAGTGACCACATGGCCAATACTGCACGAACAACTATGCTACAATATGTATTCTGCGCACCTGAACACATGCCCTTGTCAGTGAACGCTTATCTGTCTGCTGTATTACGTGAGAACTGTCACCTCACCTTCGTCTGTACTTCCGTGCCAGGACATTTGCATGGACAACAAATGCAACACCCTACAACATGTCCCCAGTCATTGTGTCATGTTCAGTAGCCACCATATCGCAACAACATGTGAGACGATGCTGCATGCATGTAGGCTCATGCTCTGATGTCACCTCTGACGCAGGTGTGTCGGAGTCACTATTGTAGTAATCATGTACCATGGGACTGAGATGTATTGTGCCTATGATGTCAAGCTGTCTGGTAGGCAAAATTAATACTGTCTGTGTCAAAGCCTAGAGCACTTCAGTAATGAGCAAATGTACTGTAGCATAGCAAGGGCAGGGCATTCGTAACTCCGAAGCCTTTATTCCACAATCAACAACTAATCACATCTACCTGTACCCCCTTTTGTATGTGTAATCATGCTAAGTATATCCTCCACATGCATTTCGCTCCCAGCAGTGTCCACATCCTGCATCACAGAGGAAGTAAGTTCCAATACATGCCTTAAAGCAAATATGTGACTCTGGAGAATTATTGATCGTAGACAAGTACGAATGAGAGAGGATGAGAGTGTGTGAAGTACACGGGACTCGTGAGATTACCATGTAGTCAAGTGTCATTGGATGTCAATGCATATGAGTTGCTGCCACAGTGGACCCAGTGAAATACCACAGGTCGTGGGCCTTGGCATGTCAGAGTCTGACGTGGCCCAACAGATCATCACATCAACACTGACGGCCTGGTCACTACAAAGCACAGTCCTACATATGTGTACAATTACCTTCACAGTCTGACATCACACTCATCAAGCAAATATAGGAGCCACGCAAGAAGCATGCCACATCAATGCATGACAAAACACACACGATATCAGTGTGGGTGGGCAGGGCTGCACAGTGAGTACGAACCGTCGAAATTCACATACATGCTCAATTAAACAAGGCACAATCTTGACATTCACACACCCTGCAGACCCACAATGGCCAATACATATCAAGTAGGAGTCATCCTGAACTGCAAGGACACACCCACACACTGCACACTGTGCAACAGACAATACACACATGTGCTCACATTCACAGACCTGAACAAGGATACAAACAACCACCATGCCCCTGGGTAACACATGTGTGTAGTCGACATTGCCAGAGTGCACACACACACACCAACACTACCCCAAAGTCACACCCTTCACACCACACACACCTACACCTCCCAAATGCACACATTGAAAGTAAGCCATGTGCCCAGACTCTATGTTCATCACAAGATACACATACACCTACACTGCTGGCCAGCCAGAAAGTAAGCTCACACATACCCGCACACTCCGCACATGCAACCTGTCATCCTGTGGCTAGACTCACACCCTGTGCTATGCTTGCACGCAAACATGACACGTATACATTTACACAGAAATACCACCAAATACATGCAGACAATCCGTGTCACAGACATACGTCTTCATCACACACACAAGTAGCAGAGTCTGAAAGAAGTGAAGTCCCAGCCACGTATAATACACATAGGAATGTGAGACCAGACATTGCAATTGTTGAGGTACCATACACGGCATGTGCCTCACTTAACTATGCACACACAGTAACAACTGCAATCAGCAACTACACAGACACAACCCACTACAGGAACAACAGCATCCAGTCACAGAATACATAGACAGGCGGCAACATTGTACAACACCAGGGACAGTGGGCAGTCCGATGTGCAGAGTACTGATACGAAAAGCTACGTATGCATTGTGTGTGAGTGTACCCTGCCATGGACAGCAACACTGCCATGGCAGTCACAATAGCCACCACAGCCACCACTGTGTCACAGGTAGTTGTGTGAGGGTGCCTACCATTCAAACAGGATGCCAGTCCGACTCGGTGCTGTCTGTATGCTACGGGACATTTGGAGCTCCGCCCCTGAGAGAGAAGCACAACTGTGGAAGACACACATGTGCCATGTGAAGCGGGAGGGCTGCTTGGCACAGGTGGGTGGGTGGCACGGGTGGGTGCACACATGCAGTGTTGAAACAGACTGTGTGGGGAGGATCCCGGAGGGGTAGATTTCCACTGTGTTGGGTATTTGGAAAGCCTACCTGTCTGGGGATGAATGTGAACTCGTGTGGGCACAACAGGCGGGCACACGATCAATGCTGCATCAGGTGTAGACGTTAGCCCTCCCTCTGGGGACATGCTGGATACTGCTGTGCGTCTGCCAGGCCCTTGCCGAGGCACTTACATCCCCTGTCCTCCAGGTGTACCCCCTACATAGTCCACCTGCACAGGCTACCCAGGGCACGGGATGGCAGTGGAGCTTGGTGGGTGGGAGGTCATGGCACCCTGCTCCTGGTCACATCTCGCAGGCAACACATTCTCAGTGTGCAGCAGGGCACAAGTCCTAAATAAGAAGTGGGGGGACGCTGACGTCATGACAGGAAGTGACGTCACGAAAGGTGGCTTGCACCATCAGACTCATTGCCTCCCCTCGCTCACCCCTTAGATGCGATTGCATCAGAGAAGCACGCGCGTGAGCAGCAGCTCCAATCTCGCCCCAGAGAGGCCAAAGAGTGAATGTGTGGCTCCATTCGCTCCGGTCATCGAGCTCACGGTAAAATAAGTGGGGGGACGCCGTCCACCCGCATGGTACCCTGACTCGAGCCCTGGTGTGCAGGCAAAGTGTCCTATTGGCTTTGCGAAATGTGTGAGTTGCATGACACTCGTTGGCGGTGGATGGCTCGGAGGCTCGTCACCCTGAGGCCCATATCTCACTCTATGGGTCCCTTGTCAATGGCAGCGGATGTAATGACTATGCGCGCCGGGGTGTGTCTACCTGTCGTCTGGGATGGTGTTTGCGGCATGGCCCGCTAGGGCAGCTACAGCTTCTGTGTGTTGCATGTGGTGTATCCGGACTCCGGAGACAGCCATGCATTGTCACTGTTGTCCAGGGCACGAGTCGGGGTACCACGCGGCTGAACGGCGTCCCCCACTGATATTACCGTGAGCCCGATAAATGGAGCAAATGGAGCCACACATTCACACTTTGGCCTCTCTGGGGCGAGATTGGAGCTGCTGCTCACGCGCGTGCTTCTCTGATGCAATCGCATCTAAGGGGTGAGCGAGGGGAGGCAATGGGTCTGATGGTGCAAGCCACCTTTCGTGACGTCACTTCCTGTCCTGACGTCAGCGTCCCACCACCTCTTTTGTCAGGACTCGTGCCCTGCTGTTGTCAGATGTGCCACTTTCCAGGGGGTGGAGGAAGGTCAGGAATGTCAGCCTGAGAGTGGCCCAGTTGAAGGCCCACCTTGACTGGGGGGACAACCATTGGACAGACTGGTGTAGCCCACCCACGCGTACATGTAGGCCCTCCATGAACTATGTCACCTGCGGCAAGGTGATGCCATGGGCAATGAAGTCATTGAGGAGAGCTGTCTGACCCACGCAGAGATGCCGCACATGCTCAACAGACCCGGCACTGAGGGCAGCAGGGGTCGCAGGGGCAGCTGTGCCTGGTGTGAAGGACACTCTATCCTTCATCCTTGTGCCGACACGTGTTGCACCAGTGGAAGTAGTTGGGAGGGCGGGCATTGGCCTCCGCGTGGCTGCAGAGGAGCTAGAGTACACGTCCCCTGTGCTAGCAAACATGGATGCATGACCTCTGTCCTCAGATGACGCAGCAATTGTCGTCTCGGCCTGTGATTCATCCAGCACACGTCTGCCCCCTCCGAGGCGCCGGTCACATTTGTCTCACCCAGCTCCTGTGCAGCTGCTCCATCCGATGCCTCACCACTGTTGACCATCCCCTGTCCCTCAGCACACACGGGAGATGCTACATGAGGGAGAGCGAGGTGGCCTCACTCATTTGGCATCAAATAAACAGACATGTGCAAGGGAGCCAGCACAGAACAATCCCAAATGCACATGTTGCACGATACCTGTGCAATTGTATACAGCTACCACAATCAACACGTAATGGCTGGCGTACAGGAAATGAAGCCGCTAATAAGTGGCACATGTGTAGTGCACATGGCACAACAACCGGACTGTGTCACCCTGCGGCCATAGCCACTAATCGCTGTGTGCACACCCACTGTCCTGATGGTGGCAAGGATGACCACTACGTAATTAGGCCAAGGACATACCTGCATGGAGCAGAATGGGTCACCACACACACAGACTGCAACATGACAGTCCACAATGGTCATGAGCCCATGCCATACACCTGTCTATCGCACGAGCACAACTACTGTTGCACAGTGTGCCGGATGTGTGAGTATCAGGAATATGAGGTGAGGCATCGCACACATATGTCAGAACGTAATCAGAGTAGGCACAGTGCCTCAAACATACATGTGAATTGCCACTCCAGCAGACTAGAGGCTGTTCCTGAGGCCTACGACTCTGAACGCATTGACAATGCAGAGTGCTCAAATTACATCATAACCCTCAGGAATCGCATATGCATGTCAGATGCACCCAGCACAGAGTACACTTACAACCCACTGCATCACACAACAAACATCACAATTCACCCAGATAATGGGTAGGCTGTGGACACATGCTGCCTCTCGCAGCAGGAGACACCATCCCACAATACTGTACACCTGCTTGCTGCTGATGCCCCTACAAACGTGCATCCGGCACAGGCTGTGTGACTGTCAAGAAGCAGACCATTAGTGGTGAAATGCTGCGCCGTGCCAACCTGACAATACGAGGGGGCATCCCCCGATTAGTCCCCGCAACATAGTCGCACATCCGGCAGATGACGTCACCCCCTTTGTGGGATTTGCTGCACTGTCGGTTACACATACACAGAGGCAACAACTTGGATGCAATGGCTCATCACAAGGCCTTGGGCCGGAGGACTTTCAACTGCAGGGATGGTACACAAGAGTGTTGAAATATCACTCATACACTTCTCATCATCACCCACATCCACCAATCACAGTGGCATGATGCTGACCCATCCTAAATGATCAGAGACGTGTAACAGAGCCAAGACGGTATCGGACATGGCATAACAGCATGTGTACACCACACGTGAATGCATGCTGGTGGGAGTGTGTACACAGTACCTGTCCATCCCATTCACATGCAGGATGCCAGCACATTGAGCAATGTGTAGTCTGCCCACATCTACTGTCCATTGTCAGGTAGACCAACACATAGATCACAAGGCAACACATCTTTGTGGGTGGACTCACTGTGTCCAACACTGCGCAGCCCTCAACGTACTCGCCCTGTGAATGGCTCACCCCGCAATGGAGGTCACATTCAGTGCCACTTTCTCTCACACACATCACCATCACATGGCCTGTAGTGTTCAATCGTCAGGGCTGAGTTTGCGCATTTCCTGACAGTTGTGAACTGATGACACATGTAACCCACTGTACAGTCAGTGTAGTTTCCTTCTAGGATTGGGCGGTCAATGTGCAGCCCAGGTCTGCCGAGACTGAGAAGGCCAGCAGGGACCCAGCCAGCCATTCACACAAGCAATAGCTGCCCAGAATCATGCATTGCCAAGTGGCTGCGTCACTGGATGTCTGACATGAAAATGCCATGTACCACCACTCGGGAGGGACATGCATGGGAAAACGCCAGAGAGCCTACATACCCCTTCCACCTGTAGTTAGCATGGTAAGCGGTGCATGTTGGAACCCCACAGGCTCTGACTCATAGTGCTGCGGATCAACGACATGTGTGTCCCCCACATGCACTCCCACACACACAGTAGTTGTCTTACACACACCTGACTTTTGCAGGTATTCGCCTTGGGCAGTGTGCGTGGAGCTCGGAATCCAGGAACTCCAGCTCCTCGCTGGTGAGTGGACCTGGACATATCATCAGAGTCGTCGACATGAAGGTGGACAGGTGGCAGCAGCAGCAGGTGTTGTTGAGGGATGCCAGTCAGCAGTCCCTGGAAGCTGTGGTAATGCCTGTCACCCTCCCACACTGATATAGCCCCCTGGGGCTGTTTCTGCGTGTCCAAGCTGCTGCGATTGGTGTACCGCTCAGCCTGTGTACGTTGTGTTGTTGGTGTGTGCCATACTCACCCAGCCTCGGAAGCGGTGTCAGGCACAGCAGCTAGGTATATTGCCGTGGTGTTGCCGCTTCCCACATATGCAGTCTGAAACCATCATCATGCCTTTCAAGCTAATATGGCCTAAATCCCCATGTGCATGCTCATAGCAATGGTATGTGTCAGTGGTCCTTGCTATTGGTAAGGGGACCTGTGTAAGAGTAATGTTGCTGTGCTGTCCCTACTTGTCAGATGTTCTGTGATTCTATTGCTTTGTCAGTGATCTTTGTTTTGTGTATGTGTAAATACCATGTGGTGTGTTGCATTGACATGTGTCCACTTCCATCTGTCCTAGGAGGAGACCAAACATACATCGCCCCTACCAATTGCTGGCAGACATGGAGGATGTGGAGGTCATAAGGAAGTTCCGTCTGGACCGACCCACCCTGCGTCACCTATGTGCAATGTTGGAACCCCACCTCCGTCCTCGCAGGGTGTATCCTACAGCATTCACCCCCACGGCTAAGGTGATGGCTGCACTGCATTTTTCGCTACCGGATCCTTTCAACACACGGTGGGCAGTGGAGGTGGGATGTCCCAGCCCATGTTCAGCATGGTGCTACGGGATGTCCTGTCAGCTATGATGCTCTACAGGAACCGGTACATCCGATTCCCCAGGGCTCGTGATTTGGCGGCGGTGAAGGGTGCTTTCTATGCCCTTGGACGCATCCCCCAGGTTGTTGGTGCAATTGATTGCACCCATGTTGGCCTTGTTGCACCACAGGCCATGGAGCACATCTACAGGAACCGGAAACATTTCCACTCCCTGAATGTGCAAGTGGTGTGCCTGGCGGACATGATCATCACACACGTGTGTGCGAAGTTTCCCGGATCCACCCATGACTCGCACATCATGCGCCACAGCATCCTCCCACGTCTGATGACCAATCTTCAACCGGAACGTGCATGGATTGTTGGTGAGTATGCATACTCGTGTAGCGTGCTGGGTGTGACATGCTGCCTTGTATCCTGTTGGGAATGCAATGTTTCTCCGTGTTTCTCACACCCAGGTGACTCTGCATATCCTAATGGGCCTTGGCTGCTGAGCCCACTACGCAATCCTCGGACACCAGCTGATGTCAGATACAATGAGGCACATGGGAGGACCAGACGTGTGGTAGAGCGGACTTTTGGACTCCTGAAGTCCAGATTCAGATGCCTGGACCGCACCGGGGGTGCACTGGCATACTCCCCACAGAAGGTGTGCCAGATAGTTGTGGCATGCTGCATGCTGCACAATCTTGCGATTCGCAGGCAGATCCCCCTGATAGTGGATGACGGTGATCAGCCAGGGCCCCCGCCTGCAGGCCAAGCCGTGTCCAGTGACGAGGACAGTGGAGAGGAGGAAGCAGTGAATGAGCGTCAGCAGCTCATCGCCCGCTACTTCACTTGACGGTGAGTGACCATGTACGACGGCTGATGTCGCTGTAGTTGTGTAGGTGTATGTGTGCATTGTCACGGCGGACTATTGTTCACTGAGTGCTGTGTGGGAATGGTCCATGTCCAGGGTAGTATGCCACTGACAGTGGCTGTGACATTGTGCCCTGTTGCTCTGTGAGATGTGTGTACATTGCTTAGACCTGATGACAAGTACTGTGTGATGAGTGTGTGACACACACATTCAATGGACTCTTGTTCTGTGTTTCACCCCTAGGTCCCTACAGCCTCTCCTGGCCTATCGACATACCACACTACAGATGCGTTTCTGATCATGCTGACGGTTGTGCATCCTTGATAATAAACAGAGCAGATAACATAGAATGTGATACAGGTGTATTTATTTTAAAGGTGACGTGTTTGTGGGAAAGGTGATCAAGGAAGTGGTGCATGCTGTACAATGAGTTGACGGTCATGTCCGCGTGATGGTCAAGGTGTGCCCATGTTGTCCTGGGTCCGCAGTCCAACAGACATATGCCATTCAACTGGCAGTGTGGGGTAGGATGGTAGTCCAAGTGAATGCAGGGGATGGCCACCGTGGCTGGCTGACTCACTGGCGTTTGGAGCGTGCAAAGTCCTCCCTGGACATCTGTTTCCTCTTCGGACGGCCCCTTCCACGTTTGGGAGGGGGGGGTTGTGTGTGTGGGCTGCTGGTGGTGGGTGTGGATTGCCCACTCGCTGTGGACGCAGGGGAACTGGATGTTGCACGTCCCTGCGCCCCAGCAGGTGGTGGCGGAGGTGGTGTGGTTGGCCTTGAGTGGGCCCTCACCTCCACCACTAGCTGGCCCATGAGGTCCACAAGTTGGCCCATGTGGGCGTCCATGGACCTCAACACCCCAAGGACTTCCCTCGTGTCGGAAGCTGACCTGGCCCATTGTCCCTGGGCCTCTTCATAGGCCCCAAGGACTCTGGCTATTTGCGGCAGGGCTTGGCTCCCAGGCTCTGTTGGCGTTGGCCTGACCCTGCTCCTCCCACCTGGACTGCTGCCACCGACCTGCCCACTCGCCACATTGGTCACCCGGGGCCTCCTTCTGGCTCCCAGGGTAGATGTGGAGGTGCGTGCCACCTCTTGCGCAGGGTTGGTGGTCAGGGAGGCCCTCGTGGTGGTGATGGTGGTGGTGGTTGCGGCGGTGGTGGTGGCCGCAATGACCGTGGCAGCAGGGGCCTGGGACTGGTCACCAGCCCTGGGAGATGGGTTGGTGGGTAGGAGGGGTCCTGGGGAGCTGTTGCGCCCTGCCACACCAGATGTGCCAGGTCGGGAGTCCTCGTCCGTAGAGGTGTCCAGGTTTTCCACATCCGTGAGTCCGGGTGGGGGGCTTGTGGACTGGCTGTGATGGCTGCTGTCTCCATCCGCAGCATCATGCTGTTCGTCACCTGTGGGGCGGAGACGAAAGGTTATTGTGTTGCACCTTACAAGGTTTGTGTTAGATGTCTGACATGCACAGTTTGTGCACAGTTGTGCACTGATTTCCCGGATGCGTGTGTATGGCTCTACAATGTGTGTGCGTGATCAAGGCAATGGAATAGTGTGATGGGTGCATATGGCATGGGACGGATTTGGAATGCCAATTGGTGTGTGTTGCAGTACCCCTGCATTTTGTGGCTTTGGTGGGAACGGGGTACAGCCCCATGAACGCTTTTGAGATGATATATGTTTTTGGGGTTCAAATGCAACGCTTGGAAACGCAGATGGCAAAAGGGGTACAGCCCCATGGACGCTTTAGTGTTGATATATGTTTTTGGGGTTCACATGAAACGCTTGGAAACGCAGATGGCAGAAGGGGTACAGCCCCATGTACGCTTTTGAGATGATATATGTTTTTGGGGTTTAAATGCAACGCTTAGGCACGCAGATGGCAAAAGGGGTACAGCCCCATGAACGTTTTAGAGATGAAATATGGTACTGTGGTACATACTGTGACATATGGGTGCAGAAGGGGACATGTGTTTTGGCCACACGACGCTACAGAGACAAAGGTGTGTGTATGTCTGACTTACCCAGCATATCTGCTCACTGTTGTCATTTAAGGACATTACACTGCAAGCATTGTAGTGAGTGAGTAATGGTTGTGTGCCACACAACGTATTGCAGATGGGACAATTCCTTGGTGTGCGTGCTACTCTCAGCCATGTGCAGCAATGCAGTGCTATTGGGGTGTTGACTATATTTGTATGTTGTAACTCACAGTGTGACGTGCGCTTCAGACACAGCAGACACATTATTAGTCATCGGCAGGAATCTTTGCTGAACTACTGTATATGGGGCAACTGTTTAGATGATATACCTTTCATGACACTGGGGTTGGAAGATGAGATGGATGAGATTTTGTATGTGCATTGTGTAGCTGTGTGGTTCATGGGTCCAGTGGTGTATGTGACATTACTGGGGTTCCACTCTGTTACATTTAGACAAGATAGACTTACATGGGTGATGTTGTACAATGTCAAGGGAACAAGCAGACACGACTACATGGACATGACTTGGATGGTGTTGCTGATGTGTGTGATGACTGGCACAGTGCACGCCATGTGGGTCAGTACTCCAGTGAGACTTGTGCATGCAGACGTGACTCCTTATGTGTTACTGTATTTGAGATGGCTCATGTGGGCTATGACTCTGTAATTTATGTCCGTGTGCACATTGGTCACATGATTCTGACAGGGAGCAGTGCTACCTGTTCCTCTGCTACGTGACATGTCCCACATGTTAGTCGTAGTACAGTCCTCATGCCTACAGACACCCCGCCCTGTACAGTAGTCTACCTACTTGTTGGTTTGGAGGGAGCAATGCAATGGCTACCACATGGTTATGAGAGGGAGGGGTGCTCCATCTTGCTGGTCTGTGGGTGTGGGGGCCGTGTTGTGAGTTGTGGTGATGGTTTACCATCCACAGACACCCCTCCATGTCAGGTAACATATCTACCTGTCTGATGACGGTGTGCACTGCGATGGCTGACACATGGGTGTGGGGAGTGCTCCATCTTGCTGCGCTGTAGGACTGGGGGCCTGGTGGGGGTGTACTTCTGCAGTCCCCCTCCGATACACGGGCCTTGTGGTAAGGCTACTTACCTGTTACTTGTTGGTTTGTGCAGCTATGGCTGCCACATGGGTGTGGGTGTGGGGTGCGCTCCTTCCGGCGCATCTGGCCTACAAGGGGAGCTGGTGGGAGTTGTGGTGCTGGCTGACTGTACACATGCCCCCATGGTTTTGTTTGTTGGTGCCTATGGGCTGAGTGTGTGTGAGTGTCTGTTGCATGTGTGAGGGATGTCTTGTGGATTGTGTACTGGACATGGGGGTGTTCGGCCCTCGGAGCTATGGCATTGTGGTAGTGCATGACAGTACATAGCGGTGTGCTGGTATACATTTGTTTGTACTTACCAGCCTCCACTCCCCTGGTATTCCGGTGAGACTCTCCGGATGTAGAATGCCTCGCACCTTCTCCTCCCACGCCTTGAAGGTCTTGAATGGCACGGGATTTCCGCCGCCAGTCCTGTCAGCCAGCTCACGGTTCTTGGCCTCCTTCTTCCTGACCACGCTTTTCAGGTCCTGCCACCTCTTTGTGATTTCCCCCCGGTTGCGTGGCACGTTCCCAACTGCATTCACCTGGTCTATGATCCTGCTCCACATCCTGTTTCTGGTGGCTACTGGTGTCTGTTGGACCTGGTTCCCATAGATTTGTGGGTGCACCTTGATGACCTCGTCGACCATGACCGTCAACTCTGTGGCAGTGAACTTGGGCATTCGTTGTGTTGCCATGGTGCGTGGTTTGGTTTTTGTGGTGCTGGTGTGGTGTGTTTGGTGTGTGATGTGCAGGGGGTTAGTGGTGCCGGTGTTTAGGTGGTGGTGGTGGTGGTGGTGATGGGTGTGATGTGTGCGTGCGTGTGGTATACTGCTTTCCTCTGTGGCTCTCTGTGTTCTCTGCTGTGGTCTTGGCTTTGTAGTGGTGCAAGGGTTTGTGGTCTGTGAGGGGGCTGCTTTTGTACTCACCTATGTGGGTGTGTCATGATGGTCTGTCATTTTCAGGTGTGTTGGGCGTGGTGTCCTGGGATTTGTGGTTTTTTGTTTTGCCAGGGGGATGTGTCTTTGGGATGGGTTCTGTGTCTGGGTATTTTGGCGTTGTTTGCTGTGTGGACTTGTTGGCCGTGTTGTGTGTATTTGTTTGGGCCGCCAATGTTTCCGAGCACGGACGTGGCCGCCAGGCCTTCCGCCTTGTCAGTTATTCATTTCTGTTGTTCACCGTTGCGGGCGGGAAATATGTTGGTTTACCGCGCTCATGTCGGGGGGATCATAATTTGACGGCCGGTGTCTAGTTCGTCAGCGCGGTCGTATTTGGGGTTTTCGGGCGGTATTGCGTCCGTGGCGGACGGATTATCTTCGACTCTGACATGGACGGGCGGTATTCTGTGTGTTTTTTCCGCCGCGGGCGGTGGTTGCTTCGCGTCATCATAATTGCTCGGTCGGTATTCCCATGGTGCAGGCGGGCGGTCTTTTCAGGCTATGATGGATGGCGGTTTTTTTACCGCCGGTTATCGTAATGGGCCCCTTAATATCGAATTTTTTATATCGAAAGGACAAAATATCGAGTCCAAAATATCGAGAGGACAGAATATAGAAAAGACATAATATAGTTGGAAAAAATATCGACATATAGGTAAGTAATATCAAATGTCATTATATCGAATTTTATTTGTTTTATATGTTACTATATGTGTTAAAAATATATAGTATTTTTTTAATGTATGTTACAATTTTTTTAAGGTAATGGATTTTATGTGAATTAATTTTTGCGTATATTAGTTCCGCAGCGGGTTGTGGGTTTATAGGGGAATAGGGTGGGAAGTAATTTAATTTACATTATAAAAATTAATAATTTATTAATTAATAATTTAGGGGCCCATTACGATACCCGGCGTAAAGAAATCCGCCAGGCATGGAAGCGGCAAAAATCCGCCCGCACACACCGTCTGAACACCGACCACGCCATTACGATTACACAAACCGAAAACCGCCATCGGCGGAAAAACCACACAAGATACCGCCCGCCATCGACCGAGTCGGAGTCAAACCGCCCGCCACGGACGGAAACACGCACGACAACACAAAACCGCCCGCCCTCACGGCCGACACACCGCACGTGAAATTACGATCGCACCGCCATGAGCGCGGGAAAACTACAAATATACCGCCCGCCAGCGCAAACAACGCCGATGAGAATCGACACGGCAGAAGCCATGGCGCCCACGTACCTGCACAGAAACCATCCGCTCACAAAACCAATAGCACACAACATGGCCAACAAGTCCACACAGCAAGGCACGCACAAATACACAAGCACAGTACACATCCCGAAAACACCCCCCGGACAAACAAAAACTACAAAGGCCAGAACCCCAGACACAACACACCTGAAAACAACAGACCATGAGGACACACCCACATAGGTAAGTACAAAAGCAGCACTCCCACAGACCACAACCCCTTGCAACATTGCAAACCAGAGAGGAGAGGATAGGACACAGTGACACAGCAAGGACAGCAGCACACCACAGAAACGCACACATCACAACCACCACCACCACCACCACCACCACCAAACACCTGCACCACAAACCCCTGCACATTACACAACACACACCGCACCAGCACCACAAACACCATGGCACCACAAAGAATGCCCAAGTTCACGCCCATTGAGCTGACGGTCATGGTCGACGAGATTATCAAGGTGCACCCACAAATCTATGGGAACATGGTCCAGCACACACCACTAGCCACCAGAAACAGAATGTGGAACCGGATCGTAGACCAGGTCAATGCAGTCGGGACCCTGCCCAGGAACAGAGGAGAAATAAACAAACGTTGGAATGACGTCAAGAGCCTGGTCAAGAAGAAGGAGGGCAAAAACAGAGAGCTGGCTGCCGTCACTGGCGGAGGGAATCCCGCGCTCTTCAAGACCTTTAAAGCGTGGGAGGAGAAGGTGCAAGTCATAATACATCCGGAGATCCTCGCCGGATTAGCAGGGGGAGTGGAGGATGGTAAGTACAAACTAATGTATACCAGCACACCGCTATGTACTCACATGCACTACCACCATGCCACAGCTCCCAGGGACAAACACCCCCATGTCCAGCACACAATACACAACACATCACACACACATGCAACAGACACCACCACACACAGCCCAAACCGAACAACTGTAAGATACGTGGGGACATGTGTACACTCAGCCAGCCACGTAACCACCAACAGGTCCCCAAATATGCCAGAAGCGCCACAACGAGCACCCACCACACCCATGTGTCCGCCACAGCTGCACTAACCGACAAGTAACAGGTAAGTGGCAGGAACACAAAGTGCAGTGGGTAGGACGGTGGACAGCCCAAGTACAACACACACCAGGCCCCTAGTCCCACAGCACAGCAAGGAGGAGCATCCCCCACACCCCACAGCCACGTGTCAGCCACCGCAGTGCACAACGACAGCCGAAAGGCAGACATCACGGTCCACAGCAATCGGTGTCAGTGGGTGTCCAGCCACCCCCACGACCCACAACACCCCCCACCCCCACAGACCTGCAACATGGAGCACCCCCGCTTAGAGCCATGTGGCATCCAGTACAGTGCACGCACGAACAACTTGCAGGTGGGAAACTGGACAGGGCTGGATTACTGGAGGCATGAGGACCGGAACACGACCAACACATGGGACATGTCACGTAGCAGACGAACACGCAGCACCGCCCACCGTCACGAACAAGTGAACAATGTGCACACGGACATGAACAACAGACTCACACCCCACATGACCCATCACAGACATAGCAACACCCAAGGAGCCACGTCTGCATGCACAAGCCACACTGAATATAGTACCACACGGCAGCCACTGTGCAACTCATCACACACACAACCGAAACACCATTGAAGTCCTGTCCATGTAGCCCCTACTGCCTGTCAACCACACACCCCACAACTACGCCTATGTAAGACAAACAACACTAGACGCAACAGAGCGGAACAACATAAATGCACACGAACACCACTGAACCCATCAAACACACAGACACACCATGCACATACAACATACCATCCATCCCATCCGTCAGCCCCAGTCTCATGAAAGGCATGTCATCCGCACAGCTGCCACACATACAGCAGTCACGCTAAGATACATGCCCATGACCAACCATGTGCCAGAAGTCAATGAAGCGCACGACACACTGTGAGCAACAACACACAACATGGGCCACACCCCCCCCGAACACTGCAGTGATGCACATGGCACAGGGCAGCACGCACACCAAGGAGATGGGACAACTGCAATACGTTGGCTGGCACACAACCATCACTCACTCATAACGATGCGTCCAATGCCATGTCCAGTAATCACAACAGACAGCAAATATGCAGGCCATGTCAAGCATGCACACATCTCAAACCATGCACTGTCATGCTGCCACAACACATGTCACGTTCGGCACCCATGGCTCACAGCATGTACCCCAAAAGCATATTCCCTCCCAAATGCGAATCTGGGGCATGGCCCCCATGTTGCCATATGCGTTCCTAAGCGTTCCATTTGAACCCCAAAAGCATATTCCCTCCCAAATGCGAATCTGGGGCATGGCCCCCATGTTGCCATATGCGTTCCTAAGCGTTCCATTTGAACCCCAAAAGCATATTCCCTCCCAAATGCGAATCTGGGGCATGGCCCCCATGTTGCCATATGCGTTCCTAAGCTGCTCCATTTGAACCCCAAAAGCATATTCCCTCCCAAATGCGAATCTGGGGCATGGCCCCCATGTTGCCATATGCGTTCCTAAGCGTTCCATTTGAACCCCAAAAGCATATTCCTCCCAAATGCGAATCTGGGGCATGGCCCCCATGTTGCCATATGCGTTCCTAAGCGTTCCATTTGAACCCCAAAAGCATATTCCCTCCCAAATGCGAATCTGGGGCATGGCCCCCATGTTGCCATATGCGTTCCTAAGAGTCCCATCTGAACACCAAAAGCAAAGTACAAACCAGACCCAGGATGGGCCAGGAGCCCGCATACACCAGAGTCACAATAAGTAGGGGCACAGCAACACACCCATCGGCATGGCCAATCCGTCCCATGCCACATGTGCACAGCACACAGTCCCATTGCCAAGCACACACAACTACAAATGCTACAGCCACACACACGCCTCCGGGAAACCCATGTACGAGATTGCACGAACTGTTAATGTCAGACGACAAATACATACTTCGCCAGGTGCAACACAATAACAAATCTCATTCTCTCCACAGGTGACGAACTGCTGGATGCTGGGGATGGAGCCAGCAGCCAGCACAGCCAGCCTACAAGCCCCCAACGAGGACACACGGATCTGGAGGATCTGTCCTCCTCTTCGGACACGGACCACCAAGCAGGCCCATCTGGTGTGGCAGGGCCCAGCTGCTCCCCAGGACCCCTCCTACCCACCAACCCATCATCCAGGGCTGCTGAACATTCCCAGCCCCCTGCTGCCACTGTCGTTGCGGCCACACCCACGGTCATTGCGGCCACTACCACTGCCGCAACCGCCACCATCGCCGCACCGACCACCACCGCATCCACCACCACCAGGTCTTCGCTGGCACCAGCCCCAGCGCAGGTGGTGGCCCGGCCGACTGGATCCACCCTGGGAGCCACAGCGAGGACCGTGGTGAGCAATGTGGCTAGTGGGCAGGCCTGTGGCAGCAGGACTGGTAGGAGGAGCAGGGTCAGGGAAACGCCAGCCTCCCCTGGGAGCCATGCCCTGCCTCAAATGGCCAGAGTCCTTGGGGCCTATGAAGAGGCCCAAGGACAATGGGTCAGGTCTGCTTCAGACACGCGGGAGGTGCTGGGGGTGCTGAGGTCCATGGACGCCCGTATGGGCCAACTCGTGGACCTCATGGGCCAGCTGGTGGTGGCGGTGAGGTCACAGCCAGGGACAGCAGCTCCCCTCCGCCACCACCTGCCGGGGCGCAGGGTCGAGCAGCAGTGTCCAGTTCCCCTGCGTCCACAGCCAGTGAGCACACCTCAACCACCAGCATGTCGCAAGCAGGCACCCCCCTCGCAAACGTGGAAGGGGCCGTCCGAAGTGGAAACAGATCTCCCGGGAGAACTTCGCACGCTCCAAACGCAAGTGAGGCAGCCAGCCAGCCTTCCGCCAGCCTTCCTTGACCAGCCACTGCATTGACTTGGACTACGATCCCACTCCACACAGCCATCTGGATGGCATGTGTGTGTTGGACTATGGACATAGAACCAGTGGGTACACCCTGAGCATCACGCAGCCATGACCGACAGCTCATTGTCACTGCACGCACCACTTTTGTCATCACCTTACACACAATCACATGTCACAGTTTGAAATAAATGCACCTCTTACACTAACTGCTGTTTGTGCCCTGTGTTTTATTTGTACGGAATACAACGGCCACCTTGGTCGGAAAGGCACCTGATGCGTGGCATGGCAATGGAATCCGGAGGGCCTGTAGGGACCTAGGGGTGGGAGACAGAACAGGAGCACATTCAATGAGTGTGTCACACACCCATCACACAGTACATGTCAACAACTACAAGCAATGTACACACATCGCACAGAGCAATAGGGCACAATGCCACAGCCACCAACAGTGGCATACTACCCTGGCCATGGAGCGTTGACACACAGCACGCAGTGAACAAACGGCCACCCTGACACAGCACACACACACCTGCACAGATACAGCCACATCAGCCATCGTACATGGACACTCACCGTCAAGTGAAGTAGCGGGCGATGAGCTGCTGCCGCACATTACCAGCTTCCTCCTCTCCGCTGTCCTCCTCACTCGAGCTGTCCTGGTCTGCGGGCTGGGGCCCTGGTTGATCTCCGTCATCCACGATGAGGGGGATCTGCTTCCGAATGGCCAGATTGTGCAGCATGCAGCACGCCACCACTATCCGGCACACCTTCTGTGGGGAGTACGCCAGCGCACCCCCGGTGCGGTCCAGGCACCTGAACCTGGACTTGAGGAGGCCAAAGGTACGCCGACCACACGTCTGGTCCTCCCATGTGCCTCATTGTAGCGATCGTCTGCTGGGGTGCAAGGATTCCTCAATGGACTGAGCAGCCATGCCCCATTCGGGTACGCAGAGTCACCTGGGTGTGAGGGACACAGAGAACCGTTGCTATTCCAACTGGACAGGGGACGGCATCGCACAACCAGCACGCTACACCACTCCACATACTCACCGACAATACAGCCACGATCCTGTTGCATATTGGACATCAGTCGTGGCAAGATGCTGTTGCGCATTATGTGTGCGTCATGGGCCGAGCCTGGGAACTTTGCACACACGTGGGTGATCACCATGTCCGCAAGGCACACCACTTGCACATTCAGGGAGTGCGTGTGCTTCCTGTTGCGGTACAGGTGCTCAGTGGCCTGTGGTGGAACAAGGCCGACATGTGTGCAGTCAATGGCTCCAACGACGTGTGGGATTCTGCCAAGGGCATAGAATGCACCCTTCACTGCCGCCAATTCACGAGCCCTGGGGAAGCGGATGTACCTGTTTCGGTACAGCATCATGGCTGCCAGTACATCCCTCAGCACCTTGCTGAACATGGGCTGGGACATCCCTCCTCCAATGCCCACTGTGTGCTGGAATGACCCAGTGGTGAAGAAATGCATGGCGGCCATCACCTTAGCCGTGGGGGTGACAGCAGTCGGATACACCCTGCGGGGACGGAGATGGGGTTCTAACATGGCACACAGTCGATGCAGGGTTGGCCTGTCCAGCCGAAACTTCCTAATAACCTCTGTATCGTCCATGTCCGCCAGCAATTGGTATGGGCGGTCAATGTTCTGGTCTCCGCCTAGGGACAATGGCAGAGGACACATGTCAAAGCAACACGACACATAGCAATTTCGCATACACATCACTGACATGACTGAGCAAGCACATGAGCCACAGCCCAGCTGTCAAGCTGGGACGGCACGGCCACAATACACTTACACAGGTCTCCCAACAATGGCAATGGCTAGTGATACAAACCACTGCCATGTGCATGCACATGGGGATCTAGGCCCCAATGACTTGCGGGGCGTGCTGATGGGGACTGACTGCATATCCGTCAAGCGGCAACGCCACGGCAACATGAATGTCTGCTGAGCATGGAACTGCTTCCGCGGCTGGATGAGTATGGCACACGACGACGACGATGTGGGCACAGGCTGAGCGGCCATAACAAGTGGGACCTGTGGCACGAGGGGATATGAGACAGTAGTAGGTGTCAGCACTGCACCCTATGTACAGCACTGTACGGATCACACCTCCCGAAACATTGACAGGTGTCCACATTGACAGCCCCATGCCAAGACGGCTGTGTGCTTGCAGTCACACGTCACAGGTGAGAGGTTACATTGCACGTGCCAGGTGGCAGACGTACATAGTGGGAGCTGGCATGTGTGTGCATGTGTCTCCTGTTCAGGATCCACCAGATGGGCGCTGACTCTGTACTGACCATTGGACACAGCATGTTCCGTGGAAGGCTTGTGTGTGTGGGATGGTGGCACTGGATGTGCCTCCGTTGGGTGGGGGGCCATGCACAGGGCGGGTACGTCGATGATTGCGCATTGTTGGTCACGGTGGGTGCACCAACTAAGATGTGTTGCCCTGTGTTCAATTCCTATGTCCGCATGATGATGGACTGTAGATGTGGGCAGACTACACATTGGTCGATGTGCTGTCTATATGCATGTGCCTTCACACCAGGCACAGCTGCCCCTGCACATGTGACCCTTGCTGGACTTGCTGCTGGGTCTGTGGAGCTGATGCACCTTCTGCGCGTGGGGCGGACAGCTCTCCTCACTTCCCTCATTGCGCATGTCATGATTTTGCCGCAGGTGACATGGATCATGGAGGGCCCACATGTACGCGTGGGTAGGCTACACATGATTGTTCACTGGTCGCCACCCCCAGTCAGTGTTTCGAATGGGAAGGTTGTCGTGCTGGTGGTATGTTCGATGTGGCGGATGGGCGGGCCTAGGTGCGGGCTTACATTCCGGACATGGGGGTAGTTGGATTGGCGACTAGTTGCAGTACACACGGGACACGTCTCTTCCTTTCCACATCTGGGTCATCCCTTGTACTAACTGACAGTGATACAGTCATCTTCGCCCCAGCCCTCATGTCCTCCCTCGCTCCCCCAATATGCATGCTCACCTGCGAGGCTAGCGCTTGCACAGGCAGCCCCAAGCTCGCACCAGAGAGGGCAAGGAGTGTATGTGTGGGTCCAGTTGCACGAGTGGGCTGTCTCAGGGTATGATGTGTGGCGGGACGCCGTCCACCTGCGTGGTGCCCCAAATGGAGACCCGGCCTGCATGGACTATGCATCACAGTCTTCGCCTTCCGGATCCGCCACCTGCGACACCCAGTGGCTGTGGCTGCCCTTGCGGCCAGGCCGCGTCCGTCTGTGGCTGATGGCCCACACATTCACTCTTTGGCCTCTCTGGGGAGGGCTCGGGGTGGTGGCGCACGCGCTTGCACTTAGTCGCAATGGCATGTGGCGTGGTTGGTATGATGGGCAATGGATGGGATGGTGCGAGCCACCTCCCGTGACGTCAGTGCTGCTCGTGCTGTGGTGCGTCCCCCCTACACTTCCATTTGACTTGTGCCATGCTAGACGTTGAGGTTCTATTGCCTGCGTGATATGACCAGGAGGAGCGCGAGGAGACCTCTCACACACCATGCTCCACTGCCATCCCGTGCCCTGTATCGCCTGTGCGGATTGACTATGTTGGGGTTACACCTGGTCGACTGGGGCTGTGTGTGCCTTGTCAAGGGGCATGGCGGGCGCACAACAGGATCCAGCTTGTCCACAGAGGGTGGGCTGAGGTGCGCCTGGTACCGCTTGTACGTGTGCCCGGCTGCTGTGCACACACGTGTTCACTCCCCCGACAGGTGTCCTCTCACAATGCCCAGGGAAGCGGTGGTGTACTGTTCATGACCCTCCCGACACGGCGTGCTCCAACTTGGCATGTGCGCATCTACCCGTCACACCCACCCACCTGAGCACTGCGTCCATACGACTTCACACGACACATGTGTGTCTTCCACAGTTGTGCTACTCATTTGCGTTGACATCCAATACCAGTGGACTACATGGTCATGTCACGACTGCCGTGTACTTCACATACTCTCATCCTCTCTCATTCGTACTTGTGAAATGAGTCAGCGGAGACAGTTTTGGTTTCAAACATTATATTGAGTCTTCTGTCCTCTGTGATGCAGTATAGTGGACACTACTGGCAGCGGAATACATGTTGAGGATATACTGAGCATGATTGCAAATGGGATAGGGTGTGGGGTTACATGTGATTGGCTGTTGCATGTGGGATGTGGGCTTCAGAGTGACATCTGCTTGGCCAAGGCTGTGCTAATGTACATTTACGTATAGCTGCGGAGCTGCGGACTTTGACACAGACGGTATACATGTAGCCTACCAGACCGCTTGGCATCATGGGCACAGTCCATCTCAGTTCCATGTGACAGGTTTGCTGCGGGTTGTTCCTCATGCACGCGTGCATGTGAGATGACATCAGGGCATGTGCTTGCGTGCATGCAGCGGCGTGCCACTTGTTGTTGCACTGTGGTGGTTACTGGACATGTCACAGTCACTGGGGTCGTGTTGTTGTTGTATGCACTTGTCGTCCATGCAAAGGTCCTGGTATGGGATTCCCCGGGCGGGGGTGGAGGGGTGCAGCACCCACAGACTCCAGGCGACCTATTCATGTCCACTGAGCGGTGTGTGTGTCCATGTGCGCTGGATCCATGTCGTGTCCTGGTTGTTCGTGCAGTTCCGTCCATGTGGGTGCGATACACAGAGCCCATGCCACTGCCTCCCACGATGCATGCGGTGTTCCTGGATGTGATGGGGAACAGTGTGCATGTCCCGGTCATATCCGATGTCATGGCGATGTCGTTGATGGTGTGGTTACAGTTGCCGGTCGTTTGGTATGGCTGTTGTGGTGGTGACTGGCCAGTCCGTGCGGAAGCTAAGCATGGGTGCGGGGTTGGACATCATAGGTCAATCGGGAACCTGCGTTGTGGTCCGACGAATTTACAGGTTGTCAGGTATGCGATGCCGCCCAGCAGGGCTTCCATGTCATTGGTGGTGTACATGTTTGCCAGCCAATGTAGCGGATGGTGGCTGTCAAGGTGTTGTTCGTAAGTTGTCCCTTGGAGGACCATGATGGGGCATGCTGGGTGACATTCGATGTAGCTGTTCTCGATGATCCGTCGTGTGGAGGCACAGTGGTCCCATTTCAGTGCGGGTGCGATGTTGGCCACATACGCCATGCCCCCATAGGCAGAGCAGGCCCTGTCGTGTGCGTCCAGAGGGAGGAGTAGTGGTAGCAGGTCCGCCTTCAGACATGCCGGGTTGGAGAGGCATATCTCCACGGGATGCTGGTAGGGACACCTCCGACAGTAGAAGACGGGCATGACGCAGCTGAACAATGTGATGCGGTAAGTCAGTCGGTAACTTACGTTCAGCAGGGACAGGAGATCGCATCCCAATGTATGAAACAGGTTGGTTTTGTACAGCTTGAGCTGTTCGGCGTAGTTGGGTAGGTGTGTTGCGGTTGCCATTTCGCAGCGGTGCGTTGTGGTGGCGTGCTCCGGCTGTGTGTGCAGTCTGCAATGTGCACGCTCCGAGGTTGCTGTGAGCTCTGTGTAGTCGTAGGGAGACAGGACTTGTGTTCTGTTGGCTTGTTTGGAGGACACGGGCCCTCATCCCACATGCTTCTCAGACAGTTCAAGGTCAGTGATGTGTGACTCCTTCCAATTAACTTGCATGTGGCCGACATGGGGGAGTGTTTTCTTCTTTCTTCCCCGTCCGTTGTGTGCTTCTGTGATATGCGCTATCTGCCCTGTGGTCGGTCTCCTCGGCATGCCTGTGTTGGTCTATTCTTGGACAATGGCTGTATTCACCGGCTTCTGTCGTAGGGCTGTGGTTTCGGAGTTGGAATGGAAGGTCATTCAGTGCTGTCTGCTCTCCCTTGTGTGGGCGGCAGGCTGCCTTTCCGCTCTGCGTTGGGCCTTGTGTGTGAATGTTATTCTTGGGCCACCTGTTGTCGGTCCCCGGGCTCTTTGGTGTTCCGTTTTATATGTCTTGTTCATATGTGCAGGGTGGTATGGGTGTTTCAGTGTGGTACTGGCGTTCCTCTTCCCGAAGGGGCCCTGCTTCTCCTAGTTGGTGTTGCCGCCGCTGTGTGCTACGCCATGTTTGTTACACTGGGGTGTGTCCTGCTGTTGCGTGTCTTCACTGACATGTGTGCGTCGGTTGTGTGGCGTTGGGTGTTGTCCGTGAATTGGGCGTTGGGGACATGTCTGTGGCAGGCCTGTCACGTGTCATGTGCGTTCGGGGTGGGGCTGATGTGTGTGCTGCTTGGTTGTGTCCCTGTGTCTGTGTGCGACGCATGCATGGCGCTGCGGTTGGCCTCTGCGTTGTGCGCATGTGTGGCGGCGTCATCGGCGCTTTGGGGCCGTGACGGGGTGGTTGGTTCCTAGTCCCAGGTGGTGTGTACACATGTGTTACGCGATGTTACGATTTGGCCTGTGTGTCATATGTGGATGCAATGGTGGATGTGTAGTGTACACGCGCTGGTGGGGGGTTGTCCGCTTTTTCCGCCTCTTGCACTGTGTGCGCTGTTTGCGTGCACTTGTTGTGTGTGTGCCTACCTGCGTCTCCGCGGCACGTTGAGTCCTTGGTGGTGCATCAGCAGGAGCATGGGGAGGGCCTGCAGTGCTGGATTCATGCTCGGGGAGCCGCTTCTTCGTTGTCCGTGCTCGGCGTCCGTGTTACCGCTTCGGTTTGTCGTACGGTATCTCTTGGCCGTGGGAGCCGTTTGTTTGCGGCATCGTAATTTATACGCCGGGCGGGACGTGTTTCGCCGGACGGTGTGTGTCAGTTAGCTGCGCCGCTACGTGTACGGGCGCACTTTGATGGCGGACGGTGTTGCTGGCTTGCCGGCGGTGTTTGGCCTACTTTTCGCATCGTAATTGGGCGGGCGTGTGGACTGCTGCGTGCCGGCGGTAACTGGTGGTTTTTGCATCCGCCAGCACGGCGGTTGTGCTTCCGCCCGCCATCGTAATGAGCCCCTTAGTGTTTAATAATTAATATTGTTTAATAATTTTTGCGTATATTAGTTCCGTAGCGGGTTTTGGGTTTATAGGGGAATAGGGTGGGAAGTAATTTAATTTACATTATAAAAATTAATAATTTATTAATTCATAATTTAGTGTTTAATAATTACTATTGTTTAATAATGTTTGCGTATATTAGTTCCGTAGCGGGTTGTGGGTTTATAGGGGAATAGGGTGGGAAGTAATTTAATTGACATTATAAAAATTAATAATTAATTAATTAATAATTTAGGGGCCCATTACGATGGCGGGCGGAAGCACCACCGCCGTGCTGGCGGATGCAAAAACCACCAGTTACCGCCGGCACGCAGCAGTCCACACGCCCGTCCAATTACGATGCGAAAAGTAGGCTAAACACCGCCGGCAAGCCAGCAACACCGTCCGCCATCAAAGTGCGCCCGCACATGTAGCGGCGCAGCCCAACTGACACACACCGTCCGACGAAACACGCCCCGCCCGGCGCATAAATTACGATGCCGCAAACAAACGGCTCCCACGGCCAAGAGATACCGTACGACAAACCGAAGCGGTAACACGGATGCCGAGCACGGACAACGAAGAAGCGGCTCCCCGAGCATGAATCCAGCACTGCAGGCACTCCCCATGCTTCTGCTGATGCACCACCAAGGACGCAACGCACCGCGGAGACGCAGGTAGGCACACACACAACAAGTGCACGCAAACAGCGCACACAGTGCAAGGGCGGAAAAGCGGACAACCCCCACCAGCGCGTGTACACTACACATCCACCATCGCATCCACATATGACACACAGGCCAAATCGTAACATCGCAGAACACATGTGTACACACCACCTGGGACTAGGAACCAACCACCCCGTCACGGCCCCAAAGCGCCGATGACGCCGCCACACATGCGCACAACGCAGAGGCCAACCGCAGCGCCATGCATGCGTCGCACACAGACACAGGGACACAACCAAGCAGCACACACATCAGCCCCACCCCGAACGCACATGACACGTGACAGGCCGGCCACAGACATGTCCCCAACGCCCAATTCACGGACAACACCCAACGCCACACAACCGACGCACACATGTCAGTGAAGACACGCAACAGCAGGACACACCCCAGTGTAACAAACATGGCGTAGCACACAGCGGCGGCAACACCAACTAGGAGAAGCAGGGCTCCCTTCGGGAAGAGGAACGCCAGTACCACACAGAAACACCCATACCACCCTGCACATATGAACAAGACATATAAAACGGAACACCAAAGAGCCCGGGGACCGACAACAGGTGGCCCAAGAATAACATTCACACACAAGGCCCAACGCAGAGCGGAAAGGCAGCCTGCCGCCCACACAAGGGAGAGCAGACAGCACTGAATGACCTTCCATTCCAACTCCGAAACCACAGCCCTACGACAGAAGCCGGTGAATACAGCCATTGTCCAAGAATAGACCAACACAGGCATGCCGAGGAGACCGACCACAGGGCAGATAGCGCATATCACAGAAGCACACAACGGACGGGGAAGAAAGAAGAAAACACTCCCCCATGTCGGCCACATGCAAGTTAATTGGAAGGAGTCACACAGCACTGACCTTGAACTGTCTGAGAAGCATGTGGGAAGAGGGCCCGTGTCCTCCAAACAAGCCAACAGAACACAAGTCCTGTCTCCCTACGACTACACAGAGCTCACAGCAACCCCGGAGCGTGCACATTGCAGACTGCACACACAGCCGGAGCACGCCACCTCAACGAACCGCTGCGAAATGGCAACCGCAACACACCTACCCAACTACGCCGAACAGCTCAAGCTGTACAAAACCAACCTGTGCCATACATTGGGATGCGATCTCCTGTCCCTGCTGAACGTAAGTTACCGACTGACTTACCGCATCACATTGTTCAGCTGCGTCATGCCCGTCTTCTACTGTCGGAGGTGTCCCTACCAGCATCCCGTCGAGATATGCCTCTCCAACCCGGCATGTCTGAAGGCGGACCTGCTACCACTACTCCTCCCTCTGGACGCACACGACAGGGCCTGCTCTGCCTATGGGGGCATGGCGTATGTGGCCAACATCGCACCCGCACTGAAATGGGACCACTGTGCCTCCACACGACGGATCATCGAGAACAGCTACATCGAATGTCACCCAGCATGCCCCATCATGGTCCTCCAAGGGACAACTTACGAACAACACCTTGACAGCCACCATCCGCTACATTGGCTGGCAAACATGTACACCACCAATGACATGGAAGCCCTGCTGGACGGCATCGCATACCTGACAACCTGTAAATACGTCGGACCACAACGCAGGTTCCCCGAGTGACCTATGATGTCCAACCCCGCACCCATGCTTAGCTTCCGCACGGACTGGCCAGTCACCACCACAACAGCCATACCAAACGACCGGCAACTGTAACCACACCATCAACGACATCGCCATGACATCGGATATGACCGGGACATGCACACTGTTCCCCATCACATCCAGGAACACCGCATGCATCGTGGGAGGCAGTGGCATGGGCTCTGTGTATCGCACCCACATGGACGGAACTGCACGAACAACCAGGACACGACATGGATCCAGCGCACATGGACACACACACCGCTCAGTGGACATGAATAGGTCGCCTGGAGTCTGTGGGTGCTGCACCCTCCCACCCCCGCCCCGGGAATCCCATACCAGGACCTTTGCATGGACGACAAGTGCATACAACAACAACACGACCCCAGTGACTGTGACATGTCCAGTAACCACCACAGTGCAACAACAAGTGGCACGCCGCTGCATGCACGCAAGCACATGCCCTGATGTCAACTCACATGCACGCGTGCATGAGGAACAACCGCAGCAAACCTGTCACATGGAACTGAGATGGACTGTGCCCATGATGCCAAGCGGTCTGGTAGGCTACATGTATACCGTCTGTGTCAAAGTCCGCAGCTCCGCAGCTATACGTAAATGTACATTAGCACAGCCTTGGCCAAGCAGATGTCACTCTGAAGCCCACATCCCACATGCAACAGCCAATCACATGTAACCCCACACCCTATCCCATTTGCAATCATGCTCAGTATATCCTCAACATGTATTCCGCTGCCAGTAGTGTCCACTATACTGCATCACAGAGGACAGAAGACTCAATATAATGTTTGAAACCAAAACTGTCTCCGCTGACTCATTTCACAAGTACGAATGAGAGAGGATGAGAGTATGTGAAGTACACGGCAGTCGTGACATGACCATGTAGTCCACTGGTATTGGATGTCAACGCAAATGAGTAGCACTACTGTGGAAGACACACATGTGTCGTGTGAAGTCGTATGGACGCAGTGCTCAGGTGGGTGGGTGCGACGGGTAGATGCGCACATGCCAAGTTGGAGCACGCCGTGTTGGGAGGGGTCATGAACAGTACACCACCGCTTCCCTGGGCATTGTGAGAGGACACCTGTCGGGGGGAGTGAACACGTGTGTGCACAGCAGCCGGGCACACGTACAAAGCGGTACCAGGCGCACCTCAGCCCACCCTCTGTGGACAAGCTGGATCCTGTTGTGCGCCCGCCATGCCCCTTGGACAAGGCACACACAGCCCCAGTCGACCAGGTGTAACCCCAACATAGTCAATCCGCACAGGCGATACAGGGCACGGGATGGCAGTGGAGCATGGTGTGTGAGAGGTCTCCTCGCGCTCCTCCTGGTCATATCACGCAGGCAATAGAACCTCAACGTCTAGCATGGCACAAGTCACATGGAAGTGTAGGGGGACGCACCACAGCACGAGCAGCACTGACGTCACGGGAGGTGGCTCGCACCATCCCATCCATTGCCCATCATACCAACCACGCCACATGCCATTGCGACTAAGTGCAAGCGCGTGCGCCACCACCCCCGAGCCCTCCCCAGAGAGGCCAAAGAGTGAATGTGTGGGCCATCAGCCACAGACGGACGCGGCCTGGCCGCAAGGGCAGCCACAGCCACTGGGTGTCGCAGGTGGCGGATCCGGAAGGCGAAGACTGTGATGCATAGTCCATGCAGGCCGGGTCTCCATTTGGGGCACCACGCAGGTGGACGGCGTCCCGCAACACATCATACCCTGAGACAGCCCACTCGTGCAACTGGACCCACACATACACTCCTTGCCCTCTCTGGTGCGAGCTTGGGGCTGCCTGTGCAAGCGCTAGCCTCGCAGGTGAGCATGCATATTGGGGGAGCGAGGGGAGGACATGAGGGCTGGGGCGAAGATGACTGTATCACTGTCAGTTAGTACAAGGGATGACCCAGATGTGGAAAGGAAGAGACGTGTCCCGTGTGTACTGCAACTAGTCGCCAATCCAACTACCCCCCATGTCCGGAATGTAAGCCCGCACCTAGGCCCGCCCATCCGCCACATCGAACATACCACCAGCACGACAACCTTCCCATTCGAAACACTGACTGGGGGTGGCGACCAGTGTACAATCATGTGTAGCCTACCCACGCGTACATGTGGGCCCTCCATGATCCATGTCACCTGCGGCAAAGTCATGACATGCGCAATGAGGGAAGTGAGGAGAGCTGCCCGCCCCACGCGCAGAAGGTGCATCAGCTCCACAGACCCAGCAGCGAGTCCAGCAGGGGTCACATGTGCAGGGGCAGCTGTGCCTGGTGTGAAGGCACATGCATATAGACAGCACATCGACCAATGTGTAGTCTGCCCACATCTACAGTCCATCATCATGCGGACATAGGAATTGAACACAGGGCAACACATCTTAGTGGGTGCACCCACCGTGACCAACAATGCGCAATCATCGACGTACCCGCCCTGTGCATGGCCCCCCACCCAACGGAGGCACATCCAGTGCCACCATCCCACACACACAAGCCTTCCACGGAACATGCTGTGTCCAATGGTCAGTACAGAGTCAGCGCCCATCTGGTGGATCCTGAACAGGAGACACATGCACACACATGCCAGCTCCCACTATGTACGACTGCCACCTGGCACGTGCAATGTAACCTCTCACCTGTGACGTGTGACTGCAAGCACACAGCCGTCTTGGCATGGGGCTGTCAATGTGGACACCTGTCAATGTTTCGGGAGGTGTGATCCGTACAGTGCTGTACATAGGGTGCAGTGCTGACACCTACTACTGTCTCATATCCCCTCGTGCCACAGGTCCCACTTGTTTTGGCCGCTCAGCCTGTGCCCACATCGTCGTCGCCGTGTGCCATACTCATCCAGCCGCGGAAGCAGTTCCATGCTCAGCAGACATTCATGTTGCCGTGGCGTTGCCGCTTGACGGATATGCAGTCAGTCCCCATCAGCACGCCCCGCAAGTCATTGGGGCCTAGATCCCCATGTGCATGCACATGGCAGTGGTTTGTATCACTAGCCATTGCCATTGTTGGGAGACCTGTGTAAGTGTATTGTGGCCGTGCCGTCCCAGCTTGACAGCTGGGCTGTGGCTCATGTGCTTGCTCAGTCATGTCAGTGATGTGTATGCGAAATTGCTATGTGTCGTGTTGCATTGACATGTGTCCTCTGCCATTGTCCCTAGGCGGAGACCGAACATTGACCGCCCATACCAATTGCTGGCGGACATGGACGATACAGAGGTTATTAGGAAGTTTCGGCTGGACAGGCCAACCCTGCATCGACTGTGTGCCATGTTAGAACCCCATCTCCGTCCCCGCAGGGTGTATCCGACTGCTGTCACCCCCACGGCTAAGGTGATGGCCGCCATGCATTTCTTCGCCACTGGGTCATTCCAGCACACAGTGGGCAGTGGAGGAGGGATGTCCCAGCCCATGTTCAGCAAGGTGCTGAGGGATGTACTGGCAGCCATGATGCTGTACCGGAACAGGTACATCCGCTTCCCCAGGGCTCGTGAATTGGCGGCAGTGAAGGGTGCATTCTATGCCCTTGGCAGAATCCCACACGTCGTTGGAGCCATTGACTGCACACATGTCGGCCTTGTTCCACCACAGGCCACTGAGCACCTGTACCGCAACAGGAAGCACACGCACTCCCTGAATGTGCAAGTGGTGTGCCTTGCGGACATGGTGATCACCCACGTGTGTGCAAAGTTCCCAGGCTCGGCCCATGACGCACACATAATGCGCAACAGCATCTTGCCACGACTGATGTCCAATATGCAACAGGATCGTGCCTGTATTGTCGGTGAGTATGTGGAGTGGTGTAGCGTGCTGGCTGTGCGATGCTGTCCCCTGTCCAGTTGGATTAGCAACGGTTCTCTGTGTCCCTCACACCCAGGTGACTCTGCGTATCCGAATGGGGCATGGCTGCTCAGTCCATTGAGGAATCCTCGCACCCCAGCAGACGATCGCTACAATGAGGCACATGGGAGGACCAGACGTGTGGTCGAGCGTACCTTTGGCCTCCTCAAGTCCAGGTTCAGGTGCCTGGACCGCACCGGGGTGCGCTGGCGTACTCCCCACAGAAGGTGTGCCGGATAGTGGTGGCGTGCTGCATGCTGCACAATCTGGCCATTCGGAAGCAGATCCCCCTCATCGTGGATGACGGAGATCAACCAGGGCCCCAGCCCGCAGACCAGGACAGCTCGAGTGAGGAGGACAGCGGAGAGGAGGAAGCTGGTAATGTGCGGCAGCAGCTCATCGCCCGCTACTTCACTTGACGGTGAGTGTCCATGTACGACGGCTGATGTGGCTGTATCTGTGCAGGTGTGTGTGTGCTGTGTCAGGGTGGCCGTTTGTTCACTGCGTGCTGTGTGTCAACGCTCCATGGCCAGGGGTAGTATGCCACTGTTGGTGGCTGTGGCATTGTGCCCTATTGCTCTGTGCGATGTGTGTACATTGCTTGTAGTTGTTGACATGTACTGTGTGATGGGTGTGTGACACACTCATTGAATGTGCTCCTGTTCTGTCTCCCACCCCTAGGTCCCTACAGGCCCTCCGGATTCAAATGCCATGCCACGCATCAGGTGCCTTTCCGCCCAAGGTGGCCGTTGTATTCCGTACAAATAAGACACAGGGCACAAACAGCAGTTAGTGAAAAAGGTGCATTTATTACAAACTGTGACATGTGATTGTGTGTAAGGTGATGACAAAAGTGGTGCGTGCAGTGACAATGAGCTGTCGGTCATGGCTGCGTGATGATCAGGGTGTACCCACTGGTTCTATGTCCATAGTCCAACACACACATGCCATCCAGATGGCTGTGTGGAGTGGGATCGTAGTCCAAGTCAATGCAGTGGCTGGTCAAGGAAGGCTGGCGGAAGGCTGGCTGGCTGCCTCACTTGCGTCTGGAGCGTGCGAAGTCCTCCCGGGAGATCTGTTTCCTCTTCGGACGGCCCCTTCCACGCTTGCGAGGGGGTGCCTGCTTGCGACATGCTGGTGGTTGAGGTGTGATCACTGGCTGTGGACGCAGGGGAACTGGACACTGCTGCTCCACCCTGCGCCCCGGCAGGTGGTGGCGGAGGGGAGCTGCTGTCCCTGGCTGTGACCTCACCGCCACCACCAGCTGTCCCATGAGGTCCACGATTTGGCCCATACGGGCGTCCATGGACCTCAGCACCCCCAGCACCTCACGCGTGTCTGAAGCAGACCGGACCCATTGTCCTTGGGCCTCTTCATAGGCCCCAAGGACTCTGGCCATGTGAGGCAGGGCATGGCTCCCAGGGGAGGCTGGCGTTTCCCTGACCCTGCTCCTCCTACCAGTCCTGCTGCCACCGGCCTGCCCACTAGCCACATTGCTCACCACGGTCCTCGCTGTGGCTCCCAGGGTGGATCCAGTCGTCCGGGCCACCACCTGCGCTGGGGCTGGTGCCAGCGAAGACGTGGCGGTGGTGGCGGCGGTGGTGGTCGGTGCGGCGATGGTGGCGGTTGCGGCAGTGGTAGTGGCCACAATGACCGTGGGTGTGGCCGCAACGACAGTGGCAGCAGGGGGCTGGGAATGTTCAGCAGCCCTGGATGATGGGTTGGTGGGTAGGAGGGGTCCTGGGGAGCGGCTGGGCCCTGCCACACCAGATGGGCCTGCTTGGTTGTCCGTGTCCGAAGAGGAGGACAGATCCTCCAGATCCGTGTGTCCTCGTTGGGGGCTTGTAGGCTGGCTGTGCTGGCTGCTGGCTCCATCCCCAGCATCCAGCAGTTCGTCACCTGTGGAGAGAATGAGATTTGTTATTGTGTTGCACCTGGCGAAGTATGTATTTGTCGTCTGACATTGACAGTTCGTGCAATCTCGTACATGGGTTTCCCGGAGGCGTGTGTGTGGCTGTAGCATCTGTAGTTGTGTGTGCTTGGCAATGGGACTGTGTGCTGTGCACATGTGGCATGGGACGGATTGGCCATGCCGATGGGTGTGTTGCTGTGCCCCTACTTATTGTGACTCTGGTGTATGCGGGCTCCTGGCCCATCCTGGGTCTGGTTTGTACTTTGCTTTTGGGGTTCAAATGGAACGCTTAGGAACGCATATGGCAACATGGGGGCCATGCCCCAGATTCGCATTTGGGAGGGGATATGCTTTGGGGTTCAAATGGAACGCTTAGGAACGCATATGGCAACATGGGGGCCATGCCCCAGATTCGCATTTGGGAGGGGATATGCTTTTGGGGTTCAAATGGAACGCTTAGGAACGCATATGGCAACATGGGGGCTATGCCCCAGATTCGCATTTGGGAGGGGATATGCTTTTGGGGTTCAAATGGAACGCTTAGGAACGCATATGGCAACATGGGGGCTATGCCCCAGATTCGCATTTGGGAGGGGATATGCTTTTGGGGTTCAAATGGAACGCTTTAGGAACGCATATGGCAACATGGGGGCCATGCCCCAGATTCGCATTTGGGAGGGGATATGCTTTTGGGGTACATGCTGTGAGCCATGGGTGCCGAACGTGACATGTGTTGTGGCAGCATGACAGTGCATGGTTTGAGGTGTGTGCATGCTTGACATGGCCTGCATATTTGCTGTCTGTTGTGATTACTGGACATGGCATTGGACGCATCGTTATGAGTGAGTGATAGTTGTGTGCCAGCCAACGTATTGCAGTTGTCCCATCTCCTTGGTGTGCGTGCTGCCCTGTGCCATGTGCATCACTGCAGTGCTCGGGGGGTGTGGCCCATGTTGTGTGTTGTTGCTCACAGTGTGTCGTGCGCTTAATTGACTTCTGGCACATGGTTGGTCATGGGCATGTGTCTTAGCGTGACTGCTGTATGTGTGGCAGCTGTGCGGATGACATGCCTTTCATGAGACTGGGGCTGACGGATGGGATGGATGGTATGTTGTATGTGCATGGTGTGTCTGTGAGTTTGATGGGTTCAGTGGTGTTCGTGTGCATTTATGTTGTTCCGCTCTGTTGCGTCTAGTGTTGTTTGTCTTACATAGGCGTAGTTGTGGGGTGTGTTGTTGACAGGCAGTAGGGGCTACATGGACAGGACTTCAATGGTGTTTCGGTTGTGTGTGATGAGTTGCACAGTGGCTGCCGTGTGGGACTATATTCAGTGTGGCTTGTGCATGCAGACGTGGCTCCTTGGGTGTTGCTATGTCTGTGATGGGTCATGTGGGGTGTGAGTCTGTTGTTCATGTCCGTGTGCACATTGTTCACTTGTTCGTGACGGTGGGCGGTGCTGCGTGTTCGTCTGCTACGTGACATGTCCCATGTGTTGGTCGTGTTATGGTCCTCATGCCTCCAGTAATCCAGCCCTGTCCAGTTTCCCACCTGCAAGTTGTTCGTGCGTGCACTGTACTGGATGCCACATGGCTCTAAGCGGGGGTGCTCCATGTTGCAGGTCTGTGGGGGTGGGGGGTGTTGTGGGTCGTGGGGGTGGCTGGACACCCACTGACACCGATTGCTGTGGACCGTGATGTCTGCCTTTCGGCTGTCGTTGTGCACTGCGGTGGCTGACACGTGGCTGTGGGGTGTGGGGGATGCTCCTCCTTGCTGTGCTGTGGGACTGGGGCCTGGTGTGTGTTGTACTTGGGCTGTCCACCGTCCCACCCACTGCACTTTGTGTTCCTGCCACTTACCTGTTACTTGTCGGTTAGTGCAGCTGTGGCGGACACATGGGTGTGGTGGGTGCTCGTTGTGGCGCTTCTGGCATATTTGGGGACCTGTTGGTGGTTACGTGGCTGGCTTAGTGTACACATGTCCCCACGCATCTTACAGTTGTTCGGTTTGGGCTGTGTGTGGTAGTGTCTGTTGCATGTGTGTGTGATGTGTTGTGTATTGTGTGCTGGACATGGGGGTGTTTGTCCCTGGGAGCTGTGGCATGGTGGTAGTGCATGTGAGTACATAGCGGTGTGCTGGTATACATTAGTTTGTACTTACCAGCCTCCACTCCCCTGCTAATCCGGCGAGGATCTCCGGATGGATTACGACTCGCACCTTCTCCTCCCACGCTTTGAAGGTCTTAAAGAGCGCGGGATTCCCTCCGCCAGTGACGGCAGCCAGCTCTCTGTTTTTGCCCTCCTTCTTCTTGACCAGGCTCTTTACGTCATTCCAACGTTTGTTAATCTCGACTCTGTTCCTGGGCAGGGTCCCGACTGCATTGACCTGGTCTACGATCCGGTTCCACATTCTGTTTCTGGTGGCTAGTGGTGTGTGCTGGACCATGTTCCCATAGATTTGTGGGTACACCTTGATGATCTCGTCGACCATGACCGTCAGCTCCATGGGCGTGAACTTGGGCATTCTTTGTGGTGCCATGATGTTTGTGGTGCTGGTGCGGTGTGTGTTGTGTAATGTGCAGGGGGTTTGTGGTGCCGGTGTTTGGTGGTGGTGGTGGTGGTGGTGGTGGTGGTGGTGGTGTTTGGTGGTGGTGGTGGTGGTGGTGGTGGTAGTGATGTGTGCGTTTCTGTGGTGTGCTGCTGTCCTTGCTGTGTCACTGTGTCCTCTCCTCTCCTCTCTGGTTTGCAATGTAGCAAGGGGTTGTGGTCTGTGGGAGTGCTGCTTTTGTACTCACCTATGTGGGTGTGTCCTCATGGTCTGTTGTTTTCAGGTGTGTTGTGTCTGGGGTTCTGGCCTTTGTATTTTTTGTTTGTCCGGGGGGTGTTTTCGGGATGTGTACTGTGCTTGTGTATTTGTGCGTGCCTTGCTGTGTGGACTTGTTGGCCATGTTGTGTGCTATTGGTTTTGTGTGCGGATGGTTTCTGTGCAGGTACGTTGGCGCCATGGCTTCTGCCGTGTCGATTCTCATCGGCGTTGTTTGCGCTGGCGGGCGGTATATTTGTGGTTTTTCCGCGCTCATGTCGGTGCGATCGTAATTTCACGTGCGGTGTGTCGGCCGTGAGGGCGGGCGGTTTTGTGTTGTCGTGCGTGTTTCCGTCCGTGGCGGGCGGTTTGACTCCGACTCGGACGTTGGCGGGCGGTATTTTGTGTGCTTTTTCGCCGATGGCGGTTTTCGGTTTGTGTAATCGTAATGGCGTGGTCGGTGTTCAGGCGGTGTGTGCGGGCGGATTTTTGCCGCTTCCATGCCTGGCGGATTTATTTACGCTCGGGTATCGTAATGTGCCCCTTAGTGTTTTATAATAACTATTGTTTAATAATTTCTGCGTATATTAGTTCCGTTACGGGTTGTGGGTTTATAGGGTCATAGGGTGGGAAGTAATTTAATTTAAATTTAAAAAATCAATAATTAATTAATTAATAATTTATTGTTTAATAATTACTATTGTTAATTAAGTTAAATAATTTATTATTAAATATATAAAAAGTGAATAATAATCTTTTTTAATTAATTGATAATTATGTAAATTGTTTATTTTTTTATTAATTAGTAATTAATTACATATTAATTATTAAAAATTAATTTACTAATATGTTAATTATGTACATTTTTTTTGTAGTGTGTTCAGTGTTGATAGGGGAGTAGGGTGGGATTTAAGTTACATTTAATTCAAATTTTTATAATTTTTTAATATTATTTATTCAAAGTTATTTTATAGTGTTAATTGTGTTAATTAATTTAGATATGATGTTATTAATTTCATTGTTAATTGTAATTAGCTAATTAATTAAATGTTAATTAATTATGTTGATTCATTAATATTTTACACTATTGGAGGTGACGTTTATAGGGGAAAATGTTGGAAGGTAAATATATTTTTATTAATTAATTATTTGTTAATTAATTTTAATTATATTGTAGGAGTGGGTCTACTCAATTATTCCCCTACGCTACCCAACACTTTCCCTACTGTTGCACTCGCTGGAGTGGGAATAGTTATTTTTACACTCCCGCTATCCAACACTTTCCCTACTGTTCCACTCTCTGGAGTGGGAATAGTAATTTTTACCCTCCCGCTATCCAACACTTTCCCTACTGTTCCACTCGCTGGAGTGGGAATAGGTATAGTAATTTTTACCCTCCCGCTACCCAACACTTTCCCTACCGTTCCACTCGCTGGAGTGGGAATAGTAATTTTTACCTTCCCGCTATCCAACACTTTCCCTACTGTTCCACTCGCTGGAGTGGGAATAGTAATTTTTACCCTCCCGCTATCCAACATTTTTCCTACTGTTCCACTCGCTGGAGTGGGAATAGTAATTTTTACCCTCTCGCTATCCAACACTTTCCCTACTGTTCCACTCACTGGAGTGGGAATAGTAATTTTTACCCACCCGCTATCCAACACTTTCCCTACTGTTCCACTCGCTGGAGTCGGAAAAGTAATTTTTACCCACCCGCTATCCAACACTTTCCCTACTGTTCCACTCGCTGGAGTAGGAATAGTAATCCAACACTTTCCCTACTGTTCCACTCACCTGAGTGGGAATAGTAATTTGTACCCACCCGCTATCCAACAAATTCCCTACTTTTGCAGTTGTTGGAGTGTGAATACTAATTTTATTCCCTTAGCTATGCAACGTTTTTAATTTTGTTATATTTAATGTAGTGTAAATGATTAATTAACATAAAAAAATTACTTTCATTATTTAAATTATTATATATTATTTATTTTTATATTTATATAATATGTTTATTTATATATATATGTCAATATATTTTTAATAATGTTTTAAATATTTTATAATTAACATTAATAATTATTTTATAATATTATTAAGTAAATATATATATGTTCAAAAATAATTAATATGTTTTTTTTTACATTACATTTATTATTTTTACATTTTAAGCTGTTTTACATTATTTTAACTATGTTTTATTTAATTGTGTTTATTATTTAATTACTTTTATATTATTTTTAATACATTTAAAAAATTCGATATTTTAGTTAACTATATTTTAAACATCGATATTTTGTACTCAATATTTTAGTACTTACCTGTTTGTAGATAGGGACTCGATATTCTGTCCCTCGATATTTTGGCATCGATATTCTGGACAGTCGATATTCTGTCCCTCGATATTCAGTCACTGAACCGTTTTAGCTAGCTTATTTTATAAAACAGGTAGATTAGAGTATTACTACACTGACATAGATGCTGTTTTTGCTAAAATTCCCGTAATCCCTGAATTAAATAAGGTAAAAGTTGCAAAGGTTTTTGGAGAGTTTTTCTTAGAAACAAAAGAATTAACATTAGAATATACATTTAGACATAATCTTACTTGTGAGTTAAGAAAAGAAGAAAAGATTTTCTTAGACATGGTAGAAGACAGAAGAGTTAAGTTTCAAAGAAAGCTAGCAGGAGAAAAGACAAAAACCCCACCTTGGGAGTTTGAAGAGAGAAGCTATGACAAAGGTGAAACAAATGCAGCTATGGTTCTAGATTGGCCCCAACAGGGAAAATTGTGTATTAGTAGAGATAAAACTATGTATGATAACTATTTCGTGGGTTCTAGTGAGTGCCAAGATACATACAAAATTCTAGGGGGATGGGGATTTAAAGGAGGAAAAGATCCAGTATTTCCAGGGATCTATTATATTTGCGGAAATAGAGCTTATTATAGGTTGCCGGACCATTGGTATGGAACATGCTATCTAGGCCTGGTCTTTCCAAAGATTTTTCACGTGGAAAGAGGAACGAAAGGAATTCACGAGATAGGTAAACCATTAACCCGTAGGAGGAGGGAAAGCTTCTCAGAAATAATAGGTGACATTTTTGGAGCATTGATACCAGCAGTGGGTATATTTTTGAATGCATACAAGATTCGGAAATTGTCTAGAGTAGTGGATCGTTTATCAACGAATACTGCTGGAGGGTTCTTGATGGTAAATACCGAAATGGTTGCCATGAGAGCTATGGTAATGCAAAATCGACTTGCCCTTGACATTCTTTTGGCAAAAGAGGGTGGAGTCTGTGGAATGCTGAAGGTACAACATTGTTACACTTACATTCCAGACAAAAGTGAGAATATACAGAAGTATATAAAGAACATTACTGATTTGCACAAAGAAATTGCCCCACTGGAGGTTGAAGGTGTTTGGGAGAAACTTGGTAAGAGTTTTTCCTCAATGAAGAAATGGTTCACAGAAATAGGTAGTTCTCTTATTGGGAAAATACTAATACCAGTCACAGTAATAATAATAATAATGCTATTATTGAGATTAGCATATGTGTGTATTAAAAGAAGAAAAAGACAAAATAGAGTAAAAAGAGAAAATGAGAAAAATAAAGAAAGAGAACGGGAAATGGGAGAGATAGAATTGGAAGAGTTAAAAGAGAACATGTATAAAAGATCTAAAAGACAAGATGAAAAGAACACGGTTGTTTAAACTAACAAATGCAAGTGGACAAGAAACATTTATCTGATAAATTTTTGTAGGGGTAGGTTTTTGTGGTGATGTTAAAAATCACCAAAGGGGGGAATTGATGGAGCAGGGTAAACGAAATAATTTTGTACCCCTTGGAAATTAATGACCTCTTAATAATTAATAATACTAACCGTTTGAAATGCATGTATTTAACCAACAAATGCACCTTTTTAGTAAACACTACACGTGGGTAATATGGTGATTTGTGCAAAACCTAATTTACTTACAAATGTGAAGTTAATTAACCTTAGTATTGTGATTTGCGTATTGATTAGAGTAAAATTGCATGATTTGTGTTGCGTAGTAAATTTGTATTGTGGCAAAGAATGCAGATGGTAAGTAAAATGGCTTTAAATGTCGTTTCTGCTAGGTAACACCTAACACGGGTCTTTAGAATGGCGGGTGGTAAACAGAAAGGCTTATTTTCTTTGTTTTAATTTCGGTTGTGTTTGTTCTTATGAAAGTTCGTTCGGGCCTGCTAGGCCATGCTTCGAAAATGGCTGCTGGAAATAATGAGATCACGTGAGATGACTAAGATGGCCTCTGCGCAGAAGCAATAAAGAAGTTCAAGTCATGTGAATGCGGCCTGTGCCCGGAGTGAGAGATGTCAAGGTCAATCCGACCTACACTGAAGAATGTGCCAAGAAATTCAGCATGTATTCCTGGGAATGGATGGGAAAGAACCGAGTGACAATGGATGAACTAAAATGTGACCATCAAAGATCGCTACAAAATGAATGGACAAGTTGGACTACTTTTGACCCCAGAGTCATGAGACTTATTGTGTGTTTTATTGTCCCCAAACCAGTTTGAACAAGGAGGGCGATGAGGTGACTACCACCACCCCTCCAATGGACCAATTAGCGTGATTCTTGCCCCTAAGGATTGCAACTTTTATGTGTAGTAAGCCAGAGAATAGGGTATAAGAGAGCCTGCTCTTACTTGGGTTGGTTGCTGTTGCTATTGGTGTTATTGCCATGCCGCTTCTTTATTTTTCATTTTTCCACCTTGATGCTGCGAAAGACTCTGTCATTGTGGATTTTGAACTTTGACTGGGGAAGGAACGAGATCATTGCGGGAATTCTGCCTGGGAGGTGCGTCCGAGGAGGTTAGCAGGACAGTCAGTCAGTTTGGGAGTCCTATTCTGTGATCTGCGGTTTATTTTCCTTTGGTGAACCATTCCTGTCATCGCCCCATGGCCGAGGGTAATGCATAATTTTCACTTTTCCTAAACCTTTTCTTCAATGTTTATTGATATATTAAATGTGTTTGTTTAATAAAGAATTTCACTTATTTGATTGAAGAATTTAGATAAAATGATATTCTAACATTAAAATGAGTCCGTGGTTCTTTAATAAAATTATGATTTATAAATGTTAAAGGTGTTAATTGTGATTGAGCTGGTCTTAATCAGCATCAACTTATTCTACTAGTTGGTCCATCGACCGAATAGCGGAGTACCTTGATGTTTAGAACCGACAGGACCCAAAGTTAATGTATATAATGTATGAATTATTATTCTGTCGAATTTAACAAGGTATCTCGTTCGTCCAGCAGCACATTCTCCTTAGCGTATAATCCAGAGATTCAATGAATGTATGTATGCGGTGTCATGGGCACCACCGACATAAGTTTTAAATAACAATAGGTTGTGTAAGTGTTTTACCTGGATTGGTGTCCTAAGGAGAAATTTATATTAGCCGCGCTGGATCACAGGTTACTTTGACTTCTCAAGCAGGCCTCTTTATTCGTATGTACAGCTGCTTTTTTTTAACTTCCGGGGTATGTCCCATTATTTCTGCGCCCATCACTCTTTTACTGCCAGAGGCAGGTCACTTTACCCTGTGTAAAGCTGTTTTTTTATTTCAGAGTTATGTCCCTGTGATATGCACAGTAGAGGGGCCGGGACACCCGAGGACTACAAGATGGCGACCGGGTGTATGCAGCTCAAGGAGGAGGTCGGCGGTACAGCTGCAGCTGACGCGCCGGGGTGACGTCACCAGGAAGGGCCGTAAGGAGCGAGGAGAGCCACGAGGAGAGAGGGAGAGAAGGCAATAGAGGAGTAGCAGCCCCAGGAGGACGCCAGGCGGAGGACTGCGCAGAGGAGAGCCCCTGGAATTCCGAAAACGGAGGAACACCGATGAAGAGGGAGGTTTCCCCAACGCCCAATGCTGAAGTATCCGGACGTCCCCGAGAGAGTCAGGACGCCGAGATACCCCACGCTACGGTCCCGGAGGGCCGTAGCTCCAGGCAAGTGTCCTTATTGGGTTATTGGAGGAGGTTTGCGGGGAGGGGTTTAAAGGGGCTCCTGCACGAATGAGAGGGGGCACACCTTGGTACCACGAGATACAACCCTCTCACTGGGTCCCCTCCTTTGCCTCCCCCCCTCCTATCACAACCTCGGTGATAAACAGGCACTGGTGAAGGGATAGCACCGTAGGGAGACAGAGAGCTAAGGACTGACCAGTGATTGTCGTGTATTTTCTGTTTCTCTTTTGGGGACGCCGGGCCCTTGGTGGGGGAAAGTCTGAAGGACTACTAACCTGAGGAAGAAGGCCCCTCGAGGGAAGATTGAGAGCTGGAGACTCTCTTTTCCATCCCTTGTTTTCCCCCTACCTTTTGTGTTTGGGTTAATCATCACCACATGAACAGACTTATGGACGGTCCCTGTTAAATAAAGTCTCATTCAGAACTATAGAACCTCGTGTGGTCCAGTCTTATGCCTATATAGAGCCCCAAAGTCCCTAACCAACCCCTTTGCTAGTAGGAGGAACTACCACAGTGGTGTCAGAAGTGGGATAGTCATCTAAGGCATAAAGATGGCACAACCTGTGACCCTACAAGACATGATAACCCAACTAGCCGAAGGACAGAGACACTTACAGTTGGTTCTAGAGCAACAGAACCAGAATGCTCAGAAAGAAAGGGAGTCTTTTCACGCGGCCATGAAGGAGCAGGCAGTGATACTGAATACTAATCAAAAGGTGCAAGATACAGCTATTCTGCGCCTTACGGATGCAATCTCTAGCGCTAGGGTCCATCCAAATGTCCCCGGAAGCGTTCTTCAGAAGTTCCAGGAGGGTGAAGACTCAGACTATTTCTTTACCAACTTTGAAAGGGTAGCTACCACAGCCACTTGGCTCCTGAGAGATGGGGACAGTACATAGCTCCGTTATTGTCCGGAGAACTACAGGCTGCGTTTCAAGCTGCCAACCCTGCCGGAGTCACCCCCTACCAGGACATAAAGAAGGCCATACTAGAAAGACTGGGATGTGACCAAGAGTATTATAGGGCCCGCTTCCGCAAGGTGAAGTGGGGAACTGGAGATAATCCCCGGGTTCTCTTTTACCGGATCAGGGATTTAAGGAACCGTTGGCTCCAGCCTCATTCCTCCTCAATGGAGGATGTCACTGAGAAAATATTTCTGGAACAATACATAGAGGCCCTACCCAGCAACACCCGAGATTGGGTGAAACAACATCCCGGACTAACCTCACAATCTGCCATCGAATTAGCCTGTGCTTATCATCGATCCCCAGACTTCAAAGTACAAACAGGGAGAGCCCCTATCCTTTTTCCTAAACCTGTTCCAAAAACTCCAGTGGAGGGGGGAGAAACGACCCTTTACCACCCCTAGACCCACCCCTAAACCTCTCCTCAAACCTTCTCCAGTCCACATGGGACCACAATGCTTTAGGTGTGCGGAATGGGGACACATAGCCCACAATTGTCCCTTAAACACTGATAGCTCCGAACCCATGGAGGTGGGTTGGTCCCGAGGCAGGGTTCTAGTCACTGGAGCAACCAGACAAAGATACAAGAAAGCAATCAGGCTAAACGGCAGACTCGTTGACGCCTTGCTGGATACTGGGTGCCACCATACGGTGGTAGCGAAGGAACTGGTTCCATTAGCAGCAGTGTGTGAAGGGGAGACGGTACTAGTCTCCTGTGTCCATGGGGATGTTAGCTCATATCCCTTAGCTTACGTGTTAATTGAAATGGATGGATACCCCCAAGTCAGGAAGGTGGGAGTGGTCCCAGAACTCCCAGAAAACATTCTGTTGGGCACAGATTTACCTCACTTTCATGAGTATCTGACCGAGCTGTCAAAACAAGGTTCTGAGGTGGAATGGTTGCAAGAGGCGCCATTCTGCGGTGAAAATATATTGAGTCCCAGAGACAGGGAGAAGAAAACCAGGAATGAGAAAAGAAGAGATAAAGAGAGATACACGTATGCCTGTCAAGCTATTTCCTCATGTTTACTCTCTTCCCCTGAACACGGAAACACTCCTGCCCGTAGCTTCCGAACCGCCCAGAAAGACGACAGCACTCTTATGAATGCCTGGAGCCAAGTGCAGGAAGTCGACCCATATAAGGTAGGCTCATATTTTGTCATAAAAAAAGGACTGTTGTACAGAGCAAGTGGAGTACCCGGTAGTAAGACTGAACAGCTACTAGTGCCAATAGCATTCAGAGAACAGGCGTTACAGTTAGCCCACAATCAAGCGGGAGGGGGTCATTATGGACAGGAGCTCACTCTTAAATATCTACTGGAAAGGTTCTACTGGCCGGGGGTGTATCAAGAGACCGTCAGATTCTGTGCAGCCTGTCCCAAGTGCCAGTTGGTGAACCCCTCAAGAGATAGGAAGGTGCCTCTGCAACCCCTACCGATTATTGACATTCCGTTTCAATGAGTGAGGATGGATCTAGTGGGACCCTTAATCCCTTCAGCCCGGGGACATCAATACATATTGGTTCTAGTAGATTATGCTACTCGATACCCCGAGGCTATACCCCTCACTAGTATGACCACGGTAGCAGTAGCCCAGGCCATGATTTCTTTCTTCTCCCGGGTGGGTTTTCCCTTGGAAATATTAACCGACCAGGGGACGCCTTTTATGGCCAAACTAATGAAAGAGATCTGTAAACTCTTAGGGGTACACCAAATTCGGATGGCAGTGTACCACCCCCAGATGGACGGTCTGGTGGAAAGGTACAATAGGACCATCAAAACCATTCTCAGAAAATTGATAGGGGACACAGGGAAAGATTGGGACCAAAAATTACCTCTGGTACTTTTCGCCATTCGAACGCATGAGCAAAAGTCAATGGGATTTAGTCCCTTTGAACTCCTGTTTGGACGTAAACCCCGTACATTGTTGGAAATGGCCGCCGAACAGTGGACAGAAGAGGAAGACGAAGGGAAACCTCTCCTGGGATATATGCAGACCTTAAAAGAAATGTTAGCTACACTCTGGGACAATGTCCACAAAAATATGGACAAAGCTCAAGCTAGGCAGAAAGGACAGTATGACCGTTCCAGCCACATGAGGGAACTGACCGTTGGGAAAGTTCTGAAACTTCTCCCCTCCTCAGACAAGAAGTCCCCTCCTTTGCCTCCCCCCCCCTCCTCTCACAACCTTGGTGATAAACAGGCACTGGTGAAGGGATAGCACCGTAGGGAGACACAGAGCTAAGGACTGACCAGTGATTGTCGTGTATTTTCTGTTTCTCTTTTGGGGACGCCGGGCCCTTGGTGGGGGAAAGACTGAAGGACTACTAACCTGAGGAAGAAGGCCCCTCGAGTGAAGATTGAGAGCTGGAGACGCTCTTTTCCATCACTTGTTTTCCCCCTACCTTTTGTGTTTGGGTTAATCATCATCACATGATCAGACTTATGGATGGTCCCTGTTAAATAAAGTCTCATTCAGAACTATAGAACCTCGTGTGGTCCAGTATTATGCCTATATAGAGCCCCAAAGTCCCTAACCAACCTCTTTGCTAGTAGGAGGAACTACCACAGTCCCCTAGGCAGGCCCCCTTACTGCTGTGTAAAGCTCTTTTTTTACTTCACAAGTAGGGGCCCTTATGCCTTTCTGCAGGTTTTTTTTCTTTCCAGGTAGGTCCCCTTATTTCTGTGCACGTCTCTTTTCCCACACCAGCAGGTCAGTACAATACCACTACATGCATTCAGCTGTGTGACTGCGTCATTGTTTATGTGCAGTGCTGAGATACAGTAAAAATCTACAAAGCACTTTATAAAAACACAAGTTCTTATGCTTAGTTATCTGAAAGCCCACACTTATATTGCTACAAGCAAAAGTATACGTTCCAGAATGTGATTTGCTTTTGGCAAAAAATTCAGGACTGGCTAAAGATGTCGCTTGTAACTTTGTGTCCTGCTGAAGTACTACAAACTATACAGACTTCACAATCTGGTGTCATAGCATAAGGTGGTCATGACTTCTGAATCATCAGAACTTTGCATACTTTGATTATTTCGGCCTGTATTTATTTTGAAAGTAAAACTACACGTTTCATAATGGTGTTGCTTATGAAGCCAGAACTGACTAAAAGTGTACTGCATGACAAAAGGCCACAGAGTGGCAAACCGAGTCACAAAGCAGTTGTGGCATACGTCAGGAGGTTTTACATGCATAAGCAACACGCAAGTAAACCCTGGCTATAAACATACAACCATCGACTAAAGGACACTAATTTTTCTAGAATCAAAAATCAGAATTGGCTGAGCTGCCCACACCTTACATGTAGTGATTTGAGATTTTTGGAAGCAAATCTAAAATGTACCTACGTAATGAAAAGGACAAAGACGCAGTAAATGAGCTAAATCAAGTGGGTGACGTCTTTCACACTGGCAAGAGAAAATGCTTCTACAAAGGCCCGTGAGGAAGGCAGGCCTGAGTCATTCTGCTTCTCATAAGAGATGGAGGGTGTGGTGGCTTTTTTCCTTGTGATGTTTGTAGTTTGGGGACCCACTCAGCTTGTCCGGAGCCGTGAAACGACGAAGCATGCGCGCAAAAAGTTATGTTTGTACTGAGAGTATGAGGGCAAATTAGCCACTGCTGCCGGAAAGATCTAGAATGTACCTGTGTTTGTTTTTAATCACCTCAACACGCATGCAAAGATAAACACACATCTACTAATGGAGAGAGACAATGAGACGAGTTCCCATGTGTGTTTTTACTATACACAAAATAAGGGCATGTGTTAAATCCGCAGAATGTGTATGTGTATTTGTATTTTATAATTGAAAGAGTGTGAGTGAGTGGATACAAGGCCGTTGTTGCGGGGATGTTTGAAATAGGCGTTGAGTTTCTCTGTGCCCCAACTATTTTCCCAATACCCCTCCCCCCAGGCACCTGCTTTGACACTGGACCACCCTAGCACCCAGGACCTCTGGCATTCCTCTGGGCACTGGACGCCTAGAGCTTGACTGACCCAGGCTGCCGGAAATGCCGACCTCCAGGCCTTTCAATCCGACCCTCATCTGCATTGTATTGTATAGTAGAACTGCTGTAGCACTCTCCTACCTCTTGTAGAGGTCCCATTGTGCTCTCTGGTTGGTCGAGTAAGTAGCTATTCTGTTGTGTATGACCGCAGGAGGTTGGTAGAGGAGGCTGCTGTAGGCAGACTCTCCTAAGGCAGTAATCTAAAGTTGTGCTTTAAATTTGGGGGGATACGGCCCCCATACAGTAATAATGTTACTGCAATCGAGAGGTGAATTGAGAATACAGGAGCAAATTAATTCGGCAAACATGCAGAACAGCCGTCGCTAGAGTAGGGTAGCCTTATTGTGCACACAAAGGGCCTCTCCTTGCCTCTGCTGTGGGTGAACCCCTGCCCTTCCCATGTACCCTGGTCTGAGCTCAGCCATGACCTGGCCACAGTTTGCTGTGGCCCTTGTTCGATGGTCAATGTTGAGAGGGCCTTTTCACAGATAAAAGTTTACATGGGAAGGAAAGATTGAGCGCGTATGACCAAAGACTGACAGAAGAAGTATTGTATGGTGTACTACAATAAGTTAAATTTGTAAAAATGTATTTGGCCATCATATACACTGTAAATACACTGTCTATATGCCATGCTCTATCAGTGTAGAAACGTTCCATAATCACCGGAAAAACACTGTTACTGTTGGTTTTAATGGTGCAAAAATGTGTAACCACTGATAAACACTGTTTTTTTAAGGTATTGAAATCACTGGTAAACACTGAAAAACCCCCACCAGAATTGACCAAAAATAGAAACTGAAATCAGGAAAGCCTATTCATAATGTATCCGTTTGGTCGGCCTATTAATGAGGAGGAACAGCCATTTGCACCACCGCGTCCAGCACGGGGCTGGTCTACAAAAAGTGAAATAGTTTTTGCATTGATAGTTGCGATTGCCCTGGTAGCGATACTTGGAGTATCCTGGTTTTTGGAGGAAAGGTATCCTGTGCATTCTCTGGTTGGAACAACGCCCATTCCCCCTGAACACATTTTTGTTGCTTTGGCCCCTCACAAAGGAGAGCACCAACAGACTTACACAGATAATGTCTTTATACAAATGTTGCATCAAGCTCATGACGTTTCCTATACAACAAATTGTTGGGTTTGTGGATTGCTCCCCTCAGTTACTCATAAGGGTGATAATTCGTTGTCCATGCCTTTGTCATACCTTGGAAGTTGTGAGGGCTGGTTTGAATTGTTTGTCATGGTACACTATCATTTCCAACATTCCACTCAGGTTATGACCCCTGCTGATTCTCGCACTGTGGTTGATTATATACGCTTTCATCATGGGTTTACTCCTATAGGTAAGGCAGGACTAAACATCTCTGATACTGTGTCCCCAAACTCCTGTATGAGCAAATATGACAAGGTGAATGTTGGACTTGGCCCTTTTTGCAGGGTTATCCCCAAACTTTTTGCTACTTCCTCCTATTTTTTCCTGACCTGTTGTTGTTGGTTTTAGGATTCTGGGCACTTTACCACTGTTAATCAGTGCTAAAGTGCATATGCTCTCTGTGTAAATTGTGAACATGATTGGTTATCCATGATTGGCATATTTGACTTACTGGTCAGTCCCTAGTAAAGTGCGCTAAGTGTGCCAGGGCTGGTAAATCAAATGCTACTAGTGGGCTTGCAGCACTGATTGTGCCACCCACACGAGTAGCTGTGAAAAGGTACCTCAGACCTGCCACTGCAGTGTCTGTGCGCAGTTGTTAACTGCCATGTCGACTTGGCAAGTGCACCCACTTGCCAAGCCCTAACCTTCCCTTTTCTTACATGTTAGTCACCCCTAAGGTAGGCCCAAGGTACCCCTGTGGGCAGGGTGCAGTGTACGTGAAAGGTAGGACATGCCCTGATGTGTGTGGCATGTCCTGATAGTGAATTACTGCCAATTTCGTTTTTCACTATTGCAAGGCTACCTATTCCCATAGGACAGAATGGGAAGTTTGTTTATAACATCTTATAAACATAACTGCCTCTGGGAACAAGGTAGGAAAATACATTTTAGTATGCCTGAACTCAGAATGTTAAAATGCATCTTTTAGTGAGGGTAATTTTTACATTCTGTGTTTGAAAATGCCACTTTTAGAAAGTAGGTATTTTCTTGTTTAACCATTCTGTGTGCCTCTGCCTGTTTGTGTATTGACTGTCTGATTTTGGAGTGACAGGGGCTGGGAAGGTGCATTCTCTCCGACAGCCACTGGGGGGGGGGGGTTGATGTATGTCCAGCCTTTCCTGAATGAGTCAGGGCTGGGATGAATAGACCTGGGCTGCATTCAGAGTAGGGGGAGGAGTTCTCACTAGCACCTGAATAGGCCCGGTCTGCATTTAGAGTGGTGGGAGGAGATTTCCTTTGCACCTGAATAGGGCCTGTCGGCCTTACACAATGCTGTCTCCACCTCCTGCTGGGCAGCTGCACCAAAGAGGACAGAACTGGTTTGGACTGGGCTCAGAGACCCTTGCACAAAGGGAACAAAGACATTTTGGGGTATAAGTATTAGACCTAAAACCCCTGAACTTTAGACTATTTCTGGAATCAAGAGGAACCTTTGCCAAGGAGAAGAGCTGGAGAAACTGAGGAGGAGTACTGCCCTTGCTGTGTGTCTGGGGTTGGCCTGCAGTTGCTGTTTCTGCCAAGGAAAGGAGAAGGACTTTGCTGTGTGCTGTGTCCCCTGCTTGAGGAAAGTCTCCAAGGGCTTGAGTAGAGGTTGCCTCCTGTTTTGAAGTCTCAGGAACACAAAGACTTCACCCCCAGCCCCCCTGAACTTCCTTGCTGGGAGTTCTGACCTGCCAGGAGTCCCTGTGGCTGTGTGTGGCCTCTGGAGGTTGTTTCTGCTACTGGGAGCTGGAAAGCAACCAACAACAAGAAACTCGACGCATTGCTCTTCTTGCGACAGTTTTTCCGACGCAACACCGTAGTGCGAGAAGAATCTCCCCGCACCGCCGCGCCGCTGCTGAAACCGACGCAGCGCCTGCCGCAGCGGCAAGAAGTGACGCATCAAGAGATTGCGGCTGAAAAGGTCGATGCAGCTCCGCTCGCCGCCGCCGCATCGTTCGCCGACGCATCTCAGATTTCCACGCATCGTCCCTGTGCAGCAAGTTTTCCACCAACCCATCACCCGCGGATCGGAGTCGTCTCAGAATCAACACATCGCTTCCCCCTACAGACCGGACCCGACGCATCGCTCCCCTGTGTACAGCGGAACTGTCGCATCGCATCCACGAAGGTCTCAGGAACGACGCATCTCTTTGTTTTTCGACGCTTCTCATCGCTGCGGCTGTTTGGCGTGGTGAATTTTGTCGCAACAACAGGTACTTTGCAAGAAATCACTCATCCATAGTTTTCTATGGGCTCAGTTGCTAGAACCTTTTTAAAGTCATTTTTCTTAATACTTGTATGCTGGATTTTTGTTGTTTTGGTCTTGTTAAGTTTAGATAAAGATACTTTATTTTTCTAAACCGGTGTGGTGTTCATTTGTGGTGTTATCACTGTGTTACTGTGAGTTTTGGTACAAATACTTTACACATTGCCTTCGGGATAAGCCTGTCCGCTCGTGCCAAGCTACCAAAGGGGGTGAGCAGGGGTTATCTAAAGTGTGTATCCCCCTTACCCTGACTAGAAGCAAGGGTCCCTATTTGGACAAAGGTACCTACCTCTGCCAACTAGAGACCCCCATTTCTAACATTGGTGGTCAGCGGTGAGGATTTGAACTTGTATTTGTACTTGACCCACAGTGATTAGTGTACATCACTAGTTCAGTGCAGACCACTACGCAACCACATACTGTTTTATTTTTGGTCTATTTTTGATCTGACCCATGAGTATCCACGCACCATGTCTCTGAGTAGTAAACCAGCAAGTGAGGCTGCAGAATTGGAGTTTGACATTGAAATGTTAAGTAGTTACAAAGAAGAGCAACTCAAGCAGTTCTGCAGGAGCTTTAGATGTCCCATGAGGAGCAACTCCTGGAAAGAGGAGCTACTGAAGGCCTTAGGGGCCTGGTGGGAGGCCAGGGAAGCTGGGGAGACAGATGATGCAGATGTGGATGGGGGTGTGCCAGAAGGCCGTTTCAAATCCCAGTATTGGCCTGTTGGGAGAGTAGCCTCTAGGGCTGACAGCAATCATTCTTCCAGGAATCTTTCTCCAGAGGATTTGGAGGAAAGGCAAAGGGCCAGGGATCATGAATTGGAGGTCATGAGATTAAAGGCAGAGGAGAGCAAGAACGCTCGTGCCTTGGAAGAAAGGAAGTTGCTTTTGGAACATGAATTGAGAATGAGAGAGCTTAATATGGAGCTCGAGAAGCTTGAGGCCATGAGTAAACCTGGGCGGTAAAATCCGCTCCGCTCGCGGAGTTTGCGGATTTTTGGCAACTCCGCGTAGAATGCGGAGTTACCAAAAACTCCGCGATCCGCGGCGTAGCGGAGTTTTTCCCTTGTTCGCGCTTTCAAAATGCGTTTTCGCGCACGCGGTAGCGACTTACCGGGATCCCTGCATTCGCCGACGAGTTTTCATATCCGTTCGCGTGCGCCACGAGATTTTGGTAGCCGGCCGTGCGATCCCGCGAGAGTGTGCGATCGCGAACACGTCAATCGGACGCGCCATCGGACATCCGCGTTCGCGAACAGGAAATACGCATCGCGAACGGGCGGGACAAGTGAAAAACAAGATGGCCGCGCCCATTGGCGACCGCATGGGCATGTTCGCAAGATATTCCCCCCGAGCACGCAAACAGCATCCCGAACACGCAATACGCGTTCCCAAACAGGAAAAACGCATCGCGAACGGGCGGAACAAGCAACTCCGCGTGCTCGCAGAATTCTGCGTAGCTCGTAGAGTTTTTTTACCACTTTGCGGAACTCAGTGTAGCGCGACTACGTGAACTCCGCCCAGGGTTAGCCATGAGTGTCTTAGCCAAGAAAAGGGAAAAGTGTTTAGCTCATGAGGTGAGCTTGGCTGGGTTGGAGGTGGATTCCAGCTCAGATGGTAGCAGCAAAAATGTAGTGTCTAGTGCTGAGAGAGTAGTACACACACACAGAGATGTGGCGCCTGACTGGAAGGAGCGGGAAGACACACACCAAGGGGTTCAGGGTTATGAAGTAGCTCCAGTGGTGCACAGTGTCCCTAAGGTGGATTGGGGAACTGGCACAGGGGTTCATATTCCTAGTGGTGGGAGGGACACTCTACTGACCCTAGATGAGAGGTGCAGGGAGAGGGGTTCCCCTATGGTAGAAGCCTTGGTATGTGAGTATGGAGACCGCCCAGAAGAGTGTGGGTTGAGTGACAGAAACAGTCAGACACTGTTTTGCCAGTCTCAGGAGGGTGATGTGAGGTACTTGTGTGAGGCACTGGATGGTGAGGCAAATAGTAGCTTGGTCAACACTTGTGTGGGGCTGTGTGAATCAATTGTTGGAGAGCATATTTTAAGTCCCTGTTTTCCAGAGCTATGCCAACAGCCGGTAGAGTGTGAGTTCTCTGACCCCAGGGAGCTTGCACTGGAGGTAGACCTTTTAGTGGAGTCCAGGGGGTTTGAAGAAGCTTTTGGGAGTGATCCTGAAGGGGTGGCACAGGTTTTCCCCAACCAAGTGAGGTAGGGGAGGTTTGCGGTAGCCCAGATAGGTCCCGGAGTAGTGGGAGGGGTGTAGGGTCCCACGTCCTATCTCAGAGGAGAAGGAGTGGGAGTGGACTGTGTCCCAAGGTGCCTGAAACCCAGTCCCCGGGCCTGGTTGGTTCCATGAGTGTACACCAGGAGAGGGGCCTTGTCTGTACCGAGAGGCCATCCCCCGAGGGGGATCCCAAAGTGTCCGGTGGACTGGGGGGGACTACTGTAGCAAGCATCCCACCAGTTCTGGTGTCTGGCTGCACCGCTCCAGAGGGGAGGGTGCATGAGTCCAGAGAAAAGGGTGAGGGGGGGACGCTGCCCCCAGTGGAAGGACCAGTGGGTCAGGGGTTGCCAGCTCTAAGGTCAGAGCACCTCAGGACTGACCCTGGTGAGGCCACTTCTGGCCTGGAGGTCTTCATGCTCTGTCAAGTGGACAGGAGGCTGGTGAACTGCACCAGGCAGACTCTTACACAACTCATGAGGAGTGTGTTTCCCTTGGGGGGGGTTGGTGTACTCCCCCGGAAGTCCTGGGTTGCCAGGCACAGGTCCAGCCTAAGGGTACAGACCCTGGGTTGGAGGACCAGGTTCAGGGTGTCCCCCCTGACCTGGAGGAAGGGGCGACTGCTAACAGTGCCCCTACCAAGTTGTCTTCTGGGGGTACCTAACCACGTGGGAGGGTGCAATGCCCCAGGGAGGAAGACAGGGTGTGGGAGAGCCCACCCCAGTCTCTTGTCCAGCCGCAGGGTACAGACCCTGGGCTGGTGGGCCAGTGTCAGGATGTCATACCTGACTTGGCAGGAGGGAGAGTGGAGAAAGGGTGCCAGGCACTTGGGGCTACCGCCCCCCACTTTCTGATGCCACAGAGGTTAGAGAGGCCTGAAAGGCATGAGGCTTGGCTCTCATCACTGACAGTTGTCAGTGGCCACTGTGGCTTGCTGTCCTGGTGGACAGAGTTGCCCCTGGGAGGGGGACAGGAGTCACACCGCGGGGGTGGACTGGGCCACACCACTATGTTGGCTATGTGGGTACTGTCTGCCTGTTGGGAAACATCTGTGAGCAAAGTAAGTTTAGGCGCTGCACAGATGGGGTCCACAGGTGAGGAGAAGGGTTCCCCGTGGGTCAGCTTAGTGGGCCCTGAGAGTATGGATAGAGGGATCCAACTGGGTTCAGGAAGGCTTACAACGGGAATTGACCCCTGCTGTTGCGGGCTAGGTTCTATGTTCTATCGCCTCAAGCAGGGAAGCCCATCGAGGTATGGATTGGTCTACCCTGGCTTGAGGCTGGAAGGGGGTTGTGTTGGACTTGGTCCTTTTTGCAGGGTTATCCCCAAACGTTTTGCTTCTTCCTCCTATTTTTTCCTGACCTGTTGTTGGTTTTAGGACTCTGGGCACTTTACCACTGCTAATCAGTGCTAAAGTGCATATGCTCTCTGTGTAAATTGTGAACATGATTGGTTATCCATGATTGGCACATTTGACTTACTGGTCAGTCCCTAGTAAAGTGCACTAAGTGTGCCACGGCTGGTAAATCAAATGCTACTAGTGGGCCTGCAGCACTGACTGTGCCACCCACATGAGTAGCTCTGAAAAGGTAACTCAGACCTGCCACTGCAGTATCTGTGCGCAGTTGTTAACTGCCATGTCGACTTGGCAAGTGCACCCACTTGCCAGGCCCTAACCTTCCCTTTTCTTACATGTTAGTCACCCCTAAGGTAGGCCCAAGGTACCCTGTGGGCAGGGTGCAGTGTACGTGAAAGGTAGGGCATGCCCTGATGTGTGTGGCATGTCCTGATAGTGAATTACTGCCAATTTCGTTTTTCACTATTGCAAGGCTACCTATTCCCATAGGACAGAATAGGAAGTTTGTTTATAACATCTTATAAACATAACTGCCTCTGGGAACAAGGTAGGAAAATACATTTTAGTATGCCTGAACTCAGAATGTTAAAATGCATCTTTTAGTGAGGGTGATTTTTACATTCTGTGTTTGAAAATACCACTATTAAAAAGTAGGTATTTTCTTGTTTAACCATTCTGTGTGCCTCTGCCTGTTTGTGTATTGACTGTCTGATTTTGAGTGACAGGGGCTTGGGAGGTGCATTCTCTCAGACAGCCACCGGGGGGGGGGGTTGATGTATGTCCTGCCTTTTCTGAATGAGTCAGGGCTGGGATGAATAGACCTGGGCTGCATTCAGAGTAGGGGAAGGAGTTCTCACTAGCACCCGAATAGAACCGGTCTGCATTTAGAGTGGTGGGAGGAGATTTCCCTTGCACCTGAATAGGGCCTGTCTGCCTTACACAATGATGTCTCCACTTCCTGCCGGGCAGCTGCACCAAACAGGACAGAACTGGTTTGGACTGGGCTCAGAGACCCTTGCACAAAGAGAACAAAGACATTTTGGGGTATAATTATTAGACCTAAAACCCCTGAACTTTAGACTATTTCTGGAATCAAGAGGAACCTTTGCCAAGGAGAAGAGCTGGAGAAACTGAGGAGGAGTACTGCCCTTGCTGTGTGTCTGGGGTTGGCCTGAAGTTGCTGTTTCTGCCAAGGAAAGGAGAAGGACTTTGCTGTGTGCTGTGTCCCCTGCTTGAGGAAAGTCTCCAAGGGCTTGAGTAGAGCTTGCCTCCTGTTTTGAAGTCTCAGGATCACAAAGACTTCATCCCCAGCTCCCCTGAACTTCCTTGCTGGGAGTTCTGACCTGCCAGGAGACCCTGTGGCTGTGTGTGGCCTCTGGAGGTTGTTTCTGCTACTGGGAGCTGGAAAGCAACGCAGCAACAAGAAAATCGACGCATTGCTCTTCTTGTGACAGTTTTTCCGACGCAACGCCGTGGTTCGAGAAGAATCTCCCCGCACTGCCGCTGCTGAAACCGACGCAGCGCCTGACGCCGCGGCAAGAATCGACGCATCAAGGGATCGCGGCTGAAAAGGTTGACGCAGCGCCGCTCGCTACCGCCGCATCTTTCGCCGCCGCATCCCGGATTTCCATGCATCGTCCCTGTGCAGCAAGTTTTCCCCGACGCATCACCCGCGGATCGGAGTCGTCTCAGAATCAACGCATCGCTTCCCCCTACAGACCAGACCCGACGCATCGCTCCCCTGTGTACAGCGGAACTGTCGCATCGCATCCACGAAGGTCTCAGGAACGACGCATCTCTTTGTTTTTTGACGCTTCTCATCGCTGCGGCTGTTTGGCTTGGTGAATTTTGTCGCAACAACAGGTACTTTGCAAGAAATCACGCACCTATAGTTTTCTATGGGCTCAGTTGCTAAAACCATTTTAAAATCATTTTTCTTAATACTTGTATGTTGGATTTTTGTTGTTTTGGTCTTGTTAAGTTTAGATAAAGATACTTTATTTTTCTAAACCGGTGTGTTGTCCATTTGTGGTGTTATCACTGTGTTACTGTGAGTGTTGGTACAAATACTTTACACATTGCCTTTGGGATAAGCCTGTCTGCTCGTGCCAAGCTACCAAAGGGGGTGAGCAGGGGTTATCTAAAGTGTGTATCCCGCTTTCCCTGACTAGAAGCAAGGGTCCCTATTTGGACAAAGGTACCTACCTCTGCCAACTAGAGACCCCCATTTCTAACAGTGAGGAACAATACATGGCTTTGAATGGAAATGGCAGATTTCCAGAAGTTTAACACATAAGAGTATTTCCAATCTTTCCAAGATCGTAATGTCACTAAGGACAAACAAATACCGGTGTCTGTGGTCAGCTCAGCAGCAGCTTTCTGTGTCCAGCGGAGGGAGGAGATAGAGGTGGGGGAAGGCGAATGCAATTTCACATACACACTCAGCACGATTAATAGTCCTCCTTTGATCTTACCCCCTAATGTCTATTTTGTCTGTTGGTCCCAAGCTTATGTCTGGCTTCCTAGGGGATGGTCAGTCAGATGTTACCTCACCTTTCTTCTTCCCTGGTGTATGCTGCTCCGCCGTCGCACCATAGAGATCATCGGCTGCAGCGTAGGAGTGTGTACTTGCCCCAAGTCAGAAGGGTCATTGACACAAAGAATATAGATCAGACAGATACCACCTTACAACAGTTCGAGGATGCCATGAAGGGTATTATACCCTTTTGGGGCCACATGTCCAATATCCTTAAAATTTGTCGGTTAACAAGGGTTGTTGAAGGGGTTATTAATACAACAGCTGGTATACTGACAAACCTCACTGCGGAGCTTCAGGCTACGAGGTTAGTCACCTTGCAAAACAGGATGGTGTTAGACGTCATACTTGCAGATAGGGGTGGGGCTTGTCGCATCATTGGCAGTAGCTGTTGTGTGTACATACCTGACCACGCCCCCAATGTGTATGCTGCCATACAGAAATTGCATAGACTCTCATCTGACATACACCAAGGAAATGGTACTTGGACCCTATCTGGGTGGTTCTGGAGTATGCTCACATCCTGGGGTTGAAAGATTCTTATTTTTCTAGCTGTGATTGCTGATATTTTCTTCACATGTTGCCTTTCCATACACTGTCTCCCAACCTGCTGCACTTATTGTATACATGCTCTCACCCCTAAACAGAAGAAGTCAGTTCATGACACTAGTACTGCGATCATGTTGCAGAAGGACATCAACGACATGATGCAGATTGACGAGGGCATTTTTGGTTCCACATCGTCCCTTGCCACTTCTATTCCTGATACTGAGTACATGTCTCGTTCTGAGTGTTGATGCCTTTTGTTGTTAAGAGGATTCCATCTTTTCCACCCATAATGCAAAATAAGTTTAGCGAATGCTAAAAGGAGGGTCTGATGAAATGAATACGTTTTGCTACCTTGCTTGTGTTTTGTTCTTATGTTAAGTTAGCATTCGCGGCACCATTTTATGTTTAGCCGCCATTTTGAATCATGTCGTCAGCTGCGTATTCTCTCCTCAAGAAGAAGGCTGTGGAAAATCCCATTTACCCAAGGTTAGGCCTTGCTCTGCTAATGAATACACTGTTCTTAATAATGCATTCCTTTCCCATAGATAGAGGCTTTCTCCCACTAGCCTAGCGGTAGGCACGAACAGAACGACCTTGGCATAAAGATAATGTGTGCCCGGCCTCAGAGTCGAAACTCATCTTACTGTGCTTCTTTGTTTTAGCTGCACCTGCTAGTAGAATTCCATTATGGGCGGGACTTTCTTCAATCAATCAATCAGGTGTTTGTTAAGCGCGACTACTTACCCGTAGGGGTCTCAAGGCGCTGGGGGCGGGGGGGTTCGCAGGTTCCAGTTCATCAAGGAGGGGGTCTGTCGAAGAGCCAGGTTTTGAGGTTTCTTGCGAAGATGGGGAGCGATGTTGTCTGTCTGAGGTGGAGCGGAAGGTCGTTCCATGCTCTGGCCATGAGGAAGGAGAAGGAGCGGCCTCCCGGTCTGGTCTTTCTGGTGTGGGGGACCACGGCGTAGGAGAGCTGGGCTGAACGTAGGGTCCTTTGGGGTGCGTGGAATTTGAGTCGGCTGTTCAGGTATGCTGGTCCTGTATCGTGGAGGGCCTTGTGAGCGTGGGTGAGCATCTTGAAGGTGACTCTAGCTTTGATGGGGAGCCAGTGGAGTGTGCGCAGGTGCTGGGAGATGTGGCAGTGTCTTGGCAGGTTGAGGACCAGTCTTGCGGCGGCGTTTTGGATGTTCTGTAGCTTGTGGGTGAGGTTTTTGTTTATTCCGGCATAGAGTGCGTTGCCGTAGTCGAGTCTGCTGGTGACCAGGGCGTGAGTGACGGTCTTTCTGTGTTCGAGGGGGATCCATTTGAAGGTCTTACGTATGAGGCGGAGGATGTGGAAGCAGGAGGACAAGACGGAGTTGATCTGGCGGTCCATTTTGAGCTCTGAGTCCAGGATGATTCCCAGGTTGCGTGCGTAGTCCGTGGGGGTGGGCGGGCATCCGAGGGCAGGGGGCCATCAGGTGTCGTTCCAAGCGTTGGGGTTTGGGCCCATGATGAGTACTTCTATTTTGTTGGTGTTTAGTTGTAGGCAGCTGTTTTTCATCCATTTAGCGACGGCTTCCATGCCTTCTCGAAAGTTGTGTCTGGCGGTGTTGGGTTCATTGGATAGGGAGAGGATGAGTTGGGTGTTGTCTGCATATGACACAATGTTGAGTCCGTAGGTTCTGACGATGGGGGCGAGCGGAGCCATGTACACGTTGAAGAGCGTAGGGCTGAGGGAGGACGCAGGTGGTTGGTGTAGGGTCTGAGAGGAAAGGGAGGAGTCTGACCCGCTGCGTTCTGCCGGAGAGGAAGGAGCTGATCCAGTCGAGGGCCATGTCTTGGATCCCTGCGTCGTGGAGTTTGCGTATTAGGGTGCGGTGAGAGACTGTGTCGAACTCCGCTGAGAGGTCGAGGAGGATGAGGGCTGCTGTTTCTCCTTTGTCCAGTAGGGTGCGGATGTCGTCTGTTGCGGCGAGGAGGGCGGTTTCCGTACTGTGGTTTTTTCTGAAGCCGGATTGGGAGGAGTCGAGGATGTTGTGCTCTTCGATGAACATGGCGAGTTGGCTGTTGATGGCTTTCTCGATGACTTTCGCTGGGAACGGGAGCAGGGGGATGAGTCTGTAGTTTTTGAGGTCGTTGGGGTCCGCCGAGGGTTTCTTCAGGAAGGGGTTGATCTCGGCGTGTTTCCAGTCATCGGGGAACGAGGCGGTTGCCAGGGAGCAATTGATGGTGTGGCAGAGCATGGGTGCGATGGTGTCGGCGGCTTTGTTGAAAATGTGGTGGGGGCAGGGGTCCGTGGGGGCCCCGGAGTGGATTGACTTCATCGTCTTCAGTGTGTCTTCGGTGGTGAGGGCTGTCCAGTTGTCGATCGCTGGCTTCAGGGTGTCGGGGGTGGTTGGTGAGGGTTCAGTGTGTTGGTTGTCTTCGTCGAAGTTGTCGTAGATGCTCTTGATTTTGTGGTAGAAAAAAGTGCTGAGTTTGTCGCAGAGGTCTTGTGAGGGAGGGATGTCGGTGGACTCGCTGGTGGGTTGGGCGAACTCCTTGATGATGTTGAAGAGTTCTTTGCTGTTGTGTGCGTGAGTGGAGATTCTGTCTTCAATCGCTTTTTTCCTCGTTTTTCTGATGAGTTGGTGGTGGGCGTTGGTGGCGGCTCTGAAGTTGTTGTGGGCTTCTGTGGATTTGGTGTTCCTCCAGTCCTTTTCGAGGCGGCGGCAAGTGCGTCTGGACTCTCGAAGTTCGGTGGTAAACCATCTAGCTTTCTTGGCGTGGGTGTTGTTGTTTTTTTTGAGGGGGGCTATGGTGTTGGCGCTGTCGGACATCCATCTGTGCAGGGTTCGGGCTGCGGTGTTGGGGTCCTCGTTTTCCGCAATGGTTGGGGTGTAGTTGCTGAGTGATGAGGTTAGCTGGTCGTCGGTGATTCTGGTCCAGTTTCTTCGAGGTAGCAGGTGCTGGTGTCTGTGGATGGTGGGTGTTCTGAAGGTGAAGTGGACGCATCGATGGTCAGTCCTTGGGAGTTCAGTGGTGTGGCTCAAGGTGATGGAGTTTCCTGTTGTGAAGAGGGGGTTGAGGGTGTGTCCTGCTGAGTGCGTGGGTTCGGTCACGATCTGGCAGAGTCCAATGTTGTGGAGGTTGCCCAGGAGGGATGTGGTGCTGGGGTCCAGTTGGTTGTCGAGGTGGGAGTTGAGGTCTCCCAGTAGGGTGTAGTTGGTGGACGCGATGGCATGCGGGGAGATGACGAAAAGTCCGCGGGGTCCAGGGGGTCGGTAGATGAGGGTTCATCGGAGGGTGGTGGTAGGGCTGGCCAGTATCTTGAAGTGAAGGTGTTCCATCAGGTCTGTGGGCTCGTCGGGGAGTGTGCTCAGGCGGAGGGTGGATTTGTGGAAGATGGCGATTCCTCCTCCCGGGCGGGTGGGGCGGTCCTTCCTGGAGATCTTGTATCCTTGGGGAATGGCGATGGCGATGTCCGGTCCCGAGGTGGTGTTGGTCCATGTTTCGGTGAAGAACGCTACGTCCGGGGTGGGGCTGTCGAGGAGGTCCCAGATTTCGGTGGCGTGTTTGTGGAGGGATCGGACATTGAGGAGGATGCATTGCAGGGTCTTTGGTTCGGTTGTGTTCTTGCGGGTGGGTTGCGCTGGGTCTGTGGTCTTGGCGGTGCTGCAGGTGTGCCAGCAGTGGTGACAGCTGAAGGGTCCGTGGGTGTCGGCTGGTGATGCTAGCTTGCAGTTGTTGTTGCGGCCTGGGTTGAGAGCGTGGAGTGCCGCTGGGTCGTAGCGTTGGCGGTGCAGAGATCCAGGGTTCCTGGCACTGGTCGCGTCACGGACGGGCGCAGACAGGCTTGCCTTTGGCGAGGCTGCACAGCGGCCGCCATTAAGTAGGGGTTGGGAGGGCTGGACAGCTGGGAGGCGGGAGCGGGGAGGGGAGCTGGATTGGGCCGGTCGTGCTGGGGGGGAGGGGCCGCGGGGGCAGCAGCGGCGGGGAAAAATAGGCAGAAAAAGGCAATAGGAAAAAGGCAAAAAGAGAGGGAAAAGTGAAAATAAGGCAGCAAAAGTGCAAGAAGAATAGAGGAAAGACACAGAGGACACAGAAGGAGAGTGAAAGGGGGAGATTGAGATGAGGGTAAAAAACGAGTGAAAACGGAGGAAAGACACAGAAGGAGAGTGAAGGGGGGAGCTTAAAATGAGGGGAAAACGAGTGAAAACGGAGGAAAGACACAGAAGGAGAGTGAAGGGGGAGATAGAAATGAGGGAAAAACGAGTGAAAAAGGAGAGAAAAAGCGGAGCGAGAGAAAGGAGACAGAGGTCCACTGGACCACCAGGGATGAGGCGCAGGTAAAACCTGCGGGTGGAGGAGGGCCTCGAACACCAACACTCGAGAGTGTAGGGGCTCGGTGGAAGGCCTCACTTAATGGTGGAGCTGCGAGGGAGGGAGAGCAATTTCACTGACAATGAGTCAGTGGTCTTGGTTCAGAAATGTACATAATGTATCTCAATGTTTGCTGAAGCCAGTCCCTCTGCAGCAATCCTAGGAGGCTGGTCAAACTGGACTCCACTTGAGTGTACCTGAATAAAATATACTTGGTTTGTATTCTCTACTGTCTGACCCACTCTTCATTTGTATGGAAGGCTGAGAGGTGGTCGTGAGTGACCCGGGTGGCCCTAATCGGGTCACTTCCTTCAGTATGCTCCTCCAGATATGCTTCATCGTGCGCACAGCTGTTTTGAGAGTGCTGCCATGCACACGCTCTGCTCACACAATAGTGTGACACATCTTCTGGGTGCACGGAGGTGTCTCAGAAAACAAGCATGCCTGAAATATCGAACTGTAACGACAGCACTGAGGGGCTCGCGCTCGTTGTTTCTTATACACGATGAATAAAGTATGATCAGTTCACTTCCCCAGTCACAGCGAATCCATCTCTAGCGTGCAGCATTACTTACTTTCATATGAAAAGAAGTGGGATGTAACTGAACCAGAACTCCAGTTTCCTCTCCACAGGGGTGACACAGGCTATTCTCTGCCGGACTTCACTTTCCCCTCAGTCAGGTGCCTGGTGCATCCCATCGTCACCAGAACTCAAAGACCTCACCACCCAGTACCCCATTACATCACCCATGACATGTATAACATTCTACACTGTAAATGAAAAGCCGTCATTAAAACACTCACATTACCCAACATAGGTCCTAGATTCACACTAATAAATCCCTAGCTCAGTCCTGGTAGTGTGGCACAAAGCAGTCAGGTTTTACTAGAGGAACTTGTATTAAGCATTTCAGAGTACCAATATGTACGATAAGTAATTGAAACGACTTAAAAGAAATCCGATAATTTATAAAAATAAAGCAGATTTTTATATAAATTTAGACACTCAAACAAATACAATTGGATGAGTATATCTGGAGTTATAGATTTTTATAGGAAACATAAATCAGTGCATTTCATTCCTGCAAAACGTTAACGTTGCGGTCAATAGGGAAATGGACTATTGACAAACGGTCACTTGCAGGTCGAGTTCAGTGGAAACCATTGGGTGTGAAGGTGAGGCTGGTCCCAGGACCTGGCTCGTAGGGCCCGGGTGCAGAATAGCCCTGGCTGTCACTGGTGCTGAAAAACGGGAGCCACAGGTGCTGACTTTAGTGAGGAAAGTGATGCAAACTCTCGACAAAAGGGCCACGGGGCATTGGGTTGAAGATGCTGCAGGGTTCCCTCGAGGCACAGCGTCTAATAAAGGTGGTGATAGCCCAACTGGCCACCAACAAGCCTTGGCAACGGCAAGCTCAGCCGTAACTCACTTTGACGTCCTGGAGTCCGGGGGAAAATGGTAGCCTCCTGAAACTTGCTGGAGGTCAGGACAACATTTCTCACAATGCATTAGACTATTTACTTTTGGGCAATGCCCTCGCCAGGCCCGATGGCCAGTGATTCTTTGGGTCCGGGAGTGCAGTTCTTGTCTGCAGGCTGCAGGGGACTAGTACCTATAGTCCAAGGAAGTTCTAGAGTTACCTTTAGCTTGCAGAGTGGTTCCTCTTTCCTCTGGAACCTGTCTCTGGTCCAAGACAAGTCGTAGTTGTGTAGTTGCAGAGTGGTTGCCACAGGTGCAGTTTTGGTGCATCTCTTTGTGCAGGTCCTGAAGTCACAGAATCAGGTGTCCTTTTTGTCCTTTGTTGAAATTTGATCAGATCTGTGGTTTTCGTGCAAGGGAAGCCCCTTACATACTAGATTTAGGGGCTTTAGGGGTGTGGGTGCTAGTAGTCAATGGGCTACTAGCCCCAGCGGCTAATCTGCCCCCGAGGTGACCACTTCTGGAGGAGTGTGTCAGCTTTTCTACCCAGAAACCTTTATTCTACCACTGGTAAAAATGGCAGAATCCTCCTTCGGCTGTGCAGACTAGAAGTGTCACTAGCCTTCTTGGGGTGTACACCTCCTGAGTATCTAATTTTCCCACCTGCCCTGGTTGCAAATGTGCTAGGGCAGGGGGTTGGCTTTTTCCTCCTCTGGGAGGAAGCCTACTTGCATATCAGAGGCGGTGTGAGCTTTGAAGCTCACCGCTTTTATATGCCACTTTACTAGTCATCCTGTCAGGTAGGGTGGTGGCACCACCCGCACAAGCAGGCCTTTGTTTCTCACTCCTGGGAGAGTTTTCACCTCCTGGCAGGGGATCAGATTCCCGTCTTGGAGGCAGCACCTGCAGGCTGCCAGCCAGGGCAAAGGATAAGCTGGGGCAACCAGATATGCAACCTCTAAGGTAGCCACCTGGGTGCATGTCACATTAAATCCGATTTCAGGAAAAAGTCGGGTTAGATGAGACAAGTTGTTTGATACCAAACATGACACTTTCAGTTGGACCATAATGGCGATGGCAACCTCTGAATGCCCAGGCGCCAGCCCATGCTATCCTATGGCCCCCCAGAACACTTATAGTAGCCCCTAAATGGAAGGAGGTTACTATAGAGACATACAAGCTTGCACTTATATGTCCACACCTTTCATATAATGGACCCTGCCTCCTGGGCTCAGTAGGCCTATCTTAGGGGTGACTGGCATATATTAAAAATAGTGGTGCGACCTTGACATTTATGGTGAGAGCAAGGTTGAGTTTGAGCAGTTTGCACTGCTCATGCAGTCTGTAATGGCAGGACTGCAGTCATCTTTTTACTTGGGTCACTAAGGGTGGCACAATCAGTGCTTCAGGCCCTGGTGACCCCTCTAACACCCAAAGCTGTGTGTACCAAGGGTGCAACTTACCAGGGTCTTCTAAGGAGGTTAAAGTCCTTGCCAATTGGGGTTACCAATTCACATGCATCATATTTTAGGGAGAGAGGACTGGCCCTGGGGCCTGGTTAGTAGGATCCAGTGCACTTTCAGAGTCACAATCATCAGCACTGGATAAAAAAAGTGTGGGGGTGACCATACTAATAGAGCACTTTCCTACACCAGGAAGCAAGAAAAAATTAAACTGATGCATGTGCACTATAGGAAAGTGTATATGCCTGATTTCCGGGTGGGTGATTGGCTCAGAATACGATAACCTGGTTTAATCTCTAAAACTGATGCACGATTTAGTATACCCTTGAAAATATTGAAGGTTAATCCATGTAATATAATAATTAGGGCTCCCGGTTTTATGGTATTTATTTTTTTAACATTTCTGTCTGTATTTATCCATATTTATTTTTTGGACATTCTATTGTATTTATCCATATTTATTATGTGTTTTGAGAATACATGGAGTCATAAAGTTGCATATTTCCAAATTTATTTAACTGAAAAACATGTAACCATACTTTGCTGCCTGTCGAGTTTTAGCAAATTAAGCAGCCAAATATAGCGAAATATTACACCCACTGGTAAATATCACCATTATAATGCAAATATGTATTAACATAAGCAAGTATTTAGGGAAATCTCAACCAGTTTTTTAACTTCCCATGCTGTCTATCTGCTCCGCAGTTGTCCTGGTAATCACAAAAGACAGCATGGCGAGTCACCCACAATAAGCACAATTTTTTATATTGCTCCACTTTTAAATATAAATACAGACAGGAAACATTGTTTTCTGTCTGTATTTATGTGTAAAAATCAGTAAAAATGGAAAACTGGGAGCCTTAATAATAATACAGGATGGTGGGGTTTGGAATCTCAAGCTTGTTGCTAAATATGTGGGTGGTACAGGAATAGAAGGAAAAGTGTACGAGGAAGCCACAAGCTAGTTCCTTCTGAAGGTTGTGAGTTTGCAAGGGTCATCCATAACTTTGAAGTCTCATGTAGCTCAAACAGAATTCCCACAAAGGGAATGCAAAGGTCTACCTGCTGCTCAGCAAGGGAATGTAAAGGTCTTCCTGCTGCTGTGTGTATGAATGTTTCTTTAAATGCAAGATTTCCAAAAGTTGACTCTGTTGCATTCAGAGTTAAACAGATGGGAAAGAAGAGTTAGAACTTTATCTGTGTGGCTCAATGATTGCATTCGGTTTTATGATCATCATATTATCTCTCCTTATGTTGCTGTTTAATTATATTATTCTTTCCTTGATTTAAGTTGAGTATCTTCTTCGTTGGTTTTGCTCCTTTGTTCACTACTCATGGTTTCTTTGTACATATAACTTTGCATGTAGTTTTTTCCTCGTTCTTCTCCTTGTTGTTATTGGGCGGTGGGGTGGAAGGGGTGTAACTTGCTGCATTTCCTTTCCTTCCAATGCAAGGAATTTCATGCTTACTTTACTGGGGTTCTATGGTTGTGTAGCTTCAAACACATGTTCTGTTAGTTCTGATCATATTCAGTAGGTGATACTGGGTTGAAATAAAGATCATCTTCACCTACCTTAGCTCTCTTCTTTTAATAGTTCACCCAATCCAAGCAGCAATTACGTGATGGAAAATCAGGGGTTGGGCCCTTCAGAGACACAGACTCAATCCTGGTCGGTAGCAAAGAGGAGCTGTGGCATTGCTGAATAACACTACAGCAGCCCTTAGCCTATTCAGCATATAAGCTGTCTATGGCACAGTAAGCAACGAAATACTCATAAATGTCCAATGGCATGGATGAGCATAAAAAGGCTTTTCTAGAATGGATTAGTTAATATCACACAAATCACCACTGGCAAACTATAAAGGCATGTTGAAAGTGTGTAAAGTAGTACTGTTTTACATTCTCTTAAAAGCTTTTAGGAATTTGTCACAAAACATCTAAAAATGGAATAAAATGGGAACATTCATGGAGTTCTAATAGACGAGTAGTACAAATAGAAAGGACTGGGCCCTTTTTGCAGTTTCACTAACATGGAGTTGTACGTTACGGGGCCAATTAAAAAGGCATGTAAACGAGTACTCCTGTAACACTAACTCCTGTTTTCATGAATCTCTTTTCATGGAACACACTAAACCCTCCTCAATAGCCATTTGTTCACATACTGTCCAGGTATCAGGACCTCATCCTGAAAAAAATGAATTGCAGCCTTCTCTTCAAATAATAGTTATTATCCTCTGAAAGACGCAACTGGTGCCTCAAGGGCCGATGGTATTCTCCTGAAGTTATACACACCATCATTAAGTTAAAGGACAAAGGATACACTTCAACCCCGCTTAAAGCAGAGGATAGCTCTAACATCGACGAAACTGTTGTTTTCCATTATAACAAAACCATTTATCCGAAGAAGGTCAGAAGGAACCAGCTGACCATCACGTTTATCTAGTGCTTGTAGCGTCTTCCCCAGCCTTGGAGCATGCAGATCAATTACGCCACACAGGAGCTGCGGTTATTACTTTATTCCTCAGCATACACTCTCACACTGCGCATTACATCATACTTCCCATTAACCACACCCTAACACCTCCCCACATATTACATAGTTCCTGTTCAGAGTCCGCCCAGAACCACGAGGGTCGCATAACATCAACATGCTACAGTGTTCAGAGGTGAATCTATGTGTTGATCTGGAATTTCGTAACCAAGAAAACCATTAGTTGTCCTGTCCACTCACTCTCATTCCAGCCTCCCTGGGACAGCGCTTGTTCACACGCGGACTTCACTGCTCCTGTTTTGAAAACAGTATAAAGTGCACCACTACCCCTAGAGTATGGGTGTCACCCCTAGACTAGGGCTGGTGTTAAATTTTATAACGTCGTCAAAAAAGCAGCAGTGCTGTGTGCTGTTTGCTTTGGTCACAGGGCCGTCAATCTGCAATGCAGGAAAGCACTGTCAGCGATGGCCCTGGTATTGATTACACTGGCCTGCCGCTGCGCTCTCCGCCCTCCCCTGCGCCAGGCAGTGTCATCACGTGATGTGAGGTGATGGAGCAGGGTAAATGAATTTTTTTTTAACCTCCTAATATTTATGTTGAATAATTAACACACAAATTCGTTTCAGTAAATAACCAACCATGTATGTGTCATGATAAGGATTATGGGTAACACGCTATATCCGTGCAAACTAATTTACTTACAATTGTTAACGTGGCTAACATAAATCTAATAATTTGCGTACTAATTAAAATAATAATTGCATGATTTGTGCTTGAAAATAAACTGTGTGGTGGCAAAGTAAAGTGGTTGGTAAGTAAGAAATATCTTTATATGTCGCTTTTGCTAGGTAATACTTAATTGGGGTACGTAGAATGACGGGAGGGAAACGAAAAGGCTTATATTCTTTATTCTTAATTATGTTCTGTTTATCTTTATAAATAGTTCGCTTAGGCCTGTTGTGCCGCGATGTAAAATGGCTGCCGAGGCAAGCAAGCTAGAGTACGCAGGCGCAAATGGTTTCCGCGAATGAGAAAGGCTGTGAACAGAGGGATCATGTGACCGTCCCAAAGCCTAGGATGGAAGCTTGGTCAAGGCTGCGATGACCTTATCATACAAACGTGTGCCAAAGAAGGACATAGCGAAAGGCGTGAGAAGTTGCAGTGGATATATGAATAAACAATGAACTGTTCAACTTAAAAGTATCAGAAAAGGATACAGATTGAGTCCAATGTGCGGATGGGTAATGTCATGAACCCGTGAGAAACGACAGAAGTATGAACTTTCCACAAAGAACTGGCTGGAGCAAGGATATTCATAATGAGATGTATACTGACCCCAAATGGACCAATTAGAGAGAATCTCGCCCCCAAAGATGTAACATTTTCACTTAGTAAGCTAGTTTTAGGGTATAAGAAGACCTGCTCTGAGGGAGGGAAAAACTCCTTCTGATGCTACTGCTTTTTGCTGGTGCTGTGCTGCGGGAGCCGCTGTTTTATAGTTTTATTGAGCATGAGACGCTGCTGATGGAGAAACCTTTTTGCTTTAATAGATTTTTCCATTTTTAATATTATTAGACCTTTTATTCTTAAATACTTAGAGGGGAAAAGACAGGATTGTGGCGGGAAACACCATATAGGTGATCCATCGAGAAGGCCTGTTTTACAGGACAAGATAGACAGTTTTTCGGGAGTTCTATGCTGTGATCCGAATTCATTGCTGTGACGAACTTTGTTTTTCCATCTAATAGGTTTGCATTGCAACTTAAATTTATTCTTATAATGATGATAAATGTATTAATCTGAATAATAAATTTGAAACTTATTCATGCTTAACTTTATTATCTTTAAAACAATGAGTCTGTGGTTCTTTAGCTCAATGATAAATATAAATGTTTAAAGGTTTATAGTGATTGAGCTGGTCTTAATCACCATCAACTGATTCCTACTAGTTGGTCCCTCGACCAATGAGCGGAATACCTTAAGGGTTGAGAAGTATTATGTCGTTTTAAAAAAAGGTATCCCGTCTCCTTCCAGCAAATCATTTACTGTTTTCTCCTAAGTAAAACGGATGAAATCCAGGGAATATATGAGAGAGTGAATGTTTATGCGGTGTTATGGGCCCCACCGTCATATGGATATAAGTTGTGGAAAAAGGGATATTTGTACCTGGACGTCCAAAGCATATAGGAGAAGAAATTTTATTGATAGCGCTGGATCAGAGGTCATGCAACCTCGAGCCCCTCATAGTGCAGCAGGGCAAACAGCAGCACCAGGTCCAGACCCCGGGCCGGCAGCAGCTCCGGGGACTAGTTGTAGTAGGCTAGTAATCTCCACCACCACCAACCGCTAGTCGGCCATTACTAGTACAGCACCTCAGGCTATCTTGGTAATTGGCTATGAAATTGATCGACAGTCACTGTAATCATTTTTTTTTTTTTTGCGATTGCAAGTAGTTAAGCCCCTCACAATGGCCCCTATGCTATAAAATGCCCACGATTGCAGAACAGCGTCTCTGTAGGTAGCATTAACCAGCGAAATATTTCACAATCAATTTAAGATTGGTGTATGCTGAGGAAACATTGCATTAAAAAAACAAACACTGCACAATTAGACTTTGGACAACACATGTCCAATTTTTCTTTGCAGGCCTTTGCTGCAATAATGGGAGCCCTCTGCACCTTTAAACCACGTATGATACGAACACAGGCCTCACCACAAGTGAAGTTGTTTCTCAGCGCTTTCTTTAATGTATGTAAATTGTATCCAGCCCGTAAATCGTGCTGGTTTCATTCTCAAAAGGATGAACGGCCGAGTGAGTGTTGTTGGCATTGAATCCACGACATGCAGTTTATACATATATTTGTGCAAGAGGCATTACCCGGCTGGGCTCTCTATTCTGTCACTTAAAGCAAACGTACTGCAGGTTACACAGGTCTCTGCAGCAGGCACACTGACCCAGGCTACCCGGCAAAGAGTTGTGTGGGGAGTATATGTGAGTCTTTCCAGCAATGCCTTTCTAGGTGTCCGGCTGCTGATGTCCGGGGGCAGCAAACTCTAATGCCCCTTATGGGGATATCGAAAAACTTATGGCGGCTAAGGCCCGCAGTCCCATGCACTCTACCAACCCCTTGCCTACTGGAAAACGGGCCGAGATTTCCGTAAAGTGCTTTGGATTCAGTGCAGATTAAACGTGCTTACAGCGATCAGGGGTGCACGTATGTGAAATGCTTTTGACGTGTTCTGGGTACAGAATAAAAGTGGGTTCTAACATGTTTTTTGTTAAAGTTCATATTTAGGGTTTGTAAAGTGCTTTTAGATGCACTGTAGCTCTGAGGCTTGAAATGTTTTCTGAGATGTTTAATTAGTTTCTAAATTGCTGCACCAAAGTTTATGGTTAAAGTTTGTGAAGTGCTCCGTCATACAGTGTTTATATCGGAGGCTTGTTTTTAAAGTGCTATGTGGTGCAGAGATTTCTGAAGGGCTTGTAAAGTGCTCAGTGGTGCAGTACATGATGGGCTTGTAACATGCTTTGGCGTCCAGTGCCTGTGAGGCTTGTGGTGTACTCTAGGTTGCAGTTATCAAGGGCCTCAATGTGCAAGCACTTCATATGCTCTCAAGGACAGAGCACTTTTCAAGCATGTCATGTGCTCCATGCCCCAGTACACTTTGCAGGCTCCTCATATTCACTGTATAGAAGAAAGTGTACGTGGCAGGCTTGTAAAGTGCTCAGTGGGAGAGTGCAGTCCACTAGCAGCCAGCAATTACCACACCACATGATCAGCAGCTACCTTTAGTAAGTGGCTATGACATTGACGCATAATGTTACTGCGAGTAGTAAAGCCCCCGGAATGGCCCCTAGCCCATAAACCAGGGCAAGCAATAAATGGTGCAGCATGTGCATTATGCATTGTCTTTGCCTCTCAGATAAGTGCTAAGATTTATTACAGCACTTTGTCACAAGAACAACAGGGACTTTGGTGCAAGAAGGGCGTAATGAGATCTATCTTATATTTTGAGAGTTGTCAAAGACAGGCCAGGCCTTTCCGCTGTATGCATGCGGGGTGTCCTCGCATGAACTGCCCGAGTGCCGCGTGACGCGTGACGCAAGAGGACAGTGTTCCCTTCCCTTACTGTAAGAATGTCTGTAGGTATGACAGGGTATCCTGGTGCACTGTGAGGTCATCTTTTACTATACTTTAAAAGTTAATACATTTGAATATATAATGAACAAGGTGTGGTAAAATACACAATTTTTGCCCAAAAAAAATCAAATTTTCTTTGGGGAAAATCTTCTCAAACCCCACTTGCAGGGGTCAAGCTTGCTCGTTGCGCTCTCTCGCTACGCACCGTATGGGGACTGGTCTGACAAAATTTGTCTGGGCTGCTTTGGGTTCCCAGTCCGATCCTGCCACTTCCCCTTTACCAAGAAACAATTACCTTTTTATGTTTATTTATATCACTATTGCTACTTCTCTTTAGTGTAGCAAACTACTAAGATACTCTTTCCTTTGCCTGACGCATTACTCTGCAGGTCTCCCTTCAGCATGCTCCACCCTGCAAACAATGCGGTCACGGAAGTCTGGGGGCAGTAATGGTTTTCTTGGTTATAAATTTGTTATATTCACATAAATCCCTCTTAAAACAATGTCATGCTCAAGCCTGCCAATTAACTTGGCATATCTAGACATTTGCCTGGGGCTGTAGGAGGGGGGTGACATGAATGTCATTTATAATTTTCATTTGTTAGAATGTATGGCAGATCTGGATGTATGTTCACATGGTCACTTTTGATGCCTTGAATGCATGTGCTGTCTGTAAGGAAAACGTAAGGCCTAGAAAACAGGACCATTCAACTCATGCAACTAATAAAATGAGTGCCTGGTTGTCATGTGTTTTAGGCTCTGAATAGCAAGCCAGAGAAGGGGGGTTTTCTATTTACCGAAGCTCTTAATAAACCTGGCAGCTGAAATGTGGCGACAAGGAGAGATGACTTGGCCAGTTCCATCTTGCAAGAAGAAGAGGGGATACAGGAGCATTCGCTTCTGTGCACTTCCTGTGATATGGGCAGAAGCATTGTTCACTGTCCTGTGTACCAAAGCAGGAGCCAAGCATGGACTGACAGCTCCTCTGCCATACAGCACTATCTATAATCAAGATATATATGACGCAGTGTGGGGTGAAGTTATCCACACACCAATGGCTGGAGAGATGTTGAATGACAGAATTCCAAATGCAGGCCTTGTGGCACAAACAGATACGCAAGGCAAACTGCACGTGACCCAGATTACAACTATAAACTGATCTGACCATGCAGTACAGCCGCTCATAGGTAGCTGAGGATTGGACTTACTCATTAGAGAATGTGACTGAATATAATTGGGGCTTATCTAAAGTGCGTCCTAATGAGTATATGACTTGCTGAGCTGTTCATAATAATGTCAATATTTACAATCATTCATATTCATGTTATGTGTAAACAAATGGTGCAATAATGGTGTTTGTGTACTAATGTCAGGGATCGGGCGAGGCTCTGCTGGGTGACCTGCAGAAAACAGGCTCCCTGACAGGTTTGTCTGGCTCGAACACTCCTGTCCGTGCAAGCATGGCTCAGCAGGAAGGAGTGGAAGATACCTGACAGTTTTCCTATTTTTTGAAAAGGTCTCAGTCTCCTTTTGGACCCTCAACTCTGGTAAAGCAAAATCCTTTAACCCCAGACAACGCTTTCATCCCAACCTGGTTTTGCTATTGCCATAGTGTATATTTCCAAGTGAATGAATGTGCAGACATGTCAACTTGTTAAATCAGTTAAGGGTACAATATATATATATATTACAAAAGTTACATACTCATTGCTTTTGTGTGCATATGTGTGTGTTGCGTTCGCTTACACTGTGGTGAGGGAGTTGTGATTTATGCTTCAAGGTCGGTTAGGGAGAATCCAATCTTTCCCACACCCTTTCCAACCACTACAAACTTAGCAACCCATTCTAGGGCCTTCCCAGATTCGGTCACTTCCTTCAGGCTACAGGATCATGACTCCAGCAAGGGCAACTAGAGGGTTCCACTCCAACAGAGCCTGCATGCAGAGACGTTTTAAGGCCTGGGGAAAGTGGGCTCTGCCCAGGGCCCAGCCTTTCAGGGCCCCCCTCATAGAGGCAGTGCTTTTCTGCAGAAAGACATGCCCTGATGACCTAGAATAGTTCTTAAACCGATTGTTTTTAATGCTGTTTTCCTTTAATTTATTTTTAATGTGGCTGATGTGTGAGTCTATTACATACATTTTATAGACGAAATTTGTGTTTATGTTTCAAGCAAAATCCATAAAAAAAGTTTCTTTTAGATCCAAACAGGACCTCACATATGAGAAATGGGAGCGGGTCACAGAGATTATTTGCAGTAATATTTGTGAGCTGCTTCTTTGTTACAATATTGAAAACGCAAGTCACTATCTCTGAATTTTAGTCTGTGCCCGTGCACTGTCAGTGACCTGTCCAAAGAGGCATGAAAGAGCTGAAATTGGATCATAAATTCACAGGTGTTCAGAACGGGGCCGCCCAAAATACGCTTGGCCCAGGGCCCCTGAATCCTTGCCTGCTGAGCACAAGATACAAGTTCCAGGTCAACATTCAAGGGTGAATTGTGCAGAGGCGTTCATAAGAGTCCGAGTGGTAAAGTAGGCCTCATCTCAGACACATATATGTGGGCACCACACACGTACTGGCATCCATATTGAAAAGAACCAAAGGTGTGTTTGGATTTTATAGAGCAGCTGTGTGAGCAAACTCTGCATGCCTACCCTCTGGCATCGAATAAAATGAGCATATTTGGCTCTCTACTAAGGAGAAAGATAATGCCAGTGGTGGAAGAGTGTATATGTTACACAGCTTGTATAAAAGCATTCTGTTATAATCGAAATCACTTTACAGAAGAGCAACATTGTCAATTAGGGGGGACGTGTTCTCCAACACTAAGAGAAGGGTGAACCTTCTCTAGAAGGCAAGTGGCACAGCACTTCATCCTGTGAGCCCTGAATATAAAATCTTTATTTTGGACATAGTCCACAAACGATACGTATGCCATTACAAGATCTCTGAGGGTGCTGTCTGAATATGTGCTAAGCTTGAGTACTGCGATTTCCTGTAATTGGGACTTCCTAAATATATTCTTCAGCATCCTAAAATGATTCGGAAAGCAGCAGTGGTGCTCACATGTATGACGCTGACACTCCAGAGCTCAGGACTCCTCATTGGCTTCCAATTTAATTTTTGCCAGGGCCTGATGAGCGAACAGGCAGCTGGCAAATAGCAGGTGCATATTAGGCACTGCTTTTTGTGAACTGCCTATAATTTTGCAATGTGACATGCCCTAATTGGTTGTGTCATAAAATGTCAAGGTTGCAGAATGACCAGACATATTTATTATTCAAAATCACGTTTTGCGAATGGTGGAATGCAGAGGTCAGCGGAGCATTGTCTCGGCACAGGGCTTCCCAAAGGGGAATTCTTTTTAAAGCAGTCCATGTTCCTTAAAGTAGATGGTTCTACTCTTTAAAAAAAAAAGTTTTTTGTTTGGGAAGGCAGTGGGAGGAGTAGGCAGATGTCTTGGGACCACTGCCTGCTCCTACTGAGGCAACCCAACAAAGTTCCAAAAGCGAAAGTTGTCTAACAGGGACAGCTTCCCCATTACAAATGAGTTACTGCCGCCTTTGAAGTGTCTGTAATTTTTTTATGGTTTCCCACCACAATTGCAGTCACAAACCATTTATACATATCTAGAGTCTCCGTTTTTAAGTTTAAATCGATTATAACCGATATAACACACCGAAGGGAATAACTGTGTTTCAATATGAACTGGAAAGCACTGGAATTTGCCTCGCTTTTACTTCTTTGGCATCCTCTGGTATCAAACAGTATTGGTGTAGCCACTACCTCTAAGCATATCCATCCTCCTTTTCCCCCAGCATCCCTGTCTTAACTGCCAGTAGTGCTGCCCCCAACTTCTTTCCCCCTTTTTTCTTCTAATATTTTTCCTATCCCACCTACATTTGCCCCTATCTTCTATATCGTCTCCCTTTTCCCTTTTTACCATTGTTTCAACTTCCTCTTCTTGTTGGTTGCTTTTTTTTGTTGTATTGGCGGGTCACAGCAGACAGAGGAGAATGACTACCACAACCCTTTTCACTATTAAAATATTATTTTTTTCCATACGTTTTTTCGTGGTAAAGGTATTCTGTAGGTTTGGCTTTTCCCCAAAATTACGTTTCATCAGCGCTATTTTGATAGGCGGACTTTCTTAATTTTGGAAATTGTCACAATGACAGTGTCCTGGTTATTCTGCCCAGCACAATGAGCCATATTGTCATACACAATGAGACCCTTAGAGGAAAGTATGGCAGACATTGATGGACAGCAATGGGGATAACATGGGAAGCCCTGTTAAAAGACACCCTAGATATGTGATGAAGGAAAGACACTGTCAGATGCAGCAGCACATAAAGCTATATCTGGGAAAGAAACCGCCATAAGATTTACGGCTGCTACGCTCTACAGCAAACGTTTGATTTTCATATAAGTTTACCTCAAACACTTTTTCTCATTGGCTTGGCATTTGGGAAATTAGGCACAACTGAGCTCTGTAAGTCTCATACCTGGAAGAGGTTTGTCTTGGCCCAGGGGGAGTTCAGCGTAAGAGACACTTTACTTTCAAGAGCAATACAGGACTGGTGAGGGCATGAGACTATATGTGCACACCTATTTGAAACCTCCCCATTTATTCCCGTTTCCTATTCAATTTACCTGGTCCAAAGTCATTAGTTAAAGAATGTAGGAGGGATTGCCAATGGGGAAATCCTATTCTCAAGTGCCTTTTGGGTAATGCATCTCTGACGGCAACTACCATCCCGGCGGCTTCTCTAGAATTAACGTAGAGCAACGATCCCTGTTTGCTAGACTTCATTACTCAGGCCGGTAATGAGACACCCTCCCTTAGCAAACAAAACATCATTGAAGATACACCAGGTGCTTACATTGTAAATTTAAATGATTTTGTATTCACAAGTGAACCTTGTGATTAAAATAAATCCAAGCCGTTATACCTTTCTATACAGAAGTATGTATACCTTATTCATGTTTTACCTAGTTTGCATGTCAGTTCTCGAAGTCTCATCTGGAGTGATGGGCGTAGCTCTAGAGGGCTCATGAATTGAATTGCCTTTTTGTACAGCACGAACTGCTGCTTCACAAAGAAGCGCTCCGGCTCTCATCTGGAACACTGTTTCCTTTTCTAGAGGGATCATATTGAGGTTTTATGTTCAATTCTGGACGCTGCATTTTGGAGGAAGCCAGTTCTGGAGATGCCATCTTTAATTTTTGTGCCCTCTCCTGTAAGCTGCCAGGACCTAACTGCGGATCTTGACATTCTGGTATTGTCGGGGCGCGCTGCAGGTTTGGAGGTTGATTTCACGGGTGGATGACCTGCACAATCGCAGCCTGACATCTCCCATAACCCCATTGTAGCTGCAACGTCCTGCCGGTGCCAGCACATGGTTAGGAGGGATGCTTGCTGCAGTCACTCAATCCAGTGCCATTTAACACACAAAGAACCAATCATTAACACAGTGCAACAGTCATGGGCTTGGACATGTGCATGAAAAGCTTCATCCACCAGCAGCTAGCACAGCAAAGGAAGCTGGACCAGAAGGCCAGTCCAACCTCCCTGCAGGAACAAAACCACAGAGGAGCAAAGAAGCCCAGGGTTCACCTGTCAATGCTGCAGTGTGCTAATCGGCTGCGTGCAGGACAGTCGTGGGAGGACCACCAAGTGCGTACAGCTTTCGCCCTGCGGCCCTTGCTATCTGTGAGGAGGACAGCGAGGACTGAAGGACTGAAGGATTGAAGCAGAACAGTGAGGACCGAAAGGGAGGGGAGCATAGTGGTGATGGGAGTTGGGGTGGATAGCGTGTCCCCAATAGTGCTTGCCTTAAAAGGAAGCTGTCTATACCAGCTCTATTTAGACTCTAGCAGGTTGTGAACATAGATGGTTAAAACGAATTTTAGACTTCCTGCCAATGGTGCTGTTCAAACCAGGTCACTTATATGTTTGCATTGCGCGTTATCTATCACCGCAATAACACAGCAGTCCTGGAGAATCTGCTATGGCAACGTCTGGTTGTCATATTAGGACAAGAAAGACACTTGCCCCATAGCAGCACCTGTCGTCTAATGGATAACACTTGTGCCAGAGTCCTGAGACCATATAATAAACTGCATGAACCAGTTTTAGCTCTCTGAAGAGTGGTGTGGGTGGCAGCCCAGGCACCCTGAGCTGCCGCCTGAAACAGTGACCAGTCACAAGGAGCAGGGCTGACCTTGTTGAGCATCAGCAATCACCCTTGGCCGCCTGGCTTTGTCGGAAGTACTCAAGCATGCCTGAGCAGCAGCACTGGCAGGCTGGCATAGTAAGCATCATATTACTAGCAGCAAAGACAGTTTTGTGGGACCTTTAACTGATACAGAAATTGCCATGGGCTCTGTGGCCTGGCACAGGCGTTCTTTCGGCATACAATTTAGTATATGCATGTATTCAGTGCTGCACAGTGTATCACAAAACAGTGCATCTTCTGTGGCAAAAAGATTTCCCTGCAGGGCATTCTGTTTTTTGTCAGTGCCACATAATTTATTTATAGACACATATATTAGTTCATGCTTTGCAGAAATACTGTTCCTGGGTACCCTGTCAGACCCTTAAGATCTGGAGTATTTCTCAGTACCCCTTCAGAACAGCCAGCAAATCATTTTATTTTTTAGTAAAAATTTTTGAAAAGTATTCTGTAAAATGCAATGCATATAAGTGCTTAAAAATAAGTGCTGGGGTCCAACCTCTTCTTCAGACTGCCCCCTCTCCCCAGCGGGGCCGAGACGGATACTCTCAGCCTCGGCTCCCCAAAACCGGGCCGCACTCAGGGACCCCCATCAGAGCAGGACCCGGAAACGCCATGCTCTTCCCAGAACATAGGGCCAAAACAGACTCTAACTGTGAGCTGTTACCAAGAAGTAAGTGCCAAGGCAGGAGACACAGCAGACACTATCAAAAGGGCGGAGTAGGAGACCTCAGGAAGGCAAAGACGATTGGGTGGGGCTTAAACCCCACCCGGCGGTTGCTGTGGGATGGGGTGGGCCGGAGCTGCTGGTTGGTAATCCAGTTCCCTCTACAGTATTGCACTGATGTTTCTAAAGCGAGTGACAGCGCCACACAAGCCTCTGGGTTTCTTTCTAGTACAAGGGAACTGCTTGCTTTGCCTGCCCCCTCTAGGCTCAATCGCTGCATATGGATGATAACTGTGACTGACTTGGAAATGTAAAGTGCCTATGGTGTGAAGTCCGCCCTCTCATCTCCATTCAGGAATGGACAGCAAGGAATCCTGCAACATTCCCGACAAAAGTAACAGAAACAGAACAAGGTCCCATCACAATTAACATTGCTCTTTTTGGCTGGGGAAACACGAGCTAATTCTTTTTGACTGGGTTTGGAAGTGGTACTTTAACAAGAATTTGCATAAAATCTGCTCTATTTCTTTTTAATATTGTAATTATGCCTCAGTTGGCTTTAATATTCATCAAGGAGCTATCTATCTGTCTGTCTGCTTATCTATCTGCCCAATATTTTAGCTTATTTTGATCTTACATTTCAGAGAGGCTAAATACCAACTTTTGCTGATTATCAAATTTTGTTTACCAGCATTTATTTAGAAATGCCAGCGATGTCAGTAAGTGCAAGCTATCAATACAAATAACACAACACAACAGAATACTGGCCAGGTGGCAACTCTAGGGGATGAGTACAGCATGGGAGGGGAGAAGTGGACGTAAGTAGAGCAAAACTAGGGAGAAAATGTAAGAGGCAAAACTTTTTTATAGTTTACGAGTCTAGAATTTTCAATTCTATTAAGGACTCGGATGAGAGAATTATGCTTTCTCTTTCTTTGTTGTTTACTAACACATTTTAACAGCAGCCAATCAAATTTAAATGTTAATAAAGGCTACATTTCCCAACATTCTTATAATGACATCACCATATTTGCACCAACCAGTCGACATCTGGACTGATATAACGTTGTGCCACCATTTTGAGTCCTCTTTCTTTGCCTAACGGTGGACCTGTCTCTTCGAAAAAACTCCATTGAACTGTCCCCAACACTCAACAGGCGTAACAAAAACCATTTCCACTCATTGCAATGGGCCGAGGACGGAACTGTCTGCTGCGATCATCCGGAAGGAGAACGTGAATGCAGCTCAATCTGCTCACCGTCGCTCATTCTGTCTTCTGGTCCGTACCTACAGAAAAGAAAGTATGCGTAATTTCCAAACCATAACATGGTGAATCACGATTAACATTGCTATTAATAAACTAGGGCGGGTCACGATTTCATGCAAGACATAGATCATTTGTTTGCAAAATCCTCAGGGTGGGATAATCCTCACCTCAGAGTCCTTAACAGAATTGGAAATTCTAACGTGTTAGCTAGAAAATGCTTTATTTTATGTCAGGACTGGAGGCTTTGGATTATGCTTGTTCAAAGCTGATATAACACTACTGAGGCAACATGTAATTTGGGTTTGCAGTAAAAGGTCTTGAAGGTAGACTCGGATGACCGATCTGCTGCTTTCATTATCTCATGTAGCTGAGAAATTAAGAGACACGGTTTGGAAGCCATCGCTCCCCTCACTGAGTGAGGCCTGAATTAACTGGTGTCAATATCGGCCTCTCCCATGAGTCATTTCATCGATCTCATTAGAGTGGCTGAAGATACTGGGTTGAAAGGTTTCTAAAGGGAGATTAAAAGTTGACCCCCAACGGACTGCCGGGGTTCCCTAGTTCGGTCCTCATACTATTTCATACATTGCACAATGGACAGCTTAGAATTGTTTGGAAAATTTGGATAAGTAATCTGTCTAGAACAGGTTTTTATCCTCCTAGATAAAGTAAAAGTGATCCCGTTGGGGGAAAACGCTCTGCCTGTCAGTGTCAAAACCCTTACCGAAGTTTTCCACAGAAACAACATGCAAGATAGGAAGATCCCAACTTCCAATATTCACCTATTGTGCCCAACAATGTCAAACCAACAATGGTAAATCAGAGAAGAGGGGAAGGGAAAATGAGAGAAACATATGTCCCACGATGTCTCCCAGTCAAATGGCAGTTCAGGTAGGCAGGAGGACTCCTACAGAAGACAACAAGGAATAGGGTAAGATATGTGCAATCAGGTATTAAAGTGTTAAATAGATGGTAAAGTGACTGTGATGTAAATACCTGAGTAATTCCCCTCAACATTAGATAACCCATTTATCCGAGTATTATGTGGTGGTATTTATCTATAGGGAGAAACAGATATCAGTGACATATCCCCTAATACCAACACTAAGCATAGTAAAAAAAAAAACGGAGGAGTAAATAGCACCCACCTGATTCATATAAGAGCTGGCTTTAGTGAAAAAAGAGAAGGAGAACTGAAGAAATTTAACCGAACTAGCTAACTGCTAGCATGTGCCTAATATTTGCCCTGTGCTTCCTTACTTCAGGAACTAATTACTAAAATATCTTTTTTTATACTCAGGATCACCATAAATAAAATCTGAACAAAGCAGATCCCCAAGGATCACCATAAATAAAATCTGAACAAAGCAGATCCCCAAGGATCACCATAAATACAATCTGGACAAGGCAGATCCTCAAGGACGGAGAAAATTGCTCAGATAAGCATATTTATTTTCATATATTCTGCCAAGCTAATAGTCAAGAACAATGTGCAGAGAACAATTTTACTGTAGTGAAGAGTTTTTGTTTCTTTTACAGGTTCACGAAACGAGAAGCGTGGTCAAGGAAGAACTGCAGAACTGCGACTGTCGAGGAGAGCAGGAAACCCAGGGAGCATGGACCGCGAGAGAACAGGAATCAGGCAACGGGAAGGAACCCCACGGAGATGCGCCCAGAGCACTGGAAGCACGCCGAGGAGTACGACGCAGCTGCTCAGACCGGAAACACAAGGTAAGTGACCCGGTAGCGTTAGGGTACTCGGAAACACTAGAACGCAAAGTGTTCTAGTGCGGAGTCAAGGGAGATTTATACTCCCCTGCCGTGGCTCGCTACAGGCCACGGCAAGCATGACAGTCAGATCCAGTGCCTTCACATTCGAGACTCTCCTACAGGACACAATACAAAGGAGCATTGTCAATTTTGCTGACAGTTGTTTCAGAGAAAGGTTGCATATTTGCAAAAATGTGAGAACAATATTCACATCCCACAGGTGGGAATATTTTGGATGTGGAGGATTAGCTAGACGAATACCTCTCATGACTCTATTTACCAGAGGGTGATCTCCTATGGGTTTTCCGTCAATCAATGAATGTCCTGCGGATAAAGTAAAACAATAGTTATTTACTGAGAAATAAGCCAGTCCAGAAGAAGCCAGTTCAGCTTGGAAGTTGATGACATAGGTAATGGAGACCCCAAGGAGATCCATACCCCGTTGGTTGCACCAATCCAACCATCGCCGCCATGCTGAGGCGTAACATTTGTGAGTGGCGTCGAACCAGGAACAGATTGTTCCAAAAGGCCAGGCTGGGTCCAGCGGCCCCTAAAATGCACCATGCCATGAGCAGTACACGGTCTTGCATCATAAAAGAGTGTCAGAGAACTGATGGATCAGAAGCAGATCTGAGAATTGGAGAATTCGGAATAGAAATTACACAACATCTCCAGAAGGATAGGGAGCCAAGTGTGAGTTCTCCACAGGGGAGCGATCAGAATCAGCTCCGCTTGCTGACTGTGGGCTTGGGCAGAAATTCTGGGAATTAGGAGGAAGGGGGGGAAAGTATTGTGCAATGGACTCAGTCCAGTCCTGAAGGCAGGCATCCATAGCCAGAGCTATCGGATCCGGTGTCCAGAAGAAGAATTTCAGCAGTTGCTGTGATATTCAAGAAGCAAACAGGTCCGGTTGCATGGGCCCCATCGATCCTGAAGCAGTTGGAAGAGGATTGGATGTAATTTCCACTCACTGGAGTTTTGGAGATGTCACGAGTTCCAATCTGCCACTATGTTGTTGCGACCTGGAAGATATTCTGCAGTCACCGAGATGTGATGAAGGAGACAGTAGTGCCAAAACTCCTTTGCAATCTCAATTAGGATTTTGGATCTGATCCCACCCCTAGTCTGTTTTAAGCCTGGGCGGAGTCCGCGTAGCGACGCTACGCGGAACTCCGTGAAGTGAAAAACCCACTGCGCAGCGCTACGCGGAGTTCTGCTAGCAGGCGGAGTTACTTAGCATGCATGCACTGAGGTACTTGTAACGTCACCACACACCACACCACTCGGCAGCACTCCTCTGCTGATTGCCTCGGCAGCTCTGGGGTTGCAGTGACCCCCACCGGCACCATTTTCAATCACTAGACTTCAGCGTCCCCAGGCAGCTCAATACTGGCGCAGGCACTCACCTTTGCATCTTCGAGATGCCAGGGCCAGGGGCTCTCGCATTCGCCCTGAACCCGCAACACACACAATTTTCACCACTCACCACTGCTCTTCACGGAGTGGATTGATCTTAGTTACAGTGTCCTCAGTTGTGGCCTGCACTGCTGCTCCTCTCCTGCACAGGCGACATCCCAGGCCCTCTCAGTGCTTCACACAGCCACAGGGCCCGGGCCCGATCTTGCCACAGGTGCACTGCCAAACGTCCACTCGGACCCCTCAGGCTCTTCTTGCCGCACGGCTCCGATCCTTTCTGAGCCCTTCACCGGAGGTGACGTGAGTCACGTGACCTGGTGGGACCTGAAGTGGTTGTCCTCTGCCGGCACCCGGTTTCCTTGGCAACAGCGATCAATGGTGGACGGTGGTAAAAAACTCCGCTACGTGGCGGAGTCTTGCCAAAAATCCTCGCCATAAACGGAGGCGCGGAGTGGTAAAACTCCGCTAACTCCATCCGCGGAGCGGAGTTTGACGCTCACGCTTAGTCTGTTTATGTATTGGACTGCTGAGATGTCCATTCTCAGCAGTGTGCAGCAACTGGAGGCCCGAGGTTCTAGGGTTCTGACTGCTAAAGACCCTGCCAGGAGTTCTAGGCAGTTTATGTGGAGGTGCGATTCGTCTGAAGCCCATCACCCTCCGGTTGAGATATTTCAGCATCTGGCTCTCCAACCCCACTGGCTGGCGTCCGATTCAATGAATATGTTGGGCAGGAGTCGAAGATGGCCCTACCGTTCCAGGCTGTCATGTGGTCTATGCACAAAAAGGAGCTCAGGGGGTGTAAAGAAACAGGTCGCCCCCGCTCACAGTATCCAACACAACAACAGGCCTGTTCTATAAGTGAATAAACTGCTCAATGCGTCCACCCTGCATTTGCAGTCATACAATTTTGTATGAAAGGACAGCGGATACATATATCCCGTCTGTTTTAAGGTCACATAAATCACTTGATATCCTTTAAAACTCGATGTGTCTGCAAGCTCTGTCTCTCACGGTATCTCCCACCCTATAGTGTAAGTGGTCAATAAAGGAAGAAAAAAGGTGAGGATAGGTTGGCAGTGCCTCACGGGAGTAACACCATGGGAGTTTGCAGACTGGTTCTCGCCTACATCCTCAGGTTCTCATCATTAGCAACTGCCAACTTGTAAACCAAAATAGTGATGTAAGGGAAGAAAAAAGCGAAGTGCTCAGTGTGGTGTGTGTGAACCCTATGAGGTGTACCGGGATCTAACTTAGACACCCGCTACTCCTAGTCTAAAAATGAGCTGGACAGCCACTAGCTGTACTTCTTTATTCTTTGCTGTGTGTCTGCTCAATTAAAAACCAACATGTTTCATTGCCAACATGATCTTACGGCAATTTCATCAGGGCAAGGGTCAGTTTTCCACACTGCACCAATTTTCTCTGTTTTTTATATCTGCAGAAGACAGAGGCAACAAAACACATCCTGTCAACAGTGGCATCATTTTAAACATGTAGTTAAAAACGTGTGGGGGCCGACAACAACTTGAAGGATATATTTACTGGGGAGTTGCCCTTCATGGGCATACCTGCAACCCCTTTATATAACGCGTGTGTACTAGTCCACCTGCGCAGTATTCATCACACTTGCTGCTGTGCATCAGTCTGTGAAAGAAGGGAAGAACTTATCAAGCATTATGCTCCACTCATGCATCTCCGATGAAGCGGAGATGTAGGATCCCAACTAATACTGGACTTGTAATTTCTCGGTGTAGGACTCGCCCACTGTCATATCGTGAGTCACTACTGCGTGTAAATCGCCATGGGTAGCTCACTAAAATCTTAACCCCTACTTCCTACTATAGGTATTGCAGCTACTTATTTGTACCCAAATCCGTTACCAAGAATATTATTTTCGAGGGCCATTAGTTATACTTGCTACCGCCCATCAGTTTGTTCAACCGCCCCGGCAGTGCAAACCTTCCTCCCCGCCTGCCGATCTATTAGAACCCGCTTACCGTGTCAACACGAGTGACTGGCGTGTGCTCAGCTCCTCAGCGTTTCGGTCTAGCGGTACTGAATTTCAAACACAAAGCGTGCTACGTCAGCGCGTGCAAGTCCCACCCTTCTTCCGGTCCTCTCATCCCATAGGATAATCTGGGTTAGTACGGCGGCCATGTTAGAATAACGGAACGCCGTCACTGTCTTAATAGGGAACTGTGTGGAATGTAATATATATATATTCTCATATTTCCTCTCAATGTTTTTTAAAATTGTACCAAAATTGTGAATAAACTGTCGTCCTCCTTCTTCAAGCACAGCTCTGAACCGGAGGTTCGATATATATATACCTTTCATGTCTATGCGTGAATTCCCTTCGCAGATATTTAGGTTCATACCAGTACATCCCTCAGCTATATGGATGTGGTTTCTGCCAACTATGTGTGTTTGCACCCTATAGATGATGATGACTGTATATATATGAAATGCATATTCCCAGTTTCATACCTGTACTATAGATATAGACAGGTCGATAACACCCCGGCATCTATTTATTTTGGCCAATTAAACTATATGGGCTGTTTAGTCTAGGAGCAGTGTCTGGGGGTCACCAAGTCAAAGATCATAGTTTCTTTAGAATAATGCCACTTTATTCCATTCTATAAGGTCGTTCAATCCATGTTGGTCCACCCCTTCTTGGTAGATCCATCGTGCTTCTTTTGTGCTCAGTCTACTCTCCATGTTGTAGTGATCCCCTACTACCTTCTCTAGTACCACCCACCGTATGTCCTTGTAGTGGTGTTTTTGTGTTACAAAGTGTTGCACCAGTCTGGTGGTAAGCTTGCCCGCCTTAAGCGTGCTCAGGTGTTCCTGGATTCTGACTTTGACTTTACGTGTCGTGAGACCAATATAATGGAGATCACACGGACACGTAAGTCTGTAAATGACGTTGACCGTATTACAGTTGCTAAACCTGTTCAAATGCCAGGTTTTTCCATGCATCAAAGTAACACTCTTGGTGGATATAGTCAGCTCACACACCGAGCATCCCCCACACGGATAATGTCCAGGGGCACTCCTGTTTCTCTGGACTCCTGGATGGGCCGGGTGTGGACTAGACGGTCACGTAAATTAGTGGACCGTTTAAAGGCAAATCTGGGTTGGGGCATTGTCATTGAGGAGGTGCCGAGCAAATGCCAATGTTTCCTGATGGTCTGTCTGATTTTCGTCGAGAGTGGTCCAAACGTTGTGACCACTGGAATACAGTCATCACTGTTTTTCTGGGTCCTTTCAAGGAGAGCATCTCTTGGGGTATTTAAAGCCCTTTTTCTCGCTTGTTTAATAACTTTCTTAGGGTATGCTCGGTCCTCCAGTCTCTTGGACAACTCCTCAGCTTGTTCTACATAACTCTGAGTAGATGAACAATTCCTGCGGTATCGCAGGAATTGCCCCACCGGTAAATTATCACGCAGAGCCCTTGGGTGATAAGATCTGTAGTGTAAAAGTGAGTTTTTGTCAGTGGATTTCTGATGTACATTGGTCACTAGTTTGTTGTTATCCGCCTGTATATCAAGGTCGAGATAGGTTGCTGTTTTCCTATCTACCGTCCATGTGAACTTAAGACATTGGTCCAAGGCGTTGAGCCAATTCAGAAACATCTGAAGCTCATCTTCTGTGCCCGACCATATACACAGCACATCATCAATATATCTCTTCCAGAGGACAATGTTCCTCTGGAAGAGATTGGTGGGATGATTGATGTAGTTGGATTCAAACTGGCCTACATAAATGCAGGCCAGACTGGGGGCAAAAGTAGCCCCCATCGAAGTCCCCGATGTCTGAAGGTACAGCTGGTCTTTGTACGCAAAGACATTTTTGGTAAGGGCAATTTCTATGCATTGTAACACAAATGTCTGTGGTATATCATAGAACCATTCGCACTCCCCCAGGGCGCGTGCTGCTGCCACCAACGTAGCTTCCTGGGGGATGCTGGTATAAAGCGATTCTATGTCAATGGTGACCAAAAATTGATGGTCCGGGACATACTCCACACTGTCCAGACTTCTTAAGATATCCGTGGTATCTTGTATGTAAGAGGGTTGCGTGATCACACACTCTCTTAAGAAAAAATCAGAAAACTGTGATAGAGGTTCTAGCAAAGATTGGATGCCCGACACTATCGGGCGCCCAGGCGGTGGACGCTGAGCCTTATGTATTTTAGGCACGATATAGAATGCCGGCACCCTGGGTCTGTTGTTGGTCAAAAATTCGGCCTCTTTATATGTGAGCCACTTCTTCTCCCTGGCTTCTGAAACAAGTTTTTGTATTGTTGTTTGTAATTCTTGAGTGGGGGCCCTCATCAAGGGTTTGTAATTCTGACGTACTCCCAATAACCTATTCACTTCAGCCTCATAGTCTTGCGTATTCATCACCACCACCGCCCCGCCCTTATCGGCTGGTTTGATGGTGATGGAGGTGTTACTTTGTATAGACTTCACGGCCTGCCAGTCTTTACTGCTCATATTGCTATGAACTGCACCTTTCATGTTTCGTTCTAAGTCAAAAATGTCCTGCAGGACCTTTTGCTCAAAGACATGGACCTCTGGGCCTACTTGATTATTGGGTGGGCAGAATTGCGATGGACGTCGTAGATTAGTCGAAAACACGGATGGGGTCTCTTGTTCCTTACCCTCAAAATATTTCTTGAGTTTAATCTTTCTCATTAAACCATGGAACTCTCCTCTGAATTTAAAACTATCATGTTTGGGGGTGGGAACATATCCAAGGCCTTTGTTCAAGACCCTGTTTTCATCCTCAGTCAGTTCGTAATCAGATAAATTAACCACTATGTTCTTATTTGTGTTAGCTAGAGGGGTGTTCTGCCCCGGCTGCGGGTGATTCTTGGTGAGAACATCTGCCATGTTGAATTCAGATTCTGACGTGCCCTTCCTCTCCCCCTGCCTCTGTGGCTGGCCCCTCTTTGGTCTGTTGGGTGTTGCCCTAAAAAAGCCCGGAACAATGCTCCCAAATCTTGGTCTGTTCTCCCTTGGGGATCAAATCTCACCCTTTGGTTGGCGGTAGGTTGTTGACCGTTATAATCATCGTCTTCTATCTCTTTGAGGAGTTGTTCACTGAGCCTCTTATCGGCAAAGTGAGTATAAGAGGTTCCGGGTGGATTGGAGCTACATAGGCAATAAGTGCACCCAGGACTGGCTTATCCTCATCATTAATACAGCCAAGAGGCTCAGTGAAGAACTCCTCAAAGAGATACTAGATCTAGAGGACACTATCAAGGCCGATACCACCATTAAAGACACTAAAGAACAGCTGGCTAAGATCCAAAGTGACCTGGGGGAATACAAAACCTACAGGGTGAACCAAAAAATTAAAGTATTGAAAAGAAATCTAGATAGATTTAGTCACAAGTGGGCATTTCCATATGTGGAAGACCAGTACTACCAACAAGCCCCAGAGCAGATTACGCTTACACAGGGTCCCAGGGGAGGGCGACGACAGGGTAGGCGAACCCCGCACAACTGGACATTTGAAAATACAAGCAGCGAAGACGATGATTATAACGGTCAACAACCTACCGCCAACCAAAGGGTGAGATTTAATCCCCAAGGGAGAACAGACCAAGATTTGGGAGCATTGTTCCGGGCTTTTTTAGGGCAACACCCAACAGACCAAAGAGGGGCCAGCCACAGAGGCAGGGGAGAGGAAGGGCACGTCAGAATCTGAATTCAACATGGCAGATGTTCTCACCAAGAATCACCCGCAGCCGGGGCAGAACACCCCTCTAGCTAACACAAATAAGAACATAGTGGTTAATTTATCTGATTACGAACTGACTGAGGATGAAAACAGGGTCTTGAACAAAGGCCTTGAATATGTTCCCACCGCCAAACATGATAGTTTTAAATTCAGAGGAGAGTTCCATAGTTTAATGAGAAAGATTAAACTCAAGAAATATTTTGAGGGTAAGGAACAAGAGACCCCATCCGTGTTTTCGACTAATCTACGACGTCCATCGCAATTCTGCCCACCCAATAATCAAGTAGGCCCAGAGGTCCATGTCTTTGAGCAAAAGGTCCTGCAGGACATTTTTGACTTAGAACGAAACATGAAAGGTGCAGTTCATAGCAATATGAGCAGTAAAGACTGGCAGGCCGTGAAGTCTATACAAAGTAACACCTCCATCACCATCAAACCAGCCGATAAGGGCGGGGCGGTGGTGGTGATGAATACGCAAGACTATGAGGCTGAAGTGAATAGGTTATTGGGAGTACGTCAGAATTACAAACCCTTGATGAGGGCCCCCACTCAAGAATTACAAACAACAATACAAAAACTTGTTTCAGAAGCCAGGGAGAAGAAGTGGCTCACATATAAAGAGGCCGAATCTTTGACCAACAACAAACCCAGGGTGCCGGCATTCTATATCGTGCCTAAAATACATAAGGCCCAGCGTCCACCGCCTGGGCGCCCAATAGTGTCGGGCATCCAATCTTTGCTAGAACCTCTATCACAGTTTTCTGATTTTTTCTTAAAAGAGTGTGTGATCACGCAACCCTCTTACATACAAGATACCACGGATATCTTAAGAAGTCTGGACAGTGTGGAGTATGACCCGGACTATCAGTTTTTGGTCACCATTGACATAGAATCGCTTTATCCAGCATCCCCCAGGAAGCTACGTTGGTGGCAGCAGCACGCGCCCTGGCGGAGTGCGAATGGTTCTATGATATACCACAGACATTTGTGTTACAATGCATAGAAATTGCCCTTACCAAAAATTTCTTTGCATACAAAGACCAGCTGTACCTTCAGACATCGGGGACTTCGATGGGGGCTACTTTTGCCCCCAGTCTGGCCTGCATTTATGTAGGCCAGTTTGAATCCAACTACATCAATCATCCCACCAATCTCTTCCAGAGGAACATTGTCCTCTGGAAGAGATATATTGATGATGTGCTGTGTATATGGTCGGGCACAGAAGATGACCTTCAGATGTTTCTGAATTGGCTCAACACCTTGGACCAATGTCTTAAGTTCACATGGACGGTAGATAGGAAAACAGCGACCTATCTCGACCTTGATATACAGGCGGATAACAACAAACTAGTGACCAATGTACATCAGAAATCCACTGACAAAAACTCACTTTTACACTACAGATCTTATCACCCAATGGCTCTGCGTGATAATTTACCGGTGGGGCAATTCCTGCGATACCGTAGGAATTGTTCATCTACTCAGAGTTATGTAGAACAAGCTGAGGAGTTGTCCAAGAGACTGGAGGACCGAGCATACCCTAAGAAAGTTATTAAACAAGCGAGAAAAAGGGCTTTAAATACCCCAAGAGATGCTCTCCTTGAAAGGACCCAGAAAAACAGTGATGACTGTATTCCAGTGGTCACAACGTTTGGACCACTCTCGACGAAAATCAGACAGACCATCAGGAAACATTGGCATTTGCTCGGCACCTCCTCAATGACAATGCCCCAACCCAGATTTGCCTTTAAACGGTCCACTAATTTACGTGACCGTCTAGTCCACACCCGGCCCATCCAGGAGTCCAGAGAAACAGGAGTGCCCCCTGGACATTATCCGTGTGGGGGATGCTCGGTGTGTGAGCTGACTATATCCACCAAGAGTGTTACTTTGATGCATGGAAAAACCTGGCATTTGAACAGGTTTAGCAACTGTAATACGGTCAACGTCATTTACAGACTTACGTGTCCGTGTGATCTCCATTATATTGGTCTCACGACACGTAAAGTCAAAGTCAGAATCCAGGAACACCTGAGCACGCTTAAGGCGGGCATGCTTACCACCAGACTGGTGCAACACTTTGTAACCCAAAAACACCACTACAAGGACATACGGTGGGTGGTACTAGAGAAGGTAGTAGGGGATCACTACAACATGGAGAGTAGACTGAGCACGAAAGAAGCACGATGGATCTACCAAGAGGGGGTGGACCAACATGGATTGAACGACCTTATAGAATGGAATAAAGTGGCATTATTCTAAAGAAACTATGATCTTTGACTTGGTGACCCCCAGACACTGCCCCTAGACTAAACAGCCCATATAGTTTAATTAGCCAACATAAATAGATGCCGGGGTGTTATCGACCTGTCTATATCTATAGTACAGGTATGAAACTGGGAATATGCATTTCATATATATACAGTCATCATCATCTATAGGGTGCAAACACACATAGTTGGCAGAAACCACATCCATATAGCTGAGGGATGTACTGGTATGAACCTAAATATCTGCGAAGGGAATTCACGCATAGACATGAAAGGTATATATATATCGAACCTCCGGTTCAGAGCTGTGCTTGAAGAAGGAGCGACAGTGTATTCACAATTTTGGTACAATTTTAATAAACATTGAGAGGAAATATGAGAATATATAGATTACATTCCACACAGTTCCCTATTAAGACAGTGACGGCGTTCCGTTATTCTAACATGGCCGCCGTACTAACCCAGATTATCCTATGGGATGAGAGGACCGGAAGAAGGGTGGGTCCTGCACGCGCTGACGCAGCACGCTTTGTGTTTGAAATTCAGTACCGCTAGACCGAAACGCTGAGGAGCTGAGCACAGGCCAGTCACTCGCGTTGACACGGTAAGCGGGTTCTAATAGATCGGCAGGCGGGGAGGAAGGTTTGCACTGCCGGGGCGGTTGAACAAACTGATGGGCGGTAGCAAGTATAACTAATGGCCCTCGAAAATAATATTCTTGGTAACGGATTTGGGTACAAATAAGTAGCTGCAATACCTCTAGTAGGAGGTAGGGGTTAAGATTTTAGTGAGCTACCCATGGCAATTTACACGCAGTAGTGACTCACGATATGACAGTGGGCGAGTCCTACACCGAGAAATTACAAGTCCAGTATTAGTTGGGATCCTACATCTCCGCTTCATCAGAGATGCATGAGTGGAGCATAATGCTTGATAAGTTCTTCCCTTCTTTCAAAGACTGACGCACAGCAGCAAGTGTGATGAATACTGCGCAGGTGGACTAGTACACACGCGTTATCTAAAGGGCCTGCAGGTATGCCCATGAAGGGCAACTCCGCGGTAAATATATCCTTCAAGTTGTTGTCGGCCCTCACACGTTTTTAACTACATGTTTAAAATGATGCCACTGTTGACAGGATGTGTTTTGTTGCCTCTGTCTTCTGCAGGTATAAAAAACAGAGAAAATTGGTGCAGTGTGGAAAACTGACCCTTGCCCTGATGAAATTGCCGTAAGATCATGTTGGCAATGAAACATGTTGGTTTTTAATTGAGCAGACACACAGCAAAGAATAAAGAAGTACAGCTAGTGGCTGTCCAGCTCATTTTTAGACTAGGAGTAGCGGGTGTCTAAGTTAGATCCCGGTACACCTCATAGGGTTCACACACACCACACTGAGCACTTCGCTTTTTTCTTCCCTTGCATCACTATTTTGGTTTACAAGTTGGCAGTTGCTAATGATGAGAACCTGAGGATGTAGGCGAGAACCAGTCTGCAAACTCCCATGGTGTTACTCCCGTGAGGCACTGCCAACCTTTCCTCACCTTTTTTCTTCCTTTATTGACCTCTTACACTATAGGGTGGGAGATACCGTGAGAGACAGAGCTTGCAGACACATTGAGTTTTAAAGGATATCAAGTGATTTATGTCACCTTAGAACAGACAGGATATATGTAGACGCTATCCTTTCATACAAAATTGTATGACTGCAAATGCAGGGTGGACGCATTGAGCAGTTTATTCACTTATAGAACAGGCCTGTTGTTGTGTTGTCATGTGATCTAGCCACCACTGAAGTTCTGCCCTGGTCTCTGAAGTGAGGCTGACCATCTCTGAGTAGGATAAACCTCGTTAGAGGTGTCACATCTTCAGGTGTTGGAGAGCCCTGAAGTGCAGAGGAGTGGGGAAGATCGCTTGTATAGAACACGCTAGCAGGCCTACAATCCTGGCTAGCATCCTTAGGGAGACCTTGTATTTGTGCAGAGTGGAACAGATCTCTTTTTGAACTTCTTTTAGTTTCTAGTGAGAGGATTTCTGACACAGAGTTGATCTGAAAACTAAGGAATTCTATGGTTTGAGTGGCAGCAAGAATGGATTTTTTCATCTTTATTAGAAAATCCAAGTCTTGGAGTAACTGAATAGTCCAGTTCAGGTGAGTCAACAATAGAGATTTGTCTTGTGCCATCAAGAGAATGTCACTGAGATATATGATAAGTCTTCCGCCCCTGACGCGCAGGTGTTCTACCACTGGGTGCATCACCTTGGTGAAGAACCACGCGGTAGAGGACAGGCCGAAAGAAAGGACTCTGAATTGGTACCATCGACCCTGCTAGATGAATTGGAAGTCCTTGCTGTGTGGTGGGAAGATGGGGATCGACAAGTACACTTCCTTCAGATTGAGACGGACTACCCAGTCCTTGTCTCAAAGAATATCTCTGAGGAGATGAATTCCCTCCATTTTGAAGTGGCGGTACAGGATTCAGCTGTTGACTTCTTTCAGGTTGATGACCAAACGGGAACCTCCCCCTTTTTTGGGTACCACAAAAATATTGCTGCAAAAACGTGTTGACGGCCAGACAAACACCCTGTATATCGGCCAGCCCGGCCAAAAAGGCTCTGGTTGTGGAACACCTTATGATGGGAGGGTTGGGTCTTATCAAGGGCTGTGAATGTGCGAACAAATTTTCTGAGAACCTTCACAAACTTGTCTCCGAAGAGGAGGCCGTTGGGTTTCGGTCCTGCTTCTATGGTGGCTAAGTGGGCCAATTTTGGATCTATCCGAATGAGTACGGATCTACTGTGGTCCACTGTGAGGGCGCAGTAAGCGTTTCCTTATAAGCATATTGCCCTTTGGGCCCAACCTGCTAAGGAGTCAGGGTCACTGGGGAGCTGTCTTTGGCCGTGACCGCTATTTCGAGTGTTTTGTAGAGTGGATCTGTCAGATTGAGGACCTTGTCCTGACAGGCCCTCCATTGCCTGTTGATCCCTTGCCTGCGGACTTTGGAGGAGGAGCGTTTTAGGAAAGTTGCTACTTTGGGATGTACCTCAGGAGTCTCTGCCACCTTGTAGGGGATATCAGGGTGGGGGCACTCTGAGCACAGGCAGTTGCACACTTTATTGACATAGTCTGCCACTGGAGGAGTGGGGCCGAATCAGAGAAACGAGGGTGTATGTTGGTATCAGGGTCGAAGTCCAGGGGGTTTGGTGGATCTCCAATTTCATGGGAGGAAGTGGCATTGAAAGGTCACCTCTACCTTTTTTCTGTCATTTAGGTTGAGGGGAGGAGGAGGAGTCGGAATCTGATGGATGAGTGTTGGTGTCATCAGTATCTATGTCTTGGGCATTTACGGGAGACTCCATGCCAGTAGGGTTAGGGTCTCGTGCAAAGTAGGCATGGTCAGAAGGCCAAGTCTGGGAAATGAATGCCATGGCCGCAGTGTGAGGCCAATCAGCAGAATGGGAGCTGTTGCCTCCATGTGTAGGGTGGTGGGGCAGAGTAGAGTCGAGAGGGGACCTGGTGGGAGGGATGTGAAGGGTGTACCTTTATGGCATTGAGAGAATGACTGGAGGGCCGCTTCAAGGACCCAATTGATGGACTGGGTGACCGAGGCATCATATGCCTGAACTAGTTTTTCCTGCAGGAGGAGGTCATCCTCAATGACATAGTCATAGGGCTCGTCTTTGGGATAGCAGCGATCTGTCATTTTGGAAGGCATTGTGCAAAATGGTTAGGGCTGAATCCAGCAAAGGGGGGAAACCCCAATCACCAAAGGCCACAACAGAGGCAAGGCAAATCCAAGATGGAACTGATAGCCCCTCAGATGATGCCTGTAGTAAGGTTTACACTTGTCTGAGTGAGGGTGTAGGGTGAAGTGGTAACAGGCACTCTGGTACTGGTAGCGGCCACATGTGTGAGGGAAGAGCTCACTTGGGAGTCAGCGGGGCTTGCCGCACCCGATACAAAATAGGTTTCCAGCTGTGCACGACGCACACTGGGTGGCGAGGTAGAGAGAGGACAGGTATTGTCCTAGTGCGATCAAGCACTCCTCTTCCTGCCTCCTGAGCACTCCTTCTTTGGGTGATGTAATAGTAATGACAAAGCTAATTAACACAAGAAAATATCAAAAAGCAAACACAAGAAAATTCACATGAGAAGAGTAATAATAAGTACGTATCTCTGTGCAGGAGCAGCAAAGAAAGAGGACTCAAAATAGTGATATAACATTATATCAGTCCAGATGTAGGCTTATTGGTGCAGATAGGGGGACGTCATTGAAAGAATATTGGGAAATGTAGTCTTTATTAAAGTTTAAATTTGATTGGCTGCTGTAAAAAAATGTGTTACTAAACAGTGAAGAAAAAGAAAGCATATTCCGAAGCCTCTGGTCCTGACATAGAATTGGAAGTGAGAGAGAAACTGAGAGAGGGGAAGAAGAGAAGTGGGAGTTAGGAAAGCAAGACTTGCGGGAGAACGTTACAGGCTGGAGTACAGATGAGTACAGAATGGAGCTGAGAACTGGAAGTAAAGGGTCACAGCCAGCAAGCGAAGGTAAGAGGCTGGGGGGCAGGGGAAAGGTAGTTGTAAAAAGGACCAAGAGACAAACCCAGCAAAAGAAGGTAAGAGGCTGGGGTGAATGTGTAAGAAGAAAAGGGTAGAAAAGTCAAGTAAGAGGCGGAGGAGGGACAGAGGGGGAAAGGAAGAGGTGGATGCAAGAGGGCAGAAACTGCGAGTAAGAGGCTGCGGAGAGTGGGGGAAGGAAGAGGTGGATTTAAGAAGGCACAGAGAGCAAGTGAAGGTAAGAGGCTGGGGAAGAGAGGAAGAGCCTAGGGAGAGGTGGATGCAAGCAGGCAGAAACATCAAGAGAAGGTAACAGGATGGGGCAGAGAGGAAGGAGTGTAGGGGTTAAGAGGGGCAGAACCAATGATAGAGGTTAAAGGCTGGTGTGAAGATGAGAGGTGAGTACATAATTGAGTGGAGAGTTGGACATAAAAGAGGTAGAACCAGAAAGAGAAATTAAGAGACTGGGGGCAGAGCTGGGAAGACGTGAAAGGCTGGGGGAATGAGGAAGGGGAGTGGTGGATATAAAAGGGGCAGAAATAGTGGGAGCAGGTAAAAGGAGGGGAAGGGCAGAAGTTAGAGAGCAGAACCAAAAAGAGGAGGTAAGAGTTTCGAGGAGAAATGAGAAGTGATAAGCAGAGCAAGAAGGAGAGCAATGGTTGTAAGAGGGCAGATCAGGAAGAGAAGGGAAGAAAGAGAAAGGGAGGAAATGGAGAGGGGAAGGAAGACTTGGTTGTAAGAATGACAGAACCAGCAGGAGAAGGTAAGAGGCTGGGGTGGTGAGGGAAAGTGAACAGGTGGAAGTAAGAAAGGCAGAACAATTAACAAAATGCGCAGCGGTCTCTGCCTCTACTAGCCAAGCTGGACCCATTCTCGCCCCGCTGTCACTTCCTTCAACACTCTTTCAGTTTAAGAGCTCAAGGTTATCCCTTATGTACGACTGATTACTTTAGTCTCCCTTAGTCAAGAAAGCAGAGTTTCTGTCAGCCCAGCCTTGTCTCCTTCAGAATGTGGTTTAAAACTACTTCATCTTCATTCTGTGCACTCACAACATACTGGACTAAGCCTGCTTTTGACAAATACATAAGAACTAATGTATATAGCTATAATATGTGGATACAATCTGCTGTTAATTCTTCGTATGGGGTTTATGTTTTGGTAAAAAAAAATGTCATGTAATCAGCATCTACTGAAAAGTCTATTGAGCCTTCCACTGAGCTTTACAATCCACTATTAGCTTTTTTCCCCACCCAAAATGAAAATGTTGGCTCTTTTTGGGTATGTCCTCCTTCTTGGATTGTTGTGATCTTGACCCACCTTTAGTGTCTTTACCAAACTTCAACTGCTCTTCATGCACTCGGTCAACCCTCTTGTTCTCTTTATAAAAACTGCCCCCATGGAAATCCCTGTCACCTTGTGTCCTTTTCAAAGCGTTAGACATCATAGTTTCTGCTGAACATCCCTTTACATTATTTCCCTTTCTTCTGGGTTACTTCCTACTGACTAGAAAAAAATAGGTTGTTCCTCTGCTGAAAAACCCTCCTGCAGACCCTAAACTTTATTGCAACTTCCTACCTATCTCTTTATTGCCTAACCCCTCCAAAATCCCTGAAAAAGGAGTTGAAACCCAAATTTCCTTCGTTGTCGAAACGACTTCACTCCTAGGCCACATTAAAACTGGCTTTCAGTTTCCCCATGGGATGGAAGTAGCTCTTCTGTTTTTTTGCAAAATGATTTGTGCTTGATTCATGTTCAAGGTGGTAGAGCAGCCCAGATATTACTAGATCTTAGTGCAACATTCCCCATCCAGTGCTTATCAATCGACTAGAACGACTTAGTATAGAAGGTACTGTCGTGGCATGACTTATCTCTGTTCTATCTGAGGGGTCCCAAACAGTTTACCATCTCCCATTATATTTAAAACCTCTCACTTGGGGTGTCCCTCAGGGCTCATCTCTGAGCCCTTCGCTTTTTAATCTTTACTTTAACCAGTTAGATTTATCCATAATATCGCTTGGTTTCTCAAAGGTGTACTATGCAGCGGATACCCAGTCCTTCAGCCCTGGTCTGCGCTTTGCTCAAGAGAAGTATCATTCTTGTATGCTAGATGTTCCCTTTCCTCCTGGATGGAGCCACATTTAAAATCAGTGGTGATATTTATCACATTATTCAAAGCACTGCTACATGTAGTCTATCCCATTGCTATGTTACCTCCTCTCACCTTCCTGCTCTCAACTGGCTTCCAGTCACCAAACTATCTGATTTAGAGCATTGTGTATTTATCATTGTGCACTCCATATAACACATTCTCACTTTCTTCAGCATTGAATCACTGATTACAATCCTTTTTGTAATCATCCGCATGTGACAGCCTCCATTCCTGCTTCTTCCTAAGATTAGAAGGGTATGTCATGGAGGTTGATTATTCTTTCTGGCTGTGAGCATTGGAACGCTCTGCCACCTGAGCTCTGCTGTGGCGTGAATCTTCTATCCTTCTAGAAAAAAAATTATATTTGGCTTTTCCCACATTAGTTGAGTCTCCACCTCTCGTTTATTCATCCCTTATTCTGAGGGTGCCTGTTTAGATAGTAGTGCAGTTTAAAATTATTTTAATTTATTCTTTGCATTCACTAGAACAAAAGTTGAAGAAATGTATCGAGCAGTACCATTTGTCACAATTTTCCAAAATGTTGTAGGGAAGTGGAGGAAGCCTGGATATGGTGCTGAAGGGTTCTGAAATCCTAATAGGTTAAGATCAATGGTAACTGACCCAGTGCATTTTATAATGCATCAGTTGGAACAAAGTAGGAAATCAGACCAGAAAACTAGAATTAGAACTAGAAATATCACATCCTACTAGGTAAACAATTTTAATGTGAGTAACAATTAATATTTAGCATTGGTTGTGCTAAATTTCTTTAAGGAAAACCATAATTGTCCTTTAAAGGTGGTTAAGCCTTGTTTTTCCGAAGCCAATGTCACTGGGACAGTGCGCTTTAAAATTAACTAAAAGGGTACATATTGTCCAAAAGCTGACTCCTATATTATGCATTGTACCAGTAATGGGAAGTCATTTTATGATTTTGAGTGGGACTCCAAATTTGCTCTGCCTCCAGCATATGAAGTGTTAGCCCCATCCTCAAAGTTAAGCTCTAGTGGCATCCATGGGTGACCTCCTTGAGGAAGAGCCTAAGGCCGGCCTCCAATGAACCTGAGCGAGCAGCGAAGAGACCCCAAACCAGGAGAGAAGCATGCAGAAGCAAGGCAGTGGTGCCAGCCACTATCCTGTCCATTCCCTTGCCACCACACTTCCTGAAAGCTGTACCCTTCCTTTAGACCCTTCCACCACCAAGGAAATCATGCCCTGCCAATATGCCTGAGACCTGGCACCCAAGGACCACATACTCATACCCTAAATCCAGCCCCACTGCCACAGGTCTAAACAGAACCACCGGAACCCTCACACAAAGTGCAGAGAAACAGAGCTGATGGGCTGGGAGGCCCTCCATGAGCGATCCCTTATGGCATACAGCAGAGAATATGACAGACTGAATGGTGGTATGTTGCGGCAGAGAAGGGAATCCACTAAGTTCGGCATGGAGATAAGGTAGGAATTGGAATTCAGCCTGTCCAGACAAATGACAGAGAATGGATGTCCACCGTCCAGCTCGACCCAGCAAACCAGAGAATAGGGGAGCCTCTCAACGGTTGTATGCTGGAACGAGTTCCTCAACAACGACTACCTAAGCAACGCGGTCTCTAGTACGACCGCGTCTCAACCACGATTTCTTTTACCACCCATTTCTTTACCACAAATTTTCGTGGTAAAGGAATGCATGGTAAACGGCCTTCTAACCCAAACCCCTCCCACCCCCTAAAAACTAACATGAACCCCTCTCACCCCCTAAAAACTAACACGAACCCCTCCCACCCCTAATAACAAACACAAACCCCTCCTACCCCCTAAAAATAGCACAAACCCCCCACCCCCTAAAAACAAACACAAACCCCCACCCCCTAAAAACTAACACAAACCCCCACCTCCTAAAAACTAACACAAACCCCCACCCCTTAAAAACTACTCCGAACCCCTCCCACCCCCTAAAAACTAACACAACCCCCCCACCCCGAACCCCTCTTACCTGTCCTGTTCCTGTCCGATGCTCCTCTCAACTCCGCCCATCCCGAACACTAGATTGACTTAGCCTTAACCAGGCACAGGCGTGGTTAAGGCTAAGTCGTTGTTCGGGCAAGTCCTTGTTCGGCTTGCACGACTCCGGAACTCGTTGTTCCAGAGTCGTTGTTCAGGATGTTTCCCCTCTCAACTATACACGTGATGCCTTCTCCCCACCCCTCATATAATGGCAATGAATACAACCAATGATGGCATGCTTACTTCGGAATATGAGCCTGTGCTGCGCTCTAGCCCCTGCTTTTACTTCATTCTCTATATCCAGGGAGCACAGCTGTTGAGCGCTGTTGAGTGCCAGAAAGACATGGTGCTACTGCAGCACTGAGATGGGTGTCATGAAAAGAGCATGGGTAGGGAGGAAAGTAAAATGCCTACAGACCCAGGCATGCATCATAAAACAATTTTGTGTTGTGAATAGATACATGGAAGTGCCTTGCGGTAGAAGCATTGGTGCCCAAATGTGAGCATAAAATGGGACGGGTAGCTATACCAATTGTTTACCACCGACATCTCTGGAACCTAGTGCTGCTGGCCAGCAGACAAATATGCCCCTTTCCCAAAACACGACCCGCCCCTTCAGGATTCCAGATGGAACACTTGGACCTCTTTCCCCAAAACCTCCTCCATTACAAAGCCTCGCAGTGCACTTCTGCTACACCCTTGACACCCTACTCCAGATACTTTCTTCCCAGACACCAACTGACTATGGCCCTGGAGATGCACCATTTGATGGACACCCTTCATGAACCGTCTTCAAACAGCTACGGAGCATGCATGAACGTATCCTCTATCCATACCCTCAGTCTATGGAGCTGGAGAGAGAGCAACATGGCGTGTCCCTTCCCAGGTTCAATGCTTTTTCCTCACATGCTGCAAGCAGGGTTGTGGCTAGAATTACATCAGTCCTCACGTTGTAGTCTTACACAGACTTAGCTAAGACCATAGAACAAACACACACACTCGCTCTCTCTCTCTCTCTCTCTCAATCAATCAGTCAGGGTTGGTAAAGTGCAACTACTTACCCGTGAGGATCTCAAGGCGCTGGGGGGGGGGCTCTGTTGAGTGCTGGGGTCACCAGAAAAGCCAGGTCTTGAAGTCCTTCCTGAACTGGGGCAATGTGGGAGATTGCTGGAGGGGGAGGGTGTTCCAGGCTTTGGCTGCGAGGTAGGAGAAGGACTTTCCTCCCGTTCTAGTCTTGCTGATACGTGGGGTGGTGGCCAGTGAGAGCTGGGCTGATCAGAGCTGTCTTTTGGGTGCATGGAAGGAGAGGCGCCTATTCAGGTATGTGGGTCCGGTGTTGTGAAGGGCCTTGTATGTGTAGGTGAGGAGTTTGAAGGTTAATCTTCTTTTGACTGGTAGCCAGTGGAGATTGCATAGGTGTTGGGTGATGTGACCACGACGGGGAATGTCGAAGATCCGTCTGGCTTCGGTGATTTGGACAGTCTGTAGTTTGCGAAGAAGTTTCTTGTTGATTCCGGCGTAGAGAGCGTTGCCGTAGTCCAGTCTGCTGATGATGAGTGCGTGCATGACAGGTTTTCTGGATTGGGTTTCCATCTGAAGGTGTTTAGAAGCATGCGGAGGTTGTTGAAGCAGGTTGAGGAGACGGCGTTGATCTGGCAGTTCATTGTGAGCAGTGAGTCTAGTATGAGACCGAGGTTTCGTGCATGGTCTGTCAGGGTGGGGGGATTTCCGAGGGCCACCCCCTCCGCACTCTATGCGGAGGGGGTGGAGCCAAGGATGAGGACTTCTGCCTTTTCTGAGTTGAGTTTCAGGCAGCTGTTCTTCATCCAGGTGGCGACGGCTTTCATCCCTTCTTGGAAGTTGTGTCAGGTGATGTTGGGTGTCGTCGGCGTATGAGACGATGTTGAGCCCGTGGTTCCTGACGATGGTTGCGAGGTGGGCCATGTAAACGTTGAAAGGGGTAGGGCTGAGGGAGGAGCCCTGGGGGCACTCCACTGTTGGTCTCTGTCGGTTCCGAGAGGTAGGGAGGAAGTCTGACCTGCTGAATTCTGGCGGTGAGGAAGGAGTGGATCCAGTCCAGGGCCTTGCCCCGGATGCCGGCGTCGTGGAGTCTGGTGGCTAAGGTGCGGTGGGAGACGGTGTCAAATGCAGCTGAGAGCTCCAGGAGGATGAGGGCTGCCGTTTCGCCCTGGTCGAGGAGGGAGCGTATATCATCGGTGGCAGTGAGTGGGGTGGTCTTGGTGCTGTGATTGCTTCAGAATCCAGATTGGGAGATGCCCAGGATGTTGTTAGCTTCGATGAAGTTTTCTAGCTGGGTGTTGATGGCCGTTTCAATGACCTTGGCTTGCAAAGAGAAGCAGGGAGAAGGGCCTGAAGTTCTTGAGGTCTGTCGGATCCGCGGAGGGTTTCTTCAGGAGGTGATTGACTTTGGCGTGTTTCCAATTGTCGGGAAAGGTGGCGGTCTCGAAGGAGCAGTTGATTGTCCGACATAGTTCGGTTGCAATGGCAGAGGCGGCTCTGTGAAAGATGTGGTGTGGGAAGGGGTCTGAGGGTGGTCCGGAGTGGATGCTTTTCATAGTCTTCAAGGTGTTTTCTGTCGTGAGCAGGGTCTGTTGGGTGGCATCGCATGAGGGGAGAGCTGGAGCAGTGAGGTGGTCTTGGTTGTCGAAGTTGTCGTAAAGCATCTTGATCTTGTGGAAGAAGGTGCTGAGTCTGTCGCAGAGGTCTTGGGAGGGTGGGACGTCTGTTGTTTCACTGCAGGGTTTGTCGAATTGCTTGATGATGGAGAAGAGTTCTTTGCTGTTGTGTGCGTTGGTGAGGATTCTGTCTTGGAGGGATTTCTTCCTTGTGGATTTGATGAGTTGGTGGTGTGCGGTGGTGGCTTCTTTGTAGGCAGCGCGTGTTTCCGAGGTTTTGTTGTTCGTCCGTGTCTTTTCGAGTTGTCTGCAGGAGCGTCTGGATTCTTGGAATGCAGGGATGAACTTCTTGCTTTCTTGATGTGTCTTCCGGTGCCTTTCTTGAGAGGTGGGAGTGTGTCGGTGCAGTTCGTGGTCCAGCGGTGGTGGTTGTGTGCTGCAGTGTTTGCGTCTGACGTAGTCGGTGGTGGGCTGCTGACGAGGGCGGAGGTGAGCTAGTCTTCAATGACTTTGTTCCAGCTTCTGCGGGGGAGGGGGTGGGCGTGCTTGTGTACGGTGGTTTTTTTGAAGGAGAAGTGGATGTAGTGGTGATCTGTCCAGAGGAGTTCCGTGGTGTGGTTCTAGGAGATGCTGTTTCCTCCGGTAAAGACGGGGTCGAGTGTGTGTCCCGCTGTGTGCGTGGGGGCAGTGACTAGTTGTTTCAGTCCTATGTGGGCGAGGTTCTCTAGGAGGGAGGCGGTCTTTGAGTCATCGTGGTTACCCAGGTAGAAGTTTAGGTCTCTGAGTAGGATGTAGTCTGTGGATGCGAGGGCGTGGGGTGCGTTGAGGTCAGTGATGGCGTCGGTAAAGGGAGCGCGGGGACCAGGCGGCCTGTAGATGAGGGTTCTGCAGAGAGTTGTTTTGGGGTTAGTCTGGCTCTGGAAGTGGAGGTGCTCCATGAGAATCATTGTGTCATCTGGGAGGGTATTCATGCAGAAGGTGCTTTTGTGAACGACGGCGATGCCTCCTTGTGAGAAGCTGGCCTGATATATGAGGTCCACTAATGTAAGTGGGCACCTTGCAGCAGGCCAGACAACCCTTATGTGATTTAAGAGGTCTTAGACAACCTTAGTAGCTCTCTAAGTGGTAGCTGTGGAGAGAAGCCTTCAGGCTTAGTCCAGAAGGAGTGTAGAACAGCTTGTTTTACTAGAATGCAATCTTATAGTATAGGTTAAGTGAAAAAGAGCCACACAAGGTATTTATAAAAATATGTATTTATTATATAATACTCTTTAACACATTTAGATATCTCCTACCCGGAGATAAACACAATGCACACAATACTTTGCAAAGAAACACAGTAAATAGCACAGAATACACAGTGGGTCCGGGGGGGGGGTCCAAACCCTATACTAAGAAAGTGGTATAAGAACCATGACTCGGGTCAAGACAAGGTCGAGAGGACGTAGAAGTGCTGGGGACCCAAGGAACCACCCAAGGTGAGTAGAGAGGGACCCCACGGAGAGCATGTGCAGTGTGGGAAGACAACCACGTGCTTCGTACAATTCTATGTTAAAGTCGTGGTTGGAATTTTAAAGATTAAGGCCCCTTCCCAGTGGACCCTGAAGAACCCCCGTGGAAGACAGAAGGTTGGAGAGCCACCCCACCCGTGGATACCCTAGTACCCACGTTACCTACACCAGGGAAGCCAGGTGCATAGGGGTGAAGTGGTGTCGGAAACCGCCGTCGAACTCAATGGAGGACTTCAGAAAAGTGCCGCTGCTGGAAGAGGAGAAAGTGTGCGGTGGAATCCGAAGGTGGATTCTAGTTGAGAGCAGAGGGGACAGAGTCTATGTCACTCAGGAGTGACCAGGAGACTTGGAAGACGAATGCCCTCCGATGTCGGGTGTTGCAGGATGGATATTGATGACCTTGACTCTGCAGATGTGAGGACCAGGCGACACTGAGGAAGACCAGGAGCCGTGCACGAGCTGTCCCACGTTGGATGACAATTTCTGAGGGGTCGGTGTCCTGCTGGAGCACCAACAAGCCTTGATAACAGCAACCCATGCAGAAGTCAAAGAAGGTGTAATGTCGGGACCAACAAGGTCCAGGGGACTCACCAAAAGCAGGTGAGTCAAGGCAGGAGCAGAGCAAACAGGGAAGCCCAAAAGAAGCAAAGGTGACCCTCAAATGGACCCACAGCCCGGAGGCACTGGAGTCGCGAGAGGACCTCAAGCAGCTCACCAAAAGATGCAGGCCACGATGCACAACGATGCAGTGGGCCAAAAGTTTCTCGTCATTGGAGGTGCTCAAGGTTGGGGCTACTTGGAGCCTGGAGATCTTCTTGGAAGGAAGTGAACAAGCCTTTGCAACTGAAAGTTGACGCGGTGCACAGGGGTTCGGTTATTGCAACCCCCACAAGGGATACTGGCCTCAAACTTGGTGAGAGGGCAGGGCAGGCCTCGGGAGCTGTGGATAACCACCACCTGTGTTGCAGAACCTTACGGAGTCTGGAGGAGCGCAGGATCAGCAGACCGGTCGACTTGGTGCCTGCGAATGCAGGGGAGTGACTCCTTCACTCCAAGGGAGATTCCTTCAGGTGTCTATGAAGCTCACAGGCCTTGGAAGGTTCCTGTATGATGCACAGGCACAGACAATGCAGCAGAATGGAAGGGAGACGAAGTCGAGTCCAAACGAAGTCCAGCGAAGTCCAGAGTGCCCAGTCGGTAGAAGAAGAAGTGGTGTCTGATCTGAATCTTGTCCCATGACGAATCTAGGGACCCACCCACAGGTAAGCCCTTAAGTACCCTAAGGAAAGAGTTGGGGCGATTCAGGGGACCCTCCCAGGGGAGGGCCTGGACAGTGGGGAGGTTACTCCCCTGCCCTTTGTCCAGTTTCACACCAGAGCGGAAGCCAACGGCTCCCAGAACTGGTTTGAATTGGACTATGCATGGGGATACCAAATGTGCCCCTCATGTAGACTGAGTGGCGCTGGAAAGCACACCCACCCTGCCCCAATACACTAACTCCTGTCCGGGAGGTGGTCACACCTCCCTGTGACAGGATGCCTATTGTTCTGCCTTCCCCTGCTCGAGCTTGGCTCAGCAGCAGGAGGGCAGAATCGTGTCTCTGGTCGGCAGCAACCATTTTGTGCTGTCCAGGTCTAGAAGGCTGGTACCGGGAGCATTGAGAGCCTAACGGAGGGCTCTTCCAGTGCTTGAAATCATATAAACGGTGTGGGGGGTATGATTCCAACATGTTTGATACCAAAAATGATAGGATTCGTTGCAGCCGTTTTCGAGATGGTCATCGCGTAATTACGCGGTGCCCCTCTATATGGTACATGGCTGCTTCACTTACAACCCGGGAGAATGGACTCCATAGGCTGTAGGGTTGTCCTGCTCATGCAAGGGCACCCTCACACTTAGAACCAAGCACCCTGCCTACAGGATTGCAAAGGCCTGCTATAGGGGTGACTTATAGATTTTAAGTGCAATGACCTTAGATATAGGAAACCTATATCTTTAGTAAGTGGTGCTAGCACCAACTTACACAGGCTGCAATGGCAGGCCTGTAGTTCCATTTTGAATGGACTCCCATGTGTGGCATAATACATGCTTCAGCCAATGGGGGACCTCTGGGGTACCTATGCCCTGGGTACCTTAGTACCATATTCAAGGTACTGATAATTGTACCCAAGTATCCAATCTGGGATGTACCTAAGTACTGAACAACACAATTTAAGGGAGAAAGCAGATAGACTGGGGTCTTGATTAGCAGGATCCCAGTCAGACTAGTCAATAACAGCTTAGCACCAGGCAAAAAGTGGGGGTAACCTTAAAAGCAGATCCTACTTTCCTACACCCCCCAAACGTAAGGAGATGAGACTAACCTTGCCCAGTTGAGTCTTCATTTTCTAAGTGGAAATATCTGGAGAGTCCATCTGCATTGGCATGGTTACTCCCAGGTCTATGTTCCACTGTATAGTTCATCCCCTGTAGGGAAATGGACCACCTCAAAAGTTTATGGTTTTCACCCTTCATCTGTTTAAGCCATAAGAGGGGCTTATGGTCTGTCTGGACAATGAAGTGAGTGCCAAACAAGTATGGCCTCAACGTCTTCAGGGCCTGGACCACAGCAAAGGCCTCCCTCTCAATAGCTGACCAACGTTTCTCTCTAGGGGTCAACCTTCTGCTGATAAAAGCTACTGGTTGATCCTGGCCCTCTGCATTCAGTTGTGATAACACAGCCCCTACCCCTAACTCAGATGCATCTGTTTGCCCAATGAAAGTTTTTGAGTAATCAGGACTCTGCAGAATGGGAGCAGTGCGCATGGCCTGCTTAAGGTCATCAAATGCCTTTTGACAGCTGACTGTCCACTGAACTTTCTTGGGCATTTTCTTTGATGTGAGATCATTCAGAGGAGTCACTATAGACCCATATCCCTTTACAAATCTCCTGTAATACCAGTCAGGCCCAAGAAAGCTCTGGCCTGAGTCTGGGTAGTTGGAGCAACCCATTCCATCATGGTCTGGATTTTGCTCTGTAGTGGTTGAACCTGGCCTCCACCTACCAGGTGGCCCAAGTACACAACCTTACTCTGCCCTATCTGGCACTTAGTAGCCTTGATAGTGAGGCCTGCTTTCTGCAGAGCCTCCAAAACATTCTTGAGGTGGACCAGGTGATCCTCCAAGGTGGAGCTAAAGACAGCAATATCATCTAGATATGCTGCACTATATGCTTCCAGACCTGTTAGAACTTTATTCACCAACCTCTAGAATGTGGCAGGTGCATTCTTCAAACCAAAAGGCATCACTATAAATTGAAAATGCCCACTAGGGGTTGAAAATGCTGTTTTTGGTTTGGCATCCTCAGCTAGTCTGATTTGCCAGTAACCAGCAGTCAGGTCAAATGTACTCAAGAACTTGGCTGAGGCCAATGTGTCAATAAGTTCATCTGCCCTAGGAATTGAATGAGCATCAGTCCTAATGACTGCATTAAGACCTCTGTAGTCTACACAAAACCTCATCTCTCTTTTTCCACCCTTGGTGTGAGGTTTAGGTACTAGGACTACTGGGCTAGCCCAAGGGCTATCTGAGTGCTCAATTACTCCCAACTCCAGCATCTTTTGGACCTCTGTCCTGATGCAATCTCTGACATGGCCAGGCTGCCTGTAGATTTTATTCTTGACAGGTAGACTCTCATCTGTGTCCACTTCATGGGTACACCAGGTGGTTTGACTGGGTGTCAGAGAAAACATATGCCTGTATTGATTGAGGACGTTACTGCAATCAATCTGGTATTGATCAGTGAGGCTGCCTGCCAAGGCCACTCCATCAACTGATCCATCATCAGGGTTCTGAGAGAGGAGATCAGGGAGAGGGTCACACTCTTCCTCCTGTCCCTCATCAGTTGCCATGAGCAAGCCCATGTCAGCCCTGTCAACAAAAGGTTTTAGCCTGTTCACATGCAGTACCCTATGGGGACTTCTGGGAGTGCCAAGGTCCACCATGTAGGTGACCTCACCCTTTTGTTCAATTATACTGTGGGGTCCACTCCTTTTGTCCTGGAGAGCTGCTGGGGGCACGGACTCCAACACCCACACCTTCTGACCTGGCTGGTAAACAGTCAGGGCAGCCTTTTGGTCATGCCAAGGTTTTGGCAGTTCTTGGCTGGCCTCCAGGTTTTTGCTTGTCTTCTTCTTGAACTTAGTCATGCGGGAGCGCAGACCAAGCACATAGTCCACTATGTCCTGTTTTGGAGGTTTGAGAGGTAACTCCCATCCCTCCTTCACTAGACACAAAGGACCCCTAACTGGATGTCCAAACAGAGGTTCAAAAGGGCTGTAGCCAAGCCCCTTCTGAGGAACCTCTCTGTAGGCAAAGAGAAGGCAGGGTAGTAGGACATCCCATTTTCGCCTAAGCTTTTCTGGGAGGCCCATCATCATACCCTTGAGAGTCTTGTTGAATCTTTCAACAATCCCATTCCATTGAGGATGGTAGGGTGTGGTGAATTTGTAATTCACTCCACACTCTTTCCACATTGCAGTTATATAACTGGACATGAGGTGTGTACCTCTGTCAGTTAAGACCTCCTTAGGGAAGCCCACTCTGGAAAAAATTCCCAAGAGGGCCCTTGCCACCACAGGAGCTGTAGTGGTCCTAAGGGGAATAGCTTCTGGGTATCTAGTGGCATGGTCCACCACCATTAGAATATAACTGTGCCCAGAGGTTGTTGGAGGGTTCATGGGGCCAATGATATCAAACCCAACCCTCTCAAAGGGAACCCCAACCGCTGGAAGTGGAATTAAGGGGGCCATTGTAGTACCACCTGACTTACCACTGGCTTGGCAAGTGGCACAGGAGCGACAAAACTCCTTAGTGTCCTCAGACATATGGGGCCAGTGAAAGTGAGGGACAAGCCTGTCTCAAGTCTTGCTTTGCCTTAAGTGTCCTGCCAGAGGAATATCATGTGCAAGGGTGAGTAGGAACCCTCTAAACTTCTGGGGTATAGCCAACCTCCTGGTGGCACCAGGCTTGGGGTCTCTACCCTCTGAGTAAAGAGGTCCTTCATCCCAGTAGATCCTATGGGACCCACTGATATTCCCTGAGGCCTCAGCAGCAGCTTGCTGTCTGAGAGGTTCAAAAGAGGGGCAGGTTTGCTACTCCAAACTCAAATCTGCTCTGGAAGGGCCCCCTGCCCACAAGAACTCAACCTGATCAGGTTCAAGCTCATCTGAGGCAGTACTTTCACAGAAGCTAGGATCATCTCCCTCCAGAGACTGATCCTCACTCTGAGTCTGTGGGGAGGGCACAGCCTTACCCCTCCTGTTCCTTCTCTTGGAAGGCACCTGGTCCATTGTTCCAGGATCCAGGGCCTTTTCAGTGGAATGCTGTTTGGCCTGAGCCCTTGTCACAGCAAACACACTTGCAGAGATGCCCAACATTTCTGCATGAGTCCTGAACTGTACTTCAGCCCAGGCTGAAGTTTCCAAATCATTGCCCAACAAACAATCTACAGGTAGGTCTGAAGATACCAGAACCTTTTTAGGTCCAGTTACCCCTCCCCAGCTGAGATTCACAACTGCCAAGGAATGGCCAGTACTGACATTGCTAGCATTGGTCACTTGGTACACTTGTCCAAGTATGGTTTGGTCAGGAGACACAAGTTTCTCTGTCACCATTGTGACACTGGCCCCTGTGTCCCTGTAGGCCATTGCCTCTTGTCCATTTATCAAAGGCTGTTGTCTGTACTTGCCCAAGTTAGTGGGACTTACCAGTAAGGTGGCAAGATCTATGCCACCATCACAGACCAAAACAGCCTGAGCTGGAGTCCTGACTAAGTCAGATACTACTTTCCTACACTCCTCCTGGACGGATGGGGCGGTCCTTGCGCAAGATCTTGTATCTGACAGGAATGGTGGTGGCGATGTCGGGTGCAGAGTTGGTGTTGGTCCAGGTTTCCGTGATGAAGGCGACATCGGACGAGTAGGTTTGAGGAGGTCCCAGATTTCTATGGCGTGCTTCTATAGGGAACGTACGTTGAGTAGGATGCAGTTGAGTGGTTTGTGGAGCTGTGATGTCCAGTAGGTTAGGGAGATGCTGCTGGGGTATGGAAGTGGGTGAAGGTGCGGCGGTAGTGTAGACTGGAGCAGTGCTTAATTTGAGCCGGGGCTTTCCGGTGCTGAGCACCGGCACTTTATTGGTTTCCGGTGCTCGGCACCGGCACTTAATTGTCAACACCACACTTAGGGCAGTCTGCCACAAGGTGGCGCTGCTCATGTAATTTAGAGATGAGCAGTAACACAGTTGCTTAGGGAAACAATATACATTAAAAAATTGCTAATACCTGCCTCCCCAGCCATTCCTTTAGCTTTGGGGACCTGAAATAATCTGAACTGTCGCATTTACATGCGAGAGAGATGGTTAGTACTTGTTTTGGCAGCAATGACAAGGGCAATGGGTGGTGCAAGCTGCAGTGGCCTCCTGGTCAGAGCCCTGGCACTTAATATTTTACAAATTAAGCACTGGACTGGAGAGAGGGTCGTGGGTGTTGTTTGGTGTCGAGAGCTGGCAGTTGTTATTGTGTCTGAGGTTGAGATCGTGGAGGGTGCTGGAGTTGTAGCAGTGGCGGGTCAGAGGACCAGGTGGAGGAGGGCTTGAACACCCTGCAAACAGAGAGCTCAGGGGGCAGCACTTAGTGGTTAAGCTGCACGGGGGAGAGCAGTCACACTGACCAGGTCTCTCTTTTTTTCTCTGCTTGCCGACTTGGGAGGAGAACTAGTGGATTCTGCTTCTTTTTTATTATTTCTTTAACACTTGTAACATGCTAAATTCTCAACAGTGGATCCAGTTCAGAATGTGAAGACTAGGAGAGACATAGGAAGGAATAAACACACAAGGTCCTGCACTGCTCTGTGCTCCTGTCTATTTGATAAAGGGTGCTTCTAGGGCCGAGGGTAAGCCACAAAAGCATGATTCAAACAAACAATGGCAAAGACAATAGGTCTCGTCTTTGGGGCCTATTGGCTTTGCCAATGGTTTTAGGCGCCCTGTCCCATGAGTAAAGAGTGTCAACAAAAAAACCTTTTGAAGTGGCCGCCTGCTTCAAAATGAGCCCTTGGAGGCCGGTTTTACAAGCCCAGGGCCGCTGCGGGTGCCTCTGTCATTTTCCGCAACTCCCTCAGGTTAATTGACGCAGGCACAGGAGACATAAAAGAGAGAGGAGCGAGGTGGGAAGAAAGATCTGCGAGGGAGAGGAGGAGGGAAGGAGAGAGAATGGATGCACGGAGAGAGAGTCGAGGAAGGGAGCGGGGCTGTGTTGAGTGTTTTAGCAAAGACTTCTTTGACTCCCCTGCCTGGCCCTGCTGCCTTGCCTGTCCTTTCACGCTGTATTTTCCTAAGTGAGCTATACAATTTTATAAAAGGCTGGGAAACCCCAAGTGGTGAGCTCCTAGTTAGAGCAGGCATACTAAGTGCACGACCGAAGGGAACGCAAGATGGTAAACTCAAGTGTGGTTCAGGCGGGGGCTTCGTGTACAAGAGCAGCCGGCCTCTGACCAGCCCCCTCTCACGACATGGGGAGACACGGAAACCTACAGCCTGCCTGGCACCGGCCTCCACTCTATCCCTACCCTGACTCCAATCCTACCCGCAGCAACCCCCTGCCCCATTTACCGCCAACTCAGAGCATTCGGTAAATGGGAGCGGGAAGGGAGCATTATTATTGCAGACTAAGGGCAGATTTACAAGCCTCTTGCGACACTTTTGCGCCACTGTTGCATCACTTTTTGTGACGCAGCGGTGGCGTAAAGAATGCGCCACGTTGCAGCCCATTTACAATGTGACGCATCTAGTGAGATGCGTCACCTTGTAAAGCCCTGCATCACATTATATCTGCGTCAAGTATAATGTATGCAGGGTGGGCGTTCCCACGTGGGAAAGCCTCCTAGAAGTGATGCAGTGAAATCTACAAGATTTCACTGCACTAGTTCTAGGACGCCACTGCGTCAAAACCCTACGCCTGCTTGGAGGGATAACCACGAGTAATATCTGTGAATAAAAATAAACTTAAATGACTGCACCATCCTTGTCAACATTCATTGTATGATTCGCCACGCATTCAGAAACAAATACCTAGAAAGGTCGTAATCACTTCTTAAAAAATACTTAAAGCTTAAGGAACAAATTAAAATACATTAACGATCTCTCCATTTCATAGTTCATATTTAGTGATTGAACAGTAATGTAACCATTGTTATTGTGTGCCTAAGATCCCAGCTGGAGCATTAAGCTTCCCCAAGCCTCAATGGGTGACAAGACCTAATTGGTGAGGTCTGGTCATAAATAGTGGATCCCTTGATCATTTCAGTGTTCCATCATCCAAAATGCGGCTGCTCACCGGTGTGGCTGAGAAGAACTTGCGATCCATGGATAGGACCTTGCTTGTTGCCATCTTGCTTCCAGGCTGAGCATGGGTCTAGGACAGGCCTGAAGAAACCACTGCTTTAGCTGACTTTTGCCAAGACCTGCCTGCCTGGAGGTGGAAGCTTGGCAGTGTTTTCTCAGGCAGAGTGACTGACTGCAAGCCAAATGGAGAGCTCAGCCTACAGGACCTGTGGAAAACAGACACTGGACTGTGCCTGTTCGAGAAACATGAGGGGACCCTCAGCATGGTGCTCAGGAGTCATCAAGTACTGCACATCACTGTTGGATATCAGGGGAACGGTCATTCCCTGTTGCTGTCGTGAGAGTGGACCAATGTCAGTCATCCAGTGGAGAGCCTGTATGCTCATTCTGGCTGTTCCCAAATGTCTCGAGGATTACCTCAATTTCAACCTCGGGACTGAGGACTCGGTGGGAGAGCTAGAGGAGAACGCTCTGATTCTGGAATCATTTGAAGTGCATTTTTTGTTATGATGGGTCCAGCGTTCTCGCCACTTGAACTCCTGGTCACTATCCCAGGACTTCCACAGCGTCCAGCATTGTGCTTGGGAGGTGCATAACCAGAGATGGGTGCCACTGTCCTTGTGGGTGCCCTACCACGGGATTTTCTTGTCTGCAACCAGTGAGATTCGGGATTCAGGCCTCAAGCTTTTGAACAATAAAAGAGGGTATTTAGCTCTCCTGATACTTAGATCAGCTATGAACAGCGCTGACTGGACTAGTATGACTACAGCAGGCACTTGGCACTATATAACGGACACAGAACACCATTTAGTACTCCCAGAATATATCACTGTTGCTTGTCAGGACCGGGTGGGCACTTCAGTCTCTCCGCAGGTAGTTCAGAGGGTCCTCACAGGTTTCGAAGCAGGTGCACCAAAGCCCCATTAACATTCTTCCACAGGTAACTGAAACCAAATCAACAGAATTCAAACATAGTAAAAGTGTTTACCCTCTAACTTTGCAAGAGTGTGATTTGTTACTACTGTTTGGTCTCACAGTGCTTTCACGATGACTTAGGTTTGAACTCGAATACACCACAGAGTCAGGGAGGTCTCTGTAAGCACTATCCATTGAGCCCTATGTTAGCTGTTTTCAAAGGCCTTAGCACATAAACACATTTGCGGTTATTTATTTGACTCGGAAGGTGCTGTAAACCAAGGGCCTGATTTAGATCTCGGCAGATGGGTTACTTCATCAGAACGTGACCTATAGACCGTCCGCCGAAATATAAATCCCATTATATCCTATGGGATTTATATTTTGGCAGACAGGCAGTCGCGACCGGCATGACTCACGGGTGGGAGGGCGGGGGTTCGTGGGGGAGGGCGGGGGGTCACATGGGGAGGGGGTCACGAGGGGAGGGGGGGTTAATTTAACACAATTTAAAAAAAATAAAACTTACCTTCGCCTCCGGTCCCGCATCACGTCTCCTGCTCTCTCTCTGCTCACCGGAAGCAGAAGCAGGCAGCCTCCCTCTCCTCCCTAAGCCAATCACAACGCTGCAATGGCAGCGCTGTGATTAGCTAGCACGCTGCCTGTACAGGCGTCTATGGGGAGGTCGTTTTCTCCATGCAGGCTGCATGCAGCCTACATGGAGAAAACGGGAGAGTGCTCATGACTGGTTTGGTCGGCCCTGGGGCCGACCAAACAGTCAGCGCCCCTAACATTGGGCTAGCTACTCCTCCCCGACCCGCTTACCCGCCCGCCCCCAACCAAACCTTTCTTCTGCTTTCTCGCAGTGCGAGAGCAGAAACATAAAATGGTATTTATACCATTTTATGTTTCTGCTTCTCGCACTGCGAGAAAGCAGTGGGGCGACGCTCCTACACCCACGCGGAGGAGCCGCCCCTGCAGACGGGATATCCGTCACCATTGTGACAGAGTAACCTGTCCGCTGAGACCTAAATCCTGCCCTTAGTCTCCTTAATTTTCAGTGCAGTTCATTTGTCTTATGTATATTAAAGTACTTTTTTGCTGTAGCACTGACTAGAATGGTAACTGTATTCAATTGTGTTACAGTGTTAATTGCAATCTTAGGGTATAAACTTGTATCACTTCCTTGAGTAAGCCCTGGACTGCTGGCCCCCGTTTCTTTGAGAGAGACAAGACATCAAAGGAACTCCGTGATCATTTAATTATGGTCACACGACCCCAGTGGTAAACAATGTCAATGTCACAGTGGAGGCCCTGCAACCTCTGTCTGCCCTGGGACCCCAGGAAATCGTCTTCACACATTTATACAGCTGTTGTTTCTAAGCAGATCTATGTGTCGATAGTGACATATATTCATAATTGAATAGTGCAGGATAAAGAGTCCTCAGTTTCCTAATTAAAACTGTTCATTACATCTGAACTGGCAAAGTAGTCAATTATCCATAGTCTTTCCTTTCTTGATCATCTTCAAAGTGCTGCGTTAACAGCAGAAAGAGTCCCCCGCCGATCAGAAAAGGGAAAGAAAGATTCAAGTGCAATTAGCATTGTTTTAATTTAATTTTAGCCTTCTGGACTGTTCTTTATTTTCTTTAAAGCTTCTTGTTGTGAACTTCTGATGTGACCAGTAACCTTCTCTGTCCTGTGACTCTGCCACCTGTTGATGGGGTGAGTTTTGAAAAGAGCAGATGATCATATTGGAGAGAGCGAGGGGTCTAATGTCTCCTAGAACAGGATCTGGCAGCCATTTTACACTCCTTTCCTCTTTCAGGCACGTTTGGAGCCTATCTTGACAAATCAAACCTCTTTTCTTCTTGCATCAGCCATTATTGAACCCTCTTCCCAGCATCCCGACCCTTCCTTAACTTCCAGTTGGCTGCTCGCTCCTTCCCTTCCTCCCTTCCTACCCCTTTCTTTCTTCTCGCTTTGTCTTCCCTGCCTTTCAATCCTCCTCAACTATTCCTGCCGTATTTACTAAATGTCCTTCTCTGCCTCTACACATGCTCTTTCCCTGCTTCCTCACCTCTCTGTTCCATAGCTCTTCACCAATTATTTATTTCCTTTTCTACCTTTTCTTACCCGGCTTTCCATTTCCTTTCTTCTCACTTGCCCCTTCCTTGCTCTTCACCTTCCCTGTTCCTACCACCACACTTGTTCCTTCCCTGATTCATCAACTCTCATTGTCAAACTGCTCACCAGTTCTCCATTCCTTCCCTGCTTCCTCATCTTTCCTTTCCATGCCTCCTCGACCAGTACTTTCCTTCTTCCTCACCTTTCCTTCTTTCTCTGTCTGCTCCTTATCTGTACCATCCTTGTTTCCTCACATATTTTTCGTTACTTCTCCATCTTTCTCTTATCTGTCACCTTTCCGTTTCCTACTTGAGGATCTCCTTTTCCTGTCTGCCTCGTCTCTGATCTCCTCCATGCTTCCTTTCCCGCCCCCACCTCCTCATTTGTTCTTTCTTTTATTTTCACTTTCTTCTTCCCTGCTTTAAATGTTCCTTGCTTTCTCACCTTTCAGTTTCTGGCCTCTTCATTTGTTAATTGCTTTCTTCCTCACCTTTCCTTTCCATGTCTCCTCACCCAATACTTTCTAGATTCTTGCCTTTCCCACCTCCCTGCCACTACCTCCATTGGTTGCTAAGCTTCCCGTTCACTGCGTTCTCACTTGTTACTTCCCTCCGTCACCTGTTCCTTTCTTGCTTCTCGCCTTTCCCTTCTCCGCCTCCTCTATTGTTAATGCTGTGCTTGATTCCTTGCTGTTATTGTACCTGCCCACTCACCTCCTCATTTTGCATTTGCATTTATTGAAAGAACAGGGGGCACATCTCAAAGAAGTGCTGCACATAGTTACAAAGGCATTCCACAGGAACAGGTTTGCAGAGAAGGTGGATAAAAAAAAGGTTGTGAGAATAGCTGAAATATGGTCGGTGGCAAATAGTTGTGTATGATACAAGACGAACAAATGTACAAATTCCATATTCCCGGATAATACTCATATTAACAGATATGTATAATTGTTATTTCGCAGCAGGTATTTTGGGGCCTGTGAGTTAGGTATTTCTAGAGTCCAAAGATGGGATTTAAGATTTTTTTTTTAATTTAGAAGGGATGGAGTGGCTTTAATCTGGATAGGGAGCGCACACGGACCTCTACTCCATCACCTCTTCAACCCAGAGAGCACGTGATGAACTCACTTCTGTTTTCAACACATCCATCACCATGGCTGCCTTCCCAGATGGATGGAAACATGGTCAGACCCCTCCTCAAGAAACCCTCCGCCATTCCCAGTGACCTCAAGAACTACCATCCCATCTCTCTGCTCCTCTTCCCCACCAACGTCCTTGAGAAGGCCATCAACCTCCAACTCACCAAACACCTGGAGAGAAACAACGTGCTGGACACCTCTCAATCCGGGTTCCATGCCAATCACAGCACCAAGACCGCCCTGATCGCTGTCACAGATGACATCAGAATCCTCCTCGACCGGGGAGAAACAGCAGCCCTGATCCTCTTCGACCTCTCAGCAGCGTTCGATACTATCTCCCACCACACACTCATCAATAGACTCCATCACATCAGGATCCAGGGAGAAGCCCTCAAGTGGATTGCATCCTTCCCCACAGGATGAACGCAGAGACTCCGCCTCCCACCCTTCATTTCGGAACCCAAGAGCATCATCTGCAGTGGCCCTCAAGGTTCATCCCTCAGCTCCACCCTCTTTAATACCCACATGATGCCACTGGCCGACATCATTAGAACCCAGAGCATCAACATCATATCCTACATAGACGATAACCAGCTCATCCTCTTGCTCTCAAAAGACCCCCCAACCACAAGGACAACTTCCACAACTGCATGATGAGTGTCGCTGAATAGATGAGGACCAACTGCCTCAAGCTCAATATAAACAAGACGGAAGCATCTTGAATTGGTATCTTTTCTGGATGGGGAGCTAGTGCAGGTTTCTGAGGTGGGAGAGAGATGTGGGTCCTTTTGGAGAGGTCAAGGATGATTCTGGTTGGTGCGTTCTGTATCGTCTGGAGTCTCTTCAGGAGTTGGGTGGTGAGTCCTGTGTGAAGCGTGTTGCTGTAATCCTGCCGGCTGGTGACTAGAGCCTGAGTGACGGTTTTCTTGGTGTTGACGGGGAGACATTTGAAGATCTTTCGGAGCATGCAGAGGGTGTGGAGGGAAGCGGAGGAGACTGTGTTGATCTGGCACTTCATGGTGAGTTTGCTGTCCAAGATGATGCCAAGGTTGTGGGCGTGGTATGTCAGTGTGAGTCTGAGTTCGGCAGGCCAGCAGGTGTCAATCCACCGGGAGGCGTCATTCCCAAAAATCAGGCTGATACAGACCTACAAGGCCCTCCACGACCTAGGGCCAGCATACATCAACCACCACTTGAACTTCCACCAACCCTCCAGACACCTGCACGCTGCCTTTCTCGCCCTCGCACACACTCACCACATCTGGCAAAGCCACAGTGGAAGATGATCCTTCTCCTACCTCACTGCCAAATCCTGGAACAACCTTCCCCTTCACCTCTGAACAACTACCTCACTCCCAGAATTCAGAAAGAGCCTCAAGACATGGCATATTTGACTGATCTCAGCAAGAATCTAGCGCTTGGATACCCCTGCGGGTGATTAGCTGCCTCTACAAATCCGATTTAGTTGATTGAGGGTGCACGTTTCAAATAAGAGGACCGAGCAGCTCAAAATATCAGAAATTAAAGGGGTGCAGATTGTTTGGGTATTGTAAAAAGGTGGAGGTTGGCTGAGCCCATGGCTCCTCAGAGAAGGTGACCTCATCAGCTTGAGAGACAGAGGAATGCTGTGACACCTGCTGCTTAGAACAGATGGGTATGCATTTTGAACTGGGCCACTCCCCTACGTGGTGGTGATATACTGAGGTAGGTAAGTGTGTCCCTAGGGCAAAAGTTCTGACCTTGTCAAAATGTGAGAAGTATTTTGGAAGCCCCAGCAAAGAGCCGCTTACATTCCTTGCTTCATCACCTTTCTCCTTTCTATTCGCTGCCCCCAAATCTGTTCTTTCAGTGTCTTCTAACTTTTTTATTCCCTTCCTCCACACTTTTTCCTTCTCTTCCTCCTCACCTGGTTCTTTTTTGCTTCTCATTTTTTCTTTCCATACCTCAATGGTTGTTTGCTCACTTCGACCTATTTGACTTTCCTGCCTCTAAGTTTTCATGCATTCTTACCCTGTTCTCATCTGTAAGCCTCTTCATTCCCTGCCTCCTTTCTTGCTTCCTCGCCTATTTCTTTATTGCTTCCTCACCCTATCCTGTCCCCCTCACCTTATCTGTTGCTTTTTTTTGCTTATTCACCTTCTCCTCCTCTTCAATGCTTTCTTCCATGTTTATATATCTTTATGTCTCCTGCCTCTTTAAGCTACTCCTTCCTTGCGTACTTATGTTTTAATTTCCTGATCTTCACATATTCCTTCATTTACTCCTCATGCTTCCCAGACTCTACCCATCTCTTATCTATCCCTTGCATATCTCCTCATATTTCAAGTCCTTTTGCCTCACATTGCAGCTCCCCATTTCCTTTACCTTCCGTTCCTCATTTTCTGAGCTATACCTGCTAAACCTCCTGACCTCGTCCTTTTTTGTCTCCTCGCTTCTCCCTTCTGATCTGTCTCATCTTCACTTCACTCTCCCCACATCTAACCCTTACACACCTTGTCATCCCTTCCATCCATGGGGCAGATTTACAAGAACCGGCGCATCCCTGCATATTAGCAGGGATGCGCCAGTTAAATTGTAACACGTAAAAAAAACCTTGCGCCACCATGGATGCGCTGCATTTACAATGCGGCGCACAGTGGCTCAAGGATAGATAGATGCATGAATCATCTTTTCAGTGTAAGGGCAGCGCATTGCTGGAGTCATGTCGCAAGTAAGACGCAACTCCAGCAATGGTTAGGAATGCCTATTCCTAACATGCTGCGTCACTCCTTATGCCTGCTTCAAGCAGGCGCAAGGTTTTGACGCAGTGGCGTCGTAGAAGTGACGCAGTGAAATCTTGTAGATTTCACTGCGTCACTTTTACGAGGCTTTCCTGCGTGGGAACGCCCACCCTGCATACGTTATACCTGACGCAGGTATAATGTAGCGCACGGCTTTACAACGTGACGCATCTCCCTAGATGCGTCACGTTGTAAATATGTCGCAACGTGGCGCATTGTTTACGACGCCGCTGCGTCACAGAAGTGACGCAACGGCGGCGTAAAGTTGTCGCAAGGGGCTTGTAAATCTGCTCCCATGTCTCTTTACTTTTCTTCCTGTCTCCTTACCTCCTCCTTCCCATCTCTACAACTTCCCCCCAAACCTTGTCACCGCTCCCTTTTTTACTACAATACATCTCGTCTTCTGTCTCCCGAGATAATCGCGTTCCCATCTTTCTTGCATTCTTTTTTGCTTTATTTCCCCCAATCTCACTCAAGGGTGGTAGGCAAGAGCATATGCGCAGCCACCATTTACACTCCGGCTCTCCAGCCAACGCAATCAGCAACACAGCCTGGGAGGATCTGCAAATCAAACACAACAGCACAACACTCACCACATCGGCCATCCTGCATTGCCTCACCTTTCCAACTGAAAACATCAATAACTTATAAGCCTGAGGGTTCTCTCTCTCACACGTTTTCATGTCACCACAAATGCTGAGGATAACAGCCCAACTCTGGTCATGATGGAGGACACCACACACCTCTCACAAATGGCACTCTAACAACCAAAACCTCTTACAACCACGTATCCCTGACAGAGCGGCATATCACCATGCTACCCACAGAGCACCATGTGACCATGCTACCCACAGAGCACCATGTGACCATGCTACCCACAGAGCGGCATGTCACCATGCTACCCACAGAGCACCATGTGACCATACTACCCACAGAGCACCATGTGACCATGCTACCCACAGAGCGGCATGTCGCCATGCTACCCACAGAGCACCATGTTGCCATGCGAGCCACAGAGCACCATGTGACCATGCTACCCACAGAGCACCATGGGACCATGCTACCCACAGAGCACCATGTGACCATGCTACCCACAGAGCACTGTGTCACTATCCTACCCACAGAGCACCGTGTGACCATGCTACCCACAGAGCACCGTGTGACCATGCTACCCACAGAGCACCATGTGGCCATGCTACCCACAGAGCACCATGTGACCATGCTACCCACAGAGCACCATGTGACCATGCTACCCACAGTGCACCATGTGACCATGCTACCCACAGAGCACCATGTGACCATGCTACCCACAGAGCAGCATGTTACCAGGCTACCCACAGAGCACCATGTGACCATGCTAACCACAGAGCACCATTTGGCCATGCTACCCACAGAGCACCGTGTGACCATGCTACCCACAGAGCAACATGTTACCAGGCTACCCACAGAGCACCATGTGACCATGCTAACCACAGAGCACCATCTGACCATGCTACCCACAGAGCACCGTGTGACCATGCTACCCACAGAGCACCGTGTGACCATGCTACCCACAGAGCACCATGTGACCATGCTACCCACAAAGCGCCATGTGACCATGCTACCCAGAGAGCACCATGTGACCATGCTACCCACAGAGCACCATGTGACCATACTACCCACAGAGCACCATGTGACCATGCTAACCACAGAGCAACATGTGACCATGCTACCCACAGAGCAGCATGTTACCAGGCTACCCACAGAGCACCATGTGACCATGCTACCCACAGAGCACTATGAGGCCATGCTAACCACAGAGCACCATTTTACCATGCTACCCACAGAGCACCATGTCACCATGCTACCCACAGAGCACCATGTGACCATGCTACCCACAGAGCACCATGTGACCATGCTACCCAAAGAGCACTATGTGACCATGCTACCCACACAGAGCACCATGTGACCATGCTACCCACAGAGCACCATGTGACCATGCTAACCACAGAGCACCGTGTGACCATGCTACCCACAGAGCACCATGTGGCCATGCTAACCACAGAGCACCGTGTGACCATGCTACCCACAGAGCACCATGTGACCATGCTACCCACAGAGCACCATGTGGCCATGCTACCCACAGAGCACCATGTGACCATGCTACCCACAGAGCACCATGTGACCATGCTAACCACAGAGCACCGTGTGACTATCCTACCCACAGAGCACCTTGTGACCATGCTACCCACAGAGCACCGTGTGGCCATGCTACCCACAGAGCACCGTGTGACCATGCTAAGCACAGAGCACCGTGTGACCATGCTACCCACAGAGCACCGTGTGACCATGCTACCCACAGAGCACCGTGTGACCATGCTACCCACAGAGCACCGTGTGACCATGCTACCCACAGAGCACCGTGTGACCATGCTACCCACAGAGCGGCATGTTACCATGCTACCCACAGAGCACCGTGTGACCATGCTACCCACAGAGCACCATGTGACCATGCTACCCACAGAGCACCGTGGGACCATGCTACACACAGAGCACCGTGTGACCATGCTACCCACAGAGCACCGTGTGACCATGCTACCCACAGACCACCGTGTGACCATGCTACCCACAGAGCACCGTGTGACCATGCTAACGACAGAGCACCATGTGACCATGCTACCCACAGAGCACCATGTGACCATGCTACCCTCAGAGCAGCATGTAGCCATGCTACCCACAGAGCACCGTGACCATGCTACCCACAGAGCACCATGTGACCATGCTAGCCACAGAGCGGCATGTTACCAGGCTACCCACAGAGCACCATGTGACCATGCTAACCACAGAGCACCATGTGGCCATGCTATTCACAGAGCACCGTGACCGTGCTTCCCACAGAGCACCATGTGACTATGCTAGCCACAGAGCACCGTCTGACCATGCTAACCACAGAGCACCGTGTGACCATGCTACCCACAGAGCACCATGTGACCATGCTACCCACAGAGTGGCATGTTACCATACTACCCACAGAGCACCATGTGACCATGCTACCCACAGAGCGGCATGTTACCATGCTACCCACAGAGCACCGTGTGACCATGCTACCCACAGAGCACATGTGACCATGCTACCCACAGAGCGGCATGTGACCATGCTACCCAAAGAGCACCATGTGACCATGCTACCCACAGAGCACCGTGTCACTATCCTACCCACAGAGCACCGTGTGACCATGCTACCCACAGAGCACCATGTCACCATGCTACCCACAGAGCACTGTGTGACCCAGTGGCGTAACGAAAGTTTAAGGGGCCTCCCTGCAATGTACACAGAGCGTTTAGGCATTGACACTGTGCTGAGGGGGCCCCCTGCAGCTTGGGGGCCCCCCAGCACCGCGGGGGATGCGGGGGCCTGTGTTACGCCCCTGATGTGACCATGCTACCCACAGAGCACCATGTGACCATGCTAGCCATCTTCACAGTGCTTGGACGCCCTGTCAGTGATGTGAAGCACCTCTTCATTATATACTCCCCATATCTCTCCGTTTCCACAGTGTCACCTCTTTTTCTATTCCCACCATTTCCTTCCTGAATTCCGCACCATTCCATTCCCAAGCGCCTTCCTTCTACTTGCTAATTTTGGGCCTGGCCATGACACACCTCCTCGTCTCGCCCTAACCTCTCTCTTCTTATCTCTTCACATCTCTCCTGCTCCATCTCCCTTCCCCAGCCCCTTTCCAATCCCTTCCGTATCTACTCAAAACAACCCTTCTTGCCCCACCCCCTTCCGTTCCTCCTCCCCTGTCACTTCCCTGGCACCAACACCCATTCACCATTCTTCCTGCTTCTAGTAGGGTTGTGCAAAAGTGGCGTAATGTGCTTTTGCGTAATTAAGAAACATTTTGCTGCAAATATGCGAAATTACGCAGAGAGCAAATATGTCACATAATGCTATATTTAAGCGTGAAATACATCCTTGCATCAATTACGCTGCTGTTATTTAAACATCACCCAGGACCCAGCCCTACCCTGCAGGGTCTGGCTCGTGTTTTGGGTCTGTGCTTTGGGTTTGGAGGTAGTAGGTGGAATAGATGGAACTTGACACTAAGCCTCGCGCCCTTCTGGGGATTGGGGGGCCTATCACGGCCCCCGTGTTCAGCAGTGGTGTGTGCTGAATATAGTCTTCAAGATCCATCCGCATGTGTCCCCTCGGGCCCCGATGCCTTTTCAAGTACAGAGGCAACAAAACATCCTCTGGGCCAAGCTTCTCGTCAAAGTCACACTGCTCTGCGATGAGCTCGACTCCAACCCTCCCCCAGCCCCTCCGGCCACACGAGTTCTCAGCTGAGCACTGAGGGGGGAGGCAAACGCAGCGAGAACCTCATTCACTAATTCTCTCGCAAGCATTGATCGAGTCAGTAGGGCTGGCTTGGAACAGTTGAAGCATAAGTAGTGCTGCATGTTGTTGCGCTGGCTGCCCGCTTATGTTGTATTGTGTTTGCATGTTTATTTGGATGCACACAAGGATAACACATACAGATATCCAGGAACACACAAATGATACCAACAGAAATACCCACAGCAAGGAAAACGGGTCAAAGAGCTTATGTCCACCTCTAGGCGCTCGATGAATGATAGTTAACACACTTTCATTACACATGTAACTATTTTAAAAATTCCACAAGTGGAACCTAAGAAAATCAAGAATGCAATTCCATATTCTCAAAATTCATCTTATTAGTTACAGTCTATCAACCTCATTGATATCAGACCAATTTGTGTGTGATCATCAACATGTAGTAAATATTTGAACCACATTTATCATTATTCTTTGTGCACCATTGCCAAACGGTTGTGTGATGGAACAACGCATGCCTGAACCACGCCGTCTTTATCACGACCACGTCTTTACCATGCTTGCCTTTACCACGCAATTTCATGGTAAAGACATGATTGGTAAAGGGACATGTGTGGTAAAGATCACACCCCTGCTCCTCTGCCCTGAGCCCTACAATTCGGCCCTCCTGCGGTGTATTCTATCCGCCCCAGCCCCATAAACTACCCTGACCCCTTACCCTGAGCCTTAAAACCCAACCCCCTACCCCCGAAAATCGACTCCGACTCCAGCCCCCCTCCTTGAGCCCTAAAACCAGCCCCCACACCCTAAAACCTCCCCCACATCCCCCCGGGCCCAATCCAACTGCCCCCCCTAGACCTGAAAACTGTCTCTTTCCTGCCCCCTGCCCTGAGCCCTAAAACTCAGCCCCCTAAAAACAACACCAACCCCAGCCTCCCTCCCTGAGCCCTAAAAGTAGCCCCCACCCCCTAAAACTACCCCCACCTCCCCCCGGCCCCAGCCCAACTTACCCTGCCATGTCCCGTCCGTTCTTCCTGCTGCATGCCTTCCAGTTCCTCTCCCATCCGCTCGCACAGCTAGAACGCCGACAGCCTTAACCACACACATGTGTGGTTAAGGCATATGCATGGTTAAGGCAAGCGTTGTTCAGCTTGCGGGGAAATGGCACGCGTGCTTTTGCGTTGTAAAGGCTGTTTCCCTTACCAAACCAATATTTGTCTCATCATCAACATGTAATAAAAATTTGAATCACATATATAATTATTCTTTGAGTACCACTGCATGTATTGATTTGATAAGCAAGATTCAGTATTGTAGATATATATCATGAAATGAACAAACAAAAAACAAAGCTAACACATGTTTTGTGACACCGGTCGCTTTTTCAAGGCAACTTGTCGGAAAAACAACAAAATGTAATTACAAAATGGTTAGTCATATGATTCTCATACATTTTCAAAAGGTTTCCAGGCAGGATTCCCCTATCCTCTCCTTCTCGACCATGAGAACAGTTGTGACTGCCATGATCTTGTCCCGCCTCGACTACGGCAACTCGCTCTACATTGGACAGCCAGACTCTTTAGTAGGCAAACTGCAGATAGTCATGAATGATGCGGCAAGACTAATTTTCAAAGTACCCAGGCATACGCGTGCATCCCCCCTTCTGCAAAGTCTTCACTGGCTGCATATAAAACAGAGGGCCAAATTTAAGGGCCTCTGTATTGTTCACAAGGCTTTTTATGGACAGGCACCCACCTATATTAAACAACGCCTTGAGAAATACGCCCCATGCCGCTCGCTAAGATCATCCACGATGGGCCTCTTAAATTGCCCACGCTTCAACTATGCCACCAAGGGGGGCCGAGCCTTTTCCATCCTTTTACCCACCCTTTGGAACAAGCTGCCTAGCCAGCTCCGCGCAGAAAGCCGCCTTCTTCCTTTCAGAAAAAAACTGAAAACCATTCTCTTCACAGAAGCTTGGGCTTAACTATCTTCCACTCGCCCGGGACTGACGCCATTCTTCTTGTAGCGCTTAGAGACCTTCTGGTATTAAGCGCTCTACAAATTCAAATTAACAATAACAACAATAGATTATCTGAAATGTCCTTAGTAGTTATTGAGTTTCTGCATTCAAATCTGATACATACTTTATTCTCATTACAAACTTTAAGCTCTACATCCTCACACATGGGTAGTCATACATCTTAAGTAGCATATATTCCTTCATCCATGCAACAAACATCACATTTCTACCAAAGTGATCAACTGGCCCAAAATACGTTCTAAAACGATAGTTGTACCGCACTTTATACGTATTCCAATTACAGCTTCAATATGTTCGCAAACCCATGATAAGGGTAGTGAACGACCGGCTGAACATCACTCATATTTTTGGGTCAAATGATAAATGTGAATCAAATATTTATTGCATGTTGGTGATTACACAAACATTGTTTTGCTATTAGTGAGATTGATATATTGTAATTAATCAAATCAAATTTGAGAATATGAAATTGCATTTTCAATTTCTTGGGTGCCTCTTGAGGGATTTTTATAATAGTTACCAATGCACACATATATATGAGCATAAACATATATGATATAAATATAGATCAATGAAGGCTGGATGCAGGTGAATTGGTAATGGGCGCACAGAGTGGCATGAGATTTTAAAAGGGCTGTGTGGGTTTCCTTAGAATGAGTATTAACCAGGGCACGAGTCGGAGGTCCACGCGGGTGGACGGCGTCCCCCCACTTATTTCACAGGGGGGACGCCGTCCACCCTGCCAAGAAGTTGGGCCCCACTGATAAAGATGCTGAATTCGTCCCAGTGTAATATCTAAACACCGGGACACATTCAGCAGCGCCTGCACGTTGTTATCTGCTTTCGATCGGCAACAACGTGCAGGCGGGGACGGGGCTCTCTTATTTCTAACTCCTGCTGGTTCTTAACAAAGGCCGAATCTGAGCGGTCATCAGGCCTCCTTTTGTTCGAGTCTCCTGGCTGGCAGCAGTCAGGAGCCTCACACCTGATGCAAATGCAGCAGAGGGGAAACAAAGGCTCACACCTTGTTAGCACTTCACACATACTTAAGAGAGGCAGCTTTTCACTTTGTTCAGGCTCTGTTTAGGAGATATGCATGCACTGTAAGAACATCAGATGTGTTGGTCTTTCCCAGTATTTGCACAAAATAAATAGCATTTATATAGGGCTTACTACCCCTGAGGAGGCATTGTCATAATTTAAATATCACTATTTTTTCTTTTAAAGCACTATGGCTAGAAGAAGCTTTACGCTGACAAAAGGCAACATTGTTTTATGTGTATATGTGAGGCGTACAAAAGTGTGAATCTGCTGCCTAATTCAGGAGAAGTATACTCGAAATGTGCTCCAATGTACTCATGATACACCTGCTAAATATGTATGTGAGGGCTTAAGATCTGATGTCACTTTTTGTGATGCCACTTCCTGTGATGTCACGCGCCGTGATGTCACGTGGCGTGATGTCACTTGCTTACTGATTAACTAGGTTAGTCCCCCCACTTCTTTTTTTAGGACTTGTGCCCTGGTATTAACAGATTATGAAGTTTCAAATATCGTCTTGCGAACATTTCGACTCCAGAATGTCAGCTACCACAATATCAGGAAGGTACGTATTGTAGGGGACTGTAGATTTACTAGTCGAAACTCAACATTTACGTACCTTGATACCTTCATGAAACATCTATCTATCTATCTATCTATCTATCTATCTATCTATCTATCTATCTATCTATCTATCTATCTTTCTATCTATCTTCATTTGGAGTTAAGAATAATATATCTTTATTGACTTACATATACTTAACGTTAGGATACTGTGGTAGTTAAGTTTCTGGTGGCGACATTTTCTAGGACAGTATTTTGTGTTCATATTCCCACTTGCAACTCCTTAGAAATGAGGGCTACCCAAGTTAATAATTAATTCTGGGTCCGGTCTCTGGGTCCGGTTATCCCAGCAATTCCTCATTTTCACTTGTGGTTTCAATAGGAGATTTCTTCAGGTCAAGTTAAACGCATGCCTGGTATTCTCAGCCTATCTCATAATTCCAATAGGGTTGGTAGCTTTTGTTACCAACCCCATTGGAACTGAAGGGAATTACAAGGGAAACTGTAATGAGGGCCTAAGTGGCTTGTGGACATTGTTGTGGGCTATTTCCGTACATTGTTGCCATGGAGAGTGTGAGCACATAACAATGAAGTTGATTATTTTCAGGGTTTTTTGACGGGCAGTGAGAGTAATTCAAGGTCTTGTTCAGCTAATTACTTGTGGAACATTGCTGTAAGTGATTTCCATATACAGTATCAATTGTACAGAGGTAACTTTCAATTGGCTACTCATATTTGCACCACTTCCTGTCCTAAAGCTACAGGACATGGGATCTAAGCGGCACATCTTCAAAGACCAGCAGTGGGCTTGTGTGACCATCATTCCACTATATTTGTTCTGCCTCCACAAGGCATTTAGCCCAGATTTCACAACGAAGGATCCCTGCCCATCTAACCAATCTACAACAAAACACCCTTCACACCTCTTTAAGCTTTTTGTAGAATAAATTTGGGTGCTGCCAGTGAATTTGTTCTCCTACACCTGTGTGCCACGTGAGAATCACATTCCTTCTTCCTGCTTATTACCTGTGCATAGTGCAGTTCCACCATTCCGCACATAAGTACTACTTACAGATCATTCTACTCTACATCTGATTATGACCCCTTTGACACATTTGCAGGTTAAATTTCCTCTGGGTGCAAGCCATGAATTGTTTTTACTCTGCATCTGTGCGTTGCCTCGTTGTTGACTGTTACTCAGATGAGTGCCTCCTATGAATTGTCTTTAGTCTTTACTTGGGTGCTGCCCACACGCTGTTTTAACACAAATATATCCTCCCTGTATTGATCTATCTCAAACTATTCCCTTGTTCCCTACTTCATCCTGCCACCCCTCAGCCAACACGTTGCTACATTCGCTCCCAGCTTTCACACCCAAGCCTCAGTTTTCTCCCCACCTTTACTAAATTCACCAGACATCATTCCATAACATGACCTTTTATCCCCAGATACCATTTCTAGACCTCTCCTATTGCCTAAAAGTACCTAGGGGCATGCTCCTTACTACTTCTATCTTAGTTTGCCACCTTCAATAGCCAAGAGTAATCACGCTGCTCCCACCTGCTCTCCGGCACACCCTGAACGATTGCCTCCTTTTACCCTCCTTGTCCCCTTCCTGGCCCAGTCAAATTTGCCTCCAATTTTGATCCATTGTACCTTCTACACCCACTCTATTCATCCCCATCAAAGATAAATTTATGCTTGAAAATTGCAACTATAACCACAGTCTTCTTGCTAACCAAAGACATGAACTACTCTTGTCAATTTGTAGCCTGCACACAATGAAATTACAACTACTCATGAAACTATCTTGCCAGGTTATTAGATGATCTTCAAAACCCACCTCAACAAGATACCACAGGGGCTTACCATCATCTGCAAATCCTGTCAGTTCCTACCATTCCAGTGATCCCATATCTGACCTGTGAGGCCTTCCGGCTGAGAGGCGACCTCGCTTCACATTCCTCTCTCTTTCCTTGTTTGTTGACATCCTCCATCTAATTCCTTTTGTGAATTCGTCAGCTCTATGATTTTTAATTACCCTTCTCTGATCATCCTAATTGACTTCAATATATGGTTTGGTCTTCCTGGCTGTAGAGCTGCAAAGGCCACAATCCACTCAGTAGAAGACCTCCACTTTCAGCAGCATGGATCTTAACCACCTGAATTAGAGGGTGACATTTTCTTTGCCTTTTGAACTTTCAAAGCCCTTAGGTCATATCTACATCTCTGGAGTGAACACCACAACATCACCTTCATTAACTGGATGCATTCCCAAGAGACCCCACTACCAATAACTACATGTGACACATACAAATGCCACTGGAAGAAGATATATTGCTCCAGTCTAAATGATCTTGTAAACAATACAGCTCTACCACGTTAGGTCTTCACCTTCATGAAACAAATATGCTGAATTTCTCATTGGTGCTCATAACATCCTTGATGCCTCTTCAGCTGCAACTTCTCAGACATGATTCAAGATGCTCTATGTGGTTCACTTAGTAATCTTCATTTTCAAATCAAAGCATATCAACATTCAGCAAAAATGGACAAAAGGCTCAAATGCAGCTGATAGGCAACTTGAATACAGCATCCAAGATCTACAGAATCTCAATTAGGAAAGTGAAATCGAGCTTGCACACCAACTTTGACCAACCTTCCCTGGAACTCTTCTAGCTCTTTTCAGAATTCCAAAATCTGGAGTCACCTTTCCAACTCTTATGTAATGCTATGTAATGCTCTGCTTGTTTACATTGGTAAAAGCCCTGGATCTTGAATCCCACCTCAAGATAACATGATTACCCCGGACAAGGCTCCGCACAACTTCTCCATCGGTCACCTGTTAACTCCCTCAGTTGTGCTTGGCTCTTTTCTTTAGTTGTTGACCTAGATGCTTTTAAGCCAATGACATCCAGCCAGAAATTTGGATGCCCTGTTAATCTCTTTACTCCTGTAGTGTTCAAGCATCTCTGAGCCATCCATCCTGGTAGCACAAACCTGCTTCATTTCTTCCTGTTAAGATAAAATCTATCTGTTGCCCAAAACACCTTAAACAACAAGCCTCTCCCAAAAGAGAGGCTTATTTATAACTACTGATTTAATGTCAATGGGTCCTTGTGGGGCATTATGATTCGAAGAGTTGTCTCCCTGCAGGCCAAAGAATACACAAAATCTCAAAAATGTATATATAACAGCCAAGTTGGTTTCGGTCCTCATTGCGGGATATCACCTTCATTTTTCACAACGCTGAATGATCTCAAGAACCAAGTGAAAGCTGCCGTCATAGTACTTGATTTCTCAGCTGTCTTCATCACATTTCATCACACCACCCTCCTTCAAAGCCTCCATATGCTGGAAATTAATATAATGCCTTTGTCTAACAAAGAACTAGTGATTCTCTTTCCTCTTCATCCATCGATAGATCATTTGCACTCCTCCTTTCTCTGCCTCACCACGACCTCTTCTTTCTGGAATCCTTCCGGGTTCTGTCATTGCGCCTATTTCATTAAATATCCACCTCAAGCAGCGGCCATATCGGGATTCAACCACACCTGCCACAATTATGCTGACAACACGCAGATAATTCTTATATTGGAATCACAATCGGATCTTGGCTTCTCAATTACTGCATCTAGTCCTTCCACTGACTAAATGACCAAAAAACAGATAAAACTTGTTGCTCAGGTTTGAATTCCTTAAAAACAAAAGACAAGAGGCGTTTGGCAAAACAGGAACAGTTTTGTTTAATTAAACAATTCGGCTGGGAGGCAGTTAGAGGCACAAGGTCTGAGGACTGTCTCAATTTACATTGGGTTCGCATTGGTCTTATATACTATGTTACATCAAGCCATAAACATATCCGGCGTAACATATATGGTGAGGAATTTGGTTTCTGCCTTAGAGTCATAAATTAATAGTCAATGGTTACTACAGGTGGGTCTAAAACTTGTGTGGACACAGTGTGGCCAGTGGTGAATGTGTCCAAATGTTCGTGATCGGGAGCGCGTGATCACTACTTGTGCTAGGTCCTGATTGGCCATGTGTTCCTAACTCATGTGGCATCTGACTTCATGGAGTTTTCTGAAGCGCGCGTACCCCCTTGGGACATGTGTGAATTATTGGGGGTAATCTCCCCTGACTATTGTGGTGTCGCTGCGCCTATCTGTGGGACTGATCAAGAGTTTCCTGCCTAGTGTTTGCCTGCCAGCTATGCACTCTCCCACCTGTGATGCATCAATCAATAATCCCGGGTCTAGGTCGCAGGGCCTGCCTGACTACATACTTGCGTGTTGAGGTAGATGTAGAGTTCAGGACGGGTGAGTCTATTAAGGACGAGAGCTCATTTTTGTTGATAAACGCATCAATATCCATATTAACATTCTCAATGCCAGCAGGAGAGAAATTCTGTTCATTGGATCTTTGTCATGCCAGGCGTCCTCATGTTGGTGGCCTGTTGAGCTGCATGGACCACCCTACACACTTGCACACTCACAGGAAAAGTCTCGGACCTTAATTCAACATGGTTGTGAAGTCCTCATTCCATTGTACAAGACTGCTCAGGGATATCTTTCTGTTCTTGACTTAATTCATTGGAGGGAGTTCACCTTTGCACTACTGCTGTTGCATCTGAACGATGGCAATGGTTCCTACCTCAGTGATCCTTAATGTTTCTTCAGTAGACTTCAAAACATCCCCACTGCAGTGAGTAGTCTACTTCCCCATCTTCAACCTCGAGACTGCATCGCACCTGCACAGTCTCCACCAGCCTCATTTGGTCTGCAGAAGCCCCTTTAAGGAGCTCTACCTTATTCATCATGCCCAACATGCGTGCACATCGAGTTACTAAAATGTCGGGGGTAGTGTAAGAGGGGGTGGCACGGAACTCATTTGAAACACTGCTGAGCAGATGAAAGCACACCGGGGGACGGTGGTCTAGATGGACAAGCAGCTCCTATATACGACCTCTTGGAGCAGGACATTCACACTGAAAGGAAGGTCCCTGGACTGGCTTCCCGCTTCCCTTCCACATACATGACATTGGACGATTGAAAAGTTTAAAGATTTGGGAATGTTATTCCCTTGAAAAAGAGCATTATCTGCTCGAATTGTTTTTGGGAAAACTGTTGTTACACTTCTTACGCCTCATATGCGAAGATTGTTATTATTTTTTGCTAAATAATTGATTTTAAGAAACTGAAGGAACAAGCATAATAAAAGGAGCGAATTGAAACTCATGTTTGAAGCTCAGAAACAGTTTGGGAATGTCTATGACCTGAGGTGCACGCTGTGCGGCACAACACCTTAGCACGCCCCAGATTGGTGGAGCAGACAGTGACATCTCTGCTCCACCATAACATTACAGGCTCAACCCCTTGTCACCCTTAGACCATTGACAGCCTCCTATTTGTTGCCGAGGAGCTGGGTAAGAACAAGGAATGGAGTCCCCAGAGGTTAGACCCCTTAGGGCCCTGTTTGCGTCATCTTCCAACACCCATTGATGGACAGAGGACGGACGATGAAGAGGACCTCAAGCAGGGATGTGTGCGGATGGGTGAAAGTGTGCCTATTATACTATGTATATGGTGGATGGATAGAGGAAGGGGTGCAGGCGCATTGAGGTACGCACAGGTGTGAGTCGCCAAATGCATAGAGGCATAGTGCAAATCTACGAACAGCCTTTAACTCTTCTTTTTAGGAGGCCTCATGGCAAGTGAAAAGACAGCAATTGTATAAGGCACAGCGTAATATTAAGAAATATGACTTTATATAACAATTGTTTATAACTGCATAACATGCATAACAAACGTCGGTGAGTCATGCTAAACACAATTAGTATATGACTGTTGGGACAGAAAACTATTTATAATAGGGGTTCAAACACAGGGGCCCAGATGGACTATTGTTTAACAAGGACATTCCTTCAACATACATGTTTCGTAATGTAAAGCAGTACACAAAGGAGCGTCGAGGAGCGGTATGGCGCTAGAGTGAGTCAGCACCAAGAGTTGATGCAAGTGCATTGCCATAAACTCTTTGCATAGCAGAGCAGAAACTTCTTGTTAATGTGTGCAAAGCAGCGTAATGGGACGGTAACCGTGGGGAAAAAAACACACCCTGGGATTTGCTAGAAAGACAGGTTTACTAATCTAGTGTGACCTGACTGCATCAAATTGTGAAACCAAGGGCAACCAGGAGGAGACAAGGGGCTAGTGGGATGTCGTGTGATATTACAACTCGTAACCTGTGGGGTTGGCGAGAGATTCTACATGTTACGCAGTTTGCCCCTAGCCCCGCATTGAAGCGTGCACTAAAGACCGCACCTCGAGTACAGGGCTCAAGTTAGACGCCGCTGGCCGCCTGTGTTTACAGGACTCTCCCCCGGGATGTCTGTGATCTGAAAAAGACAAGCAGCGCGCCTAAGGCTGACCTCGAAATGGATGAATAAAACCAGCGCACCTATGGCTGACCTTGAAACTGATTCGTAGAAGCAGCGCACCTATGCCTGACCTTGAAATGGATTAACAGAAGCAGCGCACCTATGCCTGACCTTGAAATGGATTCCACTTGTGCAGCATGGAACAACACCCAACAGGTGCAGCCTAGACACACAGAAGGGCGGGTCGCACCTCGGGATGGGAGGACCGGAAGCTGACATGCTAGCAGCAATTAAATAATTACACCATTGACTGACGCACAACAGAAGGTGTATATGTTGTATACACAGAGAGCAAGCGCTGCGTTTTTACCGTTCACTCCTCTCTGCCCATAAATGGAGATTAGTTTCAGCTTGCCTCACAGCCCGTGTGTGGAGGAGGATTCGCGTTCTATTTAAAAGGAGACAGATTCATAGCATGTATTGCGACCAGAGCTATGGAGATGATGATGCCTACACAGCGCTCTAAACAATGAGCTACTCTAGGCGCTCGGCTCCGAAGCCGTAGTCTGCACATCTGGGGAGAGGGACAATTACTTTAACTCTCCTTTAGGTCGAAGCCTAACAGACAGCGCATTCTGGTTTGCTAAAGACACCTTTGGGACATTCAGAAAGTTTGCCTGGGAATATATTCCGTCTATTGCTTACCACTGGCTTTGTGATTTGTAACTCACATTTTCTGGCTTTCTATTTGCTGGCTTATTGTTTTAGGCTGTCCACATTGAGTTCGTCCATCCCAAAGGGCAGTCTTTTCACACCAACTCTCCTTGTATTCTTCCAGGAGTGCGCCTTTCTGTAAACTGTACTGTAAATCTTGTTCTTATTTTGTCACATTTGTTATCAAAGATGGAGGTCAAAATTCAGGCTCTATCTTTTCAGGAAACTTGGTGTTAACCTTTCTTTCTCTGATTTCAAAGTGAGTGGATTCATGTAACAATCCCGCTGGATACTGGCGGTAGGAAAGGTTTTTTTTCTAGTACACAACAACATTTAAATGGACTCTGCAAGTATTTCAGAATATATCAAAATTATGAATGCACTAATAAAGCAATTTTTTTGTTAATTCTAAAGTGTGTTGGAAAAAATACTTTAATATGATCAAAACAAATCAATACACTAGGTGATGCCATTTCCACACATTATTGTTTGTGCGCTGTTTATTATTAGTAAAACTGTATGTCTGTATAAATGCAATGGTTGTTTCAATTGAAAATGTGTTGTCTGTAATGGCAATTTGATACCACACCATGCATACTCCACTCTACCCCACTCTACTCTGCACCACTCCACCTTAACCACTGCATGCCACTGCATTCTACTCTGCACTACTCCACTCTACGCCACTGCACTCTACGCCACTTCACTCTACCCCTCTCTACTCTACTCTTTTCTTTTCTTTACTCTACTCTATGCCAATGCACTCTGTCACTATACACTACACTGCTGCACTCTTTGCCACTGCACACTACACCACTCCAGTCTAGTCCACTTCAATCTACTCTGCACAACTCCACTCTATGCCACTCAGTAGCACTGCACTCTATGGTATTACACTCTACACCAATGCACTTTACTCTGGAATACTCAACTCTACGCCCCTACACTATACGCTAATCCACTGTATGCCACTCTAATCTACTCTGCACCACTGCAGTTTATGCCATTGCACTCTACATCACTTTACGCTACATCATTACCCACTACGTCACTCTACGCCACTGCACTCTAACCTGCACCACTCCACTCTATGCCACTTCACTCTACTCTGAAACAATCTACTCTATGCCACTGCATTTCACGCCACTCTACTCCATGCTATGCCACTGCACTCTATGCCACTCTACTCTAAAGCACTGCACTCTACGCCACTGATCTCTACTCTGTACCACTGTAGTCTACGCCACTTGACAAAAATGTACTCTACAATACTATACTCTGCAACACTGCACTCACCACTGACTCTACGCCACTCTACTCTGCAGTACTGCACTCTACACCACGCTACGCTGCATCACAGCATGCTACGCCACTGTACTCTGCATCAATCCACTCTACGCCACTGCATTCTATGTCACTCCACTCTGCACCACTCTACACCACTGCACTCTCTGCCACTCTACTCTGCACCACTCTACTCTACTCTACACCACTGCACTCTATACTCCTGCACTCTGACACTCTACTCTGCACCACTACACTCTGTACCACTGCACTCAACTATACACCACTCTAATCTACTAATCTACAACATTGCATTGTACACTGCTGCATCATATGCCACTGGATTCCATGCCGCTGCACTCTACGTCACTGCACTCTACATCACTATACTCTGCAAAACTCTACACCAATGCACTCTACACTAGTCCACTCTACTCTACGCCACTGCACTCTGTGCCACTCTACTCAACACCACTCTATGCCACTGCACTCTATGCTGCTCTACACCACTGCATTCTACGCCACTCTACTCTGCAACACTGCACTCTATGCCACTGATCTCTATGTCCCTCGACTCTGCACTACTGCATTCTATGCCAATGCACTCTACACCACTGCACTCTACTCTGCATCACTCCACTCTATGCTACTGCACTCTGCAGCACTCCACTCTATGCCACTGCACTCTATGGCAGTATATTCTACTCTGCACCACTCTATGCCACTCTACTCTTCACCACTCTATGCCTCTGCACTCTGTGCTGCTCAACCCTGCACCACTGCACTCAATGCCACAGTACTCTATGCCACTCTACTCTGCACCACTCCACTCTGCACCACTGCACTCTGCACCACTGCACTCTACACCACTGCACTGTACTCCACTGCACTCTTCTATGCAACACCCTAATCTATGACACTGCATTGTATGCTGCTGAATTCTACACCGCTGCACTCTATGCCACTGCACTCTACAACAGTCTACGCCAATGCATTCTACACCAGTCCATTCTACTTTACTCCACTGTATGCCACTCTATGCAACTCCACTGTATACTACTACAATACATGACACTCTATGCCACTCCATTCTACAACACTCTACTCCACTCTTTGCCATTCCACTCCACACCATTCTCCTCATCCTGGTGCTGATTTTTTATTATGGGCAAATACTGATCATGCATTTGCACCATGACATAGGCCTGTCTCATTGATTGTGGTATTTTGATCTGAGATGGGGTCCCAAAGCGCGACTCTTTTAGTGGTGAAAAGCTACTGCCTTAGTTAAGTAGCACAAGCTCGGTGGCTGCACCATACCATGTAGTGATCAGTAGGAGTGAACAGGCCTTTTTTTTACATGTGTCATGGTAGTGAGGCCTACAGGCTCACTCATGTAAAGTTGCATTGCTGTGTGCTTAACTCACCTTTGGCCTATATTGGATTGGTTTGTAGTGCTGTGCAGTGGTTTGTGTTATATGCATGTGCTAGGTGTATGTGTGTGTTGTGAATAATACAATACATGGAAGATTCAGGGTTCCATTTCCGGAGACCCTGGGCTACCTGGAAGAGCATGAGGAGGTAGAGGAATCCCCCCAGACAGATTTGTGGATTGCTGCATTCTTGTGAGCTGGGTGGGACACACTGGAGGAAGGAGAGCCAGGCTCTTCAGTGTACTTCACAGGGCGCTCTTTGATTCCCAGAGAGACCATTGGAACGGGGTGTGAGCACCTCTCTGGAAGAAGATTGGGCTGATAAGAGAATTATGAAGTCGTAGGTTAAGGTCCTGGGGTAACCCTTTGATACACATATCACTGTGACTGACATCCAGGTGTGAAGCTCTAGTCACTGCCATGGCCTGTGTTGTGGGCTATCAGCTTTAATGTCACTCCTGCTGTGGCAGATTGCTTTTTGGAGGAAGAGCAGAGTAGATGAGATGGCACTCTAAAAGGAACCAGACCCCTAACATAAGCTTCAAAGACTCAGGGCCTGGTATAGAGCTTGGAGGACGGGTTACTCCGTCACAGCGGTGACGGATATCCTGTCTACCAAAATTTAAATCCCATTATATCCTATGGGATTTATATTTTGGTGGATAGGATATCTGTCACTGTTGTGGCAGAGTAACCTGTCTGCCAAGATCTAAATCAGGCCCTCAGACTCTAAATCACATTTGGTGTCTGGAAATGAACTAAAAGAAGGTAAGCTCGAGGCCCCCAATATTGTCAACTGTCAAGCAGCCACTTAGGCTGTACGAGGAGAGGCTCTGCAAGACTTCTGCCTGTGACCAAGGCCTGCAAATCTCCCAAGAGGGTGAGGGTACATCACCCAGGGATTCCAAGATCTTCTGCCTGTAGAGCCTGGAACACCAGTGCCTGACTCCTTGCCATGGCCATTGCTCCCTGTAAGGGCCTCACGTGAGGAACTCACCAGAGACAGAAGCTTCAGCACCCATGAAGAGGGAGCGCTTGGAGACTACATCCATGCAGGTTCTGCTGGTGTGGGTAAGAATGATTTATGGCCAGACAGCCCTGGAGGAACTCGACTTGCCTGCCATATGGCACTTTTGCACAGGAACACTTTTTACTTAATAAGAGTCAGAGTGGGACTCCCACAACTCAGACTACTATCAGGACTTAACCTGAATGTTGCCTGTAGTGAATGGGGAATAACCACTACTGCTAATGGGAGGGGAGTGGGACTCAGGAACCCGCCTGCTAAAACATTAGAGCCCTGACCTCAGAGGACTGCATGTATTGTTTGTGAATGCCTTATTTTGCTTTGTGCTGGCATTTAAATACACCTTTTGTCATAAAAGCAAGTATTTGACTAGACAATCATTTATTGCTGCTACTGAATGTATTTTGAGGTGTGGGCCTGTGTTTGCCTCCATGTCTACCCTTCTCCCCCCTCGAGAAGCCATGGACTGCTCAACCCAGCCTAGCACTGAGAGTCAAGTCCTAAACAGTTACTTGGCCCAGTTGCTTAGGATCGACAGTAGGCTGGGCCCTTCGACATCAGGAGTAAAAGGAGTCAGCCCCCAGGGTTGGGCTCCTGCTTGCCCCAAGAACCTCTCAACAGGGTCTAACAATAGGCATCTTTGCAAGTACAAAAACAGCATTTTTATAAGGAACTACATAATATTACGTTGTATAACAATTGTTTGTAATAGAATACTATTAGGAAAAGAGGTCTTTGCCCCCGTGCTTGTAAACTGCAACATCAAGGGTGAGTAAAGCTTGTTGGATCTTGGTTCAATTTCAGAAACCAGGATTCTGTTTCTTCCAATTTTTAAGGGTGTGACCATAAAGGCATTTGTGTAGCAAACGCAAACATTTAAATTAAATCCAGCTGGTGGTGACAGAAGCCAAAAGAGCCGCCTTCCAGCTTTGTAGACACAAAAGTGTTTGTTTACAAAGCCCCAAGGCGAGTCCTCTCCCTGTCCTCAACTCCATCTTAATCTTCTCGTTTAGAGTTATCAAATGAACCAGCAACAGCGGCTCTTGGATCAGCCTTCAGATGGAAAATTGGCCTGAGGCCTAGCAGGTGAACAACATGTTTTCGGAACGTTTGACACATTGGAAAGGCATTTTTATTTCGTCATGAGGATTCATCAGTAGACTACAAATAAAGGAGACTGATTCTTGGAAGAGATATGGGCAGGTTGTCATCTAATTCCTGCAATCAAGGTTGGAGGTGTAGCCAGTTATTCTTTACCCATTTCTCTACAGACAACTGATGATAAATTCTGCAACATGGTATTGATTCCTAGCTTGGTTCTAGTTTGTTCTCAGAGCTCTGCCCAGGAGGTCTTACAATAAATGGTGTCATTTACATACAACAGGCATTTAAAGTTGAACTGTTTAATGAGTGTGAAGATCGGACAGAGATAAATATCGAACAAGAACTGAGAAAGTAGACCCCTGTGGGACTCCACAGTTCAGCCTGGATATTTGAGGGTGGCCACCTTACTTCCGGTCATTAAGGATACTCTCTCCAGTCCTGAAGTTTTCACCTACAAATCATTGTTTTCAGGTGTTTTAGTTAAATTAGTTCAATGGAAGCAAAACAATACTACAATACCCAGAATGCACAAAGGTATTACAAAAAAATCCAGGACTGGAAACAGAGTTCATAATGACTGGATAGGGTGACGAAACTCCAAGTCACCGGGACACAACTTTGCCAGTTCTGAGTTTTGATTTAAGGATCAGTGGATTCTAGCAGTTGTAGTCTTGGTTCATTTTAACTGAGCCAACTAAACCAACACACTTTATGACAATATGTAAAAGCAAAGCCCAGGAATGGAAAAGTGATGCCCCGGTAACATTTAGCCAAAAGCATTAAGTACAAAAGACAAATGCCTTTCACCAAACGATGTCCCAGTATGTGAAGTATCTAAGAGTGTGTACAGGGCCCGGTGGTGTGCAAAGGATGTAACCAGGTGCAGAACGGGAAGATGCATATTGGCGGCATTGTCAGCCAGCATAGTTTTTGGCGTAATGAGATAGCGCTGCTCAAGACTGCAGAACAAATCCCACGATTCCTGAGCCCAGTAGCACTGCAGGTACCACTGAAAGGACATTGCTCAAAGCTCGCCAGCTCAGAAGTGAAAGACAGATCTCCCTGACTCCATCACGCGTGCTCACCTGGACAAGAGCTCACTGACATGACAAATTCAGTTCTCCTGCATTTGTGGTTTCCCATACCAGACAGCCTGATTTAGATCCTGTGAAGATAATTTATTATTCTGCTGTAGGATAACACTGAGCTTTTTACTACCATTGACTTATGCCATTGACTAACATTGACTGTTATAGGAAAACACTGAGTCCTTGATTAACATCGATCCTCACAGGATGAAACTGAAGTGTTGCCTGAACATTGATCCCTCCATTCAATTATTTCTCACAGTTCTTCTTATCACCCTCCCCTTAAGCAAAAACACAGGTCTTCACCTACATTCTCTGCCTTCTGAAGTCTATGCCAGCCCCATCCTCAACGCCTCCTTGCCTGTCCTTGACACCCTATTAACACTGACCTGTCTAGAGAGGCTTCTCCTTGCCCTCCTCTGCACCTTGAACAGCATCCTCTCCCTTTTCAGAATGTCTCTGGGAAGGTGCTGCTTTTATCTCTTGAAGTGCCTTTTGGTCTAAGACTGAACACAGACTCTGGAGAGATGTCTGGATCTGAGGTAAATTACGTGTCCATCTATACCTGGGTGCAGGTGTGCTAGTGGCCATAGTACCGGAGCCTGGTAGCCTGTTTCTACTGGCATCTGTCTTCACACTGTAATTAAGGAGTGAAGCTGCATGAGTTGCCATCTATCATGCCCCTAAGACATTCCAGTGGATGGTCGGGCACAGCCTTGGTTGGGTCTAGACAATTCGAATAATATTAGTAGCTCAGGATGATTTTAATTGATCATAAGTAGCTCTTATTACAGAAAAGTTTGGAGGCCCCTGTTTTAGACATATGTCTATTATTGTGTTCTACATCTAGATGCAATAATAGAAAATTCACAGTGGCACCCAGATACTGGTCATGTGAAACTCAGAATTTTAGGTTTCGTTTTAAACTATGCCCTTAATAGCATAGATAGGCCATGCCTCCTTGAAACAATGTTTAATCGTTTTTCTTTGGCCACGCCAGTTTTAGAAGCACTCCTTACTCCCCACCTTTTTCATCCCATTTAGAGTCTCATGGTGCGTCATATATGCTCTGGACCAAGGTAAGGGGCCTGCAGCTGCTTGTGATGGTGCACACAGTATTTTGGAATTTGTAGTACTGTTTGTTCATTCTACAGTCGGGACAACAAGTTCCAGAATGGAAAATGAAGAAACACCTGGCCTGAATGAGATACCCATACGTCTATCTCTCTGCAGGAAACCTGGGCTCTGCAGAACTAAGTGGCTGCTTGTCTACGGGGCCTGCCACACTTCATGGCCTTGTGCTTGATGAGCTCTGGGTATCAAGGGCCTGTCTCTCATATTCGACTAGACTCCTAAAGTAGCAGAACTGCTGCCCCATCTCCCCGCAGCAAGGCTTTGGGTGTTCACGTTTATTTGACAATATAGCAGCTAGACTGATATGCATTAGCCAATTTGCAACATTTTTGCAATGGTTACAAAATACCTTATTTGGTTTTCCCGTTCTGTTTTTATCTCATACGTTTTTGTCATTGACTTTTCTTACTTTCTGTTTCATGATCTTCTGGCCTTACTGTTACTCCTACTCTTTTTGTGCACTCATCCACTTCTGTTTCTTACCTTTTTCTATCATCTCTCCTAACTCCGCACTCTAACACACTTGTTATTTCATGCGATAGTTTACACACACTGGTTCTATACCTGCCTTTCTGCTTCACATCTCCCTTATTCTCTTCAATGAGAGCTTTGGAATGCTGTGGCCAACTTACTGTCAGGTGTGAAGTTCCCACATTTTAACATAGAATTGATGACAGTTTCAAATACTGGGCTGATGGCAGGTCTACCGCCTGAGCTGCCAGGATGTGACATTCCTCTACTGCCTTTTATATCTGGTGTACAAGGGCCTGACTGACTGCTCCCCCCCCCCCCCAAGAGACTGACCACTTTCAAAGGATGCGATCATCTCTGGGGCAGACCAGGGCACACCTTGTGTAATAGGAGCCACAGCGTCCTCAGGGCGCTGTCTGCTTGCACCCCACTGCCCACCACAGGAAATATACATTCTTCCTCCTGTCTAGTTTCATGAAGCCACTCTTCCTGGTAGCAGGGCTCACAGGTCAGAGAAGAGCTGGGCTAAGATAGAGCAAACTGAGAAGCAAGAAACAGGTGCCATGCTACTGTACTGGATCACTGACAGAATATCGGAACCAAAATTATTGCGTAGACAGAATATTGTGTCAAGAATATTGAGGACTAAAATATTGAGACGGTAAGTGCAAACAGCTAAGTATAGATTTACTATTTATAACTCCACATCTACGTACTTTGAAGGTATATATATATTGTCAAGGTACATATCAGTGATGTTATATATAGTGAAACTGTACTTACCTATAGAAAGTTGTCTTCACTATATTTTTTCCTCGATATTCTTGATGCAATATTTTGGCCTTCGATATTTTTGGTTCCGATATTCTGTGTAAACACCACTCACCTAGTTGAAATAGTGGAAGCAAGGTTAGTCTCCTTCACCTACATTGTCTCTTTTTTAGCCTGCAGTGTCATTCACTGCTAGTGGAAGTTGTTTTGAGAGGACATTCTAGAAGGTCAGGAGGCTGCCTCATTATTTAATCTAAAGAGTCTCTGGGATTCATGAAAATGATTTCGCACGCAAGGAGGGGGTGCGGCCAGTGGAGTACCACCAGGCAAGCAGATTCCCTCTTATGTTGTTTAGGCAGCAACCAACTATGCCCCTCTCCTCTCACAAGCACATGTACAGGGTGCCCTTCTAGGTGGGATATGGGCTAGGACCTGATTAGGGCTCGCCAGACTGCTGGTCGTCTGAGCCTGAGAGGGGCTCGGGGCATGAATCCCGGTTCACATTTTTTGGCTTCCATTGGCCTAGTAGGAGTAGGTGGAATCAGGACCTTTTAAAGTGGTTGTAGTGTAGTTCCTACTCACGTTGCCAGCCTTCTTTGTTCTTCCACATCCTTCCTCCTTCATTAGGTGTATTTGTTGAAAAATAGACAGTATTTAATAAATAAAATAAAATGGTGCATGTATACTGCTTTTGACACCAATTCCCATTCTTGCCCTTTGGCATCCTTTTAGTCATTTGACAGCATCTTTGACTGGCGCGTGCCACTGTATGGCTTACTGGGCCTTCTCTAATTACCCCCACCCCACACACATTTCTTTGGGCACACAGCATCTTACTGCCCTTGCGGCTATGCTGGTGAGTCCGTAATTATAATTTGCGTGCCTATCTCTCACATGCCCATACCGATAACGCCGCAGGGTGCTGCGTCCCTTAACATAATAGCCGCACCTCAGTGGTCATCATGCACAACTTGACAACACTTCCCATATAGGCTCAAAATAAAACCAATGCCCTCTCAAACACACACTACACAATTTAGAACAGCAGCACCAGCAGCATACAGTAAAGGCCAGAGTGATGGCTGCTTTTCACTGCTGCCCTGGGATCAAAGAGTGCCAGGGTCTGTCACCGAAGACCCAGTATTGGCCTAGGTTTCTATCCCAGGTGTGAATATTCTTCCCAAGGCCAAACATGGTAGGGAAATGAGCGGCTGGACCTTTGCTAGCACGCCCTCTTATCAGCTCTCTCTGCAAATCTGAGCTTAGTAAGAAGTGAGAAGGAGCAGAAGGCCAGCCTATGTGTTCAGTTAAACATATTGGTTACAGCCTCGGCCCGTGCAGGTAAAAGCGGTGGGGAAGGGGGGGCCGGGTTGGGTGGGATTCGTCACACGACCACGAGGGAAAGTTAAATAAATAATTAATTTTCCCATGTCGTCATCTGCGCAGGGTCTGCCAATTCACTGCAGGTTCTCCTAGGCAGAGTTCTGAGAACGCAATAGGATAGGGACAGGAAATCAATAGTGACCAGTCCAGAGCAGGAGCCCAAATGTTCACTTGTCACTTCTTTTGAGCTCTTTGCTCAGTGCAGAAAGCAGATCTATGCCTCCATTGCCACGGAGAGCAGAGCTATCAAAAACCTTCAGCAAAGTAATCCCATGCACAGTTGACAGGGCTATCACTCATTTGTCACAGCAGAAGCGCTACCATTCACCTGACGCTGACAGCAGAGTTAGCTGCTATTGGTGACAGACAGCAGAGTTACATCTTGCGCAACTAACCCAGGGCCGGACTGGCTGTAGCGGGCACCGGGTGTTTCCCCGGTGGGCCGCCAGGGTGGGGGACGGTTTTGGGCCCGGCCGTTTTTGTTACCGGGAGTCGGCAATATCGGCACCCTGTAACAAAATCGTCCGAAACCGCCCCTAGCAAACCGCTCGGCTGCACCCCCTCCCCTCCAGGGGGGCCCGGCCGAGCAGTATGCCAGGGACGGTTTCGGTTCCCAGTCAAGACCTGAACTAACCTATACTTAAACAGGTGCACACCTGTTTGCCCTACTATTGGTCTGACTACATCTATACATCTTTCCATAGCTTCCCTTAGTTGGTTCCTACAGGACAACACTGCCATAGCACACACACATTTGAGAGTGGGCTGCACACCTTCAAAGCCCTCCACAGGGATAATCCACCTACTCTGGGTAAGTTGGATGTACCAAGATCTGTTCCACCATATGAAAGACCACTGTATAGAAGCTGATCATCTTCATTTCTTAAATCTTTATTGAAAATTAAATAAGACAATAAATTGGTATGCAATACAATATAAGTAGCAAGGACTTTATTAACTTGATCAGAGCGATCTGGAGTTGCATTTGGTATATAACATGTAGCAGTCACTAATCTGACAATGGATACCTATTCTAGGATATAAATGGTTATATAGGCAAAGATATGTGTGCTATATTGAGCTAAGATGGTAAGTCAAATAATTGAACAAAGTCCAGGAAGCAAGCATAACCATAGTAGAGGGATGAGCTAGCAAGTGAGCGTTCAACAACAGATGAGAATGTTACTCAAAAGAATGGAGGATAGAGAAATAGAATAAAAAGAAGTATAGTAATGCGAGGCGAGGGAGGACATGATCAGCACTAAAAATTGTTCTTATGTGATAAGTGTTCCTAGTGAAGAGTAAACTTTAACGCCCTTATGACTGTGATGACAATTAAACTACGGAGGGAAGCTGACTAAGACAATTATGGTGGTTTATTTTTCTGTAGGCAAACTTCTGGAAGAGACTTCTAACTGCAGATTCCTTACCTTAGAATATTCTCCATGTGTCAGACTGGATCTGGAATATCTTGAGCAGTACCTCTGCTCACTGTTAGATGGCGCAGATGGCTCAGCATCGACTTCATCTGCACCGATTGTGACATGCGCGGTGCCTATATAGGTGCCACCCCAGTGTGCTGACATCAGTTTCTTTCTTTACCAGCACCCCAACTCATGGAGCGGGTCACGCTTTGGATGGCATCTTTTCCAATGACTCTCGCCTTAAGGTTTCTGATGCACTACCCCTTACCTGGTCTAACCATTTTGGTGTTCCCTTTTCTCTGTCCTTGCTCCATACTCAAGAGACTTCTAACTGCGGTAACAACATAGTGTCTAAAAGAAATTGGAATAGGCTTAGTGAAAAAAAAACTTTTCTGATGCTCTTAACATCTGTAACTGGACTGATCACGATGACTCTGAGTCAGCTGCATCTAAGCTCTCCTCTTGGCTTGCTTCAGCCATTAATACTGCAGCGCCTATTAAGGATGCCTACATGCGAAGAAAAACTCCTACCTCCCCATGGTTTTCAGAAAAACTAAGGGCCAGATGTACGACGCGCAAAATAGCGCCTCGCAAATTGCGAGTTTTTTGTGACTCGCAATTTGCGAGGCGCTATTTTGCATGTACAACAGTGTGTATCACACTTTGCGATTCCAAATGGGATTGAAAATTGAGAGGCTCATGAATATTAATGAGCCTCTCGCAATTTGCGAACCTATTGGGAATGGCAGGCCCTCCCAGGTATGGTGGCCTGCTGGGCTCAGCAGACCACCATGTCTGGGACTGCTTTTAAATAAAGCAGTTTTTTTTAAATGCAGCCCGTTTTCCTTAAAGGAAAACGGGATGCATTTAAAAAAGAAAAAAATGAAACGTTTTTGTTTCATTTTTTAAGGGCAGGCAGTGGTACCTGGGACCACTGCCTGCCCTTAAAAAATATTTTCCCCTGCATTTGCAAAGGGGAAGGGGTCCCCTGGGGACCCCTTCCCCTTTGCGACCCCATTACCACTCTCTTGAAGAGGGTGGTAATTTGCGAGTGTTTTGCGACCGCAATTGCGGTCGCAAAACATTTGTACATGGGCTTGCGCTCGCTATTAGGAAGGGAACGTCCTTTCCTGATAGCGACTCGCAATCCCAAAATAGCGAGTTGCGACTCGCTATTTTGGAATGGTACATACCCCTATTGGTTTTTGCATGCGCAAACGAGTTTGCAAACCCGTTTGCGCATGCAAAAACCGTCGTACATCTGGCCCACAGAATCTTAATGCAGACCTGTCGTTGTCTGGAACGGGCATGGCGAAAAGTCTATGATCTACAGGAAAGAGCCTTATATAAGTCTGCTCTGGCGGACTATAAAGCTTCCATTAAGGAAAAGAAAACTCTCTTTTGTACCAACAAACTAGCAACTACCAAATCTTCCAGAAGATTAGTCAACCTCCTGTGGGTACCTTCAGCTTCCCCAGCCTTGAGGGCTCTCAGGAATTTTGTAATCAAATGGCGAGTTTTTAATCATGAAGATTTATAACAAGCTTGTTTCAATTCAGAGCCCTCTGTTCCTATTCAAAGTGACACCCTTCCTGAGACGAGTTTATTGGAGACTATGTCTCCAGAGGGAGCCCGGTAGCATCCTTCCCCTGTTTTTCCCTTCTTACCCCCGAACAGACGGAGGCCTGTCTTCTTGGTATTAAATCTGGCTCTACTTTTGAATCCTGCCCGCCCAAAATTCTACAGCTTGAAGCCAACACCATTAATTTACGCCTAACTGCTACTCTGAACAAAACTATCATGGGACACTACCCACAACTGTGGAAAAAAGCGGCTGTTAAACCTTTACACAAAAAACCTAATCTGGACCCTACTGAGTTAAAAAACTATCAAACTTTTTCCCTGCTGCCTACCCCTGCTAAAATCCTGGAAAAGCACCTGAATGCCCAACTGATGGCCTATTTGGAACAACATGAGCTACTTGATACCTCCCAGTTTCGGTTTAGGTGTAACCATGGGACAGAAACCGCATTGGTGTCTGCAGTGAAAGACTTCAGAACCATAGTTGATGCAGGTCAGGCTGCGGCATTGATCCTTTTAGACTTGTCCATAGACTTTGACACCATCTCTCCTACACTGTTTGTGGGTCGGCTGCAGGAATTGGGAGTCAAAAAGTCAGCATTGAAGCTCTTAACATCAATTCTCAGTGACAGGTCACGGACGGTAACGGGGAATCAATTCCTGACTCCCTCAGCCTACCATGTGGGGTTCCCCAGGGCTCCTCCTTGAGTCTTACACTATTCAAACTTTACGTTTCCCCACTAGCTAGGCTTATTAGGTCTTTCAGGCTTCAAGCCAAATCTTTTGCGGATGACACTCAAATCATTGTGTCAATTAGCAAAACTTTAAAGGCAACTGCCACTACCTTCAAGAACTGCATGCAAGCAGTGGCCAACTGGATGGGAAAAACTATCTTAGACTCAACAGAAACAAGACGGAAGTCTTGATCTTCGGTAGTCCCCCATCTATTTGGACCAGGTCCTGGTGGCCAGATATGTTGGGTACATTACCCACTCCCACTGACTGTTAAAAATCTCGGAGTTCTTGTAGATAAAAACCTCTCGTTTGACCATCAGATCAATCGAACAGTTTCTACCTGTTTCTGGATAATCATGACTCTTAGGAAGGTGTTTTCTTATATTCTCCTGCTCGAACGTAAGCAAGTGACTCTGGCGTTGATTTCCTCTAGACTGGACTACTGCAATGCACTAGAGTTGGATGTCAACAAGACTACAATAGCCAAGCAGCAGCTGCTCCAAAATGCTGCAGCAAAACTGGTCCTTGATATCCCCAATTATCAGTCTGTCTCGGCCAGGATATCTAAGCTCCATTGACTACCTATGAACAAACGTATTGTCTTCAAAGCCTTGTGTATTGTTCACAAGACACTGCAGAAAACCGGACCTTAAGAGATCAACACCATGTTCCGATGGTATATTTCTTCCAGACCGCTCCGCTCCTCGACTCCACAATTGTGTAATCGTACCTAAATTCTGAAATGCAAGGTGGGGAGGCAGGGCTTTCACTGTGGCTGCATCTAACCTCTGGAATACTGTCCCGTGCTCCGTTCAGGCTAACACTCGGTTTCTTAAAACCTTGGCTTTTCACTCTTCAATGAAGATCTGTGTTATTGTGATCTCTGTATTCTAGTTCCGCTTCCTTTCCTGCTGTAGGAGTAATCTCATTAGCGCCTTGATGCCTTTAGGCATTTGTTGCGCTTTATAAATCTTTTTCATTTCATTTCATTATGCGCAGTCATATCTGAAGAGGTACCTCTGTCACATCTTGACCAACTTTTTCTTGACGTTTGTCATGCCATTTCTCTAATTGTTTCAGTGTGCTAAAGACATGTCTCCTCCAAAACCTATGGGTTTTAAGCCTTCCAGGAAATGTCACATACAGATGTCTGTGACTGAACCCCACTTTATCTGTTTGTGGTTTGGGCCACGACCCCAAGTCCTGCTCCAACTGTCTCTCGATGCACTCGAAGGCAATTCGGGAGAGGGCGATTAATCTTTTTTGCGGTGTGGCAATAAAAGACCCGGCGTCACTCCCGGGGATGGTCTTGGACCTGTGGACGATCTTAGGCCCACTCCTGTAGCTGCTCACACAACCGGTTATCCTCAAAGTCTAAGCCATAGTTGAGTAAGTCAAAAAAGAAGTCATCGAAGCACAGTTCAACTTCACTGCACCCTTCCAAGTCCCAGGAAGATGCATGGGGGCGTCCTTGTGCCTCTAGGCCCCACTCCTATATGCCAATCGACACTTTTTTTGCACCTCAGAGTTTCCAGGTGCGGGAGCAACTTCTGCCCAACTTCATGAGTTTTATGGGTAATGGCCCACATCTTTGGGCACCCAACTCCCTCTATGTGCCTTCTGGCCCTGAGGAGCCTATAGATATTCCCTCCGGATTGCCAGTGCTAAATCTGCCCCCTACACTGGTTGTACCCCCTAGATCCATTCTAACTCTAGTCCCAAGACCCATTCCATACTCCATGAACTTTTCCGGAGTTCGGTCTCTCAACACCATTCCTAGCATCACCAACGCTGCACGACAAGGGCAGCCCTATTGTATATGAAAAGGGCAACCCTATTGTTCTGTCTGACTCTGAGAACGTGCCACAACAGCCCTGTCTGAAGTTGAGAGTGGCACCGCCCAGGCCACGGCAGGCTTCAAGTTCATATACAGTGCCTCTATCTTTTGACAGCTCTGAGTTTGTGCACAAAGCAGAGTACAGGGCTTTTGACCCCACTGATGACATTGCTCAATCCTTCCCTGAGTAGAACTAGTACGAGGAGTTGAATGATGCCAGCCGGCTAGACACCTCTCCAGACTCAGATTTGGTCTCTCCACCTGATCTAGCCATGGAGGAGAGTGCTTCATAAGCCATGGTCATGAAGAGGGCAGCTGAAGCCCTTGATATCCAGCTCCCATCAGTTAAAACAAATGTTTTAACTGAGGTGCTTTAGCCCCGGTAAACCAGTGCGGAGTCCTGCTTCCATTTAATGAAGCCCTAATGGATGTCCTCTTGGGGGTCTGGTCCAAGCCCTGCTCAGGGGTTCCAGTCAACCGCCAGGTTGCCCTTCACCATCACCCGGGAACCTGACATTCTTCAACCAGCATCCCACTGCAAGAGTTTAGTAGTGCAGGATTCGATAGCCAGAGTCAGCCCAGGGGCTTTTCCTACTGCACCCCGAGATAGGGATTCTAAAAGATTGGAGATGTTTGGTAAAAAGATTCTGTCCTCTACCAGCCTAGCCTTGAGGTCAGTTAATATCGCTTGCCTTCTGGGCTGCTACTCCCACGCTCTGTGGGACTCAGTGGCATAAGTGCTGCCCAGCAGAAGCCCGAGTGATTCTCATACAAGCCATATTCGATGGCCAGGATGCAGTGAAATTCATGATAAGGTGTGGATTGGACACCACTGAGTCAATTGGCAGGGCTAAGGCACCACGCTTGGTTATGGTCAACGGTCTTTTCGGGGGATCATCAGGTGAGCCTCATGGACATGCCCTCCAATGGTTCTCACCTGCTTGGTGACAAGGTGGATGTAGCGCTGCAGGTTTTTAGGGATAGCACAGTCACAGCTCACTCCTTGGGTTTGACTGCTGCTCCACACCAACCACATTCCTCCTTTTGCCATGGTTGGGGATTTAAGCCACACCAATACCAGCCATACCCGCAAGGCCAGCAGGCTTCCCAAGCTTTTCGTGGCTGTGGCAGAGGATCCTATAGACCTCGCGGACAACACGGACACTGTACTGCCCAGTCCTCCACCCCTCCTGCTGCCACTCCACACAAACCTCTTTAGTTCACCCTCCGTGATGCACCGCCATCCAGCAGCAGGCAGAATCTAGCAGTTTTTACCGGAGTGGCAGACTGTTACTTGAGACAAGCGGATGTTGCAGATTGTTTGGTGGGGCTATGCCCTTCCATTCCTGGAAACTCAGCCACCCATGCCACTGTCGATGCAATGGCTGTGGGGCGACCACCTGTTCTAGTTACATCAGGAAATGCAGGTTCTTTTGGCCAAAGGAGCCATCGAGAGGGTGCAGACACCAGAAGTAGGTTGTGGTTGCTTCCCCATGAAGAAGGAAAGGTGTGGAAGAACAAAAAGAGCCTGAGTAGAAACTACACAAGCTTTAAAAGAACCCTCAGACATTCGGACTCTCATTCCGATGTTTCAGCCTCAGTCCTGGATTCCAGTGAGACTGATTCAGAGGCTGCAGAATGTGATGGCTTCCTGCATCCTGCTGGTAAAGCATATTAGATGGCACATGCGGTCTCTGCAATGGGATCTGTAGTCCCAGTGGGTAGAGCATCAGGAAAATCTCTCCGATCGCGTCCAGATTTTGGAGGAGACTGCAAGAGGTCTGCAGTGGTGGCTACAGAATAGTTATCTGGTCAGCAGCAGACCCCTCTTCCTTCCCCTCCCAGAGCTGACAGTGGTGACTGATGCATCACTGCTGGGATGGAGTGGCCTGGGAGAGATGGAGATCAGAAGACTCCGGTCTCTGATGGAGACCCAGCTCCACTTCAACTTGTTTGAGTTGTGGGCCATTGATTTGGGGTTGAAAGCCTTCCTGACATCCACCAGAGGGAGCCTGGAGCAGGTGTTCATAGACAACACCACTTCCATGTGATATTTGCAATGAGGAGGGAAGATGGGGTCATAGACCCTGTGCCAAGAGGCCATGGCTGGAACTTCAAGACATCTTCCTGGTCATACAACATCTGTCAGGTTATCTGAACACCAGGGCAGATGAACACAGCAATCGCCTCCTTATGGCCACAGGTGGTATCTACACCCAGAGGTGGGGCAAGGTCTCTTCCGAGAATGAGGAAAAACGTGGCTCAATCTATTCACCACCGCTGACAAAGCGCAGTGTCCGCTCTTCTCCAAGTTGAATTTTCCAAAGCGGCTATCACTCGGAGACAAGTTCTGCTTGGAGTGAAACTTGGGACTCTTATACTCCGCTCTGCTGATACCACTCCTGGCCCAAGCCTTCAAGAAGATTATTACTGACCAGCCCAAGTCATCCTAGTGTCTCTGGATTGGGCATGAAGAGTATGGCATCCCAAACTCCTGGGTATGAGCATCTGTTCTCTGATCAGGCATCCCCTTTGGGTGGATTTCCTGTCACAGCAGCAGGAGTGGGCTCTGCACCCAAACTTGCATATTCTCCATCTTCATGCTTGGATATTGAGTGGCGGCAGCTGAGTGTTTTTGATCTTGCTCCCAAGGTGGGTGAAGTTATTCTGGCCACCAGCCATCCCTTGATGAAATCCGTCTGTACCTGCTGTTGGGACAAGTTTGTGGTTTGGTGTTCAGACAAGTAAGTTGACCCACTTGACACCAGACTGTCTGAGGAACTGCTGTTTGTGTTGTCATTGGCCTGGTAATGCCTTGCGCTGAGCACTGTTAAGGGATATTTGTCAGCCATTTCGGATTTTCTGTGGTTGTAAGATCAGGCTTTTCTGTTTAAGTTACAAATGTGACTCGTTTGTTGAAAGGTTTGCAACACATGTTTCTGCCTTCTCCTTTCATTATGCCCCAGAGGGAATTTAATTTAGTTTTGACCTATCGGATATGTTCTCCCTTTGAATCCATACATAATTGTCCTCTCAGACTTTTAACTCTTAAAACAGCCTTCTTGGTGGCCACTGCATTGCCCCAGAGGGTGAGAGAACTTCAGGCCCTTTCAGTTCACCCACCGTATACTACCTTTTACCAGGACAAACTGGTTCTCAGACCATGTGCCTCCTTTCTACCTAAGGTGGTAACCCCCTTTCACGTTAGACAGATGATTACCCTTCCGGTGTTCTTTGCTCCCCTTCACCCCTTTAAGGGGAGGAGAGGCTACATCATGTGGATCCAAAGAGAGCCCTGAGTTTTTCTAGTACCATAAAATACAGACTGGATGATAAAACGTTTTATTGGATTCAAAGGAGCGAAAAAGGGCAAGTCTGTGCAGATGAGGACCATCTCTTGATGGATTGTATTCTGCATAAAAATCTGCTATGCATTAGCGAAACTGCAGCCCCCGGAGGGCTTGCGGGCCCACTCCACCAGAGCCAAGGCTGCGACTACTGCATCTGCATGCGGAGTGCCTCTTCCAACATTCGCCAGGTGGCTTCATGGGTGTCGCTCCACACATTCACAAAGTACTATTGTCTGGAATGTCAGGTCCATTGAGATGGGCACTTTGCTCATTTGGACCTGCAGGACATTTTTATTTAAGCCAGTTCGCAGCCCCTCCTTTGGGTAGATAATTGCTGTGGTAAGGAATCTGCTATTAGAAGTCTCTTCCAGAAGAACAATTTAAAGGTCCTCCTGAACTTCACCACACTGGACACAACTTTTTTGACATGGCACAGCATCTATGGGTGTGGAATGTGTCACTAAAGAAGCTGATGTCTCGTGTCCAAACTCTACAGGACATGCTCAAACATTACCCCGATCACAGATGACAAGATCCGCAAGGCATGGGAAGATGACCTAGGGCACACCATCACGGATGAGCAGTGGCTCCAATGTTGTAAAGTGACAAAAGATGTCTCACTCAACAGCCGACACAAACTGCTACATTTTAAATTTTTGCGTAGAATGTATGTCACTCCGGCCAGATCACACAGACTAGATCCGGCCAGAACGCATAATTGCCGCAAATGCAATGCTCCACATGCGGACTACGCCCATCTCACATGGACATGTCCTAAGATCCAAGCATACTGGGAAGCGGTACACAAGACACTGGGTGATATGACGGAACTGACACTAGTCCCCACACCCGAGATCGCACTCCTAGGCTATGTAGTCAACTTCCCTAAAGGAATACGTAGATTTGCCTCCCTTAGTTTGCTGTTAGCCAAAAGGGAAGTCGCACTACATTGGGGCCGCAAAATTGTTCCCACACTACAAAACTGGCTCGACAGCCTAGCCTATTGTAATACCAACAGCGAAATTTATTCCACCACATTACGGCGCTCTTCACGCCCAAAAGACATCTGGGGGCCGTTCAGGGCTTATGCCGGGTCCGTTCGTCAAACTGCCGCCTCGCCACTGGACACTGGCATAGTCCCCACCGGGGTGGGATGAGGGGCGTACACAACACGATAACCTGAAGCTGACAGTCGAAATGCAATTATTAATATTGTTTGTCTTGATTTATATCTATTGCTGACCACTGCCCTTATTCGGGGAGATGACGGGGAGTTCTGCCATGGGCAAAATGATCACTTTCCCCAGGTCGTTGGATAATCCATTGGGACTACATTTGCTGATTGTATTATGTTCTCCATATTGCCGGACTCTCGCTACATTGCTTTATATATGGTCAATATTAACACGCAAGATAATTGAATGATGTGATATAAGTGAGTACTGATGTCTCTATTGCTAAAATGTACTAAAATGATCAATAAAAAGAGTTAAACATTTTTTTTTTTTTAAAAAAGCTGATGTCAGCGCTCTGGGGGTGGCGCCTATATAGGCAACGAGCATATCACATCCGGCAATGACCACATTGACACAAAGCTGTCAGCACCACCTACTGACAGACAGGTAATGCTCAGGATTTTACGAATCCAGTCTGATACCTGGGGGATATTCTAAGGCCGTGGTACTCATGGTATGGCTGCGGGCCGCCAGCTACCCGGCAGACATTCCTTGGCGGCCCGCGGACCTTGCAGTCAATGTATCGGTGTTTCACAAAGGAGGGTCGGTAACACTAAAGAGGGCAGCTGGAGCATGTGCGATAGCAGATTCACTGCGCATGCTCCAGCTCTTGCCTGCACTCTCCAGCACCATTGAGGACTGCAGCAGGGGACCTTCCTGGATCGGGCCAGCCTGCTTCCCTCCTCACCGCCCACAGAGCAGCTTGGTGCTCCATTCAAGGTAGGATCGCCGAGTGCTTTCTGCTTGCTTTTCCCTCCTTTTTCCCAGATTTGTCCTTCCTCTATCCCTGTTTTCTGAATGCTTTCTACTTGCTTTTTGTTAAAACGAAGAATGATGCGCAGGCCAGTCTTGTAGGAAAGGTAGTAGATTTATTCTTAAGGTTACTTCATAGGTTACAAGTTAAAGGAAGATGTTCTGATCCATAAAAGTGCCCCACCAGGAGCAGCCTCCTCGCTGCTCAGCCCTTCCACACCAACTGATTCTCCCTTCAATACAAACACACTCAACATTCTATATGACCTCATCATAGGCTGAGCAGCCAGGCAGAGAACCTCTGTAGGGAGAGTGCATTGGGTAATTAGTACATTACAACACATCTCCCCCTTATAATGATCGAAAACATTCAAAATGTATGAAGGTGATAAAACACACATCTCAGCAAAGGAGGATGCATTAACAACAAAATTATACATCACCCCCTTCTATAATGATCATAAACAATCAAATGCATAAAACATACAAATGACAGCAAAGGAGGATGCATAAAACAAAATCATTATACACATCTCCCCCCTTATAATGATCATAAACAACAAGGAATACAAGGTAAAGAAATACATTCTTAAAAACAGTGGATGCTATCCACCATAACTCACACAACACTGCGGGTACAATACCCACACCACACGGAGTATCCATTGCGCCATAAACTAAGGCACAAGAGTGCGGCAGAACAGGGATCTACAACCCTCAAATGCACATACTAGTGGCAGGATAGGTCTACCTCATATAAGAGGAATAAGACTCTACCCATACCAAAACAGGGTAATTAATAACCCAACCAAATTCAGGGTAACCGTAAACCCAAACCCAAAACAAGGGTAACCTTAGACCTGAAACACATTCAAAACACTCTATGGGTATATTTAAACCCAAGGCAAATCCAGGGTATCCTTAAACCCATGACACTCTCGCAACATACTATGGGTATCCTTAAGCCCATGACAATCAAGGGTATCCTTGAACCCGAGACATACTGGCCAAAACATGAAATTCTGAAAATCTAGCACAGATGCGCACAGTCATGACACTCTCGCAACATACTATGGGTATCCTTAAACCCATGACAATCCAGGGTATCCTTGAACCCGAGACATACTGGCCAAAACATGAAATTCTGAAAATCTAGCACAGATGCGCACAGTCATGACACTCTCGCAACATACTATGGGTATCCTTAAACCCATGACAATCCAGGGTATCCTTGCACCCAAACATTCCCCAGGGTAATTCACACCATTCTCATACCCAAGGAACAGGAACATCACAACAGTACACATCACAATAGAATGGCAATATACTAAAACAAAGTCACGTCAACTAACATATAAATGAGCGACCTCTCCCCCGAGCCCGCAGCATGAATCTACCTCCACAACTAGAAAGGGGAAGTCCAGAAGGGAGGCTCGCAGGCAGCAACACACTATTTCAAATAAAGATGCGCCCACAGACCGACTAGCACGTTAAAGTCACTATAACGTATTGCTGGTGTTAGAAGCCATCACTATGCCATGTACACAATTCACCTCTCATGTGCCAGTCACCAGCGTTGGGTCGGTTTTTCCATTAATTGAACAGTCTGCCACGCCCGACCAAACACAAAGGTAGTCGCCGCTTTTGAAGTATTCGGAGGTATCATGTCTCTTCTTGTTCCGGGCATAGAATATCGCTTTGTCCCCTCAGTCCATCTTGTTTTGTTCATACTTTATTCCGGCAGGCAAAAAAAAAAAAAAAACGTGGTTGGCAAAGCGTGAAAAACGTGGTTGGCAACGCAAGTATTTGAAGCAGCAGGAACCAAATAGATCTGTATCCTAAAATGGCGGCACGCTGATTGACGTGGGACCGGGTGGCTCCCATCACGCCAAAGCTGGAAAGCGTCCCCAAGCAGCCACAAAGGATTCACGAAGACATCGCTGCACACATGGAAACAAGGTAGGATTGCACGCGCTCACAGTGCGCGCGCTGTGCACAGCTCGTGCCATATTCAAAGGGGCTAACGAGCGGTTAAACTGCCCAAATAACCAAAGGGCAGCCAAGCACAGTAACAAATCGGCAAAAGTACTCACAGTTCCCAAGTGATGCACGGGCAGCAGTCTCACACAATGCCCTTCACCCAGGGAGTGAGGGAAATCCATCTTCTCAGACCAACTTGTCTGAAAATAGTTCAACCTGACAGGAAGCATGAAAACTCCAGATGGCAGACACATCTAACGCTCCTATTTATGCCACGCAAAAGGGTCTCCTCAGACCTTCTCCATTGAGACGGTAGCAGGGGCACTGGTAGTACAAACACAAAAGCAGGTTGGAAATCGATACAGCTCTGGAAAACTTCCTTTACAGGGGCATTTGCCAAGTGCAGCAAAACAGGAACACATCATCCAAAACAGCAGGGTGACAGCAGGCTCCACAGAAGTAACAGCAGGAACTGGCAGGCCCAGGCTAGGGCTGACCCTTCACAGGTGATAAGGGAACACCAAAAAGAGGTTGTATGAATGTCACTTGCAGAAAAGGAATACCTTTACACAAACGCTCTAGTGCGCAAAGGCAGAGAAAAATACTGTATTCCTTAAGGTTGTTAGCTGTTAGGCTTGTTATTCGTTTGGGGAACTCCAGGTGATGGAGACACTCACCCAAGTCCAACATTAATTGGCACGTCCACGATGGGGCCGACCGATCTTTTGGTCACTGGTGGGGCTTTTGGACTGCCAGCTTGTTTCTTCCAAATGCGCTTCTTCAGTTTCTTAGATACTAGTCTATTCAAGGTAGCTCACGTAGGTTCTTTAAGATCGTCGCCAGTGTTAAAACGAAGAATGATGCGCAGGCCAGTCTTGTAGGAAAGGTAGTAGATTTATTCTTAAGGTTACTTCATAGGTTACAAGTTAAAGGAAGATGTTCTGATCCATAAAAGTGCCCCACCAGGAGCAGCCTCCTCGCTGCTCAGCCCTTCCACACCAACTGATTCTCCCTTCAATACAAACACACTCAACATTCTATATGACCTCATCATAGGCTGAGCAGCCAGGCAGAGAACCTCTGTAGGGAGAGTGCATTGGGTAATTAGTACATTACAACACTTTTCCTTCCTTTTTACTCCTTTCTCCTTCCTCCCCCCATTTTCTGAGTGCATTCTGCTTGTTTTTCCTTCCTTTTTCACTGTTTTCTCCTTCCTTTCCCTGTTTTCTGAGTGCTTTCTCCTTGCTTTTCCCTTTTTTTCCACTGCTTTCTCCTTCCTTCTTTCCCATTTTCTGAGTGCTTTCTCTTTGCTTTTCCCTCCTATTCACTGCTTTCTCCTTCCTTCCTTCTTGTTTTCTGAGTGCTTTCTCTTTGCTTTTCCCTCCTTTTCACTGCTTTCTTCTTCCTTTCTAGTGCGTTCTGCTTGTTTTTCCTTCCTTTTTCACAGCTTTTTCCTCCCCCCATTTTCTGAGTGCTTTATGCTTATTTTTCCTTCCTTTTTCACTGCTCCCCTTCCCTGTTTTTTGAGTGTTTTCTCCTTGATTTTCCCCATCAATGTGTTTCAGAAAGTGAAATGTCATGCTTTGGCTATATAAAAATTGCCAAGCTAATTAGAAACCAAATACCAAAGAGTTGAGACTTGATAGCCTTGGAGCAAAAGTTATATATTTTTTTTTTTAATGAACCGTAAGCTCTGTTTTCTATGCGTTCCTCCCAGGCCTGTACAGGGCTCCCGGATGTGACACGCCTGCTACTGCAGGGAATACCTCCACGGTGTTAACATGGATTGCTGTGAGGATTGGAGGAAGCTGTGGGGTACAGGTGGCATTCTCCAGCCAAAGAGATGAAAAATGTTAATGACTTGAAAATAACATTTATTTGTTCTAAAAAATGCTTGCACTTCAAAAAGAACGTTTATGAATAGTTACACAACAAAGGAATCATACAAGAATGCATTATGCCTTTGCACCTAGGCGTCTGGGCCTCTTCAAGCGTTTGCTTGCTGAATTTTAGATAGATTCCTACTCTACGGTCCCCAAAGGAGACAAAAAAGCTGTTCCCTTTAGATTTCGTGACAGATGGGATAGTGTAATGCCCCAGGGAGCCCCTGGGAAGTCCTAATATTGTTACAACTGTTTACAAAGCGTGTGTTGTGTTTCTTTGGTGAGAGGTTTGTTGGGAATAGATTTCCTGTACTATCAACACTTAGGGGCCGATTCCGATCTCGGCCGGTAGGGCTCCGAATCGGATTCGGCTTTACCGGATCCGATTCGGAGCCCTATTTCCCGACCGAATCGTAAGTGCGTCCGGGCGAGCGAGTACGATGCGTGCGCTCATGAAATCTCCGACCGACTCGTTCGCAGGACCCGACCGCTCCGACCGACTCGCACGGGGACGACTCGCACCGCGCAATGGAGACGTTCCCCGGCCGGGTAAGTACGATGCGCATCGCGACCGCTCCGACCGACTCGCGCAGTCCGGCTCCAAGGAGCTGTCGGAGCCGCACTTTCGGGGTCCGTGTCGGACCCCCCTGGAAGCGTAGGCACGCGAGTCGCACACAGGGGGGAGCCATGGGTCCCCCCTACACGTGCGTGTACGGTGCGACCCGCATCGACGCGAACACGCTGTAGGGGGCGCCTTTGTTCGCGTCGTGCCCATTGAGTCAATGGGAGCCCGTGTACGCGTCGTACGACTGGCTCCCATTGACTTCAATGGGAGTCCGACCGAATCGAGTCCGATAGCATACGTGCGCATCGTACTCGTTCGGTCGGACTGCTAGGGTCCGATTCGGTCGGAAATCTCTCCGAGTCCGGCTCGGTCGGAGAGATTTCCCGCCCGAATCGGAATCGGCCCCTTAGTAGTATAAAATAGTGCCATTTTCATTGAAATATACCTGCTTTTATTTTCGTCATGTTGGACACCCTAAAATATCCAGTAAGGATGGGTTTACCACCTGACTTGCTATTGTCTGATAATAAAAATGTCTTATCAAAATGTCCTTGTAGCTTCATAGTTACATCTGCTATTGAAATACAGCATTGTCAAGTATTGTTTTGAAAAGGTGATTTTTTTATACTCTAGCCCTGCCCCCACTGACCCCACCCTTACCGACCCGGCCCGCAGGCCCATCGGTGCAGCCCTCGGCCACAAACCAGACTGTAATTTAGGCCCCCGAGAAAAATCTTGTGAGTACCCATGTTCTAAGGCATGGGTACTCACAAAATTTCTCGGGAGCCAAATTTACAGTGTGGTTTGTGGCCGAGGGCCGCACCGGTGGGGGCGGGGTCAGTGGGGGCAAGGTCAGTAGGGGCGGGGCTAGAGTAAAAAAAAAATCACTACCGTTTCAAAACATTAGACAATGCTGTATTTCCAAAGCAGATGTAACTACAAGGGAGTTGGCATGGAAAAGCATAACAATTTTCAGGCCTCAGTATAAGCTCAAGTATTATCACTCATATTAGCCAAAGAGAGTTTAAACCCCTCTTTATCAATGCACAGCAACACCACTTGCCTCGCCAAAGTCAGCAATAACACCAAAGGATGTCATTGAGAGGCCGAAATGTGCAATAACAACGAGATTCGGATCAGAAGTCACATAACAATTGCCATTGACTTCCCCACTTCTCGGCCATAATTTTGGCCGGGGGCGAATATTATAAATTACTTCAAAAAGTGCTGAAGCAAACCTAAAGAGAGATGGGAGCTGAATATTGAGATGAAGCGACTGCGGGCGGAGCAGAGGCTGCGGGCGGAGAAGAGGCTGCGGGCAGAGAAGAGGCTGCGGGCAGAGAAGAGGCTGCGGGCAGAGAGGACGTCGTCGGCAACAGGGAAACGGGAAGCTTCCCAAAAGGCCCTTTAAAAGTCAGCTGTGAAAACGTTTACAGCTGACTTTCAAAGGGCCTTTTGGAAAGCTTTCCGCCGGTGCCGGGTGTGAGGCACAGAAGCCGGCACAGAGGCCGGCAGTAAACACAGAAATGGCCGCAGGAGCATACGTAGTGAATACGTATTGAATACGTATTCACTACGTATGTTCCTGCGGCCATCTTCTGTGTTTACTCACTGGAAACGTAGAAATGGCAAGGTCCGCGGGCCGCCAATAAAGGCCTGCCAGGTCACTGGCAGCCCGCGGGCCGTACTATGAGTACCACGGTTCTAAGGCAAGGAATCATAGATAGATTCTGTACCTGAAAAGGCATTACCAATGGCAAGTAACTTGTTTGTCACTGGAGTCCTATAGGGTCTTGATAGATTTTGTACCAGAAAAGGCATTGCCCATGTTAAGTAATTTGTTCTTCAATGGAGTCCTATAGTTTCTTGCAGAAGTACTGAGAATGTGACATTTGGAAAATTGTGTTGTCTGTACTCCAGATGAAGCACAACCAAGGCCACGACATGTGAAACAATAAATTTGATGCGCTCTTCAATTCTGAAAGATTCAGTTTGGCGCCAATAGCCAGAAGGTGGTCTGCAGGGTTATGGTGAGGAACGTTCTTAGCAGCAAAAACACCTTGTAGGGCAGTGGTTCCATCAATGTTGAAATGTGTGGCAAATAGATCCTGTATGAATTTTTGGATTTGAATCCAATGAATTGTTGTTCAATTGCAAAAACTTATCTTACCATCAACAACACCCCAAGTTTCTCAGGCCGGTGGATGATTGGAAAATTCACCTCCTAAAACCAATTCACCTACCCCTTCCCCCCACCTAAAAAGCTTTGTCTGGTAAAACCAAAATCGAAGACCTAATTCTGCCACAAGAACAATATTGTCAAGAGGCTAAGTAACTCGATCTACAAATCCTCACATGCATTTCAGGAAACCCACAAGCTATTAAAAGGTAGATCGTGGATAACAAGATTGAGACAAGGGCACGTGGATATAAAGCATAAAGCTCTGAGAAAATCACAACTAAATAGAGATTTAACTACTTTGTTTGACCTAAACAACATATATAAACCTTTTCTCAAGGATGAAACAGACCACCAACCAATCATCCAGACAAGTATTTATTTCTTCATTTTGGTTCTTGAAATGGCATATCAAGACCCTGGGCCTAGGATAGCAGAACACTTTACAGAATAGCATAGAATAATAATAGACAAGTACCGCAAGTAATGTAGCAGGAGCTAGTGATAGATTTTTAATACATACTTCGGAAGATTAGGTACAATCGGTGGTTGCAGAATTGCAAATGGTCTTGCCGTTGGAAGTCCCTTTTAGAGGCGAAGATTGCTGTGGACTGTTGAATATGTTCCGGTAGAGCTTTTCAGATCCTTGATACTATTACATCTATGCTGATAGCAGTGAGTGCTGAGAGTTTTCCAGAGACTACATGCTCTCAGGAGAGGCAGGTGTGTTCTTTGCACTGTCGGGGTGTGGAAAGCGCACCTCTCCGCCCTGGATAATTCCACTCTTGCCACTTAAATCCAAAGGAGTACAGGCAGTTGGAGATAAAACAGAGCAGTTTAATCACGCTTAAGTGGGTGTAAACCAACAAGGAAAAACCTGTTCCGTGAAGGGAATGAACAACTGAAAAAAATTCTCCTTTCATATTTATACTATATTTCAAACAAGTCTGTGTGCAGACTCCACTCCCCTCCCCTCCCCATATCCATTGGAAATTTCCTTCCAGTTATACATACAAAAAAAAATAGCTAAACACACTACATTTTCAAGATAAGTAATGTGAGAGAGAATCACAGAGCTTGACTAATTGCAAATTGGATGGAAAAAGGTGTGGCTTTACATCTCAGAGAAGCACAAATGATCAACAAGGTGTAATTATTCTAGCAACCTTTCGGTACTTTTCCAAGGGCATGGAGGGCAACAGAATGCACAATGTCAGCACGTACATGGAAAACATTTCTCAGACAACGTTGTACAAAGTCAGGTGGATTAAAAAAATGTCTGCACCCATGTTCATATTATATAACCTTTTCCTCAAATGGTCCTTGAACATAAGTTCAACATTTTGTAATTACCTGCTATCACTAACCTATAGTATCAGTAGTAGATAATTTGGATTGGCCCCTCATAT